>CM049375.1:11402856-12002856 GCA_026937815.1 Etheostoma perlongum | reverse complement strand
TTATGCACAAATAAAAAATTTTACCTGGGGTGCCCAAACTTTTGAGCCCCACTGTATCTCAGAATGAATTTGTAAGTGTTGGTGCAGTGTAAAAAGTATTGCACCAATTGGTAACCAAATGAAAATACAAAGACAAATCTTACTGATTGCAACATAATAAAGATAGAAATCTTCAACACAAGTTTTGTTGCAAAGGCAATACACTGCAATGCAGAAGAAGCTGCAAATCCAACAAGATAAAACAGTCGTATTTCTCATTACACCGATGAGTCCAGAGGGCTGCACAGGATCAGACCCCCACACCCCCCAAACTTTCTGTCCTGGCTCCTGGGTGAAGAGGCTGCAGCCTCCGGGGTGAATAAGCTACCGCCTCTGTACTCCCCCACTCGGCCCCGTGTGATGTGTGGTGGCCCGGACACCAAAGTGACGAGCCTTGTGGTGCAATGTAGGCGACGTCTGCGCCGTCCCCAGACTGACAGGGCCGGAGGTCCAATGAAATAAGTCGACATATTGAGGTTGTCAAATCAAAGCTAAAGGGAGGAGCTGTCCCGTCGTCGTCTGAATTACGTCATGCACAAACAGCTGGTCGTTGGCAATAATCTGAAAAAATGTAGACCAGCGCAGCGACTGAGAACTGCACCCGGGCTGTAGCCCTCCACTAAATATTTTGCTTTTAACGATGTGGCAACTGGAGCGTCTGGGCTCAGGATGTAGCCCTCCGAGGCTCCTCTTGCTTGTTTACACCTATCTGTGCGCTCTTGGAGGTGAGTGGTTTCCATTCAGTGAGAGTGGTGCTTTGATTCACGGGGAGCTGTTCCTTTTGTCGGGGGTGCTGAAATCCTCCCAGAGAGCAGCAGCATCGGATCCCGTTTGTGGTTTGAATCTTTTGAGTCTTCTAAACATTCACAGCTGCTGCTTTTAGTCTCGGCCACCAAACAAAACCGTTTTTATGAACACAGACTGGCTTCAGTTACGTGACGCATGGGGAAGGTTGCAGCTAGTTATGGCACGCAACACATTGACAGATGCTCCTATAGGTTGCACGTTACGATACTGAGGGCTGAATGTGGCCACAAGAAAACACATCAGGCTGGACGCTTTCATTGTTGCTGTCTTTGGTTGTTTGTTTATTTGTTTGTCTATGTTTTGCTTTGATTAAGGAAGGGAAAGACAAGTTAGGACATGTTGGCATAATGCAAAATATGATCGGATTCGTCGGACAATTGGGCGATGTTTAAGTTAAACCTTGTTATTTTCAGTGTTAATTTAGCCCTAATTTTAAAAATGAACATTAACTTAATAATTTTGCAACATTAAAATGAGACCTTTGAAATTCTTAAAATTTCGACTCATTTTATCATACAACGTGACCCAACAAGTATTTCTCTTTGTGCACATTTATTTCCTTTAAAAAAGAAAAGAAAATCTTATGTAAACAGACATGAAGGGTGTTTCTCTCCTGTTTTTTGGTGTCAAATCACCAAGATATCTTTGCAGTGTCAAGACAAAGGCAAACAAAAATCTCAGAGCTCAAATGTGAGACAACAATGAATCCATAGCCACAGTACACGCTGTACTGGCTGTGGTCACCAAAGACCTTAAAGGTCTGTCTAAGGATGTTGCAGTCTCTTGACAGACTTGTTTCTCTCCAGTGTTTTTTGTAAATCCCTGGACTTTGTCTTCATCTCTCTCTCTTTAACCTTTTTGCTCGAATTACTGGGGTTATTTTTATAGTATCACAGTGAGGAGGATGACAGTGATATTTGACAATTTGGTCATGAAGGCAGAATTCAATGCTTTAGATTGTTTATTTAAATGTTCATTGTCTCCATGATCAGCTGGAAGTCAGTTTCTCTAGTTGGTATAGTGTGTTTGACCAAGAGTTGGAATTGGTGGTCAGTTTGCGCCAAATTCTGTCTTTTAATTGTTCTTACAGAAGGTTCTGCTTATTTTATCCATCTTTACGCCTACAAAATGATGCTAAAAGAGGAGGAATTTTGAGAAGCAACCTTTATGCAGTTTACAGACTATCCTGCTAAGCATTCAAGGATAAATCTCTAGTTGAGATGACAAAAAGCAGGATTATGCTTGTATTAAGCCTCTAACAGAGTAAAACAGTGGTTAGGAGGCGCTCATTGAAGATCACTGAATTCTGAACCATGCTGTAAGAACAAGTGTAAGCACGCCTTTATCTTTAAATGTCTTTATTTAGTTGGCAAACAAACCAAGCATATTTAATTATTTTGGTGTGTTTCCACCTTCCCATTGAATGCAGTTACAGTGTGTGGCTGCTGGATTGTCACTGAGACAATTCCATTGCAGGATTTTTTTTCACATAGAAGGGGTTTAAAGATAGACTATTAAAATATATTATTTTCTTTAATACTACTTAGCGTGTTGGTTTAAGTCATGTACTTAATTTGTCAAAACAACCTAAGATGCTGACATGTTTGAGATGTAGTATGTCAAGGCTATACAAGTGTAACTGTATCCACATTTTTGCTCCTTACACAATACGAAGAATTAGGAATCATACATGTGAAATCTGGCAAATACAAGGTTGTGACAATTACCTTTTTAATGCTATTTCAGAATATTGACCATCTACAGTCCATTGACATAAATAACAAGAAGAAGAAATGGTTTTGTATACAGACAGGTGTGTAGAAGAATAAATTATGAGTAAAAATAATCTGCTGCACCCTGTCAACACTTATGGTTAATGTAATAAATAGCTACGTTTTGCAACAGTGACCTTTGTCCGGCATTTCAACATACCGAAGCGTAGCTTGTTAGACCACTGGGTTCCAAAGTTTTTTGTCTTTAATATGAAGCAATGTCTACTTACTACTCAAACGTCTTTTAGTTGTGAGCAGTTCAATCGTAGACTGTATTTTTTCCTTAATGAAATACTTGAATAATTTCTGTATGCTAATGAGGTAAAACTACCAAAAACAAAAACAAATATTGGATACGTTTTAAAAATAAACATAATTTTATGCAGCATGAATTTTCTTAGTAACCCCCCTTCATACTCTCTTCAGTCATCTCACAAACTCTCTTGGAGATCCTGTTACCCAGGTGGGGAACCACGGATTTAGAAATTGTGTGAAAGGTTATCTTTGATATAAAAATAGGAACTTCATCATAAATGGGGTAATTTTGCCTGAAGAATGTGACAATGCACAATTCATCCTAATTAAAGACTTTTGAATAGTGTAGTGTCACAATTAACAAGTCTTATATCCAGATGTGCAAAATTGTCAACTTTTTCCTCTCTAACCAAGAGATTAGAATTAACAAGTAATCAACTGGTTACAGTATGTTAATAACTTTTAGTGGTCTTAGCTGTGATCTAAAGCTGGAAGAAGTCTGAACATACGGTGGGTTTACTGAAGACTCCAGCACTGTTAGTGCCACACTCTACCTATAGGGTTTTAGCACTATAGCAGTCTGTGACATGGAACCAGTTTCTCCTCAGCCTCAGTTATACATAGCCATGTTATGAAAGGGCAAAGAACAACCTTAATGTAAAGAAAGCTCACATACTATATAACACACATGGCGGACCAGAGAAAGGCTGGAATAAGAGTGAAATTAAGGCTGGGAGCTTTGTATGGGATTACACTTTAGCTCTTGACAGTAAGATTGCTTCATTCATTTCTGCCTTCCTATTCTGTGTTTTTAGTATTCAAGGTTGCTTCCATAGGTGAGAGCTAGCGCAAGCTTTGATGACTGGTAATAGTGTGGGGGAGAGAAGCAGAGCAGAGCCATTTTTTTCTTTTTCCTAACATACATTGTAACAGTGCACATTCAAGAAAATCGTTTTTCATTTTGCATCCACGCCTCAGCGCCTTGTCACTGTAGAGGGTCATATGGTTTTCTTTACTCTGTGTCATCATTAAGGTAAAAAGCAGAAGCAATAGCAAACCATGCAGCTGGAAATGCCAGCATTAGTACAGTGAGCTCGCTAAAACTCTTAAATGAATTGGACTCATGCTGTTTTAGAGGCACAGGCTTTTCGTTGCATCTTCAAAACAGTGAGATTTTACTATTTTTGTACAAATTGCAGGTGAGATACATTATCCCTACAACAAAACAAAACGGTGAATGACATCACCACAGGTATTCCAAGTACAGATGGTGAAAATGCTTGATATGCATAATCACAAAGGTAGTGTGCTACACATGTAAAACATTCTCCTCCAATGAAACCACTGTCTTCGTTCATATCCACTCATGTTTATATTTATAATATCTAAGAGATGCAGTACGTTCTAGTGTAGCAATTAACTGACTCACACTCCATTTCCCCCTGATCTTGGCCACCCACTGGGTGTAGCTCGATGACTCATGTAGGTGTAATATGGCAGATTACACCTGTCACTTGTTCTGCTGCTTTTATATGCATAGCCTTTGGTGGATGTAATCCAAGGATTTGACATTATGCAGGACGTGAGTGAGCCTGCATACAAACATCTTCCTCAGAAGCTTTAAAAGGAGTTAAAGTCTGTCATCACATATTTAGACGATCTAGCTCTCTACAGTTTGTGGGGTTCAAGGAGAAGCTTGTCATTATAGACTTAAGGCAGAGAGTCTGCTTATGTCTCTGTTCTGTTCACAAGAACGATGCTGACAAATTGGAAATTGTTTGTACAGTAAGCAAAAGTCTTAACTCATTGTTAGCCATGCTAGCAGCTTGGCTGGAGATGGCATTGTCGGTCTGTCTTTCGGTGAATTGACAACTACTGGTCTGGATGGGTTTCCATTCAATTTTGTACAGAAAACAATAGTCCCCAGAGGATGAATTGTAATAGCGTTGATAATCTCATGACTTTTTTTCTAGCGTAACCAGTAGGTCAAAGTTGTCACTTATCCTGTGAAATATCTCAACGTTTTTTAGATGAAAAAAAAAAAATTGGCACAAAATCTGATACAGATACTCATGGTTCCCAAGAGATGAGTCCTAATTACATTGATGATCCAACTGACTTTTTGTCTAATGCCATCTTCAGGTCAAAATTTCAATTAGTCTAATACTTTGGTTTAAGACTACACACCTCCAAAACTCATCCGAAATGTTTGTGTAGTGCAAACAATCCTAGCATACTAACGCACTAAACTAAGATGTTAAACATCAGCATGCTAACACATGGTGAACTCAAAGCAGAGCTGTGCAATTCTGTAAATATGGATGTCCCATGTGTTCCTTAAATTTATCCTCACAAATATTCAGGGACGCTTTCCTTTGGTTATGTTCCCTACAGATTGCCTTTTTGTGACTGAATACTTCACCCGTACGCCTCGTAAGCTGAATGCTTTCAACTCCTTCGCCAGTGTGGAACTGTTCCACTTCAATGTGCCTGACGACACCATGATGGCCGTATGGAACCTCATCACCTTCAAGGAGCAAGGGGGCACGTTTGGAGACAGCTGCCCAAACCGCAATGTGACTGTGTAAGACAAGAACTTTGTCACAACATATTTTTCTCTTTCTGGAGTTGCTTGTGTTTAGCTTAAACCTTTCTTTTGTTCAAATAAGACACTTAGAAGCTGAATTCTGCTCCTTTGCTAGGATATAAATAGATGACAATAAGCATGTTATACATGTTACCTTGTGGACAAAGGGTTATAGCAGCTGGTTCAACCTGAGTTATGTCAGCTATTACTGGCAGCCTTGACATACAGAAGGAACTGCTGTCAAAGCATTAGCTGCAATTAACTTTTAATTTTACCTGTCTATATTTATCATATTGCTAAGCATAAGAGCTGGTATCTCAGGTGACTCTACTGTGTCCCTGTGATGTGATGGACGTGGGCATGGTTATCACATTCAAATATGTAGTGCTAGATATTAATATTATTGTTTTGGATTTGAATTTTTCATATTTAAAAAAAGAAAAATGCCACCTGTGCTCATGCTGTCAGCTTTAAATATAAATGCATTTTATATATGGCATATACTGTATATATTTGTGAAAATATTAGGCCTAACACAGATTCAATTTTGTCTTTGTGATTAACAGCTATTTCAGGTCTGGGGCTCCTCCAGTAATCAATCCCCTGTACACCCACTTCCCTCGGGATACAGTTGTCCCAGGATCCTTTGCTGTGACTCTTACCTGGACTCTTCCAAATCGTACAACAGGAGCATTCAATGTAACCAGCCCGCTCCCTGGAGACTGGTTCCTGGCTGCACATTTACCCAAGGATGAGGGCAAGATTTCAGTGAAGGTGAGCCTGAACATTTATCACAAATCACAAATAAACATAATTGAATTTTAATCACAAAGTTGTGATTTTGGCATTGTAGTTGGTGCTAACATTGGTCACTTGGTTGTTTCTGCACTGCATCTCCCAGACATCCACTTATAAACAAAACTGTGTTCAGCAAATTAAAAGCTTCAGTCACTGTTTTGTTATACATCACTCACCAATTGAGGCTGGTAAAACAAAAGCATATTTAAGTGTTATGTAGGATTAAAATGAGATCTACTATACATCTAAAATATTGTCTTCATGGTAACTTAACTCCCTTTCATCATCGAAAAAAAATATAATAAAAATTATATAAGTGTTCGTTGGGATTAGTATTCCTGCGTGTGCTGCAGAGCTTAAAGAGGCAGAACAGTGTCAGAGAGACTTTCTTCATCTCATCATGTTCTCCTTTTTGGACACACAAAAACACCTGCTGATTTCCATTTCAGGCAATTTATTTGTCACTGGCATGGTGTTCAGTTGTGTTTCCTTTGTGGTTCCCCCAGCTGGAACAAGTGCACCTAGAATACACAACAATCAAAACAATCAAAAATATCAACAAAAGTTGCTACCAACATTGAATAGTTTGCTTTGGGGGAGCTGAGAATAGAAGCAGATGTGGCTAAAATGTGACCTGCCTTCAATGACACACTGTAAAGATGGAAATTTCCACATTCTGCTTCCTAAAGCAATTTTTAAGCTACAAAAATGTGATGTTATCAGTTCAGAAAGGAATCATGGGTGGAAGCAATGCAAGCAGAGCAGGGGAAATGCACGGTGCATTTGTATCAATCTCAGTCAAATACTGAACACAGCACACAGGATATAAGGACTTAACAACCAAAAACAAAGAGAGCAGGGATAAACTGTATTTTATGTCTTTTTTTTACTTACTGAAAGGTCACCTGTTACTGTCCAGATGGTTTTTCCATCGTTTGCTTATCAAGACCAGGTGTGTCATATTCTGATTACAAGTCAATACACATCATGCAGATAGAAAAATGTGGGAAATGAATGGGTAAGATAGGAAAGAGTAATAATTTATATAAAATGTTTACCCTTGCATCAAACTGTCTTTGTACTTTTAGATGTTTGTTGGTAGGGAAATAATAATACAATTAGCATAATAATTCTAAATAATCTAAAGACCAAACAGAAATTTATTTTAGCTGACAAAGTTTAATGCCATTTTATACCATACTGTAATACATCCTCCCTATGTGAGCCTTAAAAATGTTATTGGGAGGTGTTCTTTTCTATCTCATTACATTCTGTAAATATAAAAATAGAAGAAACTTAATATGATGTAATTTAACACAACAATACTACTATAACTAACTACATACTCAAAAATGCCCATAGAGTTCAATAAAGTTATACATATACCCTCTCAAATTTTGCATTTATTGCATAAATTGCATTAGATTGTTCAGGTGTACCTAATAAAATGGAAGCTCAGTGTATACCACCGAGTTTTCCCTAAAATTGCGTAGTCTTAGTGGTTCATTCTGACTGAAAGAGCTGAAGTAATGCAATTAGTCAGGGTTTCAATGTTTTTTTTAGTACTATAGCCTAAATTGGGTTTTAGAGGCTTTAACAGCCTGCCAAGACTGAAAAAATGAATGCATATAACTTTTTTGGCATGAAAATGGTCCAATTTAAAGCTATTGAACACCATTAAAAGATGTCTGCACTTATAGTGTTAACACATTGGCCTTAAAACACCCATATTGGTTGAACCTTAATTAAAACACAACTTGCTCTACAATACACATGTGCAGGTCCAACTGACAGGCTGTAATAAATCAAAGGGTCACCTCAGCAGCTCCTGGACTAATGACATGCCACAGTAATTGTGGCTCAAGCAGGCGGGGTCAGTGAACGGCTGACAGAAATGAAGGGCCTCATTTGGCATTCACACCTGTCCTTTTGAATCAGGTGCAAAAGGCGTCCCCATTCCTTCTTAAAACCAATTTTAACAGCAGATCATGTGTAGAAACAATGCACGGCCTCCTGGCTCTGAGTTGTTCTGTCTGGTCGGCTCATCTCACAAAGTAACGCATATCAAGCATTAATGGTTCAGAACAACGTGAGTGAAATAGTGGGTGCATGTTACGCTGTGTGGTAGGCAGAGGGAGGACAAAGTGATATTAATCCAGGAGGCTTTATATACACAGTCCATTAGGAATTTTCAGCCAGTGTGAATGATATTGAATCTCCTCCTTAACAGCTTTTTAAAATATTGGTGTGTTAACCACTTAAATACCATTTAAACAACTGCTGTGTTATCTTTGTAGGGTCTGTCTGAAGAATGCCAGTATCTGTTTCAACCTCAGCTCATTGTCCAGAGGCTTATTGGGATTTCAGTGCTTTATCCTGGATATTTCATCGACCAAATGATCCCCATCCATAACAGATCTGCACTTTATAAGTAAGTCTTCTAACTGAGCTTCCAAAAACAAAAGGGATGAGTTGGCTTTGAAATCAAGCAGCTAATCGTAGACTATCTACTGTAAGAGAGTTGAGTATTCTTAAACTTGAAGCTTGCATTTTCATTTAAAAAATATGCCATTTCCAAGTGTGTGTTTATAGTGTGAGCATCTTTAATAACTTCTTCTCTAAAAGTCACCTCAGTCCTTTTAGCAGAGGAATATGAATTTTCAAGATTTATGTTTTGTTATCCACAATCTTTTGAAGGCGCAGGCGCCTAAAGGAAAGAGAGTCAGTATTATGTGAGTTCTGCATGAAAAGAAATTATGTGAAGGGTATTGCAATATGAGTATATTGGTTAAATATTATATTATTTATGATATATTTACACCTAATGTAAGTTGTATGTGTTTTGTGTTTGATGTGTGTATGCACTGTATGCAAATAATATACGTTTTTGATTTAAAGCACCAGTCTGCAGAATATCAGTATTCTTATTTAAGAACAGGCTAGCTAATGAAGTTGCTGCAAAGCTATGTGTTTACCTGTAAACAGCAAATTATGTGTTATATTACCATAAACATAATTCATTTAAAACTACAACAGCTAAGACATGCTGTTCTCCTCTAGAAATAATTAATAGGGCATTTTTTAAACAGTTTTTGTTTCTAATAAACATTAACTTGATTACATGTTATATACAGTACTGCTCTACATTCTGCTTACTGATAGACTAGCTTGGTATTATAACAGCCTGAAACGTGTTTGTGTGTGTGTGTGTCTGTGTGTGTATGTGTGCGTGTGTGCGTGCGTGCGTGCGTGCGTGCCTACGCAGAGTGTTCATCCCCAATTATATATCAAAGGTGAAGGTTCAGCTGGTAAACTGCAGCACCAAGAACAAGAGTGGCGACAGTTGTCCCGTGGTGCTGAAGATAAGAGCGCGAGCGCCGCCGGTGCATAATTCAAGTGCCCTCGACTGCAGGGAGTGCAGCCCTTGTGAATTAGACACTCTCGTACCTGCCTGGGAACAATGGTACTACATCCTGGTGGAGAGATATCTAAGTAACTGCAACGTATACTTTCGCATTGGGGTGCAGGTCACAGGTGAGTATGTTTTATGGGAAAAATGTGATTAATAAATCTTCAGGGTTTTTTTTCATTCTTATGACATTTATCTACTTTTAAAGTTGTACTTAAAGCAGCAACATGCATTCATTCTTTATATTAGAAAAATAAACAACATAAAACTATAAAACACTGAGATACCGAGATGAACAGAATACCCTCTCTCTCATCCATGTCCACCTAAAAATCTCCAAATGTCTTTTTAAACGTATTCTGGATGCTAATGCTTCCGTGCAGAAATTCATTTTGAAGATGTGTTTTGATGGGACAAGGGAGGCCAGACACAGTCGGACCATTAAGAGGCTTGTTCAAATAAAGACCAGAGCCCAAACTGAGGGGGATCCATTTGGGATTGCTAAGAGGCCAGTGATACCATGCATAAGTGCTACATGCTGTTCTGGGGTTGTGGAGAGCTGAGATATTTTTTATGCTCACTCTACAGGGATGGCTCACAAATCTGTGGGAGGTTCCCTCCCATGTAGTGATCCCCTCTCTCTGTTGGACACTGTACAGTGCACTTTGTCACTATGGCAACACAGACACTAATTATACACACTCTGTCTCTCCCCCTGCCTGCCAGGCAGATCTTACTTGACCTTTTGTGGATTTGAATTGAAGACCTTAGGTTCAGGGAAAAAAAAACATCTGGAGTTACCTTCTGGTGCATTCTCACTTATATTGGTTATTGTTGTTATGAGCTATCTCAGAATTATGTGGCCTTATTTGAATTTAGTCCAATTTATAGATATCACAATCGCTGGCTAGACAGGAAGTAGTGAAAGGAAGTTGCACTTTATTATTTATTATTGTAGTTTATACAGCATTTTAACTGAAGGTGTCTTGCCCTCAATAGCTGATTGGGTGCTGAAGAGAGCTTCTGTGCTATTTAAAGCCAGTGCTTTAGATTGTGAATGTCATGTGTATATTCCCTCGACTCTCCCACCCACCCACACATATGCATAAACATCAATATATATTTGGGTATTTACTGATTTCACACAGATTTGTCTTGTTTATATCAAAGTTACATTTGCCTCGAGCCAGCAGTATTTGGTATTTTACTATTTTTTAGGAATGCTTCAGCTGCCTGAACGGACATCAAGATACTTCAAACCCTTTCAGAGACAACACTATGCAAACGAGGCTGAGCTAGAAAAGCCTTTGAATTCCTTTCCACTTGGGGATTGGCAGTATGGGATGGTACTCAATGACCATTCTGCAGAGTTGCTTTGTGTTGAGTGAAAGCATACTGTTTGCAATTACAGTGAATCTTTGTCTCATTAAAAAGCAGTGTACGACGCTGAACCTTGCTGTTTACATTATGGAAGCCAGCTGAAGGGGATCGTTTCAAACATTTGCAAAAGATTTAGTTACTTAACATGCATAATAACGCAAGTAAAATAACTGACTTGGTTATTGCCTTTTGTTTGAGGCTTGCTGGGGATTGGTTGTTTGACTTTATTATAGTGATTATTACTAGTGCTGTCAGTTAAACGCGTTATTAACGGTGTTAACGCAAACCCATTTTAACTGAGGCAATGTTTTGTTTTATGCCGAGATTAATGTTCTTTTTGGCCTAGCAAACTTTGTAGTTTTTTCACATGCTGTTGCAACAACTCTAACGTTAGAAAAACTACAACACCACACCAGATCTAGCTAGACCAGAAACAAAACAACAGGCATGCCCTACACACTTGTTTGGGCTTGCGAGCCGGCCAAAGAGTAGTAACGTTACGTTTTGAGTGGATGGTGAGCGTGAAATGCCGAAATGGATGTCAATAAGATTCTGGATGGAAAGTTTACATTTTAAAAAGTTGCTAAATGGTTCCATTGACAAGACCAAAGTGATCTGTGTGTTTTGTCGTTTGTCGTGAACTGAGCTATCATCGCAGCACGTCCAGTCTGAAATACCACTTGATGGCCAAGCACACAGCTGATGTGAATTCTCCACCCCCTCCACCTTTTTTTCACCCTTTTATTGATGGACAGTGTTACACAGTGTGGAAGATCCACGTGTGATTGACTGCTCCAAGTGAGAATGTTACTTGTGAAATTGAACACTACAGTAGCTATATGCCAATGTTGTTTTCAATAAAAAAAACATTTGCACAAAGCGAGCCAATCCACTTTTCCATGTTGATAAGAGCATTAAAATGAGAAAAATTAATGTGACAAAAAGAAATCAGGGGACATTTAGAATAGATAAAATTGTGAGATTAATTGTGAGTTAACTAATACATTAATGCAATTAATCGCAATGAAAATATATTAAACGTTTGACAGCACTAATTATTACATTGAACAAGATGTTCCAAGGTGCATTTTTATAAGCTTCTACAACAAGCCAGGGAAAATCCATCATACTGGAATCAGTTTGTTTGATTTCCTTTGTGAATTCAATCTCTTTCTCCTTTGACTAGATTGCTCCAAATCCAATTTGTCAAAGGACCAAGCACAGCCCAGCTCCTCTATGAACATGCCTCAGTCTTTTGGAACAGCGATGGGTTTCTCCCTGTCCGAGACGCTTTCAGTGGCCTCCCTGCCCAGCCAGAACGCCAGTCACCTACACACCTCGGAGGACAACATTATTTACCTCGCCCCCACAGCCGATACTAACAAGTGCTGGCCCATCCGTCCGACTCTGCGCAATGAGCTTGACACCTTCTCTGTGCACTTCTACGTCTTCTTTGGTCCAAATATATCGATCCCACCAGACAGGGCCGCTGTGTTCGCCATCAACCTGATGCCTGTTTTAGACAGTGGAGGTGTCCTCAACATGGAGCTCAAACTCAACATGGTGAGTCAGTCTGATGACACTAATACTGCTTGTTGTAAAGGCATAATCTGTGATTCAAGTTGGGCAAGTTACTTTTAAAAAGTAATTAGTTACAGTTACTAGTTACTTCTACTAACTAAAGTCAATGTATGTTTTCTGATACAGTTTGTTTACTAAAACCTTTATAAAAGAAAACAAGATTGTTTTCATTTATGATCGGTTGACCAACACAATATGCTTATTTTCATCATCAAGGCACATTTATTAGGTATGTTGTATGTAAAATCAGCTTCAATTATATGTCAAAAGAATTAAGGATTATGCCAAGATTAGGCATTTACATTGCTTGGGATATTTGTAGGCATGTACTTTATTGTGACTACTGTGCATCACACTCCCAACCGGCATCATCAGACACCGCCTACCAAGAGCCTGTGTCTGTCCAAGGTTTCTTCCTAAGGGAGTTTTTCCTCGCCACTGTCACATACACTAATTGCTTGCTCTTGGGGGAATTACTAGAATTGTTGGGGCTTTGTAAATTATAGAGTGTGATCTAGACCTACTCTATCTTTAAAGTGTCTTGAGATAACATTTTTTATGATTAGATACTATAAATAAAATTGAATTAAAATTGACTTGAATTGATGTACAAGCTATTGTAACTACGGTATTCTGATATATCAGTCAAAAAATAATGGTTACCACACACCTTGAGGATTCTGAACGTGGTGTTGGACAGATGTTGAACCTGCTGTATGCTTTACTATTGCAAGGATTGGATAGTAATGAGTTAAATAAATATTAGACAGCGCTAGGATTTGTGTTTGGCAGAGCTAGCCTGCAAAATCTGGCGCGTGTATAGTCATAGATTTTTCTGTGGGATCTGAAAAGGTTTTGCAATGAAACAGTGCACCAGTGTTTGGGCTTGTGACATATGTCTCTAATTGAGAGTGAACAAAATGCAAATATCAGCCAAACAGGATTTGATACGTCTTTGTTAGGCTGTCCTTCAGCTAGTAACGGCATTAGGAATGCACCTGCAGTCACTCTGAAGATCTATGAGCGAGAAAGATCTATGGTGAGTTACAGGCTGGCAGATTGAACATTTTACTCCTAATAGAAAGCAAGCCAGCTAGCGTTGAAGGAACTAGAGGATGAAGCATACAGTAATACCATCACAAATATCTTTGATTGTCCAGTTTATGCTGATATTAAATAAGAAGAATATGATTTCCTTGATGTCTTCCTCGGATTGATATCCGTTTCATCTCTTTGAATTCAGAAGTATATTGGTCAAGGATATTTTTAGTCTTCAGTACCTATAGCTTAGCATAAATGGCAGGGGCAGGAGGAAACAGAAGGAAAAATAAGCCAACAACACTAAAATGAAAAACAACAATCTCATCACAAGCAGCTCTGGAGCTTTTTAGTGTGTTCGGTGTGTTATTAGTCACTAAAAAACTTCAAATATGTAAGAAGAGCTGAGAAGATTAGTCAATTACTTGATTAGTTTTAAAACAACTTAAAAAATCAACAACTGTTTTGTAATCATTTAAGTCATTTTTTAAGTATAAAACAACAAAAGATCTACTGGTTCCACCTTCTCAATGTGAATGTATTCTGCATATCTCATTTGATATTAAACTATATAATATTGATTTGTTTGAGTTTTTGTTTCTATTTTCTAAGATTTTCACGGAAAAAAACATAATGTCAGATTAAAAAAAGGAATGAAAATAATCATATGTTTCAGCCTGACATATAAAAAAGACAGGTATGCAGTTGTTATCATGCAGCCTCTATGCTGTCTCTCCCTGCTTCCAGACTTTGTGATAAGGTAAGCAAAACACATCTTTCATCTCCACTGTGCACCCAGAGATGAAAGATGATAATCGATCTTCTCATCTAACCCCCCTGTAAAAAAGTGCACATCCTATTTCCCAAAATGTCAGCAAAAAACAGGAATATTTTACTTTAAAGGAAAGGAAATAATTGAGTGTAATTATTGTGATGGTTTATTGGTTGATTGCTTGGTTGATGTTGCGCCACAGTGGGTTAGTGGCTTTACTGTCACCTCACAGAGAGATCGTCTTGGGTTTAAATGGGAACCCTGGTCATTTCTCTGTGAAGTTTCCATGTTGTCCTTGTCTTTGTGTGTGCTTTAACCTACAGTCGTCAGGAGAACCTCTGTTTGTGTCTGTGTTAGCTCTGTAATAGCGATCTCCTGCGTTTTCCTGCCTCATTCATCCTGGGATAGACCCTGACCCCTTCCAACCACTACCCCAAACCGCAGAAGTGTAGTATAGTTGGTTGATTTTAACGTGCCAGAGATAATATGCTGTGATGAAACCTGGTTGCTGTTGCTGTGTGAGCCACAAGATGTATTCTTTAGAGAGACTGTCATGCTAAATTATTCTATCGACAGATTTATCCCCCCTCGGCGAAGATCTGTCACTTGCTTGTCACAGGCGCAGATTCCAGTCAGCTGGTGCCTGTGGGGGACTCTGGCAGATTTGCCGGGCTTTAGGAGACAATAGCTGGAGCTGCTTGTCTGCCTTGCATCACTCTCTGTGAGAAAGTGTGAATGAAATGTATATGGCTTCTATTTCCACTGATACCTCAACTGGCTGTGGATCAATTTAATCGCTTTAGATCCATTTTTCAAAGTGTTCTTCAGGTTGGACTTATAGAGAGAAAGAAACTGTAAGTACTGTAATGAGCATTAGTCAGTGTATGCCTTGTTAGCTTGTATATGTTTGTTTCAACGGGCTCAAATTTAAAAAAAAATGAAAAAAATAATGTATTAAAAATTAATGAATAAGTAGAAATGTTGCCAAAAAATAATACAAATAATTAGGCTATGACAATAGATATATAGTAATAATAAAAACATGTATTGTGTAATGTATGTATTTTTATTTATAGATTTATTTCAATATTTATTCACATCCACATTTATTGTTACATTTATTATCAAATATATCAAAATATAATATGCTTTATCTATGACCATTCATTATATCATTTATCTATTCTTTTTTGTTGCAAAATTATGATATGTCACCATGCTTATATATTCATTCATTTACTTATTTATTCATCTTTAATGTCAATTTTGGGGTTCCATCTGAAAACGTATTTGTAAAATATAATAAATAATTTGATTAGGAATATTAGATATTGAACTGAAAAACATTGAACTGAACATGTTAGCTGTTGCTTAGCGGCATTGTTGGTATATTTGCAAAACCAATATGAGTCAAAATAGAAGACATTTTAATATTTCAATGAGCAAAATTAAAACTCATCATGGAGTGTATTTTAATTAGTTTGGGCACTGGGATGTGCAGCATATAGTGCGCATGCCAGCTTCATCCATGTTCTTGCTATAATTGACATTGTGTCTTTCCTGGCACATCATCAGCGTAACTCCTGGGAAATTTAGCAAAGCAGATGCCACATGAGTAAACAACAGAGATTAACTGGCATTCATCAAAAGTTTTTCTCATTTGCAGCATTTTTATGAAACGTAAAGTCAGAAATCTGTCCTGTTGTTAATAATTATTTTCTAGTTTTCTTAGTTCCTCCACAGTCAGTCAGTAACCTTGAGCATTGCACTGTTGGAAGATTGCGCTCCTGATTGAATTATGCCTCTGCAACACACGGTCCACAATCCTAACTAACAGCTGCATAATGGATCAGGCATATACATCACAAAATTAAACGTGATTAATGTAGCAATGGTCACAACAATGTTACAAAGTGTTTTACAAGAAACGGCAATAAATAAATCCTCAAACAAAATTAAATTAAAATGGGGCACAACAAAAAAGAGGCAAGCACAACAAGAACTCAACAATAATTCAACAACAATGCTCTGGCAACAGCCATTTTAGGAATTGATTGAACTCCTTTTTGAATCACTGGTTACAGGACAGCAACGGTGCAGGGTGCAGGGTCAGCATCAGCTTGAGGGGGACTCATTTGGAGCCTCCAAAGTTATCAGTAAATCCTAATTTGAGCGCAAAACAGACAGGCAGAGTGTATATATATATATATATATATCTATATCCATAGGATATTATGGATTCTAATTCTGAAGGTTGAGTTTAAATGATTTGTGTCAACACAATGTAAATAACCTGAATTACAATATATTACTGACTAAAGCTGAAGTATGAGGAAATAAACTCTTTAAAGTGGCAGTAGCCTGGCTTCAGCTTAGCCACCTAAAAACATGTTCATCATTGATAGTAGTGGCCCAAATAACATCCTGTTGAAGTCTCACTTAAGAACTATACATCATTTGAAAGCACCCAGCTCCATGCTTTCATCTGTGTAATGCATTTTGAGTTCATTGAGTTTTTATCACTTAAACTAAGTTTCTGAGAGTAAATGCCATGAGTTTTTTTTTTTCAGAAGAGACCGCAATTATGACTGTAATCAAAAGACCATAATAATTGTATTTTAGCTTGTTAATTATCTTATAGCCTGCCTATATTTTGGGGGCCTTAACTTTGGATTGAAATAGAAATGTTTTCAGATTACTTTGATCATTGAGATTTTATGAGAGGGATTAATATATAAATATGTACAGTATATATCTGTAATCTACAGGAATTTTATCTAAACCGCTAGCATATCTAAGTGAGAATAGATTGTGTTATTCTTTCCTATTTCTTAATTTCAATTGCTCAAGGCAGAGTTAAACAAAAAAAAGAAGAACATGTAAAGATGTAAAGATTTTTAGAATCACAACACAAGAAACTACTTTTCCTTTGGGTCAGTTTTCAAATAGGTGTTGATTTATCTGGGCCAGGTGGTAGGGGCAACGAGTTTGGTAAAACTTAATTGTTGATCAACCTGTCATTAGAACACAAATGCAGTTTGAATAGATGATTGTGTGTATGTGAACTTGCATTCCTGCATAATCCCGTAAGAACCCAGCTGCTCTGCAAGCTAAAGATGTGTACAATGCCCATCCTTTTCCTATTCGTTGAAAACTGCACCTAAACTTTGGCTTACTGTGCGGGAGCTATAAATGTGCTGTATTTATATAGCGCTTTTCTAGTCTTAACGACTACTCAAAGCACTTTTACATCATACAGGAAACATTCACCATTCACACACATTCATACACTGTGGCCGAGGCGGCCGTACAGGTGCCACCTGCTCATCAGATAAACACTCACATTCACACTCCAATGTGCAGCATCGGGGGCAACTCGGGGTTCAGTGTCTTGCCCAAGGACACTTTGGGATTGAACCACCAACATTCCGATTGGCAGGCAACCGCTCTACCACTGAGCCAAAGCCGCCCCTATATTATGTGAAAAAAATGAAAAGTCACGGGATCACACAAGTCATTAGTAAACATTGTCTGAGAACCATAAGTTGGTGGCAATTCATTAAATAGATGTTGAGATATAACCCAGAATAAAAGAAACTTTGACCTGCTGGCGGTGTTAGAGGAAAAGTCAGAGCATCACCAAAGTCGTTAGAAGTTATTTTCTATTATCTCCAAATGTCAACCTCAAAGTGGAGGAAAAGGAAAAGTCAGGGTTTCACCAAAGTCAGGAGGATTCATCCTCTGGGGTCCATGAATGTCTGTGAAAACGGCTGGCAGTAGAGGAAAAGCCAGAGCATCACCAAAGTCATTCGAATTTCACCTCCAGGGAGCTTGAATATCTGTTGTTAATGTCATAGCAATCCGTTTCATAGCTGTCAAGATATTTCAGTCTGAACCAAAGTGGTGGACAGGCCAACCAAGAAGCTGACATCGCAAAGCCTCTAGCATGACTAAAAACATGTCTACTGATCTATTTGACTTACCAACCAAAAATGTTGATAAAAGTTACTTCAAATAAAGAGTCTGAGTTTGGAGGCCCTCTGATCCCTTTGCAGCCTCTGGGCTTCCTGGGGTCCATCTGGTAATCCATCCATGAGTGTTTCACGCTCAATCCTTCATCTTCAAACTGTAGGGCAGAGTCGAGACGAAAGGGGGAAGGAGGGGGGAGGGACTATCTTGAAATGCCAGTGGGCGTGATTGAGTCTTACTACCAAGAGAGTCCAGGCCAGATGGCGAGTTTAGGAAGCCTGAAATCTCAGCACCTGGCAAAGTGTTTGTTGAGTCATTACATTAATCAACAACTTTGCCAACTCCCTGCATATACGTTATGCTCATTTTGTGCTGGGGGGGATTGTTATAGAAATCTTATTTATTCAAGAAATAATTGCCTAAAGTTATCCCTCCCTACCTCCAAGCACATTTTCTTTTGGACACAAAGCAAATTAATATAATGTGCTATGTCTTCTGCAAAACCTTTAACCAAAAAAAGGGTATTTTACTAATTTTGACCTGTAGTTTCAAGTTTAGTAATTTAGTTGGACACTTTTCAGAATTATTTTAAAACATTTCAACGCTCTTATTTCCCAAAGACACTGTGAATAAATTAGAATTTAGAAAGTTATAAAATGTCAAATTTGATGCCTGAGTGCACACTGATACTTGATGAACACATGCAGTAATTTATTGCTGCTATTTGTACTCCCGTTGTCCTTTTACTTATACACCAAATTGGACTGTAGTGGTCTCCTTTCACCTATCTGCAGAATGAGCCAATTTGTATAAGCAGATGCAGCTCCCAACGCTTGAATAATTCTCCAGGATTATTTTTTTTTATGCCTGAGCGTGTTAATGTATAATTGATGCTTTAAGGAGATAAACTGCCAACATCTTCATTTAGGGGCCTCAGGCAGACAGAGGGAGAGCAGTTTCACTTGATTTGTTAGTTCTAAAGTTTACTGTCTGACGGCTGAAATGACCCCTGAGGTAATCATGAACAGTGTAAGCTCACTAGCATGAAGGCAGCAGTTGGTTGATGGTTGGATGGATGAATGACATTTGCTTTCTGTGTTTCCTCCTGCAGTCTACGCTGAAAGGAGCTAATGTCACAGTGTTTGGCTGCCTGAACCATGGGATGCCTCTCTTCTTACGGGAAAACTCATCATTGAAATGTGAATCAGGTATGTCAAGTTTACCTTTGACAATGTACCCCCAAATTAATAAACAGTATATTCCATTATATTCTAGGTCTTCACAACAAAAACATTTTCCAGCACAACACAATTTACTTCAACTGTTCAGCTTAAACGTCAGCCAACCATTCAACTCAATTTATCACCTACACACGACTGACATTTCAACTCCTTTTAGTGGTACAGTGGTCAAGGGTTTCATTTCAACTTATATTTAACATCACCTCACTGCTTACACCTAAATTGACACTTCAACTTCTTTTTGCATATCCGTTTGAATTTCAGCTCCTTTCAGTATTTGTATTTTGACTAAACTCTTCCATTATTTGAACAATGGAAACTGTTTTAACTGCAAAATTTCAGAAGCAAATACATGTACATTTATGTAACCTCTTCTTGTTAATGCATTTTTTCTGTTTAAGCGTTTAAAATATGTTTCTATCACTGTATTTCACCTGTTGCAGAATCGGGGGCCGGGTTTTTCCTTTCGGTGAATGCCTCTGTTAATATCACCAAATTGAGGATTCCCTATCCGCAAACAGGCACCTGGTACCTCAGTCTGCGCTCTCTATGTGCAACTGAACATGGGTAAGACAGGCAATACTAATTCTATATTTCCATAAGATGTCCCCTATATCGTTACAATGTGCTTCATTGGAAAACTTTACTCAACTGCATTTAGAATTATACATCAAATATAACTGCTGGTTTTTAAGGTATATTATGCAGGTTTTTTCAAAGAGGCCACAGTGGACAGTAGGAAGCATGCACTTTAGCTGCATTCACACAAAATCTGGCAATGCAACACCTTACTCCAGGGTTGTGTGGAGATCTGTGTGTGTGTGTGTGTGTGTGTGTGTGTGTGTGTGTGTGTTTTTGTTTGTGGCCAACTTCTGCATTGTATGCCTTTAGAAGAAAGTTTTGACACTTAATCTACACTCACCGGCCACTTTATTAGGTACACCTGTCCAACTGCTCGTTAACACTTAATTTCTAAGCAGCCAATCACATGGCGGCAACTCAGTGCATTTAGGCATGTAGACATGGTCAAGACAATCTCCTGCAGTTCAAACCGAGCATCAGTATGGGGAAGAAAGGTGATTTGAGTGACTTTGAACGTGGCATGATTGTTGGTGCCAGAAGGGCTGGTCTGAGTATTTCAGAAACTGCTAATCTACTGGGATTTTCACGCACAACCATCTCTAGGGTTTACAGAGAATGGTCCGAAAAAGAAAAAACATCCAGTGAGCGGCAGTTCTGTGGGCGGAAATGCCTTGTTGATGCCAGAGGTCAGAGGAGAATGGCCAGACTGGTTCGAGCTGATAGAAGGGCAACAGTGACTCAAATTACCACCCGTTACAACCAAGGTGGGCAGAAGAGCATCTCTGAACGCACAGTACGTCGAACTTTGAGGCAGATGGGCTACAGCAGCAGAAGACCACACCGGGTGCCACTCCTTTCAGCTAAGAACAGGAAAGTGAGGCTACAATTTGCACAAGCTCATCGAAATTGGACAATAGAAGATTGGAAAAACGTTGCTTGGTCTGATGAGTCTCGATTTCTGCTGCGACGTTCGGATGGTAGGGTCAGAATTTGGCGTCTACAACATGAAAGCATGGATCCATCCTGCCTTGTATCAACGGTTCAGGCTGGTGGTGGTGGTGTCATGGTGTGGGGAATATTTTCTTGGCACTCTTTGGGCCCCTTGGTACCAATTGACCATCGTTGCAACGCCACAGCCTACCTGAGTATTGTTGCTGACCATGTCCATCCCTTTATGACCACAATGTACCCAACTTCTGATGGCTACTTTCAGCAGGATAATGCGCCATGTCATAAAGCTGGAATCATCTCAGACTGGTTTCTTGAACATGACAATGAGTTCGCTGTACTCAAATGGCCTCCACAGTCACCAGATCTCAATCCAATAGAGCATCTTTGGGATGTGGTGGAACGGGAGATTCGCATCATGGATGTGCAGCCGACAAATCTGCGGCAACTGTGTGATGCCATCATGTCAATATGGACCAAACTCCCTGAGGAATGCTTCCAGCACCTTGTTGAATCTATGCCACGAAGAATTGAGGCAGTTCTGAAGGCAAAAGGGGGTCCAATCCGTTACTAGCATGGGGTACCTAATAAAGTGGCCGGTGAGTGTATAATACACACTTATTTGCTCTCTTGATGCGTTTCAGATGACCAGTACTACTATCATGGCTGGAGGCCTACGCTACATATGAAGCCAAACTATAAAAACTGTTAATTTAATGTTTTACAAGGGTTAGGAGCCGGACTACTTGGAACCATTAACGTCCTAGAGTCTCTGCTGGTTTACCTTACAAACATGTGTAAAGCAAACATATTTAGTGTTAATAGTGAGCTTTAGAGGTGCCAGTAAGTGTTTTTTTTACCTTTGGACAGAGCCAACTGTTTCCTCGTTCTCTAAGTTAGCCAGCTGCTAGTGCCATATTTAGCATACAGAAATTTAGAGTGGTAGTTATCTTCTCGTGGAGCTCTCAACAAGAAAGCAAATGAGTGGATTTCACAAATTGTTGAACTATTTCCTTTGTACCTTTAAAAAGGAAACAATGATGTTAATTGTGTGCTCTGGAGTAGTCAACCCATATAGTCTCCTAAACATAATTTATGAGCTTATACATTTTTGACATTCTTATTATAAATTCTTTGGCTTTGTCCCATTGGCCCCAAAGCAACCTCTGTGAGACAACATTTGCTGTCAATTATAGGAAGACAATTGCAAAACTAAGACATTCAGTATTTCTTAAAAACATCATTGTATAAAAATCCTATTTACCAAAATTAATAATTCAGTGCTCTAATGAAGACACCATGCTCACTGATTAAACAGTGCTGCCTCCCTCATCCAGCCATGTTCTCTCCCATCTGTCACCCAGCAGATTAATTTGGGATTGGCTTCATACATATGCCTCTGGTGCACACCTAGCATATGACATGGAAGAGGGTTAGATTTTGAGCTATAAAAAAGAAGATTTTTCATATTCCACATTTGCATATTGGGCAATTTAGACAAAATGATCACCGTTCATACAGGAAGAAATGTTAAAAAAGAGAGACACTTGTTTTTTCTTTAGTATGCTAAGCAGGCCATAGAGCATTGCACCTACAAGATATTTGGGGGTTTGAAATAAAGGGCTTTCCTTGAATAAAATATCTTGTCATCTCTATTGTACTCTACACTTTCAATTACAGTTTAATCCACAAATGAGTGCAATACACAATCTTTTTCTGGGGGTTGTTTCAAGTCATTGTGAGATATGTTGTAAAGAGAAAGAGGGGAAAATGTTATTTTAAGTTGGCCAACGCATTGTATTAGTGTATTAGCTATTCAGCAGATTAATCTTTAATGCCTATCCCTTAATGGCACAAAGATGTGAACAGAATGAAATTAAGCAGACTTAGTTGCTGGCCACTTGGGCATTCCAATAGAATTTCAATAACAAATAATAGCAGATGGTAAGGGACAAGGTCTCATCCTCACATGAAAGGCGTTGCTGAGGTATGAAAATGTGGAAAACATTCACGTAGCTATGTGTTAGATTTCCACAAATTTACACATGCTAAATTAATCAGGTCTTGTTAGAGAAGAAAAGGTAGTGTGAGTGATAGGTGCTCTTCAAGGCTACAAGTTGAGTGTTATAATTTAGGGATTAGGAAGTGAGCAGCTGTGCCAATTAAAGGAATGGGTTCTATGAAAAGAAAAAGTAACACATTTGTTACCTCTTGATTGAATGAGCAATTAGAAAGGATACAATGCAAGCAGAAGTATGCAAGCTTCTTTCTAATCAGAGATTAACAGATTATATATAGGTTTGTATGCAGTTGTTTCTACACTATAGTTTTAACTCATAACAACAACTTATATCAGTACATGAAATTCCTAAAAAAAAATGTATTTTTGTTGAAATGGTTTTCTAGAAAAAAAAAAGTTTTGAAATTACAAATGGAGGACTGTCTTATTATATTATTACAGGCAGAGTATTGTAACAAAATCCAAATGTGGTACCTAACTGAGATAATGAAGGTTAAACTATCACAGTAAAACCCTGACTCCTTGTTGGTCTATAAACCACAGACATAATTTGTGGAAAACTACTTTTGTAAATGCTTTCAGGGTAAAGTTGTCTGACTTCTGACAACCCTAAAACGACCTTTTGATCTCCAACATAGTGCTGGAGCACATAAAACAATAAGACAAAGTCTACAGCCACACTAACTGAATCTGGGAGGTTTGGCAGGCCGTTTTATTGTTGGGTAGTTTAATTTATAATAACACATTGCAGTTCACCACTGCACATTTCTACCTTAATCCTGGCTAAATTTACCAGTGATGTTCCTCATGCTCACCTCTATCTGCGTTCTGCCTGTCTGTGACTTTTCCAGATTTGAGGCATGCACCAATGTCACCGCTGAGGTGTATATGCGTGCATACCTGACTCCATGCATCAATGACTGTGGGACGTATGGACAGTGCAAACTTCTGCGCACAAACAACTATCTCTATGCTGCCTGTGAATGTAAAGCAGGTAACAATTTAATTATAAAATATATTGCAATGTGTGTCATTGTCAGTGTATTTTTCAGGCTTACATTAGAGCTTTTTTCCCTCTTTGTTGATTTGAATTCGTGCACAATTTGAATGTAAAATGTAAAACACAATTTAAGTTAGGATGTCCATGTTCTGTATGTCTTAATTTGATTTTATTTGAATGTCCGCCTTTAAAAATTATTACATTTCCATTCAATAAACACAGTTATGGAAGCCTGTTACCAACAAAACAAAGCAAGTTGTTTGATAGAAGTGGATACGTGAATGAATAAAGTTGGTGTATACTCAACAATGCCGTTAATTATCCATCAGTAATTAATAATTAGCATAAAGCATGACCATGAATTAGTAAGTGGAATTGATATTCAGCAGTCAAAAGCTTTGTTTGCATACAAGATAAGATACAACTTTCTCTGAGGAACTGGGTCATCACTGTGGCAAAGAACTTCTAATCTGTTGGTATCATGTAGAGTGACAAGAAAATGAGAGAGAGCAAGGTGGGATGACCTATGTCTCTTTTCAGAATTGAAAGCGATTAAATTGTATGTGCTGCTGTCCGATGAGTCATACAGCCGCCTGGTATTAATCTTCTAATATAAGCCAATAAAACACACTCTTAATCACGAACAGCTTTTCAATAAGATAAGCTTATGAAACTAAGCAAAGCATGTCCTCTAAGGCTTTTGAAAAATCCTGCCTTTGATCTTCTTTTATCGGGAGTGCTTTCTCTTCAGATAAATTCATTGTCATACTTCACATGTGTAACTGCTTACTGCTTCCTGGCAAGCGCTTTACATTCAGCACTCGCCTTTGGCCTGTCTCACACTGCAAACCCTTCGTTCAACAGTGCTTACGAATATTTAATTCTCCCTTTCTTATCCAATCAACTACTTGATAAGGATCCAATTCAAGTGGAAAGCAAGGGTGTTTTAACATAGGAGGGAGTTCACACCAGGTGTCTCTATTCCAAACAAGATAAACAACTTCACAAAGATATGTTTTTGATTGTTTTTAACAGAGAAATTGATGTTTTTAAGAAAGGGCCGAGATAAATATTTTATCCATTTTAAGAGATACTGAAAATTCTAAAGGGATGAGCTTTTGAAACAACCCAATTCATTAACAGTAGAGATCCTTCTCATCCATTCAGCTAAAGAGTTTAGATTTTGAGGAAGTTGAAACTCCTTTACGTCCAGTTCTTTCCAACCCATAAAGCCTGTAGACACAAAGCTCTCTACTCTCTTAGATCTCTACTTTCTTAGACCGTCATACAGTACAGTACTGACTGTGTGTGTGTGTGCATGTGTGTTAGGCTGGGATGGCTGGGGATGCACAGACAACTCTGAGGCCTACTCCTACAGTTTCCAGCTCCTCTCCACCCTGCTGCTCTGTCTCAGTAACCTGATGTTCGTCCCGCCTGTGGCCATCGCCATCCGAAGCCACTATTTGCTGGAGGCTTCAGTCTACATTTTCACCATGTTCTTCTCCACTGTGAGTGACTGCCACACTAACAAAGTAGTACATGTTCTATCCTCCATAACAGTGATCTTTAATGTTTTTTTGAGCCAAGGACCCCTTGACTAAAAGAGAGCTTGAGCAGGGACCCCCTACTACATAAATTGTATCAAATGAAGTTGCATATTAAACTGGGCCATCAATAATGTGTGCCTAAAGCCTTTATACATAACTTCTTACTGCATAGAATACTAAGCTATTAAAATAGTAATTGTTGGCATGATTTTATAAATCATCTTTAATCTGTCACAGTGAATCTTTAGGATATATGTTTTCTATTCTATATATGTGGGAATTATGTTTTATGTTTTTGTCATTTAATTCTTTTTTTTTTAACTTTAAAAAATTGACAATAATTTGGAGCCATGCATGAAAAAACGCATCCTTTTTAAATACACAAGACGACTAACCAACCAGACATTGAATATTTGTGTAATTTCGGTTGAAAATAAATGTTGGTAAAAAAATGTTATAATATTTAAAATGTCATAGATTATTAAAACATGTACAAACATAAAAAAAACATTTGTTTCCAGAATCAGGATGTGACAGCGGTGTAAATATAGGCCTATATATACTGTATTTAGACCAAACCAGACCATCACTTAGTCTGAAAATCGTCGAGAGAATAGTGTGTATGTTAGCTGTTGTCAGGTAAGAAAATACTCACCATTTTTTTTTTATAATAACATTTTTTACTGAAACAATTTTTGATGTTTTTTCAGACATATCTGCTGGTTAGTCTGATCACTCACTGCCTTTTCCCTCTGTGACAGTTCTACCATGCATGTGACCAGCCGGGTATTGTGGTCTTTTGCATAATGGAGTATGATGTCCTGCAGTTCTGTGATTTCCTCGGGTCGCTCATGTCAGTGTGGGTCACTGTCATTGCAATGGCAAGGCTAAAGTCCATCATCAAACAGGTAGGCGCATACTGTAGTTCATCCTAATTATCCTTAAAGGAGAGTCAAGTGTCATCGTTGAAGGAAAATTTTACTATTTTAATGGAACTGTAGGTGTAACTGAGTGTAGGCACATTTGTAATGACATTCAAGCTGAAAGACCATTTTTTTCCACTTTAATAAAATTTGTGAGCTTTTTGATATATATTATCTAATATTATTTATAATTTTAATATGAATAATTATAATAATATATAAATACATCAAAAATCACATCAACAAGGCCATTTGTGCAGCCCATGTCACCACCTTTAGATCTTCCCCCAAAAGGCTCTGATTTATGGTGGCCGAGATGGTTTTTGCATTTGTGTTGAACCATCTCCACCACCGTCTGATTGGCTTGATTGTGTTTAGAAACAAAGAAGCAGCCATTCACGAGAGCAACTCCAGAACAGTATGATTTGCTTGACAAAATATTAGAAGGGGGCAGTGGATAGTGGGTACTGACGTCTGGAACTAGACATCTTCTGACCCTAATGCCTGTCCACTGTCATGTGTTGCAGTCTGGGACCAGAGTTCCATGTTAGTGGTTAACAACTTGAGATAAACCCTAAAACACAGAGGGATTAGATGGCTGAAAGGTAGAGCTGAAGAGCTGTAAAGTAGAGATACAAATGAGTACAGCATATGCCTCAATTATTAGTAAATAATGAAAAGATTAATGTGTTAGAATCAGCCATGCCTGATGCTAAATTCTCTGGTTGTTGACATATTGCGGTGGATAACAGTAAACACTAACAGGTGCACCTTCTCCCTGGGTCATTCCCTGGCTGCACACCAAGATGGCAGATCAAGGTGCTTGAAGACACCAAGCAGTCTTAGGGAAAGTGTGTGTATGTTTAATGTGTGTGTGCCCATGTCCATAAATGAGACAGAGAGAGAGGGAGGGGGAGGGGGAGGGGGAGGGGGCGGAGTAGTGGGAGGGAGGGGAGTATACGAACATCTGCTGTCCTCTAGAGTTTTCATTTTTGCTGAGCGCTGCAGTACGCAGTCACTAATCAAATCGCACATGTCAGGACTGGCAAGTGGAGATGTGTGTTTGTGTACTAGCAAGACTCAGTGTGTGTGTGTGTGTGTGTGTGTGTGTGTGTGTGTGTGTGTGTGTGTGTGTGTGTGTGGTTGTTTATGTTTGTTTGTTTGTTTATGTCAATGACCGCAGCAGCAGTAGAGGGTGAAGGACCTAAGAGCACCTGCTTGTGTGTGTGCATGTGTGTGTTTGAGACTTATGGACCTTCAAAGGTCTAGAAGTCATCACAAATACGTCAACAGTATATCCTGCAAGGGCATTTTTGCTCGTTCACAAATAGAAAGTTATTAATCTCAACTCACTGATGGTCACTCCATTAGAATTGTAAACATCAATTTAAAGGATAATTACAGTTTATTTCGACTTGGTTCTCATCTCTCTTTTACTAAGTGGTTTTAATAACATTGTTCTCAGCAAAATAAGTTGGGCTCTTCTTGGAGATCTTAAAACCTGATCATCTGACAGCTTGAGTCTCGCCCCATCAGACTTCTTTTTAGCAATGTTGCCACTTTCTCAGACTATTAGCAATTAACTGGTGAGCAAAACTTTACAACTAATAATCTCTAAAATCAGAGAAATGAGATGTGAATGCACATGTAAAAACGCAGAAACACAAGGTTTTCACCATTAACTAATTAATTAATTAATTATTTAATGTTTAATATGTTGTAACCCACATATGCACAAATACAGTATAAGTCTGTATTACTGGATATTGGTGAGCCTGTAAGCATCCATGCATTCATGGCTGCATGGCTGTTTACATGCAATTTTGGGATCCCGTTTGATCCAGCGGTGCAGTATGAGTGATGATTGTTGCTGCACAGTCCTCGGGCTGCACTACGCTGATTCTCTAACTCTTGGTCTGTGCCAATTAGTTCTGTTCTCCTGCAGCACAGGTCATCCCTTCACCCCTCAATAATCCCCAATTTCTCCTCACGTTCCCTTCCAGACAAAAGATGCAGACCTCCGGCATCCTGCACAGGCTTAGGTTCTTCCAAAGCATGTGTAGCACATCTTATTGATTTTTTCCCTCTCACTTTATCCATTTTATATCCTCTGGCTTTATGTCAAATTGTAAGCTTGACAACAAACAAAAAAGAGTTAAAATGGCATTATTTATAGCATGGGCCTCTATCAGCATTTTGTTTTCTTTGTTATATTGTGGCTCTCACTTATATATAGGAAATTCAGTTGGGTTATTACTCTGAGAGCACTTTGAAATATTTATTTTGATGTCAACAGACTTCAAAAGACAGTCATTTTCTGTACTGACCGTTCCCCTACTGATACATAAAATTGAAGGCATATTTACATAATGGCAGGCTTCTCTTTTTTAACACAAATTTGCATGATTTTTGTAAAAGCCAGCTGTAGTAGAGGCTGTTAACATTACAGTATAAGTGATTATTTAATATTTCTTTCTTACAAACAACAATGTGTTGAACCATCTCTCAATACTTTCTGACTTCACTGCCTTTTCTGTGGTACATAGCCCATTGTTTTCAGAATATGTAAATCTTTAACAATGGATCACTAATATATGGTTTCTTAAAAAAGACTTATCTCCTAAAACAGCTGGGCACTGCAGTTTTGTATTATTCAAACAGGAATAAATACCGCATTTGTTGAGGTCTGTTTTCAGCTGAAGATGAATCCACATTTTTTGCTCTGTTACATATTGTGTATTGGGTGTGGGTAGGTGTGGATGTGTGTGCATATTCAAGAAATGAAGGAACATCACCCAGTGCAATAGTGTGGCTCATTTATGTGTTTTTGGACAACAATGGAGGAAGCTGTATCACGCTACACAATACATGACATACTACGACTGACTACATGTTAGTAGGATCAATTTATTTTTGCTGTTGATCACTTCATAACATTGGTTAAAAATTTGAAAAATATTGAATATATCCAGCCCTAACCATTAATATACTGTATATGGTTTTCTAATTTAACTTGCTGGCTAATTAACATCACATTTCCAACAAGAAACACTTTTCAAGCTAGAGTTCACATTTCATTACCATAGTGACCAATACAAAATAACGACTATAGACAAGATATTTAAATTCTTTTTCACTGTACTATTTATTTTTGTTAACCGTACTGAACTTGCACCCACAATTCTACAGCACTATCTTTCTTCCTCCTGCCTGTTTGTGATACATTCAAGCTTTTATTGCGGCAGCAACACAGTTCTACACTAGACCTCCATGAATGTGTCACCTGTGTTAGGAAAAGTAGAACTCTCACTTCCCAAAAAAACAGGACACAGGTGCAGAAATAATGAAAATGTAGTTCCACAATACATGCGGTGACTAAAAGTTGTCTTGACTTTTGTCACCATTTTTCTTTCATGTAAATTGAAAATAACAATATTGACAGTATTTTTCTGACATCCGAAATATCCTTCTATGCGGATGTAACAGTGTCAACAATGTTTTATGAAGTGCCGTTATTGACCCATGTGCTTTTTTGTCAAGGTGCTGTATCTGCTGGGGGCGATGTCTCTGTCTATGGCTTTGCAGCTAGACCGTCACGGTCTGTGGAACCTGCTGGGGCCCAGCCTGTTTGCTTTGGGCATCATGGCCGTGGCATGGGTAAGGGAAACTCATATATTTACTGCACAGTAGACCATTACCATACAGCTAAAAGTGGGTTTATTCCATAATGAGTTTACTTGCATTTAAAAACAATAACCGCTCCATATAAAAATTACAAAGTTAAACAGTTTATGGTAATATAGCAGAAATCAAAGTCATTTAATAAACCTATTTGTAGCATTTAGTATGTTTCTGTTTGACTAAATTATAAAAACATCACATTTTTAATCTTGTATTTCCCCTAAAATATTACGTCTCACAGTGTGTGAACAACTGGTCTTCAAGGGATTAATTTTAATACACCTGTATTTGACATTCATAGACAAGCTTGTTCAAACATGCAGATGAAATGTGCCAGCACTGTCTCTTTATTGTTGCATATGCTAGTAAGTGTAAAATTATTTAATCCGTTATTTGAACTTAGAGCTGGAACATGGGGCTGGAACATGTGCATGGCTAAAAACAGTGGGTTTCTGACCAATGAAGCTAGTTTACATTAGCATGGAAGGGGCTTTAAAAGTTTTGCAGCCTGCGGGTATTAGTCATGGGTTGTAGTTCTATTATAAGTCAGCTTGTACTTCCACTGACTCTTCTCCGAGTCATAATGTGCTCCCTGAACTGAAAAGATAAAAAATAATAGTCTTTCAGGCAAGGTTCTTGGAAAAAAAGCCTTTAACACCAAGCCTCTGACATGAGTTTGAAAACAAGGGTTGAGGCAGCCTTGGAGAAAGCTTTGCTTTGAATAAAGTGTGGGAGTTGTAGCTCTGAAAGTTATCTGTATGTGAGCTGGAGGATCCTACAGAAACTGTGGAAGATGAAGTACTGTTTAATTCACCATGTAAACCCTCCAGTTTAAGCACCGAAGGTAGGACAGTATATTTAAGCATAGTAAGTTTCTTCTTTCTTCTTTCTCCTGAGATTAACAACAACACTTTGGAATTCATGCAGGGCACTACTGTATCATTCAAATGTGAGTGTATTTACATAAAGCCATTGGTTTCCACTATTTGGCTAGTTGTAATTCAATTATAGATGGCTTGTTGACATATGTTATTTGATTTAAATTGTTATTTGATTGAAATTTAAAATATCATGGTCTGGTATACTGTGTCAATATCCACAGAAAAGAAGTATACACAGATTGTGTGCGGTGTCAAAATGACTGAAACAATAAGACACAATCTTCCTATGGCGATGAACCACACAGTAACTAGCCACAAAAGTAACTTGGATTTCATGCTAATGTTGCCATTTTTTCTGTGCTCATGCTTTGATTACGTGACAATTCATAATTTAATAGCTGTTCCATAGCGTATGTCTGCATTTCAGCACTCTCTCCTCAGTGCTGCACCTCTGAGTTTGAGCGCCACACATTTTCTACAAGAGCCCTTTCATTTCAACTTGTCATGTTTCTGCAAAGCATGGCATTCTGAATGTTCCCAGACACAACCAAATTAGATCAGTCAAGTGAAGGGCACGGAGCATCTGCTACTTTGCAGAGGTGTCACGAGCAGTAAGAAGAAAGTGGAGAAGTTCAAATCTGTCAATGCCAAATATTCCTAACCCTCCAAAATAAATGAGTTCTTTATGCATAAGGACACCGTCCTAGTCTAAAAATCTTAGTCCTAACCAGAAAAATGTACAGTTCCAAAAGGGGGGGAGCAGTAATTTCATGTTCTTTGGCTTCATGTTAATTACTAGTCTTTATCTTAAAATGTATGCATCATAATAACTCAATCAAAACCATTTATTTGTTCATTATACATTCAGAGAATACAATTAATTTGTGTCATTCATGAACAGCTTGCATTTCCGTTGACAAGGTCGGGATTCTTTATGGTAATGTTTTGGGAAAATAAATCTAATGCAAGCTATCAGTGTTTATGAACCGATGACAATGGAGACTGAATCCAATAATGAAGCACTCTCTAAACACTGTTTAGAAAGAAATTAAATCAAATGTCTCTCTGTGCCACACGTTCAGCAAAGAATAAGCACATGCTCTGTATTAAACAAGTAGAGACATCATATACAGTTACTGCCAAACAGAACACCAGCTAAATAGCAACAAAAAAAGTGATGAAGTGATGAGTGGCCAATCACTGATGACCAATTATAAACATCTGTCAGCTGATTATGATCATTGTGATGAACTTTATGCTGCAACAGTAGGCAAGAATGCAAATTTCAGACAATTAAACCAACAGAGATTTATTAAGAATCTCATCCCTGTTCTTCCAATCAAAGTAAACTGCCTGCTGCTCCCTCACTCAAATCCCATTAGTCTCCATTTTTGAATGACTGTTCCCTATGTGATCTCCCAATTCAATATTCTATTTCGGCGTAAAATGTGTTCTTTAAATTAAGCAAAGGAGAGAATTAAACACGGGGGGGCTTTGAGATCAATTGCAAAAAAATAAAATAATAATAATAATAATAATGTAAAATTGTTTGGGTCCCTTAGTTTCTAATCCTTTTCTGGAAAGAAATTGTAATGCAACTGTTATTTCTTTGTAAGTGTTGGAAAGGACTGTTTAACTTGAGACTAATTACAGAAAAAAGATTTTATTTTTCAGTTTCTTGCATAGCTAAAGTTAGACAGTGTCTTAAACTAGAATTATGCTTCTTTTTCTTGGGAAAAAGCCCCAAAAAATAATCTTTAAAAATGGACCCATTGTCATCTTACACATGACCCAATTTTGCAAGCTTTTCCAATAAAACTTATAAAGTATAGTTTGATATTCACTCCATTGAGGAGTGTTAAAACTAAAACTAGCTGTTGCCACGTAAACTATGAAATAGATTTGGACTTTAGTTTGTTATTTTTAACTTAAAGGTGCTCAAAGCGATGTCACACGTGTTTCAGGCTAGAACATTTGTTGTCACATATAGCAAACATCTCTATCATCACTATCAGCGAGCTGCCTGTCCCCAGAACACACTGTAAAAAAACGCAGTCTCTGTAGACAGCCCAGGGTCCACAAACGGTAACAAAAATAAACTATGCCAACCTGCACCACGACGCATACACAAATAGTGTTCCAGCGATCCAGCCAATAACCGACAAGAAGGATTTGGGGTGGTGGTTGCGGGGTTAGTGCGGCGGAAGTGAAGAAGGGAGGGGTAGAGGACGGGCAAGCTAGTCTCGTTTTGTTTGAAAATACTTCGTCAAAAAGAAGAAACATCACCCAACATTGCTTAGAGCACCTTTAATTAAAGAAAATAGGTCTAAATGGTAAAGTTGCCAACATTGTTTTATGTCTCTGTCAGACGGTGCGCACCATCCGTCGCAGGCGTTGCTACCCGCCCACCTGGAAGCGATGGGTGTTCTTCCTCTTCCCGGGAACCATGATTGCCACGTCTGCCGTGGCCCTCTATGCCTTTGTGGAGACAGAGGAGAACTACTTCTACATCCACAGCATCTGGCACATGCTGATCGCGGGGAGCGTTGGTTTCCTCCTGCCGCCACGCGCCAAGCCCGACGCCAAGGTAACCCCGCTGAAGCGTAGGCGGGGCTGCGGCTATCAGCTGTGTGTTAACGAGCATGAGGAGCTGGGCCTGGTGGACCCCGCCATCATCTCCATCAACAGCATCTGTACCAGCTGATAAACTCCCCACTCCCAGCCTTTTACCTTAGAGACACTTCATTGCCTTCTTTTACTTGGGAAATTCACACTCGGGAAATTAAGCCACAGAACTTGAAAAAGCAATGTAAATACTTTAATGCAGATGTGACACATTTTTTGGTTGTTATTGTCATGGTAATTACTATCAATACAACTGTAATTATTATTATCTATAGTTAAAGTTGTTCTGATGAGTTGTGGGTGTACAGTGACACACTGTGTTTGTGAATATGTATTTAAAGTCAAAGCTAAAACACTGCTGCTATCTGACGGTGACTGTAAAACTGCTTCTGTTGGTTATTTATTGGTGGTCTTGTGAATAGGCCAATTATTTTACTGTTGGGGCACAGATCAGGGGGAGACGTGGGGGGACGTTTATCAAGGGCACGGCTTTTCTGAAATTCTTTTCGAATATATCTTTTGCACTGAGACACAAAAATGTTATTCTGTACATTTTTATAACAATATAAACTACAGTGGGCATCACAAATGTAAAACCTAGTTGTTATGTGGAATGTTAGACTGTCTTTTGCAATTGCAATGTATTGCTTTTACACGAATGTGCAGATTGTTCTTAATGGGAACAATTCCAAAGTCCAGCTGACTGTTGAAAGAGAAGAGGGGAGGCATTTCAAAGACCTCAAACAAAGACCTCACTTCCCTGTTCTTTTTCTGACAGGACCTGTGTGACACCACATTCATAAACAATAAATGTTTCCTTTCTTGCCTCAGTATTACTTCTGCTTTTGAAGCTTTTGGATATAGTGTAACTGGTGAACCTCCAACGAAGACATCATATTGCAATTCCTGCCCTAATGGAAGCCATTGGTACTCTGACAGTGAGATGAGACACTGTCAACAACATCCTCCAGGAATAGTGCAAGATAAATAATTCTCCTACAGAGCAGCAGTATGGGGGCAGCTTCGGAGCATACTGTCAATATTTGTAGCCTCTCTCTTATATAAGGAAAGACAGAGTTATTGCTTTATGCCTTATTAGGCGTGATCCATTAACAGCACCTCTGTATTTATCACTCTGTGTGCACGCTCTGTCTTTTTCTATCAAATTATGAGAAAAGAAAAATGAAGAAGGTGAAGAATTCATTTTTTTTTTTAGATTGGAGGTTGTACCTGGCCTTGACATCACATGTATAAACAAGATTAACAGTCTACAACCATGATAGCAGCTCTGTGAAGCTGAAATACTTACATCAACATGCTCACAATGATAATTCTAGCATATAGAAAGAAAGAAAAGTAGATAGATAGAAGAATATTGATGTCAAGCAGGTTTAATTTATATAATGATGTGTTAGCATGCTAACATTTGCTTATTAGCACTAATGACAAAGTAAAGCTAAGGCTGATAGGAATCAATGCCGTTAGTTTTGTCATAAACCAAGTATTGGATAAAATGAAAATTTGACCAGATGATGGCGATAGATGAAAGGTCTGGGAAAGATTACAATTTATCTTTCAGGGACCATGAACGTGTTTACCAGGTATTTTAATAAAACCAAATCTTTCAAGCTCTAAGGGCATAGTTTTGGGAAACGCTACTATTATTTTCTGTCTTACCAAGCATTGAATGAGAGGATTGATACTCCTCATATTTGTCTGCTAAATATGAAGGAAACAGTCATCTTAGCTTAGCTTAGCTTAGCAACAAAGGGAAACAGCTAGCCTGTCTGTCCAGCACAGACCCGTTTTCATACTTTGTAAATTGTACAGATTCAACAAACAAGATATAATGTGTTAGTATTAGTGAGCTTTAAAGGTGCTGGTAGGGGCTTTTTTAATCTTTGGACAGCTGTCAGTCTTTGTGCAAATTTATTGAACTCACAGCACTTAAGAGTCTATGGTAGGTGTAATTAATTTCTTTAAGGTTCCTAGTGATACAAAATAAACACAGACACCTAATCAACATTTTTTTCTGAGTTTTGCAAGCAAAGCATTTATTTATAGGGCAGGATTGAGGAGGAAAAAAGTAATTCCTCATTTTTTACCAGAGCTGCCACTGCTGCAGCTAATTATGCATAAATTCTTTACTCAAAGTGTTTCTGTTGAGCGTTGAAAATGTGATGGAATGAGGTCACTGGGTGCATTTAAAATCCATACATGAACTTCTCTTCTCTTCTTTGTCCAAAAGGGGGGAAAAAAATGTCTAGTGGTGTTTCTAAATAAGAAAGAGCTATATGACTAATGCACAGTAACATTGCTTCATGCTTTTATCTAAATCTTGTTGAATGTCATGTATGTCCTTCATATGCTTTTTTTTAAGATATTAACCTTAACAAGGTTAATAACCCACACAAACTATCTATAAAAAGCTATTTTTGTCTCATGAGAAAGAAATGTAAATTGGCCCTTATCCCTTTTTCAAGTTCTAGCAGATCATTTAAAAAGCAGTATTCTAAAAGGATTCAGTTGATATTGAAAGGAGAAAAAAGTGCCATTCAAATGCAAAATAAAACACTGGTTAAATCAACACAAAACTTTCTGGACCTGTATATATTCCAGGGCATTTCTCCGTTACTCCCTTGCCACTTCAATGAAAAGAAAAGTAATGGAAATTTGTGTAAAAAGAGACTCAATATTCCAAGTGGAGATTGCACCCCTTGGCGGGAGTAAAAAGCCTGTGACTGTATTTAATGAGTCAAATAACACCAAAATGACAAGGTCTTCGATATTGAAATTTCAAACAGTGTATATCCCTGTCCTTCCACCACACATGAAATCAAAGAGAGTACCTTCTTTGTATTCATGAATGCTTGGCTAACATGTCTAACAGGATTATTACTCACAAACCATAACCTACAGCAGTAGAGCATTTCTGCTCAGCTTACAGTATTTGCATGGCTTTATTCCCTTTGGTAAATCCTGTAATCTGAGTACAGAGCTACATTACCAGCCAAAATATGATGAGCTGCAAAGTGCCAAAAAAAAAAATAGTTTTTGCCCTTTCTATTTTTTATTTTATTTTGTTACCTTACATGTTGCTGGTCCACATCATTCTTCAAAGTCTATACCATTCTAGCAGCTCTGTGAGTCTGTACATAGGCACAGAGATGGTTTGAGCTAAATGCACAGAAGCCTATACAATACAGCTGAAGCTGATGGGAATGTCAAAAATACCAAAGTGCTGGACAATTACATTTTTGATCTGACAATGGGGCTGGAGGGAAAGAAAGGGGGTTGCCAAAATCCATCAGGATTCTTCCTCTGGGAAACATGAATGTCTGTACAAAATGTTATGGCAGTCCACTGAATATCTGTTGAGACCAAAGTGGTGGATAGACCAAACAATAAGACAGAAATTACCATTCCAGTCATGCTGCTATTGTCGCTTAAGAACTGTTATTAAACAGAAACATCAAAATTCTCAAACTATCATCAAGAATATTTTTTTGTAAAATCTTTAAGAACATTTCCATCTAACTATTTTCATGGTGTTTATTCAAGATATTTAATAAAAAGAGTCTGCAGTGATTCAAATCAGGCATTCATATTCACAAAACTCTATAATGGGAACATTTTGCATGAAATGTGCTTCTTAACACGTTTATAAAATGTCAAACACCTATTACTGCTACAGTTTGCAGCATATTTATAAATATTAAGGCTCACCTTACAAATGTGCCAGCTTTTTAGCGTTGCAACAGCAGAGAGGTGGAAAACAAATGTACATTTAAAATTTGAATGAACAAAAGCACAATTACTGCGCCATTGTACAGACAAGCCATTCATTTAAATAATAATTAGCAGTACGTTGAAGCTAGAGTTCAGAGAATGTAAGTTTTCACCTGTTAAAATTGTATGTGCATTTGTCAGAAAAAATGAGAACTATTGAATGTTGGAGAAGGAAAACTCAAGATATCTACAGTTTGGCCTCCAAATTTACTCAGTTTAGAATTTCCACTTCAGTGTCAACAAAACTGCACATCACAAGCATCACAGAGGGAGGACCTATAACAGAAAAGCTGTTTGTGTACCACTTGTGTCCAAGGTCAACACAAAGATACATAATGTAATCTAAAGAGCAAAAATGCTGAAGGTCTGATTGATAATTGCCCACATGTTGCTTAATCTGTAAGGGTTTGGGCATCCATCTGGTGAGAGTCATCAGGTCCAATTTTTGTTCTGCACGATTGCTTAGCAACCAGAAAATATAAGGCCATTTAATAGGACCAGATATACTCTATAATAATGATAGATTAGTTTAGGTTGGAAGGCCAATTTTTATTACCGGAAATAAAAAAAATAATTGTTTATTTAAAAAATGTTGTCATGGATCTCAAAGCTTGTCTACTGTGTTCCAACACAACCATCACAGGCAAAACACTGGCTTTTCTTGCATCTCCATCATGCCATCGCTCACTTAAATTGAGCTTGAAACAGTAGAATGCCTCATTTGCCTTATGAGTCAGACATTCTGCATGAAGTTGTGATTTTAATACAAATGAGAGATTAGTGAATGTCCATGGGGGAGATTAGAAGTTTGGAAAGAGAGCAAAACCAGCAGTGAAGTTGTTACAGCTACTGTATCTCTAGAGGAGGCAGAGAAGCTCTTCTTTCACTACAACAGACAACCGTTCAGGGATTGAGGGGAAAGGGGAGACTTCCAAGTTTTATCTGAGATTCTGAATTGGGGGCAGCAGGTTAAATGCTGTACTGGAGAACAAGCCCAGCAACAGACATAGCAGGTAACACGAAGAGAAGGAGGTAGTCAACTGAGGTAAAAACATGGAATATAATTTTTTAAGCATACTATTACTGCTGTTGATTAAGTAGGGGTGTAACGTCAAAGTACAGGAAATGCACATCTGTACATCTTTACAGATCATTGTTTACCAAGACAATGTCCTGTCTAGTTATCCCTAATGGCAGCTAGTTCACACTGTGTGCAGCCATTGGCTACTGGCCTGATCACGCAGTATACAGCCAATTAATATCACATATCCAAATCCAAATCCAATTGTTACTGTTGTCTCTCTCTCTCTCTCTTTATTTTGTTACTTTTTATTGAAGTTATTTGCTTGTTGCCTTTTTTGATTTACTTGTTTTTTGCCATAATTGCAGCTCTAATGGCTCTAAGGATGGCATTTTGGTCAGCCAGTTGGTCCACCACTTTAGTTCTAAATATCTCAGCAGCTGTTTTGTTTTTGGTTTTTGGTTCAGACATTCCTGGTACCAAGAAGATGAATCACCCTGACTTTTCTTCCATGAGAATTATTTGTTGTTTTGAGTGAAATCTTTCAATAATTATTGATTGAATTGCCATAAATTTGGTACCCACATTCATGTTCCACTCAGGATGAACTTCATTGACTTTGATGATCCTCTGACTGTTCATCTAGTGCCATCATAAGGTCAAATTTCCAACACTTTGGTGAAATATCTGCCAAACTAGAGACACATAAGCTTAAGCTATCTTGTATTTAGTGCAAGTGTATTTAGTATTAGCAGATGTTAGCATGCTAACATGCTAAACTAAGATGGTGAACATGGTTTAAACCTGAATCACATCAGCATAGTATTGTCATTGTGAGCATGAAAATATGCGGACAATAGCATTTAGCTCAAACCACCACTGTTCCTACAGCTGCGACTGTAGACTCTCAATCTTGTTTGTAAACCATATGTGCAAATAAATTGAATTAAATGTAACTTTTAACACACTAAATATATAAATCTTGATCGTCAAAAAGAGAAAAAGGGCCACCAAAGGATATAAAACAGCTTGTTTTTATTGAAATTGAACTACTATGTGACAAAAACAGAGGGAACCATCTTTTTTAGCTGAAATTATTTCCCAAATTACATCTTGGATGCTGATATTAATAATTCACACAACCTGAGGATTTTGTTTATTAGAACCGGAAGCAAGCTGACTTCTCATATGTGATGAAAAAGCTTTGCACAAAACTACAGAGCACTAATTAATTTTGTGACCGGCATTTCCATGATTTCCTTTCCTACTTAATCCATGATTAGGTTGGTAGATGGAATTTGGAAATAGCATGTGAGTTATCAGCCCAGTACTAAAAACTGAAATTAGATATAGTAAACACACATCAGAGTGTGTGCGGTCATCCATTACATTCATACATAAAAAGAAAGCAAGGGTTTACTTATGTAGTCTTGTTTGACATGTGTGCATGCTGCATGTGGATTATCTAACTTCCTTGCCCAATGAGCAGTTGGCTCCTTTGTCCTGAAATAGAAATTCAAGTGTTACATTAGAGTATTGGTGGCAACTTATAGATCATCATCTATAACTATTTATTGTAAGTTCTTTATAAAACAGTATGGTTCTGACTAGTCTGAATCTTTAACATGAAATTTAAGCTCAGGAGGGTTTTAAATTAGTTCTAAATAGAGAGGTATGGAAGGGTGTGAAAACTGTCATAATAGGGCAGATCTGAATAAGGTTCACATCCCTGATTTGGCTGCGCTCTGCTCCTCTTCCGGCTTCCTGTCACCACATACTGGACCCAAAGACATCAAACAGACAGCCGAGCAGTCTGATGGGACCAAAGAGGTCATGCTACATTTCAAATGCTGTGTAGAGAGGGATCGGCTGAATGTTTGAGCTTGGTCATGGTTACTATATACCGTGTGTAGCTCCGCACAGACATCTGTCATACAGGACTAAATGTTGGCTGGCTTTTTATACTGAAAAGCCTTGAGGTTTGTAAAGTGCTAATGATGCTCGCAGTTTAAAATGCAATAGTGTTGCGGCTTCAAGAAGGGTCCTTGTCCTTGTAGTTTAGTCTCAGATTTGAGTGCTGCTGGAACTCCTCAATGTCAATTTTCTGTTGTGAGTGTTGAGATGCCGTTTTTAGTGTCTTATAAAGTCCGTCACAGTTTTATGCAAGTAAACTGAAACTAAAAATGCAGAAAGAGCCTTCATAAATTTACTATTCATGATTTTTTAACAGGAAATATGATTGCATAAAATCTCATGTACTGTAAAACTGCCAAACTTTAATGATTTGCAGTGGTGGAAAAGGTACTGAGATCTTTAACTTGATGTGGCTAAAATTTATATTTTTATAATAACAATGTATGAAACAACAATGTGATAAAAAAACGTATAGGTTCATGGTGATGCAGCGTAATGTGCATAAAGAATCCAAGAAGAAAAGATGGAAAATTCTCCAAAAGGCATCAAATGACAGATTAGACATTCATATAATATGCCACAAAAAGTAAGATTTTATTTCCATCATTTACACTTTCAAAATAACAGAAAACAAAAAAATGGCGTCTGAATAAGTTTGGGCACCCTGCAGAGTTAATACCTTGTACTGCCCCCTTTGGCAAGTATCACAGCTTGGAAACACTTCTTGTAGCTAACCAAGAGTCTTTCGATTCATGTTTGAGGTATCTTCGCCCATTCTTCCTTACAAAAGTCTTCCATTTCTTTGAGATTTCTGGGCTGTCTGTCACGCACTGCTCTTTTAAGGTCTAGCCATAGATGTTCAATTATGTTGAGGTCAGGAGATTGGGAAGGCCATGGCAAAACCTTCAGTTTACGCCTCTTGATGTAATCCACTGTGTGTTTAGGATCATTATCCATTTGTAGAAGCCATCCTCTCTTTAACTTCAGCTTTTTCACAGATGGCATCAAGTTAGCGTCCAAAATTTGCTGAAATTTTATTGAATCCATTTTTCCTTCTACTCGTGAAATGTTCCCTATGCCACTGGCTGCAATACAACCCCAAAGCATGATTGATCCACCCCGATGCTTAACAGTTGGACAAAGGTTCTTTTCATTAAATTCTGTGCCCTTTCTTCTCCAAACGTACCTTTGCCAAAAAGTTCTATTTTAACCTCATCAGTCCACAGAACTTATTTCCACAATGCATCAGGCTTGTCTATATGTTCATTTGCAAACTTCAAATGCAGATTTTCGTGGTGAGAAGGTAGAAGAGGTTTTCTTCTGATGACTCTTCCATGAAGACCATATCTGTACAAGTATCTCTTTATAGTGGAATGGTGTACCACAATTCCAGTGTCTGCCAGGTCTTTCTGGATGGATCGTGCAGTCATACGAGCTGATCTGTCTGATATTTTTCTTGTTCTTCCAGATCTTGCTTTAACTTCCACTGTTCCTGATGACTGCCATTTCTTAATTACATTCCGAACAGAGGATATTGACATCTGAAAACGCTTTGCTATCTTCTTATAGCCTTCTCCTGCTTTGTGAGCGTCAACTATTTTCAGTTTCAGTTTTCTAGACAACTGCTTAGAAGAAGCCATGGTGCTGATTGTTGGGACAAGGTCAGATGAGTCTGGGCTTTTAAGACCTTAAGATTAACATCCCATGGTGTTTCCAGACAATGAATGATCTGTTATTTTGAAAGTGTAAATAATGGAAATAAAATCAAACTTTTTGTGACATATTAGACGAATGTCTAACCTGTCATTTGATGCCTATTGGAGATTTTCCATCTTTTCTTGGCTTCTTTATGCACATTAATACAAATTTTACCTGGGGTGCCCAAACTTTCGAGCCCCACTGTAGTGATGAACCTGTTTAGTTTTCTGGCCTGCGATTTTACAATTTGGGTTCACTATTACCACTTCAGTCTTTTTTTAGCTGAAGCAGAGTGTTAAAATAGCCTTACCAACTAGCTGTCAAAAGGAAAACCTTTAGCAGCTAAAGTGCCACCTATTTCCCTTAGTAGTTGGTAGACACCAAAAACATATGTAGTTAAAAGAGAGTGAATGTTGGACTACATTCCTTATGTGGACAGAAACACGGCACAAAATAAAAATGCTGTGCAATAACAGCAGGATGTGTAAAAAAACTATTGTTTGCTAACAAGTTTGCAAACCTAAAAATATATGTCAAGGTTGTGTTCACAATTTGTTTTGCTGCCCCCAAGTGGCCAAAAAATCAGTTAATGCAGTTTAAATTAAAAAACTAAAAGATTTTTCAAATTCCCAATCTTTACAATATCTTCTCCTTTTACTTATTTGACTTATTTGAAATCTTCTGATACCTTTCATTTTCTCTCGGTTTTGGAAAAGACATAAAATCTATGGATTTGTTGACATGAACAAAGACCATGAGATAGAAGAAGAGAGAACCTCCAAAACTCTTGAGTGAACCTCTGGGCTGAGAATCCTTTGTTACACTTTTTTCCAACAATAAACTTCTATGCCCAAACGTACGAAACAGCTCTCACCTGTGCTGCAACATGCTGTAGTACAGTAAGATATAATTTATTAAACTACATCTCCGCTTTCCATTTTTTTCAAAGCTTTGTTGCTGATAAACCGTATAGCTTTCCCAATAGTTCTCCCACTTTATCATTGCAGGATTGCTAAAAGCATTTTCCCTTGGTCGGTAATAGTTATTTCATATCATGAGACACATCTGGCCCCCCTGTTGCCTCCAGGGGCTTATGAATTATGCTTAATATTCAAATCTATCAGCACACCACATGTAGGCTTCTGCCAGTGATGGTTATTTCCTGTATTTTGTGTTGTCTTTGTAAAGCTGCAGAACGGAAAAAATTTCCCTTCGGGGAAAATAAAGTATATTTTATCTTATCAGCTGCTGAGTGTTATGAAATTATGAAAATCTCTTTAAATGATGTGATTAATTTTAACAAACTTTTTTAACAGACTTTGTATCTGCTGAGGTCATTTAATAGTGATCAGTTTGGATCTCACATAGTCTGTGATGTTTGCAGATGAGTTAAAGCACTACATTTTTCCATCTGCTGTCATTTCTCCTATAAGAAGCTGTAGCCAAATTCTGTGGAGTCATTGTGTAGCCGCAATTGTTTTTATTATTTTGCCTGGTAGATGCAGTGTCTGTTACATAGTCATAGTTAGAGTCATAAAAACAAACACCCCTGAAGATTAAACTTGATATGACAGAAGATTTTTTTTTGGCGCTCATCATTTACTGCCTTCTTTTGGACAGCAAGATGTATACAGACTTATGTATGGCGGTGCCTTTACCTGTCTCACAGTTGCCTGTTGGTGGCTAAACAACTGCCATTGGTAGCCTCTGTCCCAGAGCTCTGTAGCGACTAAATAGAACCAGCAAAATGCCGCTTGTTTGTTATCGTTCTATGGAACTGTGTTCACGTTACAGCGCTTTACTTAGTTTAAAATACTTCTATTTTAGATATGTAATATATCGAAAAATTGGCATTGATTACTTTGAGGGGGGGATACATTTTAACCTCACTGGGAATAGAAATAATTCAGCAGAGGCAGGGATATGTAGACCAAAAAGGGGAGAATCCCACGCATCCCCCCTGGCAAATTACACCACGCCACAAACCATATCCATTTCTCACATGAACTGATGGTGGTGGTTAAATATAACAACAGACATCTTCTCATACCGATTTGACTGGAATCTAATGGCACAATTTGATCAATTGTGCTGAAATATGCCAGCTATTTTACTTTCTTTCCTTTGTTGCGTCTTATTGTCTCCCTCTCACCCCTATACAGTTTGCTTGACTCAGCCAAATGCCAGTCATTCTTTTAGAGCAATAGATCTTTATTGTCATTGTATGCAGTACAACAAAATTCTGTTGATGGTTTGGAAGGTAATATGATTAACTACAAAATGTTTGACAATGGTATGTACCTTCCTCAAATGTACCACATACATTTTCTACTTGGTGTTTTCCTAGGTGTAGAGCGAGGTGGTGACTTGAGTATACTATATGTCTGCTGTGTGTCTGTGTGCTGCTGCTCCCATGATGCTACACATAACTATGCCTTAACAAGCTCCACAGCCAACATGCAGTTCCACTCCTGTGGAGAAGGAGACATCCTGGTTGGCTTATTTTTTGCTATAAGCTCACAGTCTTCCCAATTAAGGACTCAGAGTATTGCTTTGGGAGGTGAAGGACAGGGAGCCCAGCAAGTTGGGTCAATCAATGGGTCGAGTCTGGCCATCCATGAACAGCTCTTGGGTTTTTAAATGGAGAAGATGGTGGGTCGTTGTAACTTGGGAAATGTACAGTGTTTTGTAAAGCAAATTTCTTCTTAGTTTTTACACATAGGGGTGTGCTGCTATCCTGGAAATAATTGAGCTGATACTCAAGAAAAGTGCAAATGGGCCAATGCAGCGCCGGTAGCAGCATTTGCTTAAGCTGCAGTATATGGTATTAAAATAGCAACATATTAAACATTTTTGTTAATTTCACATTATCAACCCATGCAGGTCTTGATCTTCTTGGTGACCTGGAATTGGCTCTTAGTGATGTGTTGTGCCAGAGACATTCCCTGAGGGGCTGACATTTGGTGAGTATAGGCAGGTAGAAATGATTTTGGAAGGCAGCCAGAAAGAAAAAGAAGAAGAAGTGGGTTGCAAAGATAAAATGGGGACAAAACATGTTAACAGCTTATAGAGATGATGTTTACACTTACATGGCACTCTTTATAAGATGCAGGTGACACACGTCAAGTTTTTACAGCTTTGGTTAGGCAGCCTGTACACTCTCCTTCTTTTTTCATTAGTAACCTGTCATTTGCTTGTGTGAATACTCTGATCTCTCTTTTAGAGAGAATTTACTGTGAGCCAAAGGTTTTCAACCCTTAAAACAAAGCAGTGTCAAAAAGAGTTTACTGCTTCACACAAACAAGTTAGGTATTGAAAGCAGTTGAAGAGTGATCATCCCTCCTTAAAGCGACTCATTTGAATACATTTTAGAGCTCTGAAGATGTGAAACTCTATCCACGAATTCTATTATGTCCTCCTTTTGTAACTCTCCTCCAGACAAACAGAAACAATTTCTGATGCCCCTAACTGGCAGGACAACATAATTTGTCAGCGTTTTCAAAACTGTTAAAAAAGTCACTGTTGAAAAGTTGTTTGGTTAGATTCAGGCACAAACATCATTGTTTGGGTTAGAATTACAATGATGTTAAGGTAAAGGAACCTTTGTCTCCATGGCTACAATAATAACTACCTTGTTAAGGATAAGTGAATGATCACAGTCATGGTTAAAATAAACTAACATATAGGAAACTGAAATGAACATTGGCACCCTATGGCAAAGTCGCAGAAATGAATGAGAAAAAGCAACAATTAGAGAACAAATTGACACAAAAATGTAATTTTATGTGGCAGGGAAGGGATCCTTCAGTCTTATACCTATAATAAACTCCTAACCCGTTAGATTTATCTTATCATTATTATTTTTACTTCAGTTGGAACATCACAGTGAGGACTTGAACATCTGCTAAAAGACTGTTTGAATTAATATGTACAATAGGGAAAGATTGAAAATATGTTTTGATGATGAGGCAGCAGTACTCCTTAATGTGCCAGTCAAGGAAGACAGAAGGTGTACTGGAGTTATAGTAGTGATATAAAATCACAAGTCATTTTCACTAAGACTAATCTTATCTTTGTCTTGTTGTCAAGCTGTTAAAAGTATTGTTTGATTCAGTTTTTTAGACCATTCTGCATCATGTTCAACCATTGTCAAAGCAATGAAAAGAAATGTTACATTAAAAATATATTTTACTTGAGGGTTGAAAGAATGTGTTTCAACAAGATCTGCTCAAAACTTTGGATGTGTTAGAAAATGTGTTTTCCACAGTGGAGCGCTTCAACCAAAAATATACTCTCTAGATAAACAGAAATAGAAAGTCAGGTATAGGTAACATTTCAGTGTTCCACTTTGAATTACTTTGTGAAGAAGCACACATCAGCATTATATTTAAACTGCCTTCATCAGAGCATCTTCCTCCCAATCACAAAGTAAAACTATGTAAAAGGTCATACAAACACAACATAGATACTCTTAATTAACCACTACCATCAACCAACATGTACAACCCACATGTATATTTAACATCTCTTTTAGTGAGAGAGAAAACATAGATAATTTCACTTCATCTGCAGAGGTAACAAATGTATGTGCACACCAGAGGCACATTCTTAGTTAATTTCTGTATTCACATTTCACTCATGACTGCATTGCAAAATATGATAGGGACCGCATCATTAAATTAGCGTGCAGCAAAACTGATAGAGGGAATTCAGAATAATGATGAGGCCTTTTTTTTACAGAGAACAGTTTGTGTGACTCACAGGGTGGTGAAGTGAAAGTAAAGTTGATTTAAACACCACCAAGATGATGGAAATCATTCCTGACTTAAAGGCAAACAGCAGAAAGACCACTCCTATTAGTGTGGATGTTGCTGGTTTAAAGAAAGTCCTTTTTTCACATTATCAGAAGTTCAAATGTCCAAGGACATTGAATGACTCCACTGTACAGCCATTAAAAAACAGGCTCACCCACCACGTTTATATAAATGCACTATGTAACAAGAAATTTCCATATTATAATCTAGTAAGAAAACTGCACTGATGAGGGGGAGGCTTATAGACCAGGCCGTAAAACAGCACATTAAACATCTTTGGAACACAGTTGCCATCTGTGGGTGTCACTTAGGTGCCTTGATGGAGAGACAGTCACAGATGCAAAATCAACAGGGCAACAGACAGCAGCAATGGAGATAACTCCATTTTCATCAGCTAGATGCTATTACTGGAAATGCAAAGTATATGGTTTTGAAATTTTGTGTAAAAAAAGTGGCAAAAACATCAGTGGAAAAGCAACAAAAGTGTCGAAAAAGACGTACTAAATGCTGAAAAAAAAGTTTTATTTTTGACCCTGAAAAACAAAAAGCTTGTGTTGGGCATTTGTAACTTGGGCCATTTGTAACTATTAGACCAGCAGATGGTACAATTCATCAAAACAAAAATAGGTTTGAAAATTAGTTGCAGTTGTCTTGTTTTTATGTTATTGGCAAATTACCAAATGTATATGATGTATAATACATCAAGTAAATGTAGATATTTTATCTATATTTCCCGTACTTGTATGTCACTACAATTAATTGATAGATTGTCTATAATAGGACCCATAAAACAATGTGATATGAAAAAGAAATGAATAATACAGTAAGTATAACTTGTACGAATATGATGTTAATATACAATGATTAGATGTGTTAGATGTATTTTTGTATGTTAATTTATGTAAGTGTTGTTGATACTTATCTTAGAATTGTTTGGGAAATGAAAATATAATGGAATGGATAAGAAACATTAATCTATACATAATCTATACATTTATACATTATATATATTATATGAAACATGAATCTATACATTATATACATTAATCCATACACTAATCTATACATTTATACAATCTATACATCTATACATTTACAAAAAAGAGTAAAAGTCATCACTCAGCTCATTAGGGAACACTTTTGCTGAGTAAATGGATCCTCATCGCAGCAGATTTTTAATGTGTTTCTTGCCTAAGGTGCCAGGTTGTTTGTAAAACCAGAACAAAAATCTACCTCTTTCTTGTACTCCATGTTGTCAGTTCTTGTAGCTCAGTTTGTCTCCACTGACCCTGCAACTCTGCACAGAATGAGCAGCTACAGCTAAGGGACAAATCCTAAAATGAAGAATCAGTTCACAACACATATCTACAATTAGGAAACATGATCAGTAATGTGAAAGCGTGTGCTTGTGCCGAGAAGCATTACATTAAAGTGACCACTCACAATTCAGAAATTCCACAGTTCAGTAAATTTATGCAGCATTTTTATCTCCTATCTTTATTTGTTAGATAGCCTGATTAAACTGGAATTTCTTTCTGACTCCCACATGATTTTAACTTTGGAAGCAAGCATATGTTGTTGTGAAACCTTGCATGCTTGCACTGGGGACTGCATTACATAAGGATGACTGAGTCAAATCAAGCTATTGTAACTCTACAGCCTGTCACAATCAATCGGTTAAAGCCAATCCTCTTCTTCACAGGAAACTTTTTTTTTTAATTGCTTTCCCCAAACTCACGGACTGAACTAGCATTTTAAACATACATAACTTTAGACTTGACAAGTTAAAAGGCAGACAGGAAAAGAACACACTGTTTTATAATGGCAGCATAATTACATACATTTCCATCCATAATGGCAGTTTATCCAGTTCCTAAAGCGTCCACTGTCATTTGAAGCACAATGATAAATCTGTTTTTTGTGTCAGGAGTAATATATTGCAGCAAATAATACTGGACTTATCATTTATCATGTACCATTTACATTAACGTAACTAACATAAACTTAACAATATAAGCTTAATTAATAAACTAATGCCTCTCTGAAAACAGAACAGTAACTATTCTCATAGAAATATGAAGCTATTCTGTCAATTGGCACCTAGGATTGGCTACAATTTTTAGTGCATCATTCTCTGCAGTGCTACATGTCACTTCTTTTAACAACAACAACAAACAAAAATAATTGTAATAATAATAATAATATAAAAACACTAACTCATGCTACGCCCCTAGGTTGTAAATGTTGTGTAACTACCAGTGAGCTATGTAACATCATGTGAATTTTTTCATTTGAAGATCAGTTTGATTATAAATGAAAAACGTCCTATTTCTATAAGAATAGGTATGGTTTTGCTTTCAGGGAGGGTGTCTGAAATGAACTTGTATGGAACTTAAATCCAGCTAATTAATGGATTACCTGTGGATTAACACTCCTTAATTATAATACATACAAATAATGACTTGATGATTTGTTAATAGTTAGCAACAGGAATTCAAATGCATCCTGCATTAATTCAAGCATTAAGTAATTAGGAGTCATGCATTAGCTAAGCGTTAATGAGTATGCTTTTTTGCCTTGGTCACAAACCACTGTATTGGACCTGCTGGTGGTGCTACTGTACCTACTACTGCAGGGGATCAAAATGTCACTGGGATTCATCCTCTGGGGAAAATGAATGGCTCTACAAAATCCCATCTCAATCAGTCCAGTAGTTGAAATATTTCAGTCTGGGCCAAAGCGGTGGACCAAACAACTAACATTGGCATTCCTGAAGCCATGCTGTGAGGAACAACCAAAACCTAGGTACAAACAACAAAAACAAATTTGACAAACAAGTTTTCCGGACTGTTTGTTGGCAAAAAAAACATATGACTGAGGAATTTACAAATTCAGTCTTAAACACTAATCACATGCAGCTTGAACTGAGTCATCACAGTAATATACAACAGTTCTGCTATTTATGACCCTTGTGAAATTCTTGAGGGGATAAAAGTAGTACAGTGATAAAAAACCTCTTAAGAGTTAGATTCCTTGTGGACAGTATAGAACCTGCTTCCTCAGAGCATAACTAATGTCTTACTAAACCATCTCACAGGGAAATAAGTGTGTATACGAGAGGGAGTGATGGGACTTTCTAGGTCAAGGAAAGTGAATCCCAGGAAAGCTTTTACTTAGAGCAACACAACACGATTTGCTTATCTTGACTTGCCAAAGCCATAATCACATTGTCACTCTGCAAGGCTGCACTATTTATAGGCTTTTCTATTTATATAAACAGCAAATTACCACAAAAAGTAATCCTTCTCCAAAGTCAGAAAGCTAACAGGCCATTAACCTTGTTGCTGTCCTTTGAAGACAGTTTATGTTTTGGGGGATTTATAACATAATTTTGACTGCTGGATTTGTTTTTAAAAACAATCATAGATCTCAAAATCTTGAGTGGCCAATGGAAATAGGTAACATAGTTGCTCAGTCGTTAGTGCATTTGCATATTTTTACCACATTTGTGTGGTTATCTTTTTGATGTTATCCAAATGCTGGATACAATGTCGGACTTAAATAGTTAACTCAACACAAAGTAGAAGGTGAGTTTGTTTTTAATGAACACAGGTGAGTATACACAGTGAAGGGAAAGACAACTAGACACAGTTGAATTGCATTAGGGCGGAGACAGGTAATCAAAAACAAATTGGGGTAATCGGGAAACAAACAAAGCCAGGAAGACAAGTGCAGTGAATAAAGACAAACAGTGGATTTAAAAATAAAACAGGAAGTTCATGAACACAAATAGAAAACATGAAACCAACTAAATCAGAAACATGACACAAGGACAAAACTATGACAAATACATGTAAGCTGTGTGGATTGGAAACACTATTTCGTCCATAAATAAGAGTGTAGTGAAAGTGTCAATCTGTGTCAACTTTGTTATTAACTCCTGTCTGGTACATGTTAGGAAATACTTCAAGCCCTACAGACAAACAAGACAGTAAATGATTTACCGCATGAAAAGGTGTACCCGTCATGACACTCGTATCAGCTGAATACCATCACAGCCATTCTTCATTTTCATTTTCTCTGTCTGATTCACTAAATTTTGTATTTCGTAGCAACACAAAATTTCTGCAGGATGTTTGCATTTACCAACTCAAACATTCCTCTTAGTCTTAAAATGAAAGGCCTCTTCGATTAGAAGACAGAATGCATATATTCCACTTCAGTGTTTTGTTTTTAGACTCCTGGTCAACTAGTCTGTGGCAAATAATTGCACTTGCATCACAGCATCTATTGTATATGCTGTAGAAGTGCAGTACTGTATATACAACTGTTCATGTCAATGATAGATTCCAAGAGGATATGAGTCATATGGTATTTTATAACATGGGTCTTATTATCATCCCTTTGCATTCACCACCTTCATTATAGAGGTTTTGCTGCGACTCCAGCAAAACAACTTATATCAAGGCAAGCAGCACAAGCATGTGTTATCGTGGTGACCCATAAAACATGACCACAAGAGAATAAGAGACAGCTTGAATAATACTGTAATATCTTAAGCTAACTGGCTGCTTCATATATGCAGAGCCTAATTTGTGTGAACCTGGGGTGGAGTTCCTAGTTCCTGGAGATCATAAATTTAGCATCATTCATAAATGTAATAAGGCATTTTTCTGAGATAATTTTTTGGAGCTTCTAGGCTCTATTACAATAAAACAAATAGCTGTTCTCCCATTTTAGGACAGATTAGTTGGAGTTTTCTGGAGTTTCAACAAGATTTTACATAGCACTTAATCGCCGATGTTTTATCTTTGTGTTGCCATTCTAAACTCCAGACTTGCCAGACCCTCCTCCGAAATGCTGTGGAGGAAGGTCTGGCAATGCGAGACTACATAGCACTTAAAGCTTTAGTCAGTGGTGGGCTGTCAGGGCCATCAGGGCCTTCTCTGCTGGCCCTGTCAAAATCAAAAATCTATTTTTTCACAATTAAATTAATGTGTGTTGAAAAATCAATTACTTTTTCAGTATGTTACAATTATATTTCCAGAAAGAATATGGCAGCTGGATTTTCCATGCATCACAGCTCCGTGGACCAGCACTAGTAGCATTGCACATGGCATTGCAAGCCCTTCATTGAAGCTGCCATTTCCCATTTGATTATAACTTTGAGTGACGTGTGTATCAGCCAATCAAATTTTGATGTGTAGTGACAGAACGCCCTAGGGGCCCAGCGTTGTGTCGGCGCTAGTCCCCGCTGATGTCATCAAGCTTGAACCTTTTAGCGGGTTGTGAGTGAATCAGAGTGAACTAGCTATGGCAGCTGCCTTCACACCTCCTAACGATCCTGTTGCCGATCTCCTTCATGTGCCTTTTCCAAGGCGATCGTTTGGAGAGAAGAAAGAAATTATTTTAAGAGGAAGACCTACACCTGAGCTGGATGAGCTGACCAAGGCTGGCAAAGGTTTTGTGCGGCACTTCACTGAGGGTAACTACGACTGCAATGACTGGCTAACAGCTAGCATCAAGCGGAACAAGCTATTTTGCTGGCTGTGTTTGCTTTTTAATACCAGTCAGGGAACATGGAACACCACAGGTTTTAACAGCCTTAATAGCTTCACCAAGGCAGCTAGCAAACATCAGGCATCCGAGCGACACCTCACGATGGTGGTACATTTGAAGGCCTTTGGTGAGTCCAGGGTGGATTTGCAACTGGATGAGCAGCGGAGACGAGAGACAAGCCTGCACAATGAGAGTAAGAAAAAACGGGAACATCTGGAAGAATTCAAAATGATCTCATAAGGGCTGTTGCTGAGGTGCTAAATGATGCCATCAAAAAAGAGATCAACACCACCAAGTTTGTCGCAGTTATGGTGGACGAGACCACAGATTTAAGCAACACTGCACAGCTGTCATTTGTACTTCGGTATGTTACTGACACCGGAGTAAAAGAGAGATTTTTAAAGTTTGAGGATGTCACAGAAAGAAAACAAGCTCAGGATCTAGCAGCTTCAGTACTTGAAGTGTTGGGCACCTACGATTGCAAAACAAAGTTAGTGGCACAGTGTTATGATGGAGCCGCTGTAATGGCATCGGGACTTAATGGCGTACAGGCGCTCGTAAAAGAAGAAAAGAAAGGATAGGAGGATGGATTTAATTTACAAGTAATGGGTGAGTGTTACTTCTTACTGTTTAGAAGTAACTTTTCCCGAAACTGAAACTCAAGCTGTCTTCTTCGACAAGCTGCAGAGTGCAGTGCTGCTCCTGATTGGCTGATTTTTCAGCCAGCTTTACCTGCCTGCAGAGATTGTCCTTCGTCACAACGTCCGTTACATTCAAGCTATTGCCAAATGAGTTGATACAAAGCTAATTAAGACTATCCCTTCCACAAAACTCTCTCTGTATTTCTCAGCATGGCTGTGTTTAGAAATTGTTGTCGTCCGGTGACTTTTGCGCACAGAAACTCAATTAAAGATAATTACCTCTTCTGAAGAGCTTATCATGTTTTTTTAGTCCTCTGTGTCCTCGTTAGCTTCTAGCAACTGTGAGAAGGAGGGGTGGGGGTAAGGCGCGATCACGGAAGGCATGTGTCATGTGGATACCCGGGACAGAATTGTTGTCATTACTTAGAATTCCTCATGGGGAGACAGAAACTATGCACTATAGCTTTAACAAGAGCTCTTTGAATGGGCTTTTATAGACTTGAATGAACAGCCTGTAACCTTGTGCTTCATTGGATTCTGTTACTGCCTGTGCCAGGCACTTGGCTAAATGACTTCTATTTCCCCCAAAACACTGTGATAGTGTTTAAGGACCTCTGTTCACCAAAGGTCAGTATCTGTCAAAGACATTGGCAGTTAAATTAGAAATATGCTAGTCTTACTCTCGCTGGACTGCTTGTGGTGGCAGTCCCATCAGGTATATTATCCAAAGTGCAGGTACAGCGCTTGTTCCTCAAAAGAGTTTGAGGTTGTAATAGCATTTTCTCTTCATACATCAGGGGCTTATTTGTGGACAAAGATTCTGACCTTGTCTCATGTCTGTGTAAACTTGACAGTTAATGAGAATTTATAGGTAGAAAGTTTCAGTGTCTCCATCAACAGGAAGGAAATGTAATTTTTCATACGTTGTGTCTGATATTGAATGGAGAATGTCACGGTCCTTAGGGCAGTGCACTCCACAAGTCCTAAACAAATTTAAATTAGAAATGAAAACCAACATTTTCTATCTAGGCAAGTAATCATGATGTGTAGCTGAGGGTAGAAGAGAAGGTGAGACTCAAGGGTGGTTTGGAGGCAGGAGGCTGTAGAATTCTGTGGAAACATGGAGAGAATTAAAAGGATTGCTAGCATCATTTCTGCACCATCTGCATGGTGGTGAGTACTTGCAAATTGTATAAAAGGAGTCAGACAGTGAGTACCCTATATTATCTGTTACATAAAAAATTGTGTTGCAAGTTGTTTTAGCCTAAATCTAATCCCAATTTTTCAAATCATATACAATGTGTTACAAAAATTAAAAGAGTACTTGACATTGCTCTTCTATATCATTGACGGACAGTTTAAACACAGAAAAGTAACAACCAATGCAGTAGAACCATAAATATCATCTTTACTTTATTTTTTATTTAAGGTCAGTGTTTTAACTCATAAGCCAACAGTGGGCCTCATAAATTCCCTTATGCGTAGTTTATTTTATAATTGGGAACGTGCAATACTCTACTATATCAGAGCCTGTGCAATATCCTTTGAACTAGTTAAAATTGTCTTTTTTATTGTCCTAAAGTATCTAAAAAAATTCTATCAATCAAGCCAGACGAAACCGGTCAGTTAGCTAAAGTTCAAGCATGCATAAATGATATAAAATCATGGAGGACCTACAATTTTCTGATGTTAAACTCAGACAAAATTGAACTTCATCAAACTTCATTATCTAGGGATATAGCTACTCTGGATGGTATTGCCCTGGCCTCTAGTACTACTGTCAGAAATCTAGAAGTTATTTTTGATCAGGATATATTCTTTAACGCCCATCTATAACAAACCTCAAGAACAGCCTTTTTTCATCTTTGTAACATTGCCAAAATTAGGAACATCCTGTCCCAACATGATGCTGAAAAACTAGTCCATGCATTTGTTACTTCCAGGCTGGACTACTGTAATTCTTTATTATTAGGATGCTCAAATAAGTCTCTTAAGAGTCTCCAGCTGATCCAGAATGCTGCAGCGCGTGTTCTGACAAGAACTAAGAAAAGAGATCACATTTCTCCTTTATTAGCTTCTCTGCATTGGCTTCCTGTAAAATCCAGGATTGAAAATTTGAAATCCTTCTCCTGACCTATAAAGCTCTAAATGGTCAAGCACCATCATATCTTGAAGAGCTCTTAGTGCCTTATTGTCCCACAAGAGCTGTCGCCGTGATCTTTCTACACGATCTGCGATGCCCTGTTACATCCTACTATGTTCTGCGGTGCCCTGCTACATCCTGCTACGTCCTGCTACATCCTGCTGTGCCTTGTAATGCCGTGCAGTGCCCTGCTATGCCATGAACAACTACAAACTACTATTTCTAGTCACTGTTCCATTATCTTTTACTATGACTGTTATTGCCACTATTCATTTCAACCCCAACCGGCCCATCAGACACCGCCTACCAAGAGCCTGGGTCTGTCCGATGTTTCTTCCTTGTAAATTACAGAGTGTGGTCTAGACCTACTCTATCTGTAAAGTGTCTCAAGATAACTCTTGTTATGAATTGATACTATAAATAAAATTGAATTCAATTAAAGTTCATTGTTGTCTTTTTTATATATTGTCATGTAATACTGTCTGTGACAAACTGTATGATTGTTAATTAATGCATGTGTGTGTATGCATCAGTTCTTGCGCTTCTTGCCCAAGACAAATTTCCTCTGGAACGTTTATCTTAAAGGAGATAGGGGTGGTGTGTATGGGGGGAAAGCTTAAGCCACTTTGAACAAAAGCGGCGACCAAATAAATGCGATGTACAATATCTGCACACCTTGTAATCCTACCAAGACTTTCAAACTGACTAAAACTGAACTTGCAGAGCTATGTTGCATGAAGGTGTTCTTTGATCTGGAGCGGTTGTCAAACTCCTTATCAGACAATGGTGTGACAAGAGCGGAAAAGCTCTAAGGTAATCTTTGTTATTCTGCTAGAAGTAGTGTTGCCCACAGGGAAAGGATTCCCAGACTGTTTAATCAGCCATATTAATCATACATTATTTATTACAATTACAAGAGCTGCTCTGTGTGCAGCAGTAGCCTCAGCCCTCGAAGGCAACAGCATGACAAAGAGTGTCTGAATAGATTAAACTGAGCCTTTGGCACTTCTTAAAGAACAAAATGTATCATTCAGGACCTAGTAAAGAGACATCTTTCTATCAGTCCTACATGATGTTAGTCCAGAGGCAAAAAGGAATGACACACACATTACTGCTGTGTGGTGTTTCACACAAAATGCCAGAAGTGCCCTGGGAGCCTGCACTAGTCAGCTGTGTCCGTACTTCAAGGCACTAGGTTTGAGTATTAAAGTTTATTATCTTTAAATAAAAATAATGCACAGTGGGTGGGAATTCTCTTATTTGCATGGTAAAACAATTAAAAAGTACATTCGATTTCAATTGCTTGGTTCACTACCATACTTTTGAGAGCCAGCAGCTGCTTTGCCAAACACAAAACATTGCAGAGAGCTTGCCATTACAGGTATTTCTCCAGGCCATCCATCATCGTGGCATGGCTGCGCTGAGGTATGCTTAGGTGAGCCTGATTAAAGCCAAGGATGCCTCCCGACCTACTCCAAAAGGAATAGGAGGGGAGGGAGGATCTGAGCCCCTGCTCCATCCATCTCCCTACTTCTTTATTCATGTGCTATCTGGTTCACTGGCTTTTGCTTCATGTTCCCTCTCCATTACTTGAATTCTACAGCAGGTGCCGGTGAATTGTGCATGTGTCATTAAATATTCCACAGTGCCTTCCTGTTACTGCTTTTTTGTGTGTGGATGATTGTGCCTGGAAAGATTATCACCAACCATCTATTCACAAAATCTACCTTTCAGATAATAAGACGGCACATTAAATTCTAAAATGTAAAAATGAATAAATATGCAACACTTAAATATTAAACCTCTGTGTATCTCAATGTTGCTTGTTGAAAAGTGCAATTTGAATAAAGTGTATTATTATTATTATTATTATTATTATTATTATTATTATTATTATTATTATTATTATTATTATTACTATTATTAATTAATTATTAACAAAACTTCACAAGTATTACAGAAAAAAGTGGAAAATCTCTATGATCTTCGGTTCTAAGCGAAGCTCATTTAAAATCATCATGTGTGGTTTCTGAGGACAAAGAACAGGTTGAGTAGAGGGTTTACAATGTTTACCATGCGCCCCAAAACTAGATTTAACCGTGCTTTAAAAGTAATTGGCAAAAATTCAAAAATCAATTCTAAATGGTTAATACGCGAGGAGATGCCTGAAATGAAATGGTGTGATTTTGTCTGCTTTCACCAATTAGGATCTGAGGTGCTGCATTCAGAGCAAAGTGTGAATGTGAGCAATGTGTGACTTGATTGCAAAATAGAGAGCTACAGTAGTGTAGTCTATAGGTTTAATTTAGAAAACCAGATTTAACTATTATGTCATATTTTATGTCAAATTCATAGCTCTGTCACACAAGAAACAAGAAAACTAGGAATGATAAGCTTTACAATGGTATGTTCTGTTGGCTTTCATGTTGTAAAGCCAAGTGGGAACGAGTATATGAACAGGACTATGCCTAGGACTGAACCTTGAGGAACTCAGGAAGAAATTTCTGTAGCAAGGATGAATGTTGTAGTGATATGAGCTGAAGCAGTGTAGAGTTTCCCTTTGATTTCAACCTACAGATCTAAGTCAGCCTATGAAAGTATGTGTTGTTACTTGGTGCATTTAGGTCTAATAGAATTAAAATTAAACTTTCAACCCCAATCGACTGCAAAAATTAAATCACTGGCACAGCTTCTGTAGCCTACTATGTGTTGCTCTAAAAGCTAGCTGTAATCTTTGTTGCTTTGAACAAATACCTCACAGACTAAAGTCATCTGCTATTCATAAATTGAAGGGTTGCTTAACATTTTGTTTAGTTTTGCTGCTCTTATAAGATAGAAAATCAGATATTCAGTGTCATGCTTGCTTTAAGACCATGAGCTTTCTAGATCTTGTCGGATGCTTTTTAATTTGTAAAATGAAATGAGAACTTGTGAGATTAATGCAGCTTACCTGCGTGGATCACTAAGACTTTCTTGTACAGCACTCACCAAAAATGTGGGAATGACTCAGAGAAAGTTGTGCTGAGGTCTAGGTTGATTAACTTTTCTTTTTTTCTTGTTTTTTTGTGCTCCTAATGAGCTGTTTTATCTCAAGGGGCTTATCCTGCTACTCAAGTGAATAAACCTAGTGTAATGTATGTTTGGAATTCAAAATGAGTTTCATTTCCTTTCCCTATTGTGTATTTTGCCCTTTGTTCAGGGATCAAATTGTGCAGCAAAGGTGACAAAGTATTTAGTAGAATAAGGGTGAAGTGTCCCTGATTATATCAGCTCTTACATCAAGAGCCACTTCATACAAACCAGCCTTTGACATGCAATGGTTGTATAAATGGACCGGTAAGTGAGTCTAAACGTATGTGGGCACAGTGATGCTATCAACTGAATGCATGTCAAAATGAATTTTAAAGACATTAGTACCCATTTCCTGATGGATGTCTTTTCAAGTTCCAAACTCCACAACTATAATACATAATGGTAAAGTTCAAAACAAAAACATTGCCCTTCTCCTGAAAAAAGATCACAATCAAGATTCTTGGATTCTTTTAGAGGAGGCATCTTCAGATTAACAAATGCTTAATGCGATTTTTGTTTTTTTAGGGTGGAGGCACTTTAAGTACACCAGGATTCTTTTGGCAGTAGCAGAATACATAAAGTGTAATCCTCTAATGACAGTCAGGCCCGGCTTGGCTCACAGTACTGTTCTAGCTACAGCAGATCCTGTTAGTTATCTTTTCTTACTGCTGCTGAGCCAGCAGACTGAACTGAATGATAAGGGACCAGAATCAAGCCTAATCCTTCTATCTCCTTTTCTCTATGTCTCTCTTTTTCAGACGAACCACATCCAGCTGATCTGCCATCACCTCTGATAGTGGAAAGAAGCCAATACATGTTCCTCAAGGTGTGATGTAAATTTTTATTGTCTTCCACACATTAAACAATTATTATTTTCTTACTAATATAAAAGAACGGGGGACTTCTATCTTCGTTTTTTTTTTCCCATTTTACTTCTGCCTTATACCTTCTCCCCTGGCAGCACAGAAGGTTAGGAAAGGCTACCTTTCTAAAGCCTTCCTTGGTGTATTTGACATTATGTGGCAATGCAGAGATGGCAGTCTAATCAGCATAATCTGGATGCCCTGCCATCTGCTTGGGATGTGACCCTTGCTAATGCTTTAAAGAAAGAGAATGTGACTACAATTCCAATGGTATAGCATATGATTTATTTATACATTTTAGGTCATATGCAGACTGGCATACCTGGTTTGTCATATGTTTTGGTTGTATCTACTCCAAAATGCATGTGAATGGGTAAGATTTACTTTAATATAGCAGTTTACTTCATTACTTCATGTCACTTCACTGTTAAGCAGGAAACACTTTTTATTTAATACTTTAGTGATTCACCTTAGATAAAAAACAAGCCAAGTCAGAACATTTTTTCTCCTTTGAAAAAGTTTTTTATTTCCCTGTTCATTGTACTTTATTTGAGATGTTGTCAGAGCTGTTTCATGTGCATCAGCATTTGAATTTTCACTCAAAGAGAGCACCTCTGTGTGAACCAGAAACTCTGCAGGAGATCAGCAGAGGAAGGCAAGCGACCCAGAAACAGATCTGCGTCTGTGTGTTTGCCGGTGTTGTGGAGAGGAGTGTGTAACAACGGGTTAATGTAGATCAGAAAAGCCATCTCCAAGTACGTTATTTGTATTCATGCAGTATGAAGAACTTTGAGGATTATTCTTCAGGAAAGATGGCTACACAACTGTATTACCATGATATGATAAGATTATTTTTCCATACAAGTTCTAAGTCCACTGAAATAAACTGAAAGAATGGGAGAACTGGTACCTGAAATCACAGAAAAAACACATTTACTAATATTGTTGTTTGTTTGGAAAAAAAATTCCAATATTATAAAGAATATGTGTTTTGTTAAGCTACTAATGCCAAGACTAATTTTTCTGCAATCCTTATTGGCATCTGAATAGAAATCATTCTCAAAATGTATGGAAAAATTGTATAAAATTCAAATTTTGTTAACTTGCATTTAAGAAACACAGTCACTTGAAGCACTCAGTGGCCTTTCTGTAGCGACATATTGCTTACTCTAAAGTCCCTAGGACAAAGAGAGATACACAGGTACCTTACAATTAGCAAAGTTGCATGAGACAAAGGAAATATATAAGAAATAAATAAAAACCTTTGACATAATGTGTAGCCAAAAAAAGTCCTAATTAGAAAGGCTTACATTTTCATTACGATAATGTAAACATTATGATAAAATGCTTATATAGGCAATAATACCTAATGATGTAAGACTAGAACTAGTAGCAGGATTTACACCCCATGCACCATCTCATAAAGGATTTTGCAGCAGATGGTTGTCTGCCTGGTCAGGGTGATTCTCCCTGTCCTTGTCTCTGACCTGGTGTCATCCTTTTCCAGTACGGAGAGGAGCTGAAGGCCAGTGATTTTTCATATTGGAGCTTATCCTTAGAGTAGGAAACCAGCAGGCTTACTCAGACCTGTAAGAATGCTTCCCCTTACAAACATGTTTCATTAAAGTGGGATTGTGGGCGCCTGGGGAGCTCACCTGGTAGAGCAGGAGCCCATATTTAAAGGTTGTAAATCTTGATGTGGTGATGAGTCTCATTAAGTGCTCTAGGGATCTATTATTAGCTCGGATCTTGAAAACATGCTTGCTGCTCTCATTATCTGTCTTCATCCAGTCTTTACAACTCCTGATTTTACATCTTTGTTGCCTCACAGGTTCAATGCTTTGTTTTGTGGGTGTGTGCTTCGGGAGCATTTAGTGAGGCTGTTGTCATTTTGGCCACCCTAAGCCATAAGATTTAAAAATTGTCTAATCCAGAGGTATTCCCCAATATTGTTTGAGAAGTGTTTCATGGGACACAGACAATAGCAATGACTGATGATCTCATACACTCTGCATTGAAAAAAAATTACCATGGAGGGATAAAATATTTATGATCCATTTGGAACAAATCCCATCATGTATTCGCCTCTGCAATTTCCTTTGAATGTGGAACAGAGTAAAAGAGGCAGAGGCAGGAGCTCTGCGGTGATCTTTCCAGAGATGCCTGTAGAGAAAATGTGGGCTATATCAAAACTTCAGTGAGGGAGGTGACAATGTCAGCTTCTGAACTGTGGGGGAGTGCAAACTGCAGGCAGAAAACAGTGTTTGAGACTGACTGGTATTGGATTCTGGCTTAGGGTTGTCCTTTGCAAGGTTTCTCTACTGACACCTAATGGTTATAGTGATATCAAATATTCAAAAAACTCTCAAAAACAATTAGAGAATAAATATTGACATGATACATACATCTTATCCTCACAACACCACAGGCTCCCTGAATACATCCACTTTTATTTTTGCCTCTGCCACATTTATTTTTCACTTTCTCGCTATAAATTATGAGCATCCTCTTCTGTCCTCTATTTTTTTCTCACACCTTTTGTGCACCACGTTATTAATAGAAAAATGGAGCAGGGGGTATTTTACCACCAATGACTAGTTTTCATAATACATTCTTAAATCAGTAACCTACCAACATCTATTTGTTTTACACCATCAACCTACTTTTGGAATGTGAAATTAAATACTAAAAAAGCATTAGAAAATATTAAGATTATTGATTACCATGCCCATAATGAAACATTCAAAATATATTATTAAACATATTGCAGTAGTTCTATTGCTACTGTACTGTAATCTACCTTGTTTTATATGTACAACAATCACACTACCAGGCCCATTACAGAGCCAAACAATAAATGCTGCTGCCCAACTTTTCAAGTTATTAAAGGTTAATTATTCAAGAATTCCCTCTTCTCACAAGAACAGCAGGATAGCACAATGTATTACAGCTTCTTCCTTATTCCCTGGGAGAGTGGCAGGAGTTTAAAACCACTGTTTGACTTAATTGGAAATGCACACATTGTCTGAAGTCTGACGCCTGCAGAGCAATCAGCAATATGGTTCTAATCAGCGACAGGACTTATCTGCGCTTTCTTATTTTGATTATGCATACATTGTGAGGACGGATTATGTGTCTAGATTAGTTGGTTCATCTGATTAGATTAGAAGACATAACAGTATTCTATATTGGACATGTAAAAAAAACAAAAATTCTAAGGTTTTATAATTAGGTTACAGTTAAAAACAATATTTAAGATCTTCATAAGGAGTTGACATTTTGTAACATTTGCATAAAGAAAGATGAAAGAGAAAGAGAAAGATTTATACTAGGCTATAAAAATAAAAAAATGGAATATAGGCAAATGTCAAACAGACAAATTTACCTTTAAAATCACATGTTGAAATCTCCACCAAATGTATGCATACTCTTTTAATCTTCTTTCATGACAATTTCCCAAACCCAGTCTTTTCTCATCTATAACAGTCAAAACAGAAAAAATATTTTGACGAGAGGAAAAGCTAAATTGAAGCCTAGACCTTGACCAAATGACCACCAAGACACACTGTCAACAACAGGCCCAAACTGCATTTTCATTTCCAATCCAAAATTAACTAAACCCATAACTAGGCTATAAATACAGAAACACAAGCTGACCTTGTTTTCTGAGCACCTTAAAAATATAATGCAAAACATTATCCAAACATACTGTGGTCTCCTGAGCTGAGACTGTGCACGGTGTGTTTTAGGTTTTGTTCAAGCCAAACATAACAGCAGGTTATATGTTAAACAGTGAAATCAGATGCGAAAGTGTTTACTTATAGACTAATAAAACACCAATTCAGAGTAACCATGTTGTGCAGGAGCACTACAAAACAAGAAATAAACCACACTTTAGATATAATCAAAACTCCCCTGCTGGCTACTGCCCTGGTGATGTTATTTGTAATAACATCTTTTTGATTCTTTGTTTTTTTCCCTGAGTATTTTGTCATAGCAATTTAAGCACCGCCTACTACGGCAATATTGCATCAGAATCGCAATATCCGGCGATCGTCATCAGCCCTTACCCGGCACCAGTACAGTACAGCACAGACTTGCAAAAGTTATCTCTTAAAGTGAGGTAGCTTTTTACTTGTTATGGCTGACCAAACTGTCGTGGAGAAAATGAGCGAATTGCAAGTGGACGAGAAAAAAAAGGTGATGTAACCTGACACATTTAAGTCATATTAGCCAGCTAGTCGCTGGTGTAACGTTAGCCTGATTCATGCTGTCATCCAGCAATGCGGTGCTAACTTGTGGCTAGCTAGCTTTTATGAGTGGCTAACGTTAGGTTTGTTTTACCCACAATGTCACTCTCAAGATAAGTTAAGCGTTTGTTTCATTTTATTTCAATCTGTTTAGTCCTTAGATTGTGTTACGTTGCCATTAAGCAAGACCAGACAGCGGGTTTGGTTTGGCTAACGTAACTTTATCACACGTAGCGCTATAGTTTTGCTTAGAGAATACCATTTTACGCCAAGCTCAAGTCAACATTCTGTGATTTGAATGTTTCACTGTCCCTGAATGTTTCACTATACTGTATATAGTGCACTCTTAACAACTGGTTTGTAATTTCTAATAATAATTCTACTGTGCTTTACAATTTGGAGGGCGCTTGTTGCTGGATTTAAGCACTTTTTTGTGAAAACTCGTAAATCATATTCTAGTTAACTGTCAAAACATATTAAGTACCAGTAATGAAGGTCAATTTAAAATGATAGATGTTTGTAGTGTTTTAATGTGTTTATGTTCCTGATGTTCGCAGTGGATGTTACTATTGTTATGCCAAGCATTGTGTGTGTGCCTTTACCATTTGTATACAAATAGTGTGTAGTTTGTATCCAGGTGTGTCTGAACCAGCTTCATACTATCCTTGACTTTTATCTGCTTTCTTCTTGATAAAAGTTCATTAACGTCATGATTTTTGGACAGGGGGGAACTGAAAGTGGTAAAGATGGAGGAAAAAAGAAGGCTAAAAGTGGTGCTGGGGACTCTGGAGGCAGGGCAGAGGTAAGTTGCTCAATAAAGTGTCAAACTATATAAATGCTATTATTAGACATCACAATAATGTTTTGTTTTACAAGAACTCATATCATGGTGTACAGCTTGTATTTGTGTAGGTCTTTGTAATTACATGCCCACACATCTCAAAGCAGCCACACACCCATTTTGATTTGATACTAATATAGGTTAAAAAACAACAACAACAACCTTGCACATATTTCGAAGTGTAATGAAAAAAAAGTCAACAATGACATCACATTGAGATAGTTCTAGCATGTATAGAAGTTTGAGTTTCAGAACAGAAAATATTTCAACAATCTAAAACATATAAATGTCACATATTGGTCCAAGTTCCTTAGTACAGTACAGTAAAGTGTGTGTCTTCATGTTCTTACTGTTTTGTCCTGTTTGTTCCATAATAAGCTACAGTACATACTGTAAAGTAGACTGTAAACTGAGAAGATAAGAAAATAATATTTTAATTCAATATTGTTAAAGTTGACTGAGACTTGGCAATTAGCATTTTTCCTTAAAAGGAACATAAACTATTTGTGCAAATTAACCCAATCAAAGTTATTTCAAAGTGACAGCATTTTTCGTTATCCTCCATTTACTTACACCTTTGCTTTCGTCTAGCTGACACCAGCTCCCCAGTACATTGATGAGCGTCTTACTTTGGTACGCTAAGCTGAAAGCTGAGCATGAAGCTCTGCTGGCAGAGAGGGCTGCGAAGAACAGCCGTGCCATCAAGGTGACTCTGCCCGATGGAAAGGTGGTGGATGCCGAGTCCTGGAAGACTACACCATACCAAGTGGCCTGTGGAATCAGGTCAGTGTGAAGATGATGATGTAACTTTTAAATGTGACACCTCGTTTTCATGTAGCACAAAAAAAGAAAAGTTTTCGGGAATTTATTTTACAAAGGTTAGCTGTGAAGTTTATTTGTTCAGACTGTACTTCACGACACCCACATTATATACACAGTCATTGGAAATGACACCTGCCAACCTAAGACCGTCCAGCGAAGACAAGAAAATATCATTAGTGTTTAAAAAAAAAAAGGAGTGGAAACTTTCTCGTGGCATGATCTCCCTACCAGGATGGTCCAATATACAAAAGGTGCTCATAAAATGTTGATATATTTAATGTTGATAATAACCAAAGTTCACATGACCAGATTGCACAAAACACAGGGAAATGTAAGCATCTCTATGACCATTGTTGTATGAGTGGATGCTGCATTGCTCCACGACTTAAAAGCACCAACTTCAGCTTCACCTCTGTTATTTCTTTATAACACAATAAGCACATTGGTGCATATGGCGTGTCATTCTAACCTTCTGTGACCCATGAGCCTGTTTTTAGGTCCTAAAATTTAATGACCAAGGCAATTGGATAGTTTTGTATGTGTGTAATCTCAGTAGCATGGGGGCTTCAAAGCTTTTACCTAGGTTTGAATAATTACTACTGCATCTCAGATTTCACTGGAACTTCAGTTTGACTCCCCATTATCATAGAATCATGCACACATCTTGTAAGCATGTAAGACAACAATGGATTTATGTTGAAATGCGTGACACAATTTAATGGTGTGTTTTAATATTTTAGTTATACGGGATGGAAAACAAGACGTTATATTTTGACCTCTTTTGACCAAGCTTATCTGTTCCAGTATACTATCAGAATATTATGTATTTATACATCTGCGCATTCATTTGATGTGGAATATTTTCCTGTTTTTATGTCCAGTCAAGGCCTCGCCGACAACACAGTGATTGCTAAAGTGAACAATGGTGTATGGGACCTGGACAGGCCACTGGAGGATGACTGCAGCCTTCAGTTGCTCAAGTTTGATGATGAGGAGGCCCAAGCTGTAAGTCAACCTCATCCCTTGTCTGACGCAGACAAGGCTTTATTTTACCCCTATGAGTAGAGTGTAATTAATGTAAAATTCATTTTCAACACCTTTTTTTTTTGGATGCACAGTTAGCTCCTTCTTGAACACTAAAACAGATATTTCCCCATTAAATCTCAGTATATATAATACACTATGTTTTTAATAAGTTATATTCTAAGGCTATAAATTAAAGTTTGTCACAAGTGAAAGTGTTAATTTGTTTTGGATTTTGTCAGTGTACTGTGATTATAGCAAATCCGGTAATTACTTTATTTATTACATAGTTTGTTCAACCTTATTGATATGTAGTCAGGGCAGGCAAGGTTAAACTGATGATTGAAAGGTTTACAATCAATATTAAATGTCAAAGCTCTCTGATTTACGAACTGCCTGAGCCACAAAGACATTACGAGGAGACGAGAATGTAAAACACTGCTGCAATCATGTACTGTCATAAAAGTGGCAGCAAGTGGTCTCTAAGCGAATAACCAGACTGCTTCCTAAATTAAAAGTCCAATTTTATCATTATTGTCTATACAAGCTGCTGAGTATTTTACTTGAATAAGAGCAATTTGTTAGTTGAAGTTTAAGAACTTTGTGTCAACAGAAGAATTGTGATTTTACACAATTTAAGAGGTTTCACTTTTGTTTTCAAAAGCTTTAACAAAGTCTGCAGCACAATGAATGACTACACTGTAGTTTCTGCTAATAAAGCAACATTTTTGTTGTATGTTGTTTAGGTTTACTGGCACTCCAGCGCCCATATCTTGGGTGAAGCCATGGAGAGGGTGTATGGAGGCTGCCTCTGCTACGGTCCCCCCATTGAGAACGGCTTCTACTACGACATGTTCTTGGAGAACAATGAGTGAGTCACACAGGCTTTGGGTTCAGATTGGTCTGTATAATTATTTGTGTTAGTCAGCTCTCAGTGTTATTTTTGGTGTGTACTTCAAGGCTTGGCAACTGTCAGTCTGGTTCACTGTTTAATACCAATGGCAAACACAAAACAGGTTGATTGTAATGACACTAATGCTGTCAAGCTGTATTTTTCTTGGGTGTGGATTTTAAATGACATCTTTTTATATCTGCTCACAGGATTGGAAGCCTAAAAGCATATGTATTCAAAACACAGAACTAGAGATTGCTTCTGAGAAGCTTTGAAAATCTATTGAGACCCCCTCAGAAATTTGAGCAACTATTTTACTTGACCTTTCCCTGAAACTGATGCATTCCTCCCTGCTGCAGGAGAGCGTGAGGAGTGCTGTCTAATTAATTCTACAACCTCCTCAATGAAGTCATTTTATGCAAATGGTATTCTTGGAGAATGTTTTTGCAAGCATATTTCGACATTGCTCAAGCCCTAAAGCCAAGGACTTTTAAGCCTTGCCTGTGCTCGGCTGAGGTTATCAGTTTCTGGATGTCAAAGAATTACATTGGTGAACAAAAGGTCACATGGCGCATTGGTCACATCCATGAAGCCCTCTTGAAACACTGACAGACCGAGTCATTGTCATTGAATGTAATGCTCTTGTTGTGCTTCTCTTTTGATGTTTTGGACAGGGGCGTATCGAGCAATGACTTTCCATGTCTGGAGACCTTGTGCAAGAAAATTATCAAGGAGAAGCAGCCTTTTGAGAGGCTTGAGATAAAGAAGGAAACTCTATTGGAAATGTTTAAGGTATTTGAATACATAAACGTACGGAGCCCCATAGGTGACATGGATAAAAAAAAAAAAAAAAAACGTGTAATCACACTTTTGCGTGATCTTGACTTTGTTATGCAAGAGATCGAATTTTATTTGCGAGATCTTGACTTTGACATGGAGGAAGAAGGGAGGAAAAAAAAAAGTAGGATACATTTTTTTTTCCTCCATGAAAGTTGAGATCTCGAGTTTAGTGTTTGTCCCCAGTACATGTTTTGTTTTTTGTATTTTCTCCTCCATGTCACCTCTGGGGTTCCGTACAAACGTATTGAGAAAAAAGCAAAAATGGAACATAAGTAACAGAACTCTAAAACTACTTCTGCTCATTGACAGTACAACAAGTTTAAGTGCCGCATTCTGAATGAGAAGGTTACCACTCCCACCACCACGGTTTACAGGTGAGTCCTGGCCCTGTGCATGTAAACGTTTTTATCTTTAAATTAGAATTCGGGTGATGAACTATATTTTTTTGTAGTGTCAACACAACCCATTAAATACCACAACCATGAATACATTGATCCTACTGACAAGTATTGTCTTTGTTGCCAAAGCCTCATATAGCATATTCCTCTGTGTCATATGCTTTCTTTGAACATGGGCACTGTATTTTTAGGGCAATCTAAAAAAACTGGTGCCCAGCTGTACAAAGAAAATCATCTAGCTTTTTGAAGTATTTAATCATGAATTTTTGACTTATATATAATTAAGTCTTCAGCATTGTCACAGATTGGTTGGAGAATACTGGGATTAATGCATCCTTGGTTTTGGTCTTTTTATGGGATTTGATAGCAATGACAGAAATATAGTGTATAAATAGAGTATTGCTAGCCTTATCCTAAATGCAATACTTATCCTATTCTTGTAAACACACTTGTAAGAACACTGAATATTCTGCATTTTAGGTGTGGTCCCTTAATTGACTTGTGCCGCGGGCCCCATGTGAGACATACAGGAAAAATCAAGGCACTTAAGATCCACAAGGTGAGCCATGTATTGTTAGTGTATATGTGGACATATTGTTGAATAAAACAAGTAGTATTTCATGTACTGTATTCTGTGCCCTTAATGTTGAGTAAGCACATATGTCCCCATTTCAAAGCAGAGTTGCCTCTCAAGGGATTTGACCCAAAAGACTGATAAATGCTAACATATTCCTTTTGTCGTGTGCTAGAATTCGTCTACATACTGGGAGGGAAAGGCAGACATGGAAACCCTCCAGAGGATCTATGGAATCTCCTTCCCTGACCCCAAAATGCTCAAAGAGTGGGAGAAGTTTCAGGAGGAAGCCAAGAACAGAGATCACCGCAAACTGGGCCGGGTAAGATTTGAGATGTGAAGAAACTGCCAGCAGAAAGAGTTGGTTTCCATAGCAATTTTGAAATAGTCTCCTTCAGGTTTTTTTTCTTACAAACGAAGGTTTTTCGCTGTATTGTTATGAAATACCTGTAGAATACTTCTAAAGTATAAGAGCCAGAATTGTATTTGATGTGTCTGATGTTACCAAGTCACACTTTCTCAACAGACAAGATAATCAAAGCCATTTCTGAAGTGTGAAAATATAGTGTGTATATATAGTGTACTCCGGGTGCATAAGGCAGTGTTCACTTAGATGTACTCTAACAATTTTTGAATAGTTTTGCTAAACTGAAATGCTTTATTTTGTGTAGGGGTGTGTGGGGGTGTAATGGGTGTGGCAAAGTGATCAGAGCAGGAGACAGTACATCTCCAGACAAACCAGTTACTTGCATTATTTCAAAGTGAAACCAGTTTGGCCTATGTGGTTTTCCATTAAAATAACAACCCCTTTATTTATATATATATATTTTTTTATTATTTTTTTAAAGGAGCAGGACCTGTTCTTCTTCCATGACTTGAGTCCAGGAAGCTGCTTCTTCATGCCTAAGGGAGCCTTTATCTACAACACCCTGATTGAGTTCATCAGAGTAAGTCAAAAGCTGTCTGACACACAGTGGACAATTGCTGTGACTTCACTCTAAACGTTAAGACATAAAAAAAGACTGAGGGTATAATTGAGAACATTTAAATTGGCAGGGAAGCTTGGGGAGAACAGATGTGGACCTTTAGTTGGCCTCTACAATAATAATGGCTTTATATAAGATGTATTGCTGCAGTTTTAAATCACTTTAGCATCATATTAATTTATAGAGAGGAGTAGGAAAGGATCAATTATGTGTTTATAATATGTTATGATCTTGAAACCAATGAAAGGCTAATGAATCAATTTTTTGAAAACAGGAGCAATGTACAGTGAGGAAAATAAGTATTTGAACACCTTGCTATTTTGCAAGTTCTCCCACTTAGAAATCATGGAGGGGTCTGAAATTGCCATTGTAGGTGCATGTCCACTGTGAGAAACATAATCTAAATTTAAAAAAAATCCAGAAATCACAATGTATGATTTTTTAAAACTATTTATTTGTATGATACAGCTGCAAATAAGTATTTGAACACCTGAGAAAATCAATGTTAATATTTGGTACAGTAGTCTTTGTTTACAATTCCAGAGGTCAAATGTTTCCTGTAGTTTTTCACCAGGTTTGCACACACTGCAGAAGGGATTTTGGCCCACTCCTCCACACACATCTTCTCTAGATCAGTCAGGTTTCTGGGCTGTCGCTGAGAAACACAGAGTTTGAGCTCCCTCCAAAGATTCTCTATTGGGTTTAGGTCTGGAGACTGGCTAGGCCACGCCAGAACCTTGATATGGTTCTTACAGAGCCACTCCTTGGTTATCCTGGCTGTGTGCTTCGGGTCATTGTCATGTTGGAAGACCCAGCCTCGACCCATGTTCAATGCTCTAACTGAGGGAAGGAGGTTGTTCCCCAAAATCTCGCAATACATGGCCCCCGGTCATCCTCTCCTTAATACAGTGCAGTCACCCTGTCCCACGTGAAGAAAAACACCCCCAAAGCATGATGCTACCACCCCTATGCTTCACAGTAGGGATAGTGTTCTTGGGATGGTACTCATCATTCTTCTTCCTCCAAACACGGTTAGTGGAATTATGACCAAAAAGTTCTATTTTGGTCTCATCTTTCTCCCATGACTCCTCTGGATCATCCAAATGGTCATTGGCAAACTTAAGACGGGCCTTGACATGTGCTGGTTTAAGCAGGGGAACCTTCCGTGCCATGCATGATTTCAAACCATGACGTCTTAGTGTATTACCAACCGTAACCTTGGAAACGGTGGTCCCAGCTCTTTTCAGGTCATTGACCAGCTCCTCCCGTGTAGTTCTGGGCTGATTTCTCACCTTTCTTAGGATCATTGAGACCCCACGAGGTGAGATCTTGCATGGAGCCCCAGTCCGAGGGAGATTGACAGTCATGTTTAGCTTCTTCCATTTTCTAATGATTGCTCCAACGGTGGACCTTTTTTCACCAAACTGCCTGGCAATTTCTCCGTAGCCCTTTCCAGCCTTGTGGAGGTGTACAATTTTGTCTCTAGTGTCTTTGGACAGCTCATTGGTCTTGGCCATGTTAGTAGTTGGATTCTTACTGATTGTATGGGGTGGACAGGTGTCTTTATGCAGCTAACGACCTCAAACAGGTACATCTAATTTAGGATAATAAATGGAGTGGAGGTGGACGCTTTGAAGGCAGACTAACAGGTCTTTGAGGGTCAGAATTCTAGCTGATAGACAGGTGTTCAAATACGTATTTGCAGCTGTATCATACAAATAAATAGTAAAAAAATCATACATTGTGATTTCTGGATTTTTTTTATATTTTTTAGATTATGTCTCTCACAGTGGACATGCACCTACGATGACAATTTCAGACCCCTCCATGATTTCTAAGTGGGAGAACTTGCAAACTAGCAGGTTGTTCAAATACTTATTTTCCTCACTGTATATAAAATGTAGTTTCAAAACTAAAACAATTAATTTTTTTTACAAACATGCATAAACATAAAATAAAATGAAAATTCATATGTGTACCCTCTCTTTCCACAACAAAGATGGCATAACAATAATGCTGTAAATAGATATTGACACATCACATTGTTCTTTCTCACAGCAAGCAATTTCACTTTGATTTGGTAAAATAGATTTCTGACTGGGGAGTAGTGGGATGTGTTTATTTAACAGACACGCAACAAAATCCCAACTGGGATGTGAATATGCAGCAGTTTTTATAAGATAAGTTTACTTTTTCAAAATTAATGTTTTAGATGAAAAGCACTATTCATCAGCAAGTCCCCACGTGTTGACAACTAGTTTTACCAGTTGTTTATAGTTGTGATGTTTACAGAGCATTATGGTAACTCAGAATTCTCACAAAGATGATTTCACTATTATGACTGTATTATGTCTGTCTTCGGCAGAGTGAGTACAGGAAGAGAGGTTTCCAGGAGGTGGTGACACCCAACATCTACAATAGTAAGTTGTGGCAGACCTCCGGCCATTGGCAGCACTACAGTGACAACATGTTCTCCTTCGAGGCAGAGAAGGAAACCTTCGCCCTTAAACCCATGAATTGCCCCGGACACTGGTGAGGCCTCCTTTTCCTCACATTCAGAGTTGTTTGAAAATATGGTTTTAATTTCAGTAAATAACTAGAAAAGAATGAACTTGAAATGTGAAGACAAATGCACCCACACTGTGAATCAAGTCTTGCTCCATTGTGAAATAGATATTTTTAGTTGGTTTCTGTCTCTAATCAGAGAAAGGTTGTTCTTCTCCAGCACTAAATGTGTTGGTTGCCTTTAATGAGCTCTGAGTATTGTTGTTTAATCTTGGTACAATATTTAGTACCTGTGGCAAACAGGGACAGCCATTAAGCAATATTTTTACCACACTTAAATAGCTTTATAAGAGTTTGCGGAGTGGATTTGTTATCAGGAGTTGGCGCAGTCATTGTGAAATAGCTTCATATTTCATTGCTACAATAGATTGTCATCCAGTTCTGCTCAACTCGTAATGGACTGATGCTCTTGCCATTTTTTCAGTTGTTGAATGACCCAGTTCATTTTACTGCTGAGTGCTGCATTGCAGTGTGAAGAGCCAGACTGCAGCTCTTTCTTTTCAAATCTTTTATCTTCTTTTTACTGTTCCAATCGTTGTGGTATCCACATTGGCAACCCCTCTGGAGATAATACTAAAATGGAAATTGAGCTTTCAAACACATTTGAGTTGGATGTCAGTTAAATCAAATATTGAATGCAGTCTTTCATAATAGTATCAAAGCAGTAGAGCAATTTTTAGTTTTTGTGATAAAATTTCTTTGAATAAGTCAGTTGTAATCGGTGTGGTTTTTATGTGGTACCTGTCTCTGTTTGGCGGCAGCCTGATGTTTGATCACCGGCCACGCTCCTGGAGAGAGTTGCCCCTTCGCATGGCCGACTTGGCGTTCTGCACAGGAACGAGCTGTCAGGAGCCCTGACAGGCCTCACCCGTGTCCGCCGCTTCCAACAGGATGATGCTCATATCTTCTGCACCATGGACCAGGTGAGGCTTGGATTGGTGCATTGACAATACTCTGCCAAGGTCACACATTTTTGATTCAAGTGTGATGAAAAAGTTGTCTGATGGCACCAATAAATTTGGCTTTAAAGTGTTATTCTGCCAATTTTACACATCAGCCTGTTTAAAAAAAAAAAACTTGCGGAGTACTACTGTATATGTGAAAGTTGTTAAAGCCTTTTTGCATCTCCAGAGAGAGTTTTGATTAATTATTTCAAGTGACACTCAGACAGTGTCAGTTGCAGCCGAAGACTACAAGTTTGAAAGGGAAAATCAATCCAAGGGTGTGGAGAAAGAAGGGATCTGTAACCCACTCTTCATTTCTGCTCAAGGCTACATTAGCCACTACCTGCGTAACACACACACACACACAACTCCCTGATTCACACAACAAAATCCCTGATTCTACTGTACTGGAACTCGTGAGATCATATCACCCCTGTTCTTGTCTCTCTTCACTCACTAATTTTAAGATTGATTTTATTGTTTGTTTCTAAATCCCTTCATGGACTAGCTCCAGTCTATATCACTGAGCTGTTGAAGCGACATGCTCCTTCAAGGTCATTAAGGTCTGTGAACCAGTCTTCTTGTTGTCTATAAATCGCGGCACAAGAGCAAAGGGGATCGGGCTTTCTCAGTTGCAGCCCCGAGACTGTGGAATGAATTGCCTCTTCATGTCAGACTGGCCCCCAGCCTTCTTCCGGTTTTTAAATTGCGTATTTGTCTGGTGGTGTTTTCTTTTTATTTATTGTTTAATGTCAATGTACAGCACTTTGGTCAACCTGGTTGTTTTTAAATGTGCTTTAGAAATAAAGTTTGATTGATTGATTTATTGATTGATTGATATGCATTTCCAAGAAGAAAAAAAACACTTCAAAGCAAGTTAACCAATGCTAAGACAAACACACGCACACACATTGTGGGAAGCCATTATAGTTTACTGAGAAGTGGCTTTCTGTGGAGAAGAATTTATACTTGTATGAAGAAGGCCAGTTTTGAAGGCTCTCAGTAAATCAGTGTCTTGTCTTGACATTTTATTGAATTAATGCAGGTAATGTTGTCAGTGAACAGTCCGTCACATTCTCAGGTTAAGTGAGAGGACTCCACAAGCTGCTGCAACCTAGTGGAGCAATTTGCATGTTAAGTCCTTTCACCAAAGAGGAGCCCTGCCAATAACGATGCGGACAAACAATTTTAGAAGACAGAAGCGATTTCCTAATTGGTGTGTTCTAATGTAGTGACACAGCAACTTACAACTTTTCTTGTCTGTTTATCAGTAATGGTAGTGGATTGAATGGGTAATCATTTGACTGCACTTTTACACAAATTGTTTCCCTTTTACTTTTTCACTTTGACAGCAGCAGCTGGAAAGTACTGTGTGTAATGTTAGTGTCTTTTGTGACTTACCAAATTCAAATGTAAAAGAAAACTGCAAAGGAGAGTATATGTTCTTATGTTATACTTGCCTTGTAGTTTCTAATCATTGTCTGCAGATGGTGGCTTATGGTTAGGACTTGGGAGAGAGAGTTATCCCTCTTGAACAGAGGCGTTTGTTTCTAATTTCTCTTCTCTGTGTTTTATCTCCTTCCTGTTTGACCACATGTTTCTTGGTTTAACCTCATATTCTTGTGATAACATCATATGATGGTTCATGAGAAATTAAACATACAGCTCTTCCACAATGTATTATGCTAATTATCTCACTTTTTTTTTTACCCTAGATTGAGGAGGAGATCAAGGGCTGTCTGGATTTCCTGCGGACTGTGTATGAGGTGTTTGGCTTCACTTTCAAACTCAACCTCTCCACAAGACCAGAAAAGTTCCTGGGGGACCCGGGCGTCTGGGACCAAGCAGAAAAGGTAATCAGAAGGCCTCTTGTTTCTCTAGTATGGTTAAATTGAGAACCGCACTCTTACAAAGTCTCACTGGAGAATTAAGTTGCTGATCTGTGATTATTATCAAGATGGAAATGATGGAACCACTTCAAAGACAGGAAATGGTAATTTAATTTGTTGACCTGGAGAACATTTATATTTTAATGAATCAGTTTTATTCTGTAGCGCTGCTATCTGTTCTGAAGCAGAAAATGCTCGTTTATCTCTAGAGAATCTAGTACAATGCAGTCACTGTCTGCCTTTGCTGTCAAATCAAATTCTGTCTCGGTGGACCAGAACTTTACATCTTGGGTTCAGCTCAAAGTTTCTCTGGGAGAGAACAGGTAGTGTATAAAACTATCTGGAACAAAATAATAAGAGTGAGTGATAATGAGCGTACTGCTCGGTGCTTTCAGCATTAGATGAAACAAAGTTAGTGTCTCTCTTGGGACAAATTGTAGTCAAACAGATGAATCTGTAAAATCACTAAATGACAGTTGTTGGATAAAGATACCACACGGATACTGTATTGTTTAACCAGTAGCACAAGTATATTATTTATTAGTCTGACAAGCCTTTACTGGCAGGCTCTGAATGAATGAATAAAAGGTGTCTGGTGAAAGAGACACACCATGCGTTGGATTTACAGCAGGGTGAGATGTTCTTTCGCATTTGTTTTCCTCTTGATCTGATTGTTTATTTTCAAATTGACGTTTTATTTCACCAGTAAATTATTATTCCATCTGCAGTGCACATTGCAACACTGGCACAAAGATGTTTTGGTTATTTAGTTTTATACATTGTTGGAACCTTTTATGCCTCCCTATCCTGAACCATGTGTCAGCTCCCCCTTCCCTGATTGTTATCGTATTGATTGACTTTTTTGGTGACAAAAATACATTCTCTGTTTTGTCAACAGGAAACTATTTTTACTTGGTCTATAGGGTACAACAAATCAAAAGCACACAGGGGACTGTACCTACATTCATACTTGAACAGATGACAACTCAATAAGTATGGTAAAATGTGAGCCAGATATAATGCAGATATGGATACTTTATAAATGTTAAAGAGCTCCTTTTTAATTTCCATCTCTGGTTAAGTCTGTGGTGACATTGTTTTGTCCATAGTGCTTAGTTTAACCTAATTTCCAAGTGTGTCTTTTGCCTGCTGGCAGCAGAACATTATTCATGATAGTGGAAGTTATTTTTAACATGTTATTTTATTTATAATCAATCCAGTGGCCACAGTAACTTTAAATATTAAACACTGTTGTCTGCTGATGGACAGAATAGGCCGGAGAACTTAAAGACTACAGCATAGAGATTGTCCTGTGTCTTTCTCACTGCATGAATAATAATAGTAATAGTAATAATAATAGTGTACCTCTCTCAGAAAGTCACAGTTCTCAAATTAGTGATACTATGAGTATGACCAGTTTAATATCTGGAGCTGTTAGGAAAAAGAAGATAATTAGAATAGTCTTTAAGTTCTACAGCTGTTTAGTTGATCTATCAGGACACTTTTCTCCAAGAAAAAGATTCCCTAAATTCAGCACTGACTTTTTATGATTAATGTTTGCATGCACAAAGGTGGAAAATTGTATACACAAAAAACTGACTGAAAAACTTGACATAGTGACTGGAACAGAACTTGCTACATGTTTCCCTCACCTCATTAACTCCCACGAGCAACCATAACATATTATTGAGACGTTAACATTTCTCAATTCAGTGATGAGTTCCAGATGAAGGAAATGTCGGGTAAATAGCTTTGCTTAACACCCCTGTTTACTTGCGTGTTGGCCATTGATATTGTAACAAAGCAGTAATTGTTTGTTTTTTCACAGCAACTGGAGAACAGCTTGAATGATTTTGGGGAGAAATGGATTCTCAATCCCGGTGATGGAGCTTTTTATGGACCAAAGGTGAGCCATGCACTGCAGTAATGATGCACTTTTAACTGTGAAACAGCAGGAGGGATAACTGCTGATCGCTTGCGTCGTTTGTTTGCAGATTGACATTCAGATCAAAGATGCCATCGGTCGGTACCATCAGTGTGCCACAATTCAGCTTGATTTCCAGCTCCCGATCCGCTTCAATCTCACCTTTGTCAGGTTAGTCTTGTGCTGCTTTAGACACGTTTTGAAGCAAAATGGCTTAAAGTATTTTTTCGTGGCATATGTGCATCATAGAATTAAACATACAGTTAACAAAATCAAAGATATAAATTTAATTTCTCAAATATTGGAGAAATCAGTAAAAGGAATGACAAATCAGATAACATTAAGGGCTGATGTGAAAGCAAAAAATAGGATTGCCTTGAATGAAACTGTGTGATGTGCATTTATGGAAAAGTACCAAGATTTTAATAGCTTTCTCCAGATGATCACTGTTGTTTTCCTTTTGGATGTCTTTTTTTGTGTGAGTACCTAATGTCTCCCCCCCCCCCAATCCATGATTTTGTAGTCATGATGGCGAAGACAAGAAGAGACCAGTGATCATCCACAGAGCTATCCTGGGATCAGTAGAGAGGATGATCGCTATTCTGACTGAAAGCTATGGAGGCAAATGGTTTGTAAAGAATCTATAAAAAAAAAAAGGTTAAATTGTCAAGTAGGCGCTGACTCCAGACATAGACGTTTTTGTTTCATTGCATTTCTTTCTGAGCACGGTTAATAACTTTCAGATTTACTGAACAGAAATAAGGGGTGTAAATAATTGCACAGGTTCCTGGCCTGCTTTTCTGCTAACCAGTTGTGTGTCGCGTTTTGTTTCAGGCCACTGTGGCTCTCTCCTCATCAAGTGATGGTTGTACCTGTGGGACCGACCTGTGAGGACTACGCTCAGAAGGTAACCACTTACCACAGCTACTCTAGTCCATAGTCTCACTCCAAGAATTAGATAGAATTTTGTCATTGCACAGAGTACAAGACAACAAAATGCAGCATAGCATCAAACCAGAAGTACAAACAGCAAAGTGCAGAGTAAGTGGTCAGACAAACATACAGGTTATAGGAAAGAAAACTATGCACACAACTACAGCAATACAGTTTATAATGATCTTTCAGACACATTTGACTAATCTTGTTTACAACCTGATTTCTGATTGTCTGACTCCTCTAGTTTGTTGCCCCTTTGGACCTATTATTGAACAAGTACAATGCTATTACAACTAATGGCTAGAGCAACAATAGAAAAATAGTTTACCTTTCAAATGTTTGAAACCTAGACCTTTGACAATTTTTGGTGTTAAACGCATTGTTACTTGCACAAACAAAGCTATTTATAAAATGAACAGCTGCACAGTGTTAATATTTTTGTTATTGAAAAGAAAAACCGCACAAAAGGTGCGGAAATATAATCATTACAAAATTGAATGAATGGAATTTAATAACATGCTGACATGGATTTAACTGTTGTCTCTTTGATAATGTGGCAGGTCAAGCAGGATTTCCACAACAACGGCTTCATGACTGATGTGGATCTCGACCCCGGCTGCACTCTGAACAAAAAGATCAGAAATGCACAGCTGGCGCAGTATAACTTTATCCTGGGTCAGTGGCAACACTCTCTCTTTTCCGTTTGCTTCCTCTCATTATCTCTTTCGCACTGTCCATCTATATTGATCTTTTTTTCTTTCTTCTTTGCATGTTTCCCTGCTTGGAAAAGTGGTGGGAGAGAAGGAGAAGACGAGTAACACTGTGAATGTACGCACCCGAGATAACAAAGTCCATGGCGAGCGCACTGTGGAGGAGTGCATTGAACGTCTGAAACAACTCAAGACCTGCAGAAGTCGAAATGCTGAAGAGGACTTCTGAGCTTTCTCAAACTCGTTATCAGCTCGTCCTTCTCTCAACAGTACCTCGGGTCTTGCAACTTTAAAGGGCCATGTACTTGAAATCATTTTTTGAGGGATAAAACTGCTTTTACATTTGGTGCCTGGTCTCTTTCTGTCCTCTAGAAGTCACATTTTTTTCAGATTAAACAGTTGTTTTTTTATCTGGTGTCTTCCATTGCCTCTTTACTTTATCACTAGTTTTTGGTTATAAAGTCTTATGGTTTCTGTATACCGTAAGTATATTTGTCCTTATGCCTTCTGCTTATATGGAAATGCTACTTGTGAGACTCCAATATGATTAGGTCTGTAAACAGCTGATTGATGAACTGATGAAAACAAATGAGGGAAATTGTTTGTTAGTCATTCTTTCTTCAGGGAATTGTACATTAGTTACAATTGTGATTAATAAATGATCTATTCCTAATGTGTTTTGTGCTTTTTTTATAAAGTTTAGCTTTAGTTTACCATGGCAACATTTCAGCAGCAATTTCTTCCAAACTGTCTTCTTAATTAAGCGGCCGCAAACAACTCTGTCAACTCTCAGGGTGTGAAGAAAATGAAAAAATAGAATTAAAACATAATTACAGCAATACAATTGCTTGGCTGAAAAAGTCAACATGTACTTAAATCCAGACTTTAACAAGTATATAGTATATTTACAATATATGGTTCTACTAACGGTCTACATCATTTATGAAATGTGCTTCTGTCACAACTTAATTCACAAGTTCAAGATCTTGCATATTCAGGGATAAGGTCAAAATGATAAAGATAGTTGAGAGGAAATATCTAATTTTCTAGAAGAGAGTGGAAGTTTGCATGGGAGTTGGAGTATCAGAAAGTTGTTCCACTACAGTTAAAGTGGATCCTTATCACCTCCACTAGTGCATCATCACTTAGGATGGAAATTGGTGATGTGCTGGAGGGTAAACACCTGATGCTTCACATTATTACATGCCTACTGAACTCAGGGACCATTTACGTTTGCTGTCCGCACCATTACACAAGATATACAATATTTTTCACTAAAATACTCTGCTTTATATAATTAAAACTGCTTTCATAATAATGAATGTTTCCAAATCGCACTAACTAGATGGATAAAACATGCAGAAGAGATCACAGATAAGTGCACATTACTATACATGCTCCAATTATGCACTTTCACTTACTTTCTTTCACTTTCTCTCCATCTGATCTCATAATTTCTGCTCCAAATAGAGATACGTACTCGGCCTACTTTGATTAGTTTGCTTTACAGTTTTGATAATAACCTTTGCTAAACCCCCACTTTCAGTCTCAGATTATTATTCACACCACTAGTGGGTGCTGTATCTGTGCAATCAAGCGGCACAGTTGGAACACACAAATAGTGGGAAGCCATGTAAAATAGTTCAGCAGTAAAACGACTAGAAAATGTCTCAAAGGACTTTATTTTAGGGAGAATTTTTTATTTTTTAAATTTTTTTTGTGATTCTTTGTGTACTCTTATAAGGTACAGCATCCAGTACTTAATAGGCATACAATTTGGAAACTCTAACCCTAACCCCTGTCCTGATGCTGACTATAAGAGACACTGCTAATTGTTCTCTGTTTATTCAAATATTATCTATTTAAACCATACAAACTTAATTTAAGTAGGAACATTAGCACTAAGGTTAAACTGGAGGAAGAGATGTACTCACGCTTGCAGAAGAGGTCGTGGGCGCTCAACTCTGAATCCAGGCGGATGAAAACATTGATTTTGGCTGCTCTACATATTGCAAGTAATTAAAAGTATTATTTTGGCCAATTTGAATTTTTCAGCATGATATAAAATATGTTCACAGGTTGGGTTTCTTGTGTTATATTTATTATATATTTTACTTTCTATGACATGTCTGTGACATTATAGAGACGTTTAGAGTTCTTTGTTAATATTCAATTGGATGTCGGGGTTTTGGTTTTTAACATGTTTAAAGGTAAAGTCTTTGGTTGCAAATGCACTTATTATGCAAACAATAAGTAAAAAACTATAACAAAAAGTGTCTTTATACTGCTATGTGAACACCAGCCTGACATTCATACTTCTTATTTATACACTGATCATAAATGATCAATTTTCTTTAGGTTCACTTTTCTAAGGAAATAGGAGAGTACAAATGAAACTGTCAGAACAAAGAAGACAAAAAGTAATGTATCTCTGTTGGTGTAAGTACAACCTCATATCAATTCTGACCACAAGGTGGAACAGCTGAACCAGGATCCCGTGGAAGTGTGTGGGTGTGTGTGGGTGTGTGTGTGTATGCTAATGTAAGTGGAGTGTAGGAGAGAAAAATAACATTTTGATAAGGGGTTAATGAAAAGTAAATGGAGTAGAAGAGTGTCAACAGACAGAGCGAGACAGACAGAAATCTCTAGGGAATCAGCTTGGCTGTTGACTCTCAGCCTCCCTGTGAATCCTCACTCCCTCTTCCACCAATGGATCCTTCCTTTATGCTTCACTGACAACCTGGCCATGAAGGGTCACAACGCTTCAGTGAACTGAGCAAACTTTTCTTTCTCTCACCACACTTGCATTTGCAGGTATCGATTCACTTTTTTTTTAAAAGTTCCCATTGCTGCAGCTATGATGCTAGGATAAGTCATGGTATGAAAACCTTGCAAGGTAGCTCTATTTTTATGATGGATAATTCAGGTTAGTTAATAGTTTTAGAAAGTATATTTCTTGTTTTCATACCAATCTTTTTATACTTTGTGTCATATGTGTAGTTTGTTCTTAAGAACTTAAAAAAATAATACATTTGACAATCTCCAAGATTTACTACATCCCTAACAATCTCCATGGTGAATTTTTCTAATGATCCACCTTAAAGGAATAGTTTGACATTTTGGAAAACACACCTATTCGCTTTCTTTCCAAGAGTAAAATGAGAAGAATGATGCCGCTCTTGTGTCTGTACGCTAACAGGGTGTCTGCGGGTCGATCAATTTAGTGATTATTAAGGCCCTTAAAAAGTAAAGTCTTACCCCCTATTCATCAACATATTACATTTCATAGCTTCGGGAAATTTGTCCAAAGAGGTTGGATGTTAAAGTTCAAATGAATTTAATAATTGCATAGGTGCACAGTGCGATTGAGACATTTTTATGTGATATACTATTGTTATAGACATTTTTTTGGCTTAGAAAATGTCACAGTACAGTATAACAAAAAAATGCATGGTATAATATGCTATAAAATGATGAAAAAAATCACATAAAAAATCATAGAATAGTATATCATAAAAATATAAAAAGTCATAGTATAGCATGTCATAAAATATCATACAATGTCATGAATATGTCATAGTATACAATTTTTATACCATAATAGTATGTGTATATATAGTTTTTAATGACATACTCTATTACATTTTTAATGATTACTTTATGACGTGCTTTACGATGAAATTTTTTAAAGAATTTATTTTTAATAGGGCTGTAACCTCCCAGTCGACTGGTCGATTTATTGGTCAATACGTTCTGCCCTTGACCAAAATTCTGATTGGTCGATTTTTTGCCGTGTTAATTTCATCAGGTGGAAGCATAGACCGTTACTGTCTATGGGTGGAAAGCACTAATTGCTAATGGGGGTGTTTTCAGAGCACCCCTGTTTCACAGGTAACAGTCTGTCTTCAGAACACCCCCCTTGTTTTCACCTTTTTTGGATTAGCCCAACCCAACCGGAGACAGATTGAAGAAAGAACTAGAAAGCCTTTGTCTGATGGTTTGCTGAATATTTATTTAATTGGGAGTGTTTAGTTTCCAGTCAGTCTTCTCTACCATGTCGAAGACATCGGCAGTGTGGCAGCATTTTACAAAAATAGATAACGGGAAAAAAGTTGAATGCAAAGTTTGCAAGCAACAGTTTGCATATCACAGCTGGACTACAAACATGGCGTAGCACCTAAAAACGGTAAGCTAACGTGTCTGTGTTAGGTTGCCCTGTCTGTTTGGAGTAGGCTATATGAACATATCAGAGTTGGCATATTTCATAGTATAATAATCGTTTTATAACTACCGGCGCACCCACCCGCAACCACGGTAGCGTTCCCCAGACACACCCACACCACGCTGGATGTAATCTAGCATTTTTCCGCCCCGCCCCCAATCGATTTTTAGTCGAAATGTTCACAACTTTAGTCGACCAAGATTTTCTTTGGTTGATTACAGCCCTAATTTTTAATAGCATACTATACTAGGATATTTTTTAAAGAATGTTCTATTACATACTATATGACTCATATTTTTTATGGTCAATCTTCTCATTTAACTCTCTAAAGTAAAGTGGACTTGCCAAAATGTCTAACCATACCTTTAAAATGCATCATTTATGCTGAGATTTTACCTCCCATCCGTCTTTTTTCCCAGCAGTAACAAGTTGTTTTTGTTTTTTTGTTTATTTTCCTTTGTCCCCATGACAACTGACGGCAGTCACTGCTGTTGCACTGTATATTCAGTGTGTATGATGTATGTAAAAGGTTTTTCCCTCGACTTTTTTTCTGGCACTGACAGCTAAAAGTTAAAAAGCTTCCTCTGAGACATACTCATGGTACTCTCAGCTCTTTCATCCTTGAGTCATGTTGCTTCTGCACTAAAGAAATGCATATTTGAATGCTTACCAACCGGAATATTTCTCCGTCTCTGCAGCAACTACCACCCCTACCACACACATGCAAACAACCTCCTCCTGCACCATTACCCCTCTGCATAAATGCAACACGCAACCCCAAATTATGGTCAGCCGCTTGTGAAGTTAGTTTTGCTTGGGAAAACCAAGCTGCCATCTTTAATATCATAATGTTACCAAATGATATGGTTCTAATTGGGAACTGTTTGATCACACTTTCTGGCATCTGGAAGGATTGCGTGTGACTTTAACAGGATTTTTTTTTCATCTCAAAAGTATGACCTTTGCTTCTGACCCAGCATAAATGAAGTAAACCACTTTTACACCAAGGAGAGGCTTACTCCACCAGTCCCACCCTTCATGTAGTCCACAGCAACAACTCACTGTGAATATCTGGGATGTAGGTCTGAAGCATCTGCACACAAGACATCTGCATGTCAAGGCAAACAGAGCAGCACTACAGCAGTACAGTAAAGAGTGAGGATGAAAAACTAAACACCAGAAAATAGATTTATAGCAGCAGTTGACAGGTTTCTCCTTTACACAGTTTGTGTAGCAGGACTCTGGTCTGAACTGATAACATGCTATATGTAACACAATAATAACTAATCATCTCAGAGTAGACATAACCTGACATCCCCATCAGATGAGGTCAAGTACCCATTCATCGACACCACCTGTCGCTTTCCACATTAGTTTGTCTAAATTCACTTTGAAGTGGATGTTAAAATATTTTTTTCAATGTTAGCACTTTGGTCAAGTTTTCATTTGTACGACTTATTTGAGTTGCAGAAGTTTGACGCTTCTATCATTTATCAATTAATTTCAATTGTTTTAGCTTTTTACTCATTCATTTTATATAACGTTAATGTATTACTTTTAGCTATAAATTTAACTGTGTATCTATTACTTATAGCTAACTATTTCACTATTTATACCTTTAAGCTTATCATTTAAATTGTATATTTAAAAAAAAAAATGTAATCATAGTTTCAATCCACTACAGAAGTATCTCCTCGGGTACAAGTTTGGGAATCACTTATCAAGACTATATCTTATGGTTTTCCTTTTAGATCAATCCAACAGGACATTACCCACAAACCCATTGTGGCAGGTATTATGTTAACAGGTGTTAACAAAGAATGTCATACTCTAAATCACCCCCAATGCAACCTTTCATGCCTGTGTTTGTTGAGATTGGCCCACAGCACCAGTCCAGCAGAAATCTAGTGGCCTCATTACAACCAAGCTTAAGCCCATTACTCTGCTCTGCCCACAGGGAATAACACCTTTTTCTTCATTAACCAGCGAATAAGAGCTGTTACCCACAGTTTCCATTACTTTATACTGTACGACCTGATGCAAAATAACTTGCTGCGCTCACTCAATTGACTCCTTTTCAAAAGAAGTTTAACACATCCTTTCCTCAAGCACAATAGCCTAGCATTAAGCGAGATAGGTATGCACTTTCAGAAAATGTTCTGCCATGAATACAGCAATTTTTCCACATCTTTTATGTTTTTTTCCAGCAACACTTGGCCTTAATACTTCTGTGCAGCCTCTGACTGATCCCCAAGCAGTTCAACTGTTAGTTGGCTGTTTCAGCCATGAATTCCCCCTTTCTCACCTTGCTTTAACTCAAACAGTCTTTTCCTTACATGCAGCCAGCCAGATGTTTAGGCTGGAAGTTGTCCACAGAGGAGGCCTCAATGGTATGCATGGTTGTTATTTCTCTAAATTGTATTTTTCTCTTTAACAGCATTTTTTTTCTTGCTTGCTGCTGGTTTACTTTAGCCCCAAAGTAGGAGGTGCAGAGAGTAAAGGCTTTGCCAGCATACCCACAATTCACCAGTGGCTGACGGAGCTGATGAAGTTGAATTTGACAGCTGCATAAATCAATGGCTCGTGGTGCTAATAGGTGGCAGTATAAAATCAAGTGCAGACCACCCATGCTGCGGGGAAGAAAAAGGAGCATCAAGTCATATCTACCGCGCAGCACTGTACAGCCATCCGAAACACTTAACCCCCCTCTGGCCGCCCAGCCTGTTCCAGTCCAAGGGGCTCTCTTAGCAACACAGGAAAGGCCCGTCTGGCATCCGCAGTGCAGTGATTCATATTAGGCACTTTCATAAAGGTTCCAAGCTGCTAGAGTTTTTTTGGAACTATTGTCGAACATTTTACTCCTCAATTGCTCTTTCAGAAAAACCTATAAACATTTCAATGCTAATAACCGAAGAGGAGCCTATGCTTTTTCCTCTTTCATATGAAGAGCTCAGTAAGACGTAGGATGCGTTCTTTCTTTTTCCTCTTCACAGCGATGCAAAAGGGCTGCTCACTCACCATTACCCTCATTTTAATTTTTTTTCTGTGTAGTTTATTACGACGTATGAATGGAGAGGTGCTTGAGCGCATTCAGTAGAGCTGCTAAGAGAGGTGTGAAGGTGGCTGTTTGCAGGGCCTCTTCCTTTGTAAAAGAGGAGATAAAACACAAGCAGGGCATGAGGGGCCGGCCCCCAACGCACAAAGCTGTGCATATTGCTCAATAACAAGACCTGGATCCCTGGGTCTAACACAACAAAACAAAACTCTACCTTGGGTGAAAGGCCCCATGCTATCGGTTTGGCCATGCATGTGTATACTGAATACAGATATCCCCCAACCAACGTTTGTCTCTATGTTTTCTAGCATGTCTGAGCTACTGTTGTGTGTTACTATTACGAATGATAAGTGTGCTCCAAGTTTCCCAGGAGTGCACTGGTATAATAATAAACACATCCATACAACTAGTAGGCTATATCTTTCTTATTTTATTTCAAATATTCTGCCTATCTAGCTGCTAAATGCTTCATTAGGTTCACCAGTTAGTTGCTAACCATGTCTGTCTGCTTTATGGTGTTAGGTAGGTAGTCTTCGTGGGTTTATTATGTTGTAACCCTTGTGCTGTCCTCCTGCCGACCATGTCCTCTTGGGTCAAAATAGAAAACAAACACATTTTTATGCTTTCTTCAGTGACTTTGACACTTTTTCTGACATTTTTGTCCCTTTTTAGGTTACTTTTTGTAATGCTTTTTCAATATTTTACTAATTTTTTTCACTACCACCAACTTCTTACTACTTTAGTTTAAAGCTATAGTGCATAGTTTCTGTCACCCCAATGAGAAATTCCAAGTAATGACAACACCACTGTTGCATCCACCATGACACAAGCCTTTGTACACGCCCCACCCCTCCCTCCTCTACACCTCCTAATAGTGTAGTTGCTAGAAGTAAAGGAGGACACGGAGGATTAAAATAACATGATGGACTTTTCAGACAAGGCAATTATCTTTACTCAAGTTTCTGTGCGTGAAAGTTGCCGGACGCCACAATCTTCTGAACATAACCATACTGAGAGAAGCAGAGAGTTTTGAGGAGCTAATAGTCTTAGTTAGCTTTGTAGCAACTCATTTGGAAAAGGCTTAAATGTATTGGACATTCATTAATGTAAAAAAAGAATTATACCAAATTTTTGAGTTAAAAAATCTGAAATTATGAATTATTTTTACTAATATAAAAGTAACATATGTTGATGGATAAGAGACTGGTGTATGTCAAAGTTTAGTGAGGATACTGTTTAAACTATTTGCATTTCTTTATCAAATGCTGTAAAAATTCAATAAAATAGTATAATAAAAACATTTTATAATAAAAATTAAACACTCAAAATTCAATGATAGGAGTGATCATTAATAGTACTTGTGAAGAGCATTGTAGGGAACCATCCATGTTACTTTTGGGTTATTTGGTTAAAAAACTCTTTGAAAAGGGGCCAAATGTGACCCGAGGACAACCAGGAGGGTTAAGGGCTTTTTTGTAACAAACAGCTGACTACTGCTGCTGCTGCTGCTGCTGCTGCTGAGTAACGAAGCTGATGAAAGTGTTGGAAGAGAACCAAAACAGTAAAGTTGCAGGCCGTAAAACAAAAACAATGAGCTGAAAGGTGTGAAATGCTGCGCAGAGCTGAGGAGAGATTCAGTCAGAGATTCTCTGTGGGTTACTCACTACAAGTAACACCTCTCACATAAATGACATTTTAAATATTGCATGTCTTCAACAGATACACGAAGAGCTGAGACAAGAGTCGATTAATCGGTTGGTCAGTCGGCAATACATAAATCGTCAACTATTTTGACGATCAATTTATTGTTTGAGTTATTTTTGAGGAAAAAAGGCCAAAAATTATTAATAATTTGCTTGTTACTGCGCCTGTTAATGTGAGCATTTTCTTATTTTCTGTTTTATATCATTGCAAACTAATTCCTCTGATTTTGGACAAGACATTACTTTGGGCTCTACAATCCTGTGACTGCCATTTTCTTACCCTTTATAGACCAAACATAATTGTTTATTCAAGAAAAGAATTGGCAGATTAATCGATAATGGTAATTGTCTTAAGTTACAGCTTTAGAAACATGATTTGTCTTTATTTAAAAGGGTACTATTATTTTTTTTTTTAAATCTTGTATTACCATTAACAAATCCCCTGCATAGGCCATAATCAACAATGACTTGGAGATGAAAGAAAATAAGTCCAACCTCATGTTCTAAACACCATACTTAGCCCACATTCTATTCAACTCATTAAGGGGTTTTCCTCAGTTCATTTTGGTTTGAATAATGACCAAGCCTGCCAAACCACACAGCAAAATTAAATGCGAGAATTTAAACGAAGGGAAGGACACACTTATCACAACTGGAATTCACTGAACCACAGCAACATGCTTCAGAGTCTTCGTCTGAAAAGCATCCCCTTCCACCCGTTAACATGTCTTCTATCTTGACTGACCGTACTTCAACCTCTGCCTGAAACCTCTGGCTATGATGCTCTTAAGCTGCTACAGGGTGTTCTTAACTGCCTATAAATGGCTTGAGGTCATCTCTCATTAAACTAGAGTGTGCAACAAAATGACTCCTGGCTGTGTTGGCCCCTGACGATAAAGAGTAAAGAGTGTTTATGGCAACTACCTGTACTCCACTCTCACTCTCTGCCCAGGTGGGCTGACTTGGGGAAAAGTCACTTGCAGTTTGGGCAGATTTTATGAATAATGTGTGGTGTTGAACAAGCATCAGTAGGTTCTTTGTTTTGTTATGTATGTATATTTAAATATGTAACCTAAAAAAGCTTTAATGGTAATGGTCAAATGTAAACCTTTGTCTTAATCTTCAGCTAATACAGTAGCTCAATATGCAGATGCTTTTAAAGGTTTAAGGAATTATATAAGTATTTATGTGACATTTTTCTTTATCATTTCCTAATTGTAGTCACCATGGATCAAGTATGATTGATGTTGGACATGCAAATTACCTAATGTGTTATGCCATGTGATCTGTTAGGAGGGAAAACGGAGTTACAGTCAGTGGTCAGACAGTTCTTACATATGAGAGGCCGTGCCGGGCCCGTTATGCTGACCAATGACCACAGACTACTGTAAATGGTGGAAAGTGGTTAGTGTGGGCTATCTACCAATAGGCATATTGATCTACTGTATATATTCATATGTATGACCTATGCTCATAGTTATACAAAGTTGACAGGACTTTTATATTTGTATTTTTATATTTCTTCATCTCATGTTTGTTTTCAAATGGATCCAGCTAAGACACACAGAAGTAATAATCAGGTATATTGTAGGAACATTAGTCTGCGTTCACCTATTGGTTTAAGTATGGTGCAGATGCAATTTGCACTTGGAATTTCTAAGAAAAACCTAAAACTGACTGAAAAGGTGACAAAATTAGGCTTGATTTTTTACAAGTTTATTTCCAGGGATTAAGTATATATCTCTCTTCCTGGGAAAACTACACTTCCGGTGCTCATTATTAATATTATAAAATAATGTGATCTATGATGTAAGCTGCTGTTTTAGCATAAAATGAATTGGACAGCATCACTGAAGCTAAAATGTTGATCCAGTTATATGACTATAATAATGGAAATTTGAGGTCAGCCCTTACTATGGTAGTTGCGTTGGTAGCATTAATGATGGTAACTGAAAAAACAGATGCACTATGGCGCTACCCTAGTAGCCTACCAATAACTGACTGGTTAGTAATGAATCCAGGTCCACTGACAGTAACTTTGCTTGAGTATATGTGATAAAAGCAGACAGCCACGAGCACACATTTCGCAGATGTATTTTCTGAGGAGAGGAAGTAGATTTTGGCAAGAATGCCAGGGAAATACTGGGACCTCAGTTTTCAGTATTCAACCCAAGAGAAGATTTTAAGAATTTTAACTAAAAAAAGTGTAAGCACTCATAAAAGTACTAGTACACAAAAGCAGTATTTGCTTACAGTACAGCAGTCACAGTAGTTAAGTGTCCTGTCTGCACTCAGGTATAATGCTGTTGACAGAATCACACCTGTAACTCTTTTACATACCCATATCTGTTTCCGCAACGTACACCTTGTGTATTTACATTTCCACTGTGGAAAAAGTTTAGTTTGAGTAATCTTCAGCTTCTAAATGGATGTAATGCTGCTAATTGCTCTGCAGTCAACAGGACGTCTCGCCCTGATGCTGTTTGACATGACGTCCCACCCAAGAGTGACATCATGCCATGGAGAAATGTGACTTCATCCAGCATGCTGAGCAGCAAGCCTATCAGGCTGCCAATGACTGTGGGCCTGTTTTTTTAATGTTGTATTGGCAGAGGCGGCTGCATTTACAAGAGCCAAACAAAAGAATCTTTTGTCCCTCTGTCCACATCTGTCCGGAATCACCTCACCTAATTACCAAGGTTAGTTTTTGGAATTGACAGCATGAATATTAAACTGTCAAACTCTGTCTGTTGGCAGCACCTTCCAGTATGAGTCACTGGCTGTGGAGGCCAAAGGAAAACAACACTCTCTTTCTCTTGCTAAGCTGCAGGGCTGGTCAGGGAGCACCTTAACATTCATTCCTCCCTGTGCCTGTTAAATTACTCATCTGTTACACCTGTCTACATTTTATATTATATGTGCGTTTTTCTTTGCCATTATTTAATCTGGCACAGTTGGAACCACACACCATTAGTGGTTTTTACACCACCCAGGCCAAAATAAATTTGAATACTTTTTTCAATCCTAGTGTGTGTTCCTGACCTGTTCAAATCCTATTAACAGAACAGCATATTAAAGGGGAACAATGCAGTTTTTAGCTTAATTTACCTTAACTGAACAGCTTCGGAATCAATGGATATGATTTTTTTTGCGTTGAATGGTGGTCGGCTGCTGTTTATGACGAAACACTCCTTAATCATTTTCCAGACATTGCGTCTGAGGAAATGTTCTGCCTGCAAAACTATCACAGATGATCTTTTCAGATGTACCTTGAAATGGAGGACTACAGCTGGTTTGACGGGCATAAGACCTAAACAAACTACGCTGACAAGATGGAGAGCTGTGCAAACAGAAGATTAGAGAGGAGATGAAAGAAAGAGGAAGCTGGTTTAGTCAGTCGTTGCCAGCAGGCTGTGGCTTTTTGCTACTGTATCTAATGGAGTGCTTTGAAACCTGAACTTACAGGAATCCAAAATCTGCATTTTAGGCCTTTATTAAATAGGACAGCTGAAGATTTAAAAAGGGAGAGTGAGGGGGGGGATGACATGCAGCAAAGGGCTGCGGGTTTGAGTTGAACCTTGCGGCTGCTGCAACAAGGACTGTGCCTATGTACATGGGGCGCATGCTCTACCAGGTGAGCTATCCAGGTGCCCCCAAAATCTGAATTTATTCAAATGCCTTATTTCCCAAGATCAATAAACATACAGCAATATAAAACCATTTTGTAACTACATTTAGTTTTTTTTTTAGATTTCTTTTCTCAGTTTGTGTAGGTTTTATGTAGGCAATGTTAAGAATAGTACAGAATAGTTTGTCATCAATTTGCTATTGATAGTTCATCAGTTTGTTATCAATTTGCCTTTTTTAGTAGGAGTGGCAGGGTCATGCTTGGTCTTTGTCTAGATTAAAAGAGACATTAAAATGTAGCACTTTGAGTTTTGTTTAAATAAAAAGTGCGTTACAAATGAAAAAAATATTGATAATTGATCAACTGTTTGAAATAAAAGTAGAAATAATTCATTGTTTGTGAGTTCTCGAATGTTCATTTTCTTAACAGTGTAACAGTGGTTCCAATCACTAGGCCCCACCAATACCAGATCTTACAAGGCCGCGAGGACACGGTAGGATTTGGCAAAACAGTTAGTGCAGCATTTTTCCTCATCACTCTCTGTCACGTTCCCAACAATAAACCACTATGGAGTTATTGCTTGTAGCTACAAAACAAGCAATTTAAAGATGCCATCTTGGGTTGGGGAAATTATGATTGGCTTTCTTTCACTGTTTTCTGACATTTCATTGACCAATCAAGAAAATTATTATACAATTAATCAATAACAATAATACAGCTATAAACAAAAGTGAACAAACTAATCGTAACATTCAAATAGAAAAATAGACAGAGCAGCTTCTTCTTCAATTTAACAATGAAACCTGTAATTAATGACAAAATACGAGCTTGTGTGTGTGTGTGTGTGTGTGTGTGTGTGTGTGTGTGTGTGTGCGTTTGTGTGTCCTTGCACTTCCCATGACTCTAAGGCATGAAAGGACACATAGTGTGCTCTCCTGATAGCTCCTCCTCTTTAGTGAGGCAACAAAAGTGCCCATCGTGTTGTTTGGTTAGTTTCGCTGTAACCTCCACATCCACCGCTCCATCACACAGCAGCCAAACACAAACGAACAAACGCTGTCAGGCTGTGAGTCGGTTGCTAAACAACCAAGGTAGGCATCTTTGGAGATTAGCAGTGCTTTCCTAGGTCTTTAGGACCCCTAGCTGTGCCATGGGCTGGCCATGTCCTGCCTGTAGAGAAGTGTGACAGAGAGAGACCTGACAGCTCTGCTGCCTTGCCCAAGGACACGCTGTCACTGAGGCATAATAAAAGTAGACTGAGTGGTCCCCGGCCGTCAACAACACCACAGCCCCCGCTGGATGATTAGAAAGAGCTTTCCAACAAAGAAGCGGCCAACAAAACGCATGTTAAATTAGGCATTTAATTCAACACTCGGTCATAAGGGCAAAGTAATCAGAGAGAAATCATGAAAAGGTATTAAAATGACAAGGAGAAACAGTGTCAGATGAGCCCACAGAAATTACTTATGTGAAGATTTACTGAACACAAACTACAGAGAAAATATATTTGGAGCTTGATATGAAAAAGATAATATTGTGCAACAGTGAAACTAAATACCCCAACCTCCAAAGCTGGTCTAAACTCCAAAATAAAAAAACGAGTTGAATTTGTCACGGATCTCAGGCTTAAAATTACTCTCTCTCGCACATCACAGAGTGAGGCAGGATTTTAGATTTAGGTTTTTACTCCTATTGCCCACTGGGCCAGACATAAAAACCTGAATCAAATGTATTTCCAGTGCTGTATGAATGCTGACTGTGCAATTATAACCACAAGGTAGAACAACAAAGCAGGCCATAACCATCAAAAATGTAAAATTGAAGCCTGAGTCAGTGGGATGCAAGCTGCACTCTGGGTGAATCAGTCTGTACCTGGTAACCTGTTGGAACTTGTAATCTCTTTAAGTGTGTCACATTACACCGTGACACTCCTTGGGGATGTCAGTCTGTACCTCAGTGTCAGGCACCAACAACCGGGCAATAAAAACATTGTATACGGCACAAGTAAAAAAAAAATCACAGTCTTAATATAGTGCTCGTTTTGAAAAACTGAAATGCAGTTGTTATTTTATGATTTAATTACAAGTGTAAAGCTCTGAGGTATTGCAGGGGGTTAAAGGAGAGCTGCTCTCTCAGCGCTTGTTGAGCAGAGGATAATTATAGGGAGGGTCAACCTCGTCAGAGTCACAGGAATTCACTCTGATTTATTCAAGAGTGAAAGGATTCCTTGTAAGCCTTAAATAAATTTTAATTGCAGCAAGCTGCCTAACACAAGAGACCCCCCCCCTTCTTCCCCCCTGAACCCTGGTGAGATGGGAACTTTGATTAGATTACAAAAAAAGGATTGATGGAACTATTAATGTGCCACAGGGCTCCCCATACTCACAAAAAATACTTCATCTATATTTAAGGGAGTTTTGCTCCAATGCAGTACACACACCACTTGCATGAACACTGCAGCATAGCAGCGTACTTACATACCGTAACAACTCAATTTGCCAAAAAACAACTGTTGTCATATTTCACCAAATGTTTTATAGATGCAACGGAAATGCAAACATTATTTTATTGAAAAAATAGTAAATAATGAGTGTAAACTTGTAAGTGTTGTGTTTAAACACAAACGTAAATTAATAAGAAGACAAAACTTAATTGACACACTTTGGAATGCAAGCTTCCAACATCCTCTGGCAAAACCGCCTCCTGCCCTTATGTCTCACTTGTCAAGTCATGTTGTGGTATTTATTGGTTTGATTCTCCAGATTTGCTCCTGTATTTTATCGTCTTTAAACACTAACACTTGTGCATTGCTGCTTTCATGCATGAATGTGCCTTTGTGTTGTCATTTTATTGTTCCTGCTTACTGCTGAATCCCACTTACACTTTCACTGTATTATCTTTATAATATCTATATATATATATCTATATCTATATCTCTCTATATATATTATATGATAGATATTAATGAAAATAAATAACAGTGTGTAATTTCTGATGTTTCTGACAAAGGATGAGGTTCATATTTTGGCCAATAATAACACACACATAACCTTGTTTTTAGCAGTCAACATAAACTCAACATAATGCATAATTTCCTTGAGATTGTTCCCTAAAGAGTCTAAGATACTAAGTGTGGAACATGGATTGGCAATAATTTAGCTTCATTAGCACTAAAAGTAACTTTTAAAATGAAAATGTATCATTACCCCAAATTGTTTGCAAAATCCAATAATTACATTGTAAAGCTTTTTTTTAGGAAAAATCTATGTTATTCATTAAATTGCCTACAAATTAGACATATGAGGATGTTTATTGAGCATCTAATCCATGAAACAACCTGAAAGGTTGTTTTGAAAATGGCAGAGTAAAACACGCGTTTTCATCTTAGGGTAAAGTCAAAAGCCCTTCTCTGGCCAGTAAAAGATTTTAAATGAGCACAAGACAGGTGTCAGAAGTCTGTTGGGAAAGACAAATCTGTCCACGCCATTTGGTACTTTCCCTGCAGTAAGTACAAGTACAGAAGAAAACTGTCTGGGCGGACAGGGAAAAAGATAGAGATGGATAGAGCAAGAAATAGGGAGGTACATGTTGAAGGGAAATGAATACCTACATATATACTTTCTCTTTTTTGTCTTTTGTTCTTTGCTCTGCTTGTAGGGACAGTTAGGGGATCTACTATTGAGAAAGAGTATGTAAATGTAAATCTTACTACATAGCTACAAACACTTTCAAAAACAATCTCATGCACCATCTATACTATTGTGACTAAAAGATGGGCACAGTGAAGGATTAACATAAGGGGTGGAGAGTTTGAAACATTATGTCTTAAAGAAACACCCTTTTTTATGGTCCGACCAGAGATTTAAGACCCCTGCACAAGTTGAAGCCTGCTGCTTGGTGCTCAAGCCCAGAGGAGGGAAATTGGCCGACAATTGAGCTTGAAGGAATGGAGGGTGGGAGTCACGTTCCCATAATGAGTCCAAAACTAAACTCCTGCTAATTCTCCTCACTTTTCAACTGTCTTCTGCCGCCGACAGGTAAATCTCGCCAAAATCTTAAGTATAATCATTTGGTGTTTCCTGCTTTTTCTACAAGAAAAGATCATCATAAAGCCCAGGCAAGTAGCATAAAATATTGGGTTTGGAATTCAGATTCAGATTTTAATGTAATCTATGTTTAGCAGCCTTTGACATATACTGCCCAGCCCTATAGAAGCAGTAAAGTTGAGAAAAGAATAATGACTTCATTTAACTTTTTAGATTAATTGCATCAGTCCCCTAAAAAACAACACCACCACCAACAAACAACCTATACAGTATACAAAATAAAATAAATATGCTAATCTAAACTCCATGGATAATCCTCACCAGTGATGAGATGAAATGTAAGAGAAAACAGTATCAAATATTTTTAAAATATTTATTTTACTGTAATACAACCAGGAAAGAAATGAACAGTTACATTTACATCATCATGATAAAGCTCTCTTGGAGTTTCACATCTAGACTGTAATGAAGACTCTAAACAGAACAGAGAAGAGTTTTGAAAGTGAATTTAAAAATGTAATAGAGCAATAGTGGTTTAGCTTGCTGCTGTTAAAGTCAAGTCCAATACATCAAAGTAATCCAGCATGGCTAGAAAAGTCTTCTGGATCCCAGTCATTTTACCCAAAGGAGTGAAAGGTCATTAGTCAAACAGCCACGTGGGAGTCGACTTTTCCAACCAATTCCTCTCTGTATGATAGACAAGGCATTCAATTTAATGAGGAAAACTCAAATTGAATCCGTGACCTTTGTTGGTCGAGGTGGGATGATCTCAGTGGCGATGGCCCTTGAGGCTGTGCTGGTGTTGGCTGAGTGATCTGAGCCTGTCAAAGGTCTTGAGTCAGCTTCTTGTGGTCTTCAGCAGTTTCTCTTAACAGACAGATCATTCTACAGCAGCAGTGGCTCTGTCCTGCAGGGTCACAACCTGCGCTGGACAGGACAGACCCTGCAGGCTCTTAGTAACTTAGAGACAAAGACCTTCTGCATCTGACTGAACATTTTCTCTCTCTGCATCTGTTTCTTTATTTCCCCTTTATTTATTTCATGTGAATTTAAATGCTGGTTTGTGCGGCACATCCATTTCTGCATGTCTACAAACACCTTCTTTGCTAAGGGCTTCCATACTGACATTAATTATATTTGAAATATTAAGCAGTAGGTCATATAACAGAATCATGTGCATGAGAAAATATTGAAAATATTGAAAATTGCCCATCACAATCTTCCAGATCATAAGGTGATATTTATAAATTAATTTTTTACCAACTAAAAATCCAAAGACACAAAGCTTAAGGTTTGAAGGTTTATTTATTACTTAATTCATCTGAAGTTTTGTATATTCCACATATATTTAACATGTTTAAGTTCATAATATTTATAAATCCACAGATCTGTAAGAACCATGATGAGTAAAACAAATTATTCAAAAATTTGTCAAAGTTTTAGATGTATTAGTATTGATAAATTAGGGACAATTGCAAACATTCAAGTACTGGAGTGAAATGATCATCCGACAAACCCCTCTTAGAAAATATTAGTCCATACTGGGCAGATTCTTACTAGGCGGAATATCCCTGGCTGGGCATTTGCAAAGAAAAGGTTACATTTGGCAGAAGTTTGAGCTCAAGTTGCAAAGCCCTCCTGATGAGATGCTCAAGAACGCACCAGCATAAGAACAGAGGAAACCAAGAGGAAGAGCAAACCACAGGCGTCTCTGTGGAAAGCCTTAACCTGCCTATGGCTTGATCCCCTCCACAAAGGAGAGCTTTGATGGGCTGATGCGTCAGCTTGTAATGAATATCACCAAAACATCTTCACACCTCCTACACACCGCTGAAATGACACAATGACTATGTCAACAGATGCTCTGTTGTTAAAAGGAAAGCCTGAACTAAGTGTGTCGTTCTTCACACATATTGGGCCATGAGCACTCTCATAGATACACAAGCCTCTATGAACCCCAAAGCATTTTAAACCAGATTTCTTCAGTTGAAATATGTTGACGCTGCCTGCCTTGCTGCCGGCGTGTCTTGCTATAATTGCAGATGTTGCATTAATTCACCTCACTTTGTACTTAGATGCAATCATCCTCCCCTTGCTTCCTTTTCTGCTCACGTGAGGCTTCTTAATAGTCGTGGTATTTTTCAACCATCAGTATGAGTGCTGCTACTCATTATCCCAGGCAGCTGTTACCGCATGGATAACCTCAGATCTCAGTGACCTGTCCGAGAGGGCAGATTCTTAACTTGAGATCTTTATTGACACTGAGCATGTGCAGACAACAGCCAGGTCACCCTCCTCCACCGACACTTTTGGCTCTCATAGGGCCTTTACAAAGCTCATAATGTCACTGTGGATGCCACTGTGGACATTGTCTTTCTGCTCTTTTCTGTTAGCCACTACCTTTATTTTTTCTAGATATAGCAGATAGTGTCCTCCACAAGTAAAAAGGATGATTTCACGCATCTGTATTTCAACATTCAATGAAGCAATACATTAGAATACTGAGAGAATTATCTTTGTCCAAATTGTTAAAAATGTATTACAAGAAGCATTGTAATACTTCCTGAGACTGTTCTTCGCCTGAAAAATGCCCCCATAAGTTGTTTGTTCAAGCAACCCTTACGACTTATATTTACGTTTATAGTTGCGGCACTATAGTATAGTAGCCATAGTAATTATGACGGGAGCAAAGCAGGAAGTAAGGTGACAAAGTATAAAAGTGTGAAATTCCTTGTGAGCAGGTAGGTTGGAGTGGTGGTTTTGTTTTTTAACTTTATAGAACAAATGGAACGTCATATTTTGCGTTACACGCGTAACCGGAAGTGAAGTGACGTAACAGGTCTACTGATTTAAACCCAAACTTTTTTTAACGTTAGCCGAGTAGTTTTTATACACAAATATGAGAAGACTGCAACCCATTCAAAAGGTTAACAACTTGTTTAAAACCGCAATTTGTCAGAAAATTCTCCAGTGGGTCATATTTTCTGCCACCTCTAGGGACACTAATTTATGAAACACTCCTATGTGTCATATTAGAGGGTAAATATAAACAACCTGTATACAGTAGTTGTACGGTTTGAAGGACTTGTTGTAGTCTACTTACAGGTGGCTACGGTGAGTAAAGTCGTGAGTTTACTTAAAACAAAGTGATTGATGGATGTTCTCACAGTGCCTAAAACCTCCTCCCCATACTCCTTTATAATGTCAACCGTGTGTGCTGGTACCCAACTCATTATTGTTTCTGGACTACATACACTACATGTTGAATAAATTATGTTTCAAGCTAACCCGGCCTTTAGGTACATATTGTGATTACAAAATCCTGGATTCAAATCTGGTGTGGGACATTCAATGCCTGTCATCAATTTCAATGCCTTTCCCATCTTTCCTTGTCAAACAAAGAAAAACACACATAATGCAATGATAAATTCTGGGAATGCACATCTTATCCTAACGTCTTGTCTTTTTTGCTTGTTGGATCAGAAGGACCTTAGGCTACCTCTTCTTTTAACAAAAGAAACTTGTTCCGTGAGAGGCACAATTAAAGAGTGGGAGGCAGGAAGATTACACACAGGCATTTATAGGCACCTCCAAATGACTCAAGAGCAGACTATTCACCAGCTGGTAAAATGATCCACCATTGTCACGAAACATTCGTAGCCAATCTTTTTGCTGTAAGCATACACCTCTTCCGCTAGGTTACCTCTGCGGGGGTTATATAAAGTCGAGGGGAGATTTAAAATAGTTTTGACATTCAGGCAAAGGGAAAAAAGTGTTCAGTCTGGCTGCTGTCAGAATAGATGAAGCCACAACAGTCTTCAAAAGTGAGGAACATCAAGAACAGTAGATTAGTGCGAAGGAATTGGGTAATAACTTTAACACATGACATCTTACCACTTTCCATCACGTATGCAACTTCAAAGGGAGAAATATGGTATTTATTGACGTGCCAGTAATTCAGTTCTCCTCTAAAGGAGGTCAGATTTCATTGGACAGGGCAGGGAGAATAAAAAACAGATGATACGAGGCCTGGGCCCCAGCTCTGGCTGAGTTTTCACTTTAGACCTGCAGGTTGCCGGGTCGAATCCTGATGGGGGAGAGCCCAATCCTCCCTAAGCCATGGGGACATAGAGGAAAAAAACAACACCAACCTCTAGACCAGCGCTTCCCAACCTTTTTCTGTCTGACGTGCCCCTACATTGCTATCACATGAGCTCAAGTAAACTTTCAGTGTTTGGAGTGACAGAAGCTGGATGCTTCAACCCAATATTGCATTTATCTATAGTAACTAGTTAAAAGCATAGACATTTTATAAAGCTTTATCTCACTATTTAAACAATATATCCATTACTGTTAGCTAAACATTGTGAATTCTCTGCTCACTTGCTAACTAGTTTCCGTGCTTTCAGTTGGAAAATGTGGCAACCTATGTGTAACAACTTAAACTGGACGGTAATGTGGAGCCTACTGATTATTGAGACAGTAAATGTACTAAAGATCAGCATCACACCAAATTGTAATTCTATATAGATGTTGTTTTTTTTACTTAACACAAATATATATTATATTTATTTTTTCTATGATCAAAGACTTTTTTTTGTTTTTTAGGTTTTCTTAGTTGAGCTACTCCACAATCGTCTAAGTGTATTAGTCTTATTCTAACACCTTCAAACTATACAGCTCAAGCTTGGGTTCAAATCTTTTTCTAGAGCACTACAACATATCAAGGCCATCACGGAATGTGATCATTTTTAGCATTGCTTAGCTCTATTATACCATAAAAAGGGAACTGATTTTCTGCAGCATGTGTATTTGGTCCCACAAGCACTGTTATTCCATATTTACACAAAAGAATCCCAGCCTCTAACACATGACATGCAACATGTGACTGCAGAAAGGAGGGCAACAGGCTTGTGTGAGCCATCCGTCCCATCTCAATCTGAAAACGCCAAAGGGATTTCCACAAAGCAAACACTGGTTAGCCTCGCTATTTAGTGTGGATAGCCACCGCAGCCAACAAGTTCTCTTCCAGAAAATAGCTCAGTCTGCCCCTGATAGGGCACCACTGTGTGTGTGTGTGTGTGCGTGTGTGTGTGTGTTATCCTCATGATTCTGACTTGGCCCAGAAAGCTGAAGCAATGAATAATTTGCTGGCAGAAATCCAAACTGGATGTGGTTTGACTCTTTGCTTTAGATTTTCTCCCAAAGGGGGGGAGGGGAGGGGGTTGTTTCACTATCAGTTACAGTGGCTGGAACCCTGCAATCTGAGATCCTCTCTGATTCATCCATGCTATGCCTGCATGCTTGACTGATATTATGTTCTCTTGCAATAATCACCATAACAATGAAAAAATACCTTTGCATATCTGTTATTATCATTTCGCTGGCTGCTATTAGTCGTTTTAAATTGTTAATGGCATCTATGATCAGCTGCAAAACTTTAAGAATAACAGACATCAAGAGTGCAGAATTTAAATGAAAGCAAGGGCAGTTTCTTACACATTGTAAAAGATACATTTGCTCTGTAAGAATAGAAAGCCTTTATTGTCATTATACACAAGGGCAGTATCTGTGCAATGAGGTTGAAGACTTTTTATAACTAACTTCTAACTTTATATGCAGCTGTTTGTAATGTACTTTGCATTTTATGCAGATGACATATGTCATATGAACATATTTCCAATGCAGTTTTGATGGAGACTGATAGTGGAGCAATTTCTAGCAACCCAAAACATCTGCAGTGTCAGATTTATCCTTCAGAACCAAGCAGAAATGGTTTGTACATATTCACTATTTTGATGATGCTCAAAAAACAGAGAGTAAGAAAAACATTGATAAACAGGTAGAGACGCCATGTTTCCACCAACATCAAATGCAATGCAGCCACAAGACATGCTGCAATTTGAGTGATGGACTTCTAGGAGGACTCAAAAGAAAGTAAGAAGTGTTCAGTACCCATGCACGAACAAATCTTTAACAACAAATCTAGGATGTAAGGATGTAAAAAAAAGTCATCACTGTCACTGCCAAAATCAGTAGCTTTTAGCAGAAGAGCTCCGCTCCCTGTTGACAGAGAGCACCGTCCTCATCTCAGTTGTGACACACAGTATGTTACATTCTTGATAAACCAATTAAAACTGGGTTTGAACTAATCTGAACGTAACAGCTTAGACCAGCAACAGACTAAACGTACTACTGAACTGAAGACAGAATCAGTGCTGAACATAAGGCCATGTGTTCTTACTGTAGTGGTGATGCGACCACTTATAGGGGAAACGTTAATGAGCTACATGGTCAGAGACTATGACTCTTTGAACTGAACGAAGAGAACCTTTACAGCTGAGTGGAAATTAAATAACTGAGAAATGTAGGAAATGACTGAACAAAGTTTGATATGCAAAAAGTACATTAAAACATGTTCAAAAACTAACTGTAATGAACATCATATAATGTATACCTAACAGCATAGGATCATCATTACAGTACTGAGCTGACCTCCACCAAACTCCGTAAAAAGTGGTAGCCTGCAGATTAAGCTTTTTGTTTCTACTTTTTACAAAATGTTGAGTTTATGACATGAAGCTTTACATAGGCACAGGGAAGGACATACAATACAGTATGTATATCACATTTGAGCTGAACAACTCTTTACAGCTCATATTAGCGAAGCACCTTCTTATATGATGGATGAGTTTAATTGGAAGACATTTTGTCTATATTGTTATGCAATAAAACATGTATATATTATATATATATTTTCAATGGCCCTACCTAAAAAAACAACAACCACAAGTTAATATGTGCCACTTTGCCACAATTTACAGTCAACAGTGCTTTCATCAACTACTATTCATCATTCATGAATTTCATCAACTAATTATACATACTATAATGCATATTGAATGCTGTTTTCTGTGTTGGCTGCTTTTGTTATTGATTGTTTTTTCTACTTCTTTTTCACCATTTTAAGATAAGAAACAACAAATAACTGAAATAATATAGTATAAGATGATGTGTTGACATTTCTCTGGGTGTATTTTCCAATTCCTATACAATTTCTACTTCTACTTGTTCTACTTGTAAATTTAAAATCTGTGATTTACTTCATTGTGATAATGTGAAATCCTGCAGCCATGTAGTTGGAAATTTTTCGTGCAAGCAGCCACATTTACTCTGCTCATTAAAGAGGGAGTAACCCCCAAAGAAATGTCAGTATCTGCTCTGTGAAACAGTCATTCATGAGACATTCTTTAATTCTTCATTGGACAAATTGATATGCAGCGGATAAAAGAAAGTCTTGCACGCACACATTACACAGAGCTTCCCGTTAGTGTACGGGCCTCTTATTGTGCAGCTCAGCCATCTGTCTCTCAGCAGTAGGTCCTTGTTACCTGTTGTACTCTTTCTTAACCAGCTCATTCACCAATCCAATCTCAGTGCCAGCAGTCCCTTTCACCATCTCGTTAAGTAAAGAGTTCTCAAAGAAAAATTCTCAAAGAATGTGGATCCAAGTGTCTTGGATTTTGACAAAAACTAGAAAAGAGGAGCCTTTCTCTGCTGCTTTTTTCAAGCAAACGTTATTAAAATTTACGACATTTCTGTTTTTATTAGGATTATTTGATCAGTATAAAGTTAAATAAATGGAGAAACTGAATTCTTCAAACCCTCTAAGATTTCAAACGTAAGCCACACCACAGTCAGAGCCTTTGGCAATGGCCGATGTGGACATTCAATGGGGTACAGATGCCTCTCCTTAGAGAATGGGAGGGGATTTGCCCATGGCCCCCACTCAGATTAGATGCGAAGTTTACGTTGCACCAGTCTGCAACAGTCTTAGAAGTCAGTTGGATGTCCAGACACGTACCATATGGAGTTAGTTAGAGGCAGAGCAACGAGCCTCGGGCCCTTTCTGTCTCTGTACGGGACCAGCAGTGAGCGGTCGTCTAAGTGAGACATTTTCCAATAGCTGCAAGCAGCATAAAGCTTTAAAGATTACAGTCAAAGTTTATGTTTCTTAGACGTGGGAACAAAAAACTGGCATCTAATAATGATGAAAGGATTCCTGAGAAAATGCTTTACCAGCAAGACAGCATGTTGGCCCAATGGTTAGCGCTATGTCCTCACAACAGGAAGGTTCTGCGTTCGAATCAAATCAATCCTTTCTGTGTGGAGTTTGTATGTTCTCCCCATGTTTGCGTGGGTGTGCTCCAGTTTCCCCCACCATTGAAAAACATGTACTAGGTTCTCCAGTCAGTGCCCTCGATCAATAGACGGGGTAAACTCTGCCAGCGATTTGATTTCACCCAGCAGCTCAGTCTGGAAACCTGCATGTTTATTTCTCCTGCTTCAGTTCCCAATTTTGCAGGAACCAACCACAAACTGGCTTATCTACCTGGCAAGCTAATGGCGGGTTTAACACGATGACAATAGAGAAGCGACCAAGCAGCTTCTTGTTTACATTCAACATAGCGGCCACCAAAAACCACCGAAGCACAGCAACCTGACTATCCAATTGCGTACAGAATCATTTGAACTAAGCCCCTTTGGTCGAGCCTCTTGTGCAGAGAAAATACAGAACAGACTCCCCAAACCAATGCTCAATCTTAAATCTCTTGAGTTTGTCTTGGACTGGTGATAGCCAGACTACTTGATCAAGGCAATGACTCAGATCTGGAGTTGGTCCCCGGTTGCTGGGGATGGGTTAAATGCAGAGAATGAAGTTCATGTATGTGTATGTGACAATAAAGTAACTTTACCTACAAAAGTATTAATGTACGAGGAAACTGGGATGAAAGGTATATTTTGTTTTTTAATTTGGGGGCTGTTTGTCATTTCTAACCATTTTGTTTTTATGAAGTTTAAAGCATGGACATTCATATTGACAAAACTGCATTCACACCCTTTTTTTAGGTGGCTTTGTCCACTTGATCAAATCCTTAATCAATATTTTCTTTGCTTAGAGCTGATTTCCATTTTAGTAAGTCTAATAAACATCTTACTTAAAAACTGAGCAGCTGTTTGTGTGTGACGTTCTAATGACCCTTAGTTAACTTTGCACCTAATGCCGTCATTATCATTGAATAACAGGAAGTAAATTTTTCTTTTCCTAAACTACCCAACCTGTTTTGACCAATGACCTTTCAGAATAAGGGGTCAGGGCCAATTATAAGCAAGCTGCGAATAGTGCTTTAGTGAGTCCAGATGTTGTTAGCCTCAATTAGTTAAACTCACTGCAGTTAATGGCCACAACAAACTGGAACACAGTCAGTCAATGAACACCAAGAAAAACATTGTCTGGCTGGAGTATTATATCATGTTTCATCTACTGGTTTTAAATTAGTTTCTTACATACTTTAAAATGCAATGTTGTTAAAGCAGTTTTAAATTACACATGATTTTATTAAATCATTGTTTCTGACAGTTGGCTTTGGTAAGTATTCTGTCATGTCAACATTTCAGCCCAGTTTCCACTTTAAAGTGGCCATTTGGTTTGGATTGTCTGAACTCAATCTTCATAGGATACTCACATACAATATGTAAATTAAAAATGTTAAAGGTCTCTAATCATTTTGATTGCATCTTTTCACAGAATGTGGACTTTGGACTTTCCTTCTAACACAAATGGAGATTGATTCATGGTCAGAATAGAGAAATGATTACAGTCATCTGTCTCTTGAAACTACACTATTACTTTTTTGTAAATCCAATATTCATTTTGCTTTAAGCTCGATTTTACCCAGTGGGTAATGAGTGGCTGGAAACGGGTCTGACAAGAGCGGCGTGTGAACCAAAAGCATTTGGCCAGAAAACCTGAAAAATGATCTGAAAGTTGCAACAAAAACACTCTGTAGAGCTGAAGGGAACTGCAGAGTCTGGTGAGAACTGTTTGTAGGATTGTTGTTACGAGCGACCCCTTTCTAAAATATTGATTAGTGCAGCTTTACTTGTGAGTATTGTATCAAAACAGATGTGAAAAATCTGATCCATCCTTTAAAAAGAATACGCTATGGCACCCCTGTGTAAAAGTGAGACAATTTCAATGTGCAGGGTGGGTTGTTGTAGGTTGATGGGTGTAAGAGTTTGGTGGGAGTATTCTTCACTCTGTCAAAACACCTTCTTTCCAGCTTAACAGGAAGACAAATGAGAACACAGCACAGTTTGTCTTGTTCCTGTCTAAACAAACATTACAGTTTCAAGTTTGTATATTTTAACATTGAAAAGGAGAAACTGCTGCAGACACATTAATTCTGGGCTATACAGTTGACATTTTAGTCATCATTTGGAATGGCACACATAGAGACTCATTTCACATTGACACAGTATGTCATGTAATGCAGGGTGTCTGGATATAATCAAGACACAAGCTAGAGATATACTCAGGGTGCAGAGTTTATAAATTCTCTCATTGCATAATCGACAAATCCCCAGATGTTTAATAGAAAGATTAAACTAAAAACACATTTTATGCTTACCATGCAAGAGACTCATTTCTACTGAGCTGCTTCTAGGGTTTTGGGTTTTAGAGGGTAGGCCATGAATATGTGCACTTTTGTTTGTTTACTGTGGTTTGCCAGTCATAAAAATAAAGTCAGCTGAAGGAATCTCTCTTGCTCGTGTTCTCTCACTCACTTTATTTTCTCTCGCTCTCACACATTCTCTTGGCTGGCTGTTAAACCCCCCGAGCCATTTGGGCCGTTACACCCACCCTTGGCCAGATCTGAAATTAATTGCTAACTAAAAAAAGCACCTAGCAACTCCCTCACTGCACAGCAAAAACACATCAACAGGTTGTCACTTGTGATATAAGGCGGGTTACCTCCACTGAATTATAAGAGCTGACACTAGTAAATCCTGAAACGCATTTACATGACATCACTGAGTATGCCAGAGGCATAGCATTGACAACAAAAAGCAGCAATAATATACAGTGTACATGCTGAGACTACAGACTTTGATACTGCATCACAGAGATAATCCACATGATTATCATTTCCTTTCATTTTTGGCAACATGTTTTATGCAAATGCTACATTTATGTGAGTTATCATAATTGCCACTTTCTGACTTGGGTTACAGGTACCTACATAAGAGTGACATGACACTGTCATGATTGTGTCATAAACATTATAAACAAGTCATAAACGTTTATGACGTAACGCTTCTTTTAGTAAGTGTCATTCGGTTTTGTCATGACAAGTTATGGTTAGGATTCATGTTTCATGTCACTCTTATGTAGATACCTTCAAGTAAAGTGTTACCTTGACTTAAAATACTGTTCATGTCAACATCAAAGGTAACAGCCAGGAATTTCATTTTCTCACCTATCAAATACAGAAATATTGTGCAAAAATGAACCATCCCCTAAAATTATTTAACTTAAATTAGTAGTACAGCCTACTGCATATTAGAGAAAACTTATAGATGACAAGGTTGGTCTAATGACTTGAATGCTTACAATTCTTGAAATAAAAGAGTCTTGCAAGCTACCTTTAATCTCTGACCTGAATAAGTGCTAATTACTTTTTTAGCATTGCACTTACTGGAGATCTGCCGCCATAATATGATTTTCAGTTCTAATTATGATACGTCTTTTTTATCAATACAGTTATGCATTACTGCTCATGCTAGTACATATATAGATATAGATATAAATATAGTTCTAGATAATAGAACTCAATTTCAAGATTTTTTAAGCATTTAGTGTAAGAAAGTCATTCAGCATTGATAACCTCATCAACATGCCATGTCCCCTGCAGTCTACTGAGTGCACAGGAATGCTCACAGTAGGAAATTGAAAATTCACTCGCAATAGTTGGTGCAGCGGAAATTAAAATAATGAAGTCAAGCTTTCAGAGGCCCAGATTCCAAACCTCAAGGAGTTTGGTCTGAGACTTTTTTATTAACCCGCATCTTTGTCAGAGGGACGCTTATGAAGTGCAGCTGGCAAACAATCCCTGAGGGAAAACATGTTTGAAATGGACCACGACAACCCTTTCAGTTACAGTTTTGTTTTTTGACCACATTTTGGCTTTTCAACAGGTTCAGTTTTCTTTGTACAATGCAATATATGTGGCAAATCGTTCTGCTGTTTGTTCAACTTCTGTGTTGGTTTTGATAAACAATATGTACCACATTTCTAGATTTCTAGAAAAACTGTCTTAGTCACCGATTCAAACGCCACAGGAGAGTTCAGTTCAGTCTTTGTTCTGAACTCAGCTCTATAAATGCTGAAAGCAGAAATTCCTTCAGTGATTTTGTGCCTCTAATTTTCACTCAAAAGACAACATGCATGTCATAACAGTCTTTCTTTATCTTTCCATCTCTGGCTGGTGCTATCTTCCACTTCTGGCAAGGAATGTCTGCTGCTGTGTCAGGGTGTGCAGGCAGAGGCTTCATGAGCGAGCAAACAAGCAGAAAAATGAGCTGACATGAAACAGAGATGACTTCCAATCGCCTCAGGTCTCAGATTATTCTTGTGTTTACAAATGGAAAATCAGCTAATTTCATACAAGTTTTTTTTCAGAAATATGATGGGGGGTGGGGGTCATCTCATCTAAACTACTGAGGCTACACAGTATGTCTAACACACAATTCTTTAAAAAAAAATCATATCTTATGTCCACATTACAAACTCTGAAATTGGATAGCCCGACCAGTATGGTGTGATTTTAGAATCTTAAGGTAGAGCACACAGTTGACAAAGTTGCATGGCCCTATAAAGCATGGTTATGTAAAGCATACTAAAGACTTGTCTGCAGAGTAAAGTTGCACACAAAACTAAATGGGCTTTGCCCTGCTCACAGAGAGCCAGTTTGCACATGCTCAGAAACACCCGCCGTCATACTTGCTTTCTGTTAAACTTTTATCGATGAGAATGATTGAAGATCTCGCTGTAGCTTTTTCTCCCTAGCTGCCATGATTCAGATGTTATATCCTGCACATCTAATTGAAACAAAAGCGCAAACAAGTGCATGTCTTACAGGGATGGCATTTGGACCCTTAGGCCTTAGTTGACCCATCACTGCTTGTGTATTCATTAAAACAGTTTTAGCAGCTTGAAGGCCTGAATGTTTCTCTTGATAGTTCAGGGTAGCACCCAGGAAGAAGGACTATGCTCTAGGGTATCATGGGGGAAGATTTTATCTATAGCTCCATTCATGGTGAAATATTTCTGTCCATTTGGCAGAGGACTGCTCTCTCAGTGGGCTGAGCCAGAAGATAAGAGAGATGACTAAGGGGAGGAGACAAGCTAATAGCAGGGAGATTTCCCATGGCTGGCCAAACCACTAGCAGCTGGCCATCTGCAAAAACACTACAAAGCACAAAAACATGATATTCCCAACAAGCTACGGCCATCATTAGGATTAGATTCACAATTTAAATTTTTGCATTGTTTTGAAATTATGGCTTTGGGCTGCACAGAACAGCATGTAGCATTGTTAGTAGTTTTTTTTTTTTACTCTGATAATAATCATTAGAGCTTGTGTGATATACAATAAAGGAAAACGTTTTGCCAGGGAACAAAATACTATTCTAATCCATCCATGCACCATGACATATGACTACAGGTGACTTTCTGACTCATGGGAGCAACACAAAAATAGATCTACCCTGATTACTTACTAATTGTAACTTTGTAATTAGCTTGTTCTCCCAAAGCGTGCTATAGTTACACATCAAAGCCCTCCACAAAATCTAAACATGCAATTAGAATTAAAATACTGATTAGAGTGAGATTTAGTGTGAACAAAGAAATCAGGCACACACACACACACACACACACACACACACACACACTCTCTCATGGACCCATCCAAAGCCACCGCCTGTAAGGTTGTGGTCTGAAAGACAAAAAATGTCCATAAACACGAATGTGGGTTTGCCTTGGCTAAAGCATGTTGCTGTCTCTCTCTTCAATGGGAGTGTAAATCTTTTCTGCCTGGTGTGCTGTAAATCTGTGTGTAGCCTTTAGCAGTGCTCCATGCCAACATACACGCAATGACTTTGCGGTGCACAATCGTTTCGATGTTTCCTGTCTCTGTCAGTGTCGAGGCCCTGGGCCAACACAGAGATGGAATATAGAGTCATGCGCCAGTCACACTAATGGCCCCGACTATTTCCTGTGGCACGGCACAGAGCGATGGGATTGGCCTTCACTCCACCCTTCAGTATGAGAATTTCTTTCTGTTTTGAATCAGGCTTCACTTGAGCAGGTTGGTGTAGATCTTTCCACTGTTTTCCCTTAAATCTGCTCTTTTCTCTGTGCAGTTTCACATCTTCCCTGCCTGCTGCCTGTCTAACTTGCTGTCTTTCTCTGCCTGTCTGAGATGACTCAAATATTTCTGCTTCATAACATGAATTCTAAGTGGAATTGAAGCTGTGGTTAATCAGCGGTTTATCGTTTCTGTAACCAGTGTTAATTTTGTGGGGAAATCTAAACCACAGCAAGGTCCATTTATAAAAATAAAACAAATATTAAGACCGGCAAGGTTCTGAGACTTTTTCAGCCAAAGAAACCAAAAAAGAAATCCAAACCGGAATGAAGAAAACATATGTCCGCTCTGGTTATGTGGGGACACCACCAGAGACTGTGGCCTATGTGGGTTTCTGACCAGCAGTTAAAGGCACAAGCTGAGATCCAAAAAGTGCAGTTCAAAAACAGATTTCACACGGACGACTCACATGACACACTTGAGTGAACTGTTCCACCTGAATCAATCTCTATTTATACAAGACTGCAGTCACAACTCATGGTTTTCACTGTCACACGTGACTGCTAAACCAGCAACCACACACAGGAATACATGACACAAAATATGTTTCTGTTGCCTCTCGGTCTCTTTGTCAGTCTTCTTATAAGACTAGTTGGGTAGTATGTAAACTTTTCAAAATAGTTTTTAGACGTCACCGACATTGAACACCATAAGACATTTGCCATAGTTGAGCAGTGTCCATCACTAAAGCGCAGATCAGGAGGGTCCTAAATCCAGATCCGACAGAGGTAAAAGAAACAACACAGGATTGTACAAGGCTGTCCTCCTAAATAATCCTTCTAGCAGCAGTATTAATTATGATGGCAGCAAAGGAAGAAGTCAGATGACGGTATAGAGTAGCGTTAGATCGCTGTATCCAACCAACAGTCAACAAGCAAACTTTGTTTTTTACATTATTTTAATGAGGAAATATTTACTATTTCTAATTCTGTCTGATTTAAGCACATCCACGTAATAATCTACTGATGGAAACTGTTGTCATAATTTGGTGTTTGCCCTCTAACAGGGGCAGTGATGGCCAAAAGGTTAAAGAAGCAAGCTTGTGACAGGGAGATCGCAGGTTCAATTCCCAGACCGACAGGATAAAATCTGGGTTGTGGTAGAGCAGTGTTTGTCTGCTCATGACCACCACTGAGGTGCTGTTGAGCAAGGCCCTAAACCCCAAACGCTCCAGTCGAGCTGGAGATGGTCAGTGGCCAGCAGATCAGACTGTTGTTGTACTGGGCAGTTTCCAGGTGAATTTGTAAATGTGACAGGTTGCAAATGAGAATTTGTTCTCAATTGACTTACCTGGATAAATAAAGGCCACATTTTTGCCTTCTTGCTGTGGATTATGTGTGTATGAAAGATAGAGCACCCACACACCCTTAGGAACAAAATTATTACGTGTTGCACTGCAATAGGTAGCCAATTGCACATGGTTAAAATGTTTCTTGTGCTCACAAACCTCCAGGGTGCCCTGCAGCAAAGCCTTTTCTCCCTTTATGAGCCAGCGTTGGATAATTACCTATCTTTTACAGTATAGTTTCCAGTTAAGAGTGCTTCACAAACAAAGAGCTTAACGGGGATCTGGAGCACTGCTACGCCTCTTCAGTGTTGCTTGCATTCAAGGTGCATAAAGAGAGGTAGTTTGCTTTGGCTGGTGTTGAGCAGAGCTCAGTCAAGCAGGGATTTGAAAGGAGATGAGAAGGTTGTGGTCACTTTGTTTGATTTGGCTTAATTCCTCCAAGTGCCACTAACACACTTCCCTTTGTTGATTAACTGTGAATGACAAAGAGCACACAAAAGCACCTTGTTGGATAATAGTGACTACTGAGTGAAGGCATTAGCATGATTTGAATCCACATCAGGCTGCTTACGTTGGCTCAAACTTGAGACTTCACTAAAATACACATGCTCCAAATTATCACCAGCTTCTGAACGACTGCAAAACCCACACACACAAAAACATTACTGCATGACTGAAAAGCTAAATAAAGCGATAAAAGGTGTTATCTAACAGGGGTTAAGATTACGTAAGCAAAGGTTTAGAATGTTAAATGTGTCTCTGTGCCCTTTGCTCTTCTCCTTGAGGTTTTGTTTGTTTAACAGCATTACCTCCTGGAAGCGCTTTGAGGTCCTAAAGCCTGGTGCCGGGTGTCAGCAAGATGTTCCTCGTCCTACAACCAAAAGAGAGCATTTGTTGCAAAGGTTTTGGTTTCTAACACCAAGAGGAGCTGGAATATGTAGTTTTAATTATTCCTTAATGAATCAACTGAATATTAATACCTGACACTATTTTTACAATCAGCTAATCCTTTAAGTCATTTATCAAGCAAAAATGTTAAAGATTCAAGTAAGAATTAATGTTTTTTTTTGTTTTAGATCCATGTACAAGACTGCTTGTCTGATAAAACAAGTTATTTGAAGACATCTCATTGGACTGTTAGAAATTGAAACAAATAAAATACTAAAAAAATACTTACTTATTCATTTTCTGTGAATTAAATAATATAAAACTTGACTATTCAATTATTCTTCAGGTGCAGACACACAGGAAAGCCAAACACATTTAGAAGGTAAGAATAGTTTTGTGTTGGAAGTTTGTGCATTGTATTGAACATTTCCATGAGGCAAAACAGCCCAAGAAAACAAGTCTTCCAAACGCCAAAAAACCATCTGATCAAAACACAAATGTCATGTCTCCATGTAGAGATAGCTTTTTAGTGGTTAGTGGGACAATGTGATGACAAAATAACGAACCCACGCAAAAAAGCTTGCTAATTTCACTTTTGGTAAACACTGAGGTTGGACAAACCAGTGCTGGTAAAGTGGGGTTTACAAAGCAGGAGGTCTGCGACAAACTGAGGGCAGTCCTGTCAAACTCTGTTCCACTTCTTCTCCATCTCATAATACAAACTGAGCCCTGACAGACAAAGATCAACATGAGTTTCGCCAGAGCCAATAGCTGGCTGCACACCTCATCTCTCAACAAACGCAGCGTGTCTCCACTTTACGACAACCAACAGAGAGAAGAACTGAGCAGAACCGCTGAGAGCAGCCAGTTGGCCCATTTACACACAAATTTAGAATTTAAATATGCCATTTATCTATTAGACTGAAGACACACTAGATTAGAGAGAAATATTGCCCCCATTAGCGCAGGTTTAGCATCATCTGGTGCTAAATAGTCTGGATCCAGTGACAGAGAGGGGTTTCCAAGATGTCTGAGCAACTCCTGCACTTCTTTCCCCGATAAGCAGCATGCAACTAAAGGAATCAAATATGTTATTATATTAGGCAGAATATAATATAATATTATGTCAGAAAAGTGATGTGCATCACAAATTCACAGTTCCAAAGGTGAGGTAATGTCCAAAACAGTCCAACAAAAGATAGTCAATTTATTATTACATAACAAAGTAGCAAATCCCCATATCAGAAAACCTAGAACCAGAGTATGATAACACAATATTTGAAACAACATAATAGTTCAATCAAGTAATCAATGCATTGACTAATCGTCTCAGCTCTAGTGTTAGAAGAAAAGGGAAATTGTGATTTTGCAACCGCCACACAAATGGCATAGATAAAATAAAACTGCAGGAATGGAAATTCAATTTGCAAAGGTTTTGTAAGGCAAGACATGTCACGAATTCAACTTGAAAATCACTCAACAAAAATACATGGCATCAATGAATATGATGCCATGTGTATAGGAAAATTACCCCTTAAATTTTAAGACCATTCTCTACAAATATTATTAACGCAGCAGCAAGTTTATTTTTACAATATGTTAAGTTATGTTTTGTTCCTCAGGCTGAACAAATGTTTTGGCTACGCCCAGCCCATGAGTGTACACAGGTATCTCATTATGATCTTCTCTGTGGCTGGTTAACCACTACCAAACATACACAGCTTGGCTTCACGCCCACTAAAGAAGTACTAATGTCAAGATGAAACGTTGTGGTTTCTCCCCCAAAATGAGGCCAGAGCACGTACACACACACACACACACACACACACACACACACACACAAACAAACAACAAACATCAAACAGCTTAGTTGCTGAACCTGCACTGTAATGAGCTGCAATTAGTTTGTGTTTTGTTTGATGATGATCTCTTCTGCCCCAAGGCTCCTTCTGCTACATGATACATTTGTCCCACTAACCTCATCATACAATCCCATCCTCCAGCTACAGCTCGCAGTTCCTCGTGCCACAATGTCTGATCAACAGGCACAGAGGAAACACTGTTATTCTGTTTCTTACATACTGTAATTAAATCTACTGCAGGTACTGAAAAAAAGCCATCAGCTCATCATTCTTCTTGCCAAACCACAAACAAATGAATCAGAGGATCATATTTCCAGTATGAATGTTCCACATTAATGGTAAAGTAAGCAGAATCTATGAGGTTTAATAACATTTAATGAGATTTTGAGGCATCACTTATCTGTAAACTCTCTCTCTGAAAGATTCTGCTGATTTATGGAGATGAAAAAAATTAATGGTGCCAACTTGCCTCTGTGGTTTGCATGCAAGATACATAGAAAACAAAAGAACTCAGAGAGGTGGTAAAACCAAACACCAGACAAAGCTCAAGTCAGGACCAAAATTATAATGTGGATGACACCAAACTTGTGTACAAGTGTTTTAATTCTCGTGTAAAGATCCTCAATTGTGTTTTTATAGAACCAGAAAAGGATTAACTGTACACAAAAGAAGAGAAAGGCCTTCATGTAAATATTTAAAGTTATTTTGACTCATCTCCTAGAAAACAGACAACCCTGCAGTAAAAAATAGTCTAATGCAAAACTACTACTGCAAAAGAACATGACATCAGCTAGAGTCTAAGACACAACCAGGAGTTTTGAAATGTATCACAGTCCTGATATCAGATCTGCTCCACAGAGACAAAGCCACCTGTCCGAGAGGCCCGCCGAGAGGCTGAAGGCCAAATCTCCAGCAACATGTCAGATTCTTTGATTAACATTCCTGCCCAGGACTCATTTAGCAGCTCTGTCAACAGGTGGAGGCAGGCGGCTCACAGACAGAATTATTGGGAGGGAATTCTGACTTTGTCCTTCATCACTACTAATAATGAGACAGGTGAAAGATGGAGCTGAACCTGTGAGTTTGACTGTTTTCCACCAATTCCACCCCCTCCTCACTTTGACAAAGAGAGAAAGAGACTGTTGTGTGTGTTTGTATGACAAATAAAGAGAGAGAAAGAAAAAGATAGAAAGTGTGTTGGTGTCAGAAACAGAGATGGTCTACTGGTGGTATTGAACTGTTTCCTTGGCAATGGGACTTTTCTGCTTTTTTCTAAAAAGGGAAATTTCTTTTTCTTCTTTCCAAGGACCCCGGGTTAGAAAATCCTGTGAAAGCAACAGCTGTTGTTTCCTTTTCTCCAAACAAAGGCCAAGGACCCACTGGAAGCTGATACGCCATTCACGGGTGGCTGTAAAATGAAACGGGCGCGGAAAAATGAGTCAGTTCTTCTCTAAGCCATGACAATTTGTCGCTTCAGGCAAAGATATTTCAACAAGAAGAGAATAGCACCCCTTTCTTAAACAGGGGGGAAAACGAAGAAACTTGCGTGTATAATCAGACACGGGATGATTAATTTATTCAGCTCAGCTGCCAGCTGGGAGGTGCCAAACAAATGAGTGGAGAAAAGCACAGATAGTGAGACACACAAACAACAAGACTTGTGTTTTGCTCGCACTTCACAGCTAATATTTTGAAGAGAGGGGAGTCGTATATCTCCACACCAGACTATGCCATTTTCATTTTGCAAACAAGCATTATTTTCAGTGTTTGGTTTTGCAAATCTGGAACTGATTGCCTGGTTCATAAATCCCACTGTAGCCCTTGTTGTACATGTTGTATTGAACAAGACATTGTACTACATATCCACAACCCTGTCCTGACTTCATACTAATTGTTCACTTCAAATAGTGAGAAATCTATTTCTCACTAATGATGTTATCCCATTGCCAGCTTTGCTGAGGTGCAGCTGTAGGTCAGACACTAATCCAAATATTTGCGTCCTTCTCTCTACAAATCCATGATTAGGGTTTTATGTTTGACTGTCAGTAAATAATCTCATGGCTCAAAGTTGGACAGCAGTCCATAATTCTCTGCTGCGTTGGCATTTGGGACCACAGCTAAATTAATTTCTGGAGCTGACCACAAACTCAACACAAGTGTTGCAATTGCTGTGGTTGTTGGAGATGGCCATTGGCTCTATGTGATATGAGACAAGAGGACAGAAATGTTTATGTTTCTCTGGAGTACTTCAGGGACATCTTATCGTCTTATCTCAAACAGAATAGCTTGGCAATTCACAAAAACATGAGTGCATGGCATGACTGCTGTAGATCTGATCCATTTGACACAGCTAAAGGAATAGTTCAACATTTTGGGAAATGATTTACTTTCTTGCCAAAAGTTCAATGATTAGATCAATACCGCTGAGTGGTATCAAGTCTCATTTATCGCAAATATTTTCCAAAAATCTCTAACTTTTCCTTAAAACACCAACTGTCACTCAATGTTTGTTTTTCTGTGCCTTTAGAGTTGAATCTAAGTTATTTAACATGTGTGTGTGTGTGTGTGTGTGTGAGTGCGTGTCAGGAGGGGGATTGAGGGCTGAGTGGAAGCAGTCGGCTCCAGAGAAGTTTACCTGTCTGATTGCCGCCAGCTCTGAACTGTCTGCAGCAGTCTGATCCACACTACCAGCTGCAGTCCTGCAAAGACTATATGTTATGTGCTGGAGTATTGAATGCTGAATTGTTGCCATTGTTTCCATGTAAGCTAAGCTAACTGGCCGCTGGCTACAGCTTTATATTTAGCGTATATGAGTGGTATCAATCTTGAGCCTAACTGTTAGCAAGAAGGAAAAGGAGCTAATTTCCAAAATGTCAAACTATTCCATATTCCATAGTAACCACTAAAGTAAAACTATACAGTGTGCCCTAGCCTATGTCCATTCTGAGCTGGTTTTATATGTACACATCTTTTTTACCACCCCTCCAGACTAAAGTGTGATTTATGGTTCCGCGGAGGCTCCACACAGAGCTTTTGCTGTAGCCTAAGTGGCCTGAAGTTTATACTTCTGCTTTGGTGTGTGCATCGATCTCTTTAAGAGAATAGCAGGGCCGGCATGTGTGTGGTGAGTGTGTGGTAGAGCGAGTGAGAGAGTGGCAGCGATTAGCTTCGGCGCGAGTAGCGATTCTAGATTCCTAGTGAGAGAAACAAAGTGTCTCCCTTGTGCTTTCTGACCACGGTGGGAAATCTGTAGCAGGAAAAGTTAACTGTCTCCTTGATTTCATGTTGTTTATGGAGAAGGAGAAGCAGGAAAGGAGTAGGGGGAAATGCAATGCTACCAAGCAACAGCCGAGCACGTCAGGCTACGGCGTAGGGTGCTGCGTACTGTCTGTGTCTCCACGTACCTACAGTACGTACGTAGCCACGGCGACGATTTAAGGGAGAAGCTTAAATCACTCTTAAGACCACATTTATTTTATTAGCATTTATTTAAATGTTGATGGTGCGTCAAATAATGACTTGGTCTGTCTCACTCCTCCAGATATTGGCTTTGATGATGCACAGTTTAGGATGTAGAGATTTTTTCAGGTGTTTCACTGTAAACAGACATCCTGGAAAGAGGTGGAAGTAATTTTCACATGAATAAATATAAATGTAGTCTTACTGCCATTTGCCTTATACTTAGTACAGCACTATAGTACAGCATATGGGCACAGCCATTTTCCTTATTGAAGTCTCAACAGCTCTCTCTTATTCTGTGTAGCTTTCTGTCCTACTTTTTCTGACATAAACACTCCCATTTGCACTACAAAATGTTGGCCTGTTCACTTTCACTCGTTCCTGCCACTCCTGCAGAACCCTCCCCCCACCAAAAAACACACACAAACCATGCACACACAACTTGCATGGTTGCTGTTTCTTGCTGCAGACATTACCAACTCCCTGTTGTACGCCCCACCTTCCCCTGCTGTTCCTGCAATGTCTTTAACATGACATATGAGCTCAGGAAGAGACTCGCTTAGCTTTCCGTCTTTACCAGAGAGCTGCTGGATTTCCATGCGAGGGGGGAGAGGGGCCTAAATATGATCCAGGAAAAGAGCACTGAGAATTCTTCTGGATTTTTGCAGTGTTATTGTTTGCCTATGATCATTATCCTCCTTCTCCTGTTTTCATCATTTTCATCAAGTTTTTCTTTGCATATTTTGAATGTTCATCTTGGCTTGTATTTCATAACATAACATTGTTTTCAGGCAGTAATGAACTATAACACATGGTTGTAAATAAGAGCATACATTCAGGTTTGTATCCCCCTTCTTATATAAATCTCAAGGAGAAAAACTTTGATGATTTTCGTGTTATAATATGACTTTTGCGTGATTGGTAGTAGCTATTACTTCTACTGCTTACAGCTAACAAACTTACACACTGCATGTTGTCAGTGAAGTATGCTGCCCCAAAAGACATGAAATGTCAGAAAATCTCCCTACATTAGTTTTTTTTAGTGGGTTAAGTGTGTCATCCTAAAACAATGCAGAGACATCTGAAAACCTTCCTACTCCATCATGAACTGAAGCACAAAGAGGGCTTTATTAATGACCCTGAATCACCAGCCCAGCTCAGTTGCTTTGGTAAACTGGACCATTGTGTGTTGCGCCTTTGCAGCCCAAGTGGGATTATTCATTATGGGTTTAGCTCATTTCAGTCGAGTTTATTACAGATTTGGCATGTTCTGTGCCTTTGAATTCTTTGCAAATTCAAGAAAAGATTTTAATTTGGCTTAAAAGACTAACGAGTTTGAATTATTCTGGAAAGAAATGTCACAGCACAAATGTTTTACTCTTACTTTAAGGATTATTTATTGTTTAACAGGAGAAACCTAATTTCTTTGATAGGTAAGTATTACCTACATCAACAGTAATCATATATGTGTGTTTACTCTAGAGATGTGCCTTTAAATCAAGTAATTGCTTCCTGTTCCAAGATAAACTCAGCACTTCTTTTACTGCCACTTGTTAGACCTCAAACAGAGACGTCCTCAGCTCTGAACCGCAGCCTGCTGAAGGCTTGGATGTGTTTGCTCTAGGGATTTCACTTGAAGATGTTTACAAATGCCACTGCAGGGAGCGCAACAGAAAGAAAGGACATTTAAACCAATGTTTTGAATGACACACTAAGCTTATGTGAATCATTTACTAATCTGTTGAGTACATAAATGAATTAGAATCATTGATAAATCTACTTTATACAGACTAATTGGGGAAATAGATCATAGTCATGCAATTGTAATAATGATATCTTTAAGATTTATGAATATACACACACACGTAGAGAGTGCCTCACTGAAACTTAACTCAGCTATGCGTTAAAAGAGAAAACTAGGGAGCCAGTGTGGTGATCATCAGTACCTTTCACAGCTTCCTCTATCCCACGCCTGCCTTTTCATTCATTTCTAAAAGGCTGCCATTTGTGTTTGGGTTAACAAAGCCACACCAACTCACCCAACATATTTATGACCTAGAGTCTGTACAGAGGCTGTTCTGCATGAGCCTGCACTGCTGCCTGCCCTCTGCTGTGAAAAGAGAGGGAGCATAAAAGAGGAAATGAATGTGTGAAGGAGGAATACGTGGCCCTGGGGGTCAGCTTAATGGAGTGAGACCCCGGCCCCTATTGACTTCCACTGCCAAACTATTAACTCCCCACAACTTCCAAGCTACAGCCTCATTATTCATGTTGGGGTAAAAGCACATTTCCTGTTAATAATAGTTTTACTGTGTTTACTTTTGTTAGTTGATTACTCAGAGACTGCTAAATAATCAATGTTACCTTAACACAGAGTGTAAAAGTCTGTTGAAAGGTTTCAAACAATTTCCTTATCAATACAATTCATTTTTCCCTAACAAACATCTTGAATGCCTTTCCTACATCATAAAAAAACTCTGCTGAAACTTTTTGAGATCTTAATTATTTGCATTGGCTTGCCATCCTTTTCTTTTAAAACTAAAAATAGCACTGCATTTAAAAGCGGTTGTGTTGCGCGTGTTGCTTCAGGTACTGGTCAAACCAAGGACTGGTCGATCCAAGAAGTCAAGTTGAATGGTACTCTGTGAAGTTTTTGACCAATTGGAGTGCTAGGGAGCATTGTTTTTACATGCGGGCCCATGCTTTGTTTTTAACATACTCAAACATAGATGTAAACAATGCAGGATTTAAAATATTCAAAAAATCAGCTTTACAACTATAAGGAAACTCAAGGACACACACAATGTAATTTGTTTAAGAAACACTGAATGCAAACATTTTGTTTTTTTTACAAAAATTCCACAGGGCACCTTTACATAGGTCATATATATTTATGAGTTTGATGCTGCATAGCTGTTTGTACTAGGAGACAGGATAGCACACCTCTGGAGAGTTAACAGTAAAAATGAGAATATTCATACAAAGTAATCAATTAGAAATTTAGATTTACAGATATTCAATTGACTACAATACAATTTGTTGCTGCATGACTTCACACAACTAAAGATAGTTCTGCTGGATGGGAATACGCACAACATCAATGCTGACTACAAGCTTGCAGCAAAGTGGTTAGGCATTGATGCAAAGACAATCTTCCACAGAGACAATATATCTCTTTCTGTGTATGTGTGTGTGTGTGTGTGTCTGTCTCTGAGGGTGTTATCAATAACAAGCAAAAGGGGTATGTTTCTTTAAGACAAGCCCATAAGTGGTGGCCTGGTCACCACCTCCTTCACTGAGAAGAGGATTGCTGCAGTCCGAGTTTTTCTTGGCAGGTCAAGCCTGCCATTGAAGACTGAATGGGCTGCCATGGCAGATTACACTGCACAGCTGTCCCCCTACCGTGGAAATTAAGTTATGCCCCGTGTCAGCAAGTTTTGTGTTTTCCTCTGTGTCTCGTCCCTGCCCCTCCCCCCTTTCCTCTGCCCCTCTCCTCTAATTCCTTGAATTGTGGAGGCCTCTCAGAAGTGCACAGCTAGGGAAGGCTTTTGGAGGTAGAGGTAGGTTATGGGTAATCATGCTGGGAAAAAGAGATGAGATCAAAACAGCTTTGGCTCTGCTATCCTCCACAAACAAACACATGCTTCCAGTTGCACATGCAAGCATTTGCATACACACAGGCACTCACACACACGTAAACACAAACAAACAGAGGCAGTCCTGACTCGTTGTGTAAGCGCCTCTTGGACAGGGTCCTGCTGCACCCCTGCCTCGTGTTTTGTTTATTTGTGGCTGAAGTTGTTTGTGTTGTGGTCAAAGTAAAAGGCAAACACTCCAGCTTCTCCAGTGATGTGTGAACATGATGGGAATGTCCCCCTGAGCCCGCAGAGCAACTGGACCCACTGGCTGTTACAGGTTGACAGAGGGTGCAGCTTTACTCCAGCTGGACAGACAGAACATGATAAACTGTTAAAACACTTCAATTAAAGAGCTATAAAGTAGGATTTACTGCACACAATGACCATAATATATCTTTGGAGAGCTGAAAGGCCGGATCAATACCTTTTACACAAAACAAAACAATGCTCAAAAAGTGCTCAGACATCTATCCGTGTTGTTCTATCCCATTATCCCTTCAGCTGTTGTGCACAAACATTTCCTTTATATCTAATTTATGCTTTGTATAATCATCTAGCCAACAATGTCAGACAAAAATACAGTACTTTCGTTAAGATTGTTACTACTATGCAGTTCGGCTGTCAGAACAAGCCAATACTCATATCAACACACAACAAAGAGTTGTTTATTATAGGACTTTAAGGATAACAATAAAACTGCAACAAGTCCTCCAAATTAAACAACAGAATACGTTGTTTGTTCGTGGCCTCTAGAACAACATAGAAGCATTTTCGTTACGAAATTAAATCAAAACTTGTTTTATTAAGCAGTTGACGTTCAATATATTTGCACTCGGTAATATCTTTTATTGTGGCGGCGTCAGCCTTTCATGCTAGGTTAGTCGCGCTTTGCCAGACGTTCCTCCACCACGGCTGGCTAGTCCCCACGGCATTCCCGGAATGGGAGAAAAACGTGGTTTGGTTTATTGGCATTTCTTTAAACCAATCACAATTGTCTTGGCCGGTGCTAAGCACCAGGTAAAGCTGCAGTGCCGCTGCAAAATAGCATCAGCAATAAACTTGTTTTGGTGGAAAGTGTGTAGGTTCCAAATTTGTTTTAGTCGTGCAGCAGAAAACTCAGATTGGACAGATAGTCTAGCTAAGCTGTCAGGATTTGCCCTGCAGAGATCTGAGAAAAGGTTAACCATAGCCCTCATAAATCGACCGGAGTTTAAAATGCCAACACAATCTAGCCCAAGGCAAGGGATATCTGGCCTAAATGAGTGAAACCTGGCGGAATTTCCGTCGGCAACGGAGCAATCCCGGAAGTGGAACGTCAAACATATGGACTAACGTTAGTTAGGCGTGAATTACCTACGCTTACCTACAAAGGGATTTTTGTTTGACTGCATATAGCGATGTCGCCTGCAGTCACTAGAGGGCTTTGTCAATTGACGTTCTGCCAGAATTTTAGCCAAATGTCTTGTTCGGATGTTCCATTACCTTCCGCCTACCTTATGTTCCACCAAAACAAGCTCCTTCCCGAGGCTATTTTGCAGAGGCAACGTGGCTCCGCTTGGTGCTTTGCACTAATCAAGACGATTGTGATTGATTTAAAGAAATGCCAATTAACCAGAGCATATTTTTCCCATCCCGGAATGCTGTGTGGACTTGCCAGACGCTTCTCAGTAGTGCTGTGGCGGAAGGTCTGGCAATGCGAGACTAATTGAATGTAAACAGATGTTTTGGGGAACTTGCTAAAATGATTGATTCTGTTGTTCCTGGGAGGACAGTCTCTACTATTGACATGGCACTGGGCTAATAGTGAGGATTTCTATTTTAATTCCATTTTCAGAGGCTCAAAATTTACTCCAACAGTTCCTATACCTACTGTATATTATTACCTCTTTTTTTATTTCTTTTCGGTTGTTTCTCACTGCATCCGATTAACTAAAGACTATTCATGGAAGAGAGAAGCTCTTCAATTCTTTAAAAAACATTGTATTTGCAGTCTTTTTCCTAAGCAAACCAAATAGTGTTCTATTCTTTTGCAGCTAAACTACTATGTGTTTAGTTGGGTTTTTTTTGCATCATCTTTTTGATTTTTCCAACACTACACAGGCTATATAGGCTAAGCACTGAAGTACAACTAACAAAAACCAGTGTGCAACCATTTGTGAACCCCTTTGTGAAATACTAAACAGCAACATTTTAAACAGCGAATATATCAAATGGCTGCCACAAATAGTCAGGTAGCAAAGCGTTCTCCTGGTGACAGTGGGATTAGTGCCGCAGGTTTTCTCTCAGAACCTAAGGAGTTGGACTGCAGCTTGAGTAACTGGATTACAGGCCTTTTCTCATTTCAAAGGGTTGTGAACTCAGCAGAGGTCTTGCATGATGAAATCAAAGTGGCAGCTGAAATAGAAGGGAGGGGAAAAACAAGAGTTTCTCGAAAAGTCTCCTGGAATTGACCAAGCAGCTAACGAGAGAGATGCAAAATCAATGATCTTTGCTTCGCATTGTCTCCTTCAAGTGAATTTGGAGAGCTGTCCCAACACAGGGGCAAGGAGGAGAGCATCATCTGAAGATCTGAAATAACTTACAATGTTACAATTCCAAGTGGAATGTGTTTTGGCACAAGGAACAACTAAGCGCAAAAGAACTCTTTCATAACTACCTTTTAAGAAATGTACGTTGAAGCTATTGCAGGAGCACAGAGGGGAGCCAAGGTGGAGCCCATTCCATTGAATACCCTGTGGTAACTTTAGGGGATTATTTTCAAATCCTTTCAAATGAACTTTCCATCTCAGTACCTCCTCCGTCTCAGCCATTCCAACTGTCCAACCATTTCTACATCACTTTCTGCACAACCTCGCATGGAGCCAAGGCCAAAACAAATGCCTGTGAGAAATATGGTCAGCACACATCAGGAATAGGGAGTTCACTTCAAGCCCTGAGAATATTGCATATTAGGATTACAGTTTAGTTTCAGTAATGTGAAAATCTAACAAAAGAAGCTTATATGTGGGAGCAATGCACGTACAGCACATTATGCATATTACCCATTATAGAAAAGCATTAAACAGTCAAATATGCAGACATTAAACTTACATAACTTACATTGTTTATAAAGACCAAAATCACAGCATCATAAACCTTATATCCTTAGACAAAATACAGAAACCCTGAGGCATTTCAGAGTTTTTGTTTTGATTCTAGGATTTAAAGAAAAAAGTAAAACCAGTTCCAGCTGAACGGGTTCCATATATGTTTTCCATTTACTTCTGCATGAAAAAACGGCCAGGACCTAACTAAAACACTGCAAGGAAAAGTAGGGCTAAGGTCAAATATTTCATGTTGTCAAATATCCCTATGGGTAATAAAGAAGTTGTGTAATTATATATGGCAGCTTAACTAAATAAATTCACACTGTTGAATAAATTTGGAGGGAGGAAAGATAATAAGAGCAATTTTGCAACAAAAACTACAGTAAGGATTATTATAGATCTCAGCCTACACAGAGTTTTAAACCTCCAGCGTCAGTGGTTGAGAGAGCTGCACCTTTGTAAACATTGTGCTGTGATATGCATGGGGTGAAGGGGTGAAGTGATATGCATGGGGTGAAGGGGTGAAGTGATCTGCATGGGGTGAAGTGTGTGCCGTTTTGTTCAGGAAGCCAAAGAAACAGAGCTTGAAGTGAACTGAGCTCACTGAAGCAAAGTTGATGGCAGAGATACCTTACACAAGCTCAAAGAGCTGGAACACAAACAGCCACAGTTTGTAAATTAAACCCAGAGCCACCCCAACACAGACACACACACACAGACACACACACGTAATTTTTCACATTTCTGACACACTTTTAATGGCTGCTTCACTTAATCAACTGAAATAAAATCATACTATAACAGAAGAAAAATGTCTTTCATATTTTAAAACCCTACAAAAAATGCTAGCATTTTGCTACACCGACAAATGTATTCAAGCACCCATTGTGCACCATGTCCATTTTATGACAAGCAGGCCAGTTTTGTGAGATTTCTTTCACCTCATTCATCCATTCACACACCGTGCATTATTATGGCCTAATCAACGCATGCTGCGCCTTTTTAAGTGCTGAAACTGCCTGGACAAATCCGAGAGGCAATAGAAAGACAAGGAGGAGGAGGAGGAGACTGGGCTGCCGAGCTTGCTGGAGAACTTCATGCACAGCGGACTGCATACCAACACTGCAAGAAACTGACATGGTATTTTTTTTATGTGCCATGCTTATGAAGAGGGGATCTTTTTTTTGCATACACACTAGCATAGAGTTTTAGGTTTACTGTAATGTTTAAGATGTAAAAACACGAAGAAAGAAACGTCTTGAAGTTACTTTTGGTATCAAGGTTGAATTTCTTTTTTGGGCTATATCTTGAAGCAAAAAAGTATGAACCGCTACAATAAACAAATGCAGGTAGTAAAGATAATATAAAAAAGCACAGGGGATATTAAGTGTGGATTCAAGATAGATCATCCCTTTCCAGGCCTGTCTTGTGTTTTCGTCTTCTTTTCTTGCAGTGGAGGGTTGAGACCCAAGCAGCAGCAGATCGTTCCCACATGCTTCCCCGCCGCTCAGCTCTCCAGAGGTGTCAAGCCAGCCTGAAAGAATGAAGTGCCTCCCTATTGTGCGACCCAACTATTATGTGCTTAACATTTCCATGACAAAGATGCCACTCGACTTCTCCTCCATCCATTCAGCTGGAGAGCCCTTGTCTACGTCTCTAATGAAAGATTTTGCAGCAAATCATTGCTCCAGAAGCTGACCAAAGAGAGGTTACATGAGCTAACATATCTCGTGAAAATAATATTAATAACAATTCTGCAAAAAAATAAAATACAAGCAATACACATATGCTCAAAGTACACCGCTCCATAAATTATTATTCAAATAAAAACCTAAATAAATGGCAGATTGTACTGTGTAATTCCAGCCAATTAAGGGAAGTATCTATTATCTAATTAAATAACAAAGCTGCACCCACAGGACTGAAATCTGTCATCAGTTCCACATTGACAGGTTTGTTAAAAAGTGTGTTGGCATCAGAAAATAAAATTACTTCCAGTGACTGAAAAGAGAGTGGTGGTGGGAGAGGGTGATTTGATGATTTATGGTTCCAGTTGCTTTTGACAACAGACAGCTAAATCAAGACATAGCAGGTCATTAGGTCAGTCAACAGAGGAAGTGGGCCTGCATTTTAAATGAGCCTGTATTTACTACACTGTAGTTATAGAAACATGAGTTAATAACACCATTGTACTGTATATAAAAAATAATGTTACTTTAAATTAAAGGATTTGATATCTCGGTTTTATCTTCACAGGCAACAGGATTCATATACAGTTTATTATCAACTGAGAAGATACTGCAAAAGCTAACTAAGGAGCACAGCCAACATATGAGAGTTTAAATCAGTCAATTATGGATCAAAATATGTTGCTTTTATCCTTACATCTAATATTTCATGAGCATTAATAATAACCTTAATCATTATGTAAACATGAATGGGATCCTAAAAATGTATGTGTGTGTGTAAGTAAGTAAATAAGTAATAACACTTTTTTGTTACCCAACTGAATTGTATGTATAAATTAAGTTACTTCAAACTGGTGTAACTTTAAAGAATGAAAGGCCATGTAAGAACATTTCAATAAAAAAGCTCATGAACTAATTTCTGCCAATAGAACTCATTTTTGCTCATTTTGCCAGTGTCTTGGCTGGTGATGACTAATCCAACATATAATTTACACCATGGTTATTTTAACAAAATAACTTTGTTGATATGACAACACTAACAAGAGGTTCAAAATGAACAAATTACTCAAAGTCACAAATAATATCTTCAAGTTTCCTTTATGCCTTCTATAGAAGTATATCATTAAGGCAATCATACAGTGGATTTAGACATTTCTTTCTCTAGGCTATACACAGTGAATAAATCATCTCATAGCCTAAAACATAGAGGATTCTTTGAAAAAATCTATATAGGCTATACACATATATACAATGCACATGATCTTTGAAGAGAATACAGTCAAAATAACTTCCCTTTAAAGCTGGAATACTCAGTCTTTTATTCACATGATGAACATTTGGATGTATCTAGGTGGCATGTAATAAATTACTGTTTCACTTTAACTCCTCATCTATTTACAGTTTATAGATTCCAGCATTAAATACTTGTAAATCATAAAACCTGGTGCCAAATGGCAGCAGTGTCATATAAAAATAGTCCATATCTTAAAAAAAAGATTGCCAGTGCTCAGCATGTAGGCTACTGATTAAACGTTGCATCGTTACTAAAACAAGCCAGCTGTGTCTTTATCATGACAACTTTACAATCAGAGTCAGACAATCTAATTTAGCTTATCACATAAGCAAAGCATCTGGAGAGCCGTGAAGTGGTGTGGTTTGATAAGAGTGAGCAGCCTTGAGCTCAGGCTCTTTAAAAATATCTTTCAGGTCTTGTTTGCATAGAAAATATCCTGATTTGATATACTTCAGCATCTAAAACTCTTTATTCAAACAAGGCTTGCGCCAAAACACGCTGACTTTTAGTCTGTGATGCTCTAACCTTTCACATTAGTAGCAGGTCAAAGAGGGACAGCTGTTTAGATTGCCTTTTATCCGGACAAAAGTCGGGGCAGATTATGAACTCGAGGATTAAATGAGGGGCAAAAGAGCCAACATGGATGCCAGCAGGGTCAAAACAAAGTGGGACGCTGGAAGAGAGGCTCCGCTCTCGGGGTCCTCCAGATAGTCCGGATCCGAGGGTTCGTCATCGTAATCTGAATCTTGGCCGTCGTCTGACCCGCTGCCTTCTTCTGTCACGGGAGCGTCGAAGCACAGCGCCTTCATGCTGCTCTTGACAAACTCACAGATGGCCCTCTCCGTCCCGTCACACATACATGTGTCCAGCTGCTGACCCTTGGGTATTTTACGCATATTCGCGATCACATTCCGGCAAGCGTTCGTGCAGATTGCTCCGCTGAAAAGTTTCCCGCAGTGCTTCAAATAATCGTGCATAGCGGAGCTGCACTGTCCGTCTCTCTCGCACTGGCGCCGAGCTTCCGTGCAGCCGGTGCTGGTAGTCCTGGGCAGGCAGGGCTCGATGGCCCGTTTGGTGCCCGTACAGACCGGATCGTGGGCGCAGCTACAATCCTCCAGAGCTGGCCCGTTTTTGGTCAGATTGAGCTGGACAAGCGAGGAGATGCAGTGGCTGGGGCACTTCCTCCTCTCCCCGTTCAGCACGGGACCACATGCGCGCGTGTAGTGTTCGTATGCGTAATTGCACTCGGGCTCGGCTTGGCAGTTCATGATGGCTTGCCAGCATATCAGCCGCCGACCGTGGGACGGGGAGGCCACTGATAAGTAGCCGAAAAACAAAAGCACACAACCAAGAGGCCAAACAGATCTGCAGACGCTCTGTGCCAATGTGCCAGAGGTTGCCATTGTTCTGGCCGCAGGAAACGGTAAAACTCACAGCAGTGTCATATACAAAACTTCTACACTACTTCCATGTACAGTCTTCACTGGAAAGTGTTATCTATTCCGAGGCAGATGGTGTGTGTGTGTGATAGGCCCGTGTGTGGGCGTTCAACAGGCTGGCACTGCGCTGTGTAATCCCGGCTCCATAAACCCGTCAGCGCTGATCCATTTGAGCCGGATTCTTGAGCACACCTCCTGTTATCCATACATGATTGTGGTGAAAATTAAAATGGAATCTCACACGAGTAAAAATAGTCGCCAAAAGAAAAGTTTCCGCAAGTTTAGTAGTTTCTCTAGCAGTTCATTCTATCGCAGTGATTCTGAGTTCATACAACAAACTGCCTCCAGCTCTGCGATTCCCACTTGCGTCCTCTCTCCTAGCGGATCTAAACCAAAAAAAAAACGAAGCCGGACAAGTACCGAGAGCTCTTTAGAGGGCTGCGCTGGATCATTTAGCGGTTTCTTGTGCGCAAGGGAGTGCGAACAAATGCATGGGGAAAACAACAACCCTTGTGAATCGCAAAGTGGTCCTCTACTCTCTTCCCTTTGAGTATTTGTCTTTCTGTTCCTCAGCCCCCTCTCTACACATTAGCGAGGTGCTTCTGATTGGTTGGCCACTTGTTGTGGGTTCCTACGTAGGGATGGGCGGGAGTTTAGGGTAGGAGGAAGATGGTCTTGAGAAATACAAGGTGAGGTGGGATGCATGTGTTGGAGAAAGTAGATTTAGTGGAGAGAGCAGTACTCTCTTATTATCTGGGGAAATCGCTTGTAGAAACATTTGTATGCTCACAGAACATTACATTACATACATACATACATACATACATACATACATACATACATACAGTACACACACACCTGGACTTACATTAACATCTGGTCACTTTATCATTTTAGCACTTTAACACTGGACTCAACACTGACACTTTGATAATAATTTATGGTCTTTTTTGTCTTTATTTGACAAATGTTCTTATTGTTATCATTATTATTGTTATTACTGTTATTTTGTTGTCTTTATACTGTCTTTTTTATCTATTTTTTTTCTTGCTAAAACTGCTGCTGGAATTTTCAATTTCCTCGCGGGAGTCATCCCAAAAGGATCTATAAAGAGAAGTCTAAGTCTAAGTCTAATTATACACCCTATGATGCTTGCAACATGTACTTACCACTGAGGTTTTAAGGGTATACACATACTTTAATTTGGTGTAGTCTAATGAATAAAGTGTTGTCTTTACATTTGCATAGACGTGTGATGGAGAGTAGATTTAAGAGAACTGTCCTCCCGGTTTACAATCTGAGAAATTGATTGTATTCATGTTTTTATCATAATTTCTTAATGTAGGCCTAATTAATGTTCTTAATGTACACACTATGATAATAGGGGTTTATGGGAAAAAAAGATTAAAAAAATACATTGATATTTGTCCATTTTAGTTATAATCACCAGCTCTGATTTATAATGTTTAATTTACAAAACTGCATTCAAACCTGTGGCTTCTTTTGCATTACACAGACAATAATAAAAGCCATATACTGAAATGGCTTCTGACATGTTACACCCCTAAATATATTTAATTGAAAATGATTTGAGAGTGTACCTATTAAAGCGTTGTTTAGAATATGCACTTTGCGCTGCATGTATAGCATATACACAAAGCTATAGTGTGGATGTTTTAAAAATATATATACCAAATATTGTTTGGGGCATTTTTCTTTATCCAAAAATGGACAAGCAAACATAAACTGAGAGGAGACAGAGGTTCGAATTACATGTAACAAAGGCCGCAATTACAGAAAGCTATATGCTGTGAGTTTCAACCCACGGACCACCATGACACCCCAATAAAACACAACTTTTTCTACTGCAATATCCTGCTGATAATTAATAATGACACCGTGACTGCACCACTGTATAATAATACATTAAGCTCCATGCCTGCAGTGCTAATGATCTGTGCAGCATAATCACTGATTATGTAATCATCCACATCCTATTAACTCTTCTCAAAAGAATAGTTGATTACAAATTAATTGTTGTATAACAGGGCACTGAGTGAACATTGTTTAATATAATCACTCATTACAGCTAACTCCCCACATGTTATTGCACTACATCATACGCTGTCAAATGTTAAGCTGGTGAATCACTGCCTTTTCATTTGCAGTGTCTTGCCTTAACATGTGATCTACTCCAGTCAGACTAATATCTGTTAAACCTCACAGACTCTAACCTCCTTTAAAGTATCATCAACCTGTGAATTTCACTGGACTCCACAAGTCTTTCTGTGATTAAGTGATCACTTTTTTATCGCTTTACCAACCTTTCATCAGCCTGCCATGTTTAGGTCAGTTTAAAGTGTGAAACAGGTGTCAAGATGTTTTGTGTTGAGCAATAAGTAATAAATGTAAATGCAGTTTTTTCCAGGGAGTGTTTACCCCTGCATGTAAATCACAATTTCTTGACAGAGCCTCTATAATGGATTTCTCCATCTATACTTTTTGAATAACTGCAACAACAACAAAAACTAATCACTAAGGAGTATCCTTGAATCTAATGGCTAGACACCAAAAGGGATAGGCTTCAGGATGTTTCATAGAGTTTAAATATTTCTGCAATCAAACTAGGCTCTCCTCTAGAAATATCTTGTGACATCATGCTAACATTTGTTCAAGGGTGTAAGCAAAATATGACACCAAACAACTAAATGAGTCCAGCGAATCAAGTCACATTGCAAATATAATAAATATAATATAATAAAAGTAAAGCGCTCCTCTGTTGTTGTGATTCACACCTCAGTTTCTACTCATGTTTTTAATAGTTTTTATTTCCACTGTAAAAGAACATAAATCGATGAACAAAAAGTGATTTAGTATGGATTGGCTATGACTGGATCAGGGAGGTGTTTCTTGAGTTAAGGGTTCATTTGTTATGAAAAACTAAGAAACCCAGAAAATCTGCTGAGTTGAAACCAGTGAACATTTTCCTTAAAAATATTTTAAATATGTATAAAAATGATTCAAGCTAATTCCTTCTGTTGATCTACAGTAAATTGACTAATTGTTTCCACTCTGTTTCTTATGTAAATGTCCTTTCCATGGGGACACGCTAAGCTTATAGGTTTGCAGACATTTGCAGATTGTAATCAATACTGCCAACATTAATCTGCCATCAAAATATACTTTAAATGTAATAGTATAAAAAAAGTAAATCACAGAACAGGTTTCTGTAGAAGCAAGTACACATCTTAAGAAGCCCTGCATGTGCATTTTTTCAATTCTGATATTTTCTGCTGAATACCTTGTTTGTTTAAAAAGTTTTGCCTCTACAGCTTCTTTCCAAGACTTTAGATAGTCACCCTTAGATATCTGCCTGGACCTCATCATCAAAATGACACGTGTGTGTGTGTGTGAGGAAAATGATAGCCCACATGTTGACACATGAGCAAGAGGAGGCAGTTTAGTTCTTGAGGCTTGATGTGGATGAGGGAGTCAGGGAAAGAGAGCAGCGAGGGTACAAAGGCTGTTTGTGTTTCAAACAGCATTCTGATCTCAGGAATGTACCTTTAGGCCACAGCCGTGAGCTTCCCACTGCAAACAATGCACTCAATGTCAGTTACGGCTGGCTAGCACAGACGCTGCTGGCGCTACTCCAAGGTCCCAACTCGTCGAAAATGATGGATACAGGGAACTCAATACCTAAGGAGTCGCTCTCCTGCTTTTCCCTCCAGCACAAAGAATGGAAACACTGTGTGCTTCGACAAAAGGTTCCCAAACACCAATGTCTTCATTGTTTCAAGTGCTTTTAGCACAACTGTAATATGAAACAGCAGCAACATCCTTCAAGCAAGGTTCATTCATCTTTTTATATTAGTGTAAATGAAGCAGCTATTTTCCCTTCCGGAGTACATAATAATTAGCATATTTAAAAAAATGGATTAAGTCAAGATTTTAAGGAGAAAAGGCCTTTTTAAAAATTCATAAACCACATTAAAACAAAAAACATCTTTGATCCTAAACACTTAAAGATGGAAAAAAAGAAAAATCTGATTGAATCATCCAACCATCCACTTTTGTCTTTGCCAACAGCTGGACGCTCAAACCAGATGTGTTGCTCAGAGAGCTGAGTGTCGTTACTTTAAGGGCTCAATTAAACCCAAGTTCTTGCCGTAACAGTCTAATTAAGGGACAAACATAATGGTATTAAATCCATCCCCTGCTGATGTTCAAAACACAGAACTAGAAAGGTTCAGTAATGTTTTGTGAGGAACATAATACTAGTTGACTGAAATGAAAAACATACTTATATTTTATATAGGAGAACCCAAGCCATGCCAATAAAGCTTCCATGTTTTTTTATTTTATACTTTGTTTATTTTGCATGTAACTAATTTTAACTTTTAAAATGTTTGCAAAACTGACGTGTGTGCAAATCTTCATAGCATAGGTCCGTACAGCATATGAGATAGAGACTGCATTATACGCTGATATTTAAGTTTGAAAGAAGTAAAAAATCCTGCACAATCTCCATCAAACTTTCTGGAGTTTGTTGAGATTGTTACTTAAAGTGTATGTTTGGGGCGCCTGGGTAGAGCATGCGCCCATACACAGAGGCTCAGTCCTTGACGCAGTGGCCGTAGGTTTGGTTCCAAACAGCAGCCTTTGCTGCATGAGACTATGTACTAGCCTCAGCTTTTTCGGAGATACATAATGTCATCAAGCCCTGCTCTCTATCAGATCAAAGTATTGCAGGATAGTTGAACTGGAGAATGTCCTCACCCAGCTTTGCATCCCACAACAGCAAGGCACATGCTCAGATGATTTACAGGGAAGAATAGCTCTGACAAGAACTGAACTCTTTGTTAAGACGTAGAGCAAAGCTTTTGATGCACAGGACCAGAACAACATATTAATTTAATGGAGCCAGACCAAGCCATTGTTTAGCTTTAAGATTAAGAAAACATGAAAAATATTCAAATATCATGGCCATTAAAACACCTCCGTGTACTTTGAGTGACCCCCGGGATATCAACACAGAATTCAAGATGTTTTATTCTATCCTTTATAAGTCAGAAATCTCATTCGACACCAGTACATGTACGCATTTTTATCATGGACTCAATTTACCTTCTTTGTCTGACAATGACTGAATTGCTCAGTAAGGTTGGCCCTTGCTAATAGGGTTGGGCGGTAATACAGTATACCGCGGGGTCTTAAAAATAGCAACTGTATCAATACCGTCATTAAAGAAAATGCTATGTACTTATATAGGGTATATAATGAGAAGGGAGAGATGTTTTATATCTCTTCTTGCTTTCTGTATTCCAAAATAACACACCAAATTACGTTTAGGCTCTATAATTTAATTTCTACTCACAACATTCCGTACAAATGAAACGTGTGCGCCGTTCCTATATGGCACAATCACCCCCCAATTTTCAACAATTTTTCACTTCTTAAGGGCAATATACCTTTTTCCTTCCCACATTGGAAGAATAGGGGAGTTTATGTTTTAAAAGACCTGTACTGTGAACGTAGCTTAAGAGCCTTTAATGATTTACTAACAGAATATAACCTTCTGGGATCCTCTTTTTTTCTACCTGCAGTTAAGGTCAGCCATGAAGGCATGTGGTGTCCCATGGGGATCAACACTCCCCACACATCCTCATCATATAATAGTAGCCTTATATTAGGGAGGGTTTCTAAACTTTATAAATGTATTTTGTATCCTGGCAAATGATTACCAGTAGAAGCCACATGGCATAGGGACTTAGCTGCTATACATGCTGAAGATATCTGTTGGGACACAGTGTGAAAAAATATGTGTGGTACATCTAAGAATCCAGATCATCAACTAATACATTACAAATGTGCTCATAGGATGTACCTTACCCTTAGAAGGCGCCTTTCTGGTTTTAGTTTTGGATTGTCTTAAATTGTATGTTTATGTGTTAAGGGGTAAGGGGACTGGAAAAAATAAAAGAAAGGGCTAACACTGATGTGTAATCTTTTAAATCTTGATAGAAAAAGGAAAAGATGAACCGTTTGAGGTTTAGGAAAAGGAGAACTTGGCTTTAGTCTTGATAACATGCCAATAATGGGATACAAATTGGCATGTCATACATACACCATTTCATGAGATGAGTCTGCACTGGGAGAGCACAGTCACAGCCGTGTGTGTTTGTGTGTTCGATCTGTAACGTTAAAGAAAGCCTAAAGCTCATAAAATGACTTTAAAATAGTTACTTTGTCAAATTGTACTTATTATTTTAGAAATAGATTAAAATTGACAACTTGACGCAATGTCCCAGTGTGTTGTTTGTTACTGTTTGTGAGTGTCATGTTTACATTATTATTTTTTCTGAATATAAAAATAAAAATTTGATCACAAAAACAAAATGGACAACTTAATGCTTCAAGAAATGCCATTTTTGCAAGTGCTGAGCCTGGGTAAATGAGTTAATTTTATCCTACATTGTGAAAAAAAATTGACCCCTTTGCAATTTTTACCATTTCCCATCATTTTACCCTGGCGCAGGCCTGCTGTCCTGTCAAAATAAAGGCTTAAAAACAAAAATGTCAAAAACAAATTCTTTACAAAAATATGTATATGTTTGAAAAAAAGAACTGATCACTAGAGTATGGTTTCTACTTGTGCTAATAGTTTCTCTACAATAAACATTATTGTGTAAAGAGAGCTGTGTTGTGAGGATTTCATCAGAAAGCTGAATCCCAGCAGATCGGGTCAGCGGCTGTGGGCCTGCACTGTGCTGTCTGAAAAAGGAAATATCAGGATACAGGAAATGAGTTGGCAGGAACTATCCATTCAAATTGCTTCCTCTTTGGGATTTCAGAGAGCGATAATGCAAATGATAAGTTATTTGGAACAGAACCCAACATGATTAAGGATTCATTTCCTTCCTTGTATCGGCCTATTTATTTGCCTCTGTTTCATCCGTCCTCTTCCAGGGATTTGTGGTTTGGAACTACAGTGATGCACAAGTGATTACAACCGTACAAGTTGGCAGATAATGGTAGGAAGCCAAAAATAAACCACCTGTTTTTACCATTTCTAGAGTGTGTTTATGTCATGAACTCCTGGAAATGGGTTTGTTAATAAGGGAAAATCCCCTGCAGCACTAAACAACAACATACTGTCCATTTTCACAACAATGAAAAACATTAATAAATGAATTAATTATTTCCTAAATGTTTTCAGGCAATAAACAAACTTCCTTTCCTGTGCTTTAAAGTAACGGCTGAGTGGATTCTTCAAAATCTTTCTAAATGGTTGAAATGTTAAATGAAAGTGTTATGGGGGGCGTGTTCCTTTAATCAGTGAGATTAAAGTCATCCATCATGTCAAATCCCCGATCCCGATCCTGCTGACCCTTTTAGCTCAGTCCACTGTACTATAATTTCTACAAGATTCAACATGATCTGAGCTGCACAACTGGTCTACCACCAAAAGAGGAAACAACACTGATAAAATAATGATCACATGTTCGTCAGGTCATAGCAGTCAATGTTTATGTTCTGTATTGTATGTCAGTAATTTCTTAAGTTTCTTAAATGTCTTATGTACTTAAACTGTTTTGTTATTGTTTATCCGACCAACTTTGAAAGGAACAAAAACTGCAAAATATCTAAATGTGTTACAGAAGAGAAGACAAACGTCGCTCTTCCAAAATGCATATAAATAAATAAAGAGAAAATAAAAAAATATTTAAAACAAAATAAAATAAATCAATGCTGTTGGTATGTACGTAGGTACACATAGATACAGACCCTACAACATACCGTACTCCGTAGCCTCAGGTGCACCTCCCCAGAAATGTAACTACACGTCACAGCGAAGCAGGCCACAACGACTGTGATTGGTCAGCTTGAGAGGGTTAACTTTTCCTTTTACAGCTTTCCAAATGTGGCCAGAAAGCACAGGGGAGACATGTTGTTTCTCCGTCTCCGGAGTCAGTACTCGGGTCCGGAGCTAATCCCCGTCACTCTCTCCATCACTCTACCACACACTCCCCCCATATACACACGTACCAGTTCTATTTTTCTCTTAAAGAGAAAATTACGCACCAGCGCACAAGTATAAATCCTTACAACGGTGTAGGCCATGTAGGCTAGGGTTGTACTGAGGCTCTATGCAGAGCCTATGTATGTCTTCACAAACTGGGTACAGTGAATAAAATAAATGCAGTTGCTATCAACGGTAGGTTGGCCATCTAAAACTGGCTGTTTGTGCAGACTGTCCTGTGTCATGCTAGTGATGATTCTCACTGACCAATCAGTGGTCTGCAATGTTTTAACTTCACCTTCAAGTATCGGTTCGGATCACTTGGAATCTTGACCGAGGGAATACCAAAAAAATACCAGGTACTATTCTGAACTTTCACTAATGGAAAATAAATAAATAAAGCCTTCCTGCTAGGCTCCCAAGTGGAATAAGCAAACAAGCTTGGGGGGGAATCAGGCCCATCCTTTCGCCCACTAAAACTGGCAGACATCCTGACCTGAAGACAACACTCATCTTGGCCCTCATATCTCTGTTAGAAAACAGGCAAGTCCATTAGTGGTGGAGCATGTGCTTTTAGAACTGTAATTACAACCAGGTAGCTCCTAATATTTACCTCAACAGACCTCAATCTCTAGACATCTTCCACACACCGCATATCACACAAGCAGCTGTTGCAACACATGCTACTCAGCCATTAGCCTGTATGAGCGGCTGTTTAAATAAGCCTGAAGGCCTTTCTATCACTGCAGACAAATACAAACACATATGGACAAACCAATAAAGAACTAACCTCCGACACACGCACATGACCTTAATCTCCCAAACATGGAATGCAACAAGTAAGAATTTAACAATATAAAAACACAACAAAGCAAGGATACACATAATCACCATGTCCACACATGCTAAACATTCCTCATCTGCTGCTGATGAAAGGATGAGTGTCATTACAGAGAGTGATAGAGACAACATGCTTTATAAAATTGTAAAGTACTCAAAATGGACAGTTTCTTTTTAGCTATTTTGTCAAACATTTTAAAGGAAGTTAATGTGACTGATGGTATAACAATGTGTAGGGGGTAGATATTGTTTTTGTTTTCTGTCATATTTTGTTTGCATCCCATCACAGACCCATAATTAATGCTCTGGTTCATGATTAAAAGTGTAAAATTAGATACATTTCTAAAATCCTCATCTGTACTTTGTGTTTAATGCAAATTAGCTAAAGTCAGCAAGCTAACACGTCACATGGCAAATGTAAGTCCAATATTTACTATGTTTTAGCTGTTTTTGGTCTGTATCAATTCAGGGAAATGTCTGGCTATGTTCACCAGTTAGTCTCTAAATGTATCTGTCTGCTGTGTGGTGCTAAGCAGGTAATGAACAGTGGGTTTTTATTGTTTTTTAACTAAAAAACTACCTGCTATGGCCATTAACAACACTATGGAGAAAGGTGAGCGTAAACCAAAACCGTAAACATGCAAACCGGACAGCTATTAGAGTTGAAACTTACAATAAAGCTCTGCAAACTCGAGCGGAGCAGCAGATTCTGGTGAGAGTTCTCTGTAGGTCCTAAGAGCAACCCTTTTCACATTGTCACATTTTCCCATTTCATTTGATACATTATTATCATTTAATGTAACAGCTTTAACCAAGTCCTTCAGTGGCCTCTCTCTCTAACCGAACCTTGACCATAGTACATTTGCCATAACTACAATCAGTCCCTAACTGTAGCTATATTGTAATTGTCCTGCCCTGATAGAAAGTAAAAACTTTTTGGCATCTTGGCACTTAACAATACTGGGGGTTTATGAACATTTTGTTTTTTTGTAATTAAGGATACCAGGTTGGTATCCTTAATTACAATGGTAATGGTACATAAATAAGCAGAAAAAAAATACACTCCACCGATCTCTGTACCATTTATTTTTCAGTCTTCAAATACACAGATCAAAGGACATTTAAACAACTGAACACTCAGCGGAATACCATCTCACCATCTTGCATCATGGCTTTCAAATTTGCATCCCAGAAACCCCTGCAGGTTTTTGGAAGACCTCTAAACCTTGCATACCAATTTAACAGATTAGACTGAGACAAAGAACACAAGACCAAGACAAATGGCCCCCACAAGATCTTCAGGCATCACAGTCTGCTATAGAGACGTCAAGTACTGGAGGAGGGAATGTGAAACCCTAGCATGTTCCCCCATTTGGCACGTTCCTGAGGCTCCAACATAGTTATGAGGCCACTTCATAGGAGTGTAAACTGTGTATTTAAAAAGCCGTCACTGTGGGACTAACACTGGCCCTGGTGTAGGTTGTTAGAATAACTGAATGACACAATGGTTTCTTTTCTAAATAAACAGATGTGGGTAGGCTATTAAAACCTTCATTTTTTTCTCTTCCTCTTGGTCTCCTCCTCCCCTCCTCCATCCCATGTGTAAGTGGCCTCACACACACACACACACACACACACACACACACACACACACACACACACACACACACACACACACACACACACACACACACACACTCTTTAACTTTAACTCACTGTCACTGTTTCACTCTCTCTCCCTTCGTCCACATGTCTAAGAAAGGCAAAGGGCCGGTTTCCTCTTGCAGCTGTTCAGTACAGAGAGGCCTCTATTACAGCCTCCACAGTGAAGTGATATCGGTGGTCTGCCTTGGCTGATTAATTGTGTGTCATTCCTAACTTCTCCAAGACCACTGCCCATTTGCAGCCCTACTGAAAGCACTCCCGCTTGTCTCCCACTCCTCCTTCTCCCACGCTGCACATGGAGGAAATGAACTCACCACAATCCTTCTGGCACTGGACTCCTATCAAATCTACTTCTCAATGAAAGATTACTGTGGGATTTCAAAAAAGACTTAAGGCGGTCCAAATAATAATAATAATAATTTATAAGCCCTGTGGTTAACTAATTAAAAGCAGCTTACTTAACACAAATAGAATAATGATACGTGGTATATTTAAAACGAGGTGAAACCTGTTCATACTGAATGTTATTTAGAAAATGCATCTACTGTAATAAGTTCCATGGCCACCAAAAGATCGGACTTAGGAGCTAAAAACAACCTGTGTGACTACCACAGAGAAAACAAAGAGAAGGCACTTGCTGGGTAATGAACTCTCAATACTTTTGTAAATACCTGTAATTGCATCTCTAGGACAGAGTATATATATATATATATATATATATACAAATACAATTTAAAAGAAATCATAATTGGCACTGAAATCTAGATCCAGATTTTGAGTCTTTATTCTTTATGAAAGGTCGTAAAAAAAACTATTGATTTTGCATGTTTTTGCAAGAAACTCTTAGACTTGGTCCATGTTTTCTCCATTTAGTTACATATTTTTCCTTTGTTCTTTTTGTTCCTTGTTTTTGGGAAGAGAGTCTATGTAGAGACTGTAAAACTCTTTGAGGCAAGTTTGTGATTGGGAATTGGATCAATATAAATCAATTTGACTTTCTGCTGCTCCTTTCAATCAACAGGTTTCCAACATTTAAAAACAGTGGATGTGTAACATTCACACAAAGCTTGCATTTGAACAAATAGCAATATCCAGTTCTGGTAGCATATGGCCCTTTGAAAACAATCGCCTCTGTATAGGGGCCATGTTTGGGGGGTTTGAACTAAGCTAAAGAAACTTCAAATAAGAACCTCTTTAGTTCAATGGAAAAGGAGCAAAACATTTCTGGGGTTGTATTATTTTGAAAGTCAGGGTGGAATTTTGGCTGTACAAGGAAAAACACATTATGCTACTGAAACTACTGAAAATATGATTAAGGTAAGTAAATGTAAATAAAATGAAACTTAAACTGGAAGTATGTTTTAAAAGTCAGAACATTTCAACTACTACTTGCCAATGTCCCCAACAAAGTAGGGCAGGAGTGCATTCCCAGCTGGTTCTGCAATGCTGATAAGGCAGTGCGGCTGCCTGGTGACCAAATAAAAAGCACATGTCTGACATAGCATCAGAGATGCATCAATCTTCTGTGAACTCTTGACTCCTATGGGATTACTGTGGATAAGAATGATGCGACCAATCCACATGTTGGGTACTTTGAAGAAACACAGATGCCATTTTAGATTCAGCTTTCAGAAAAGGTTTTTCAAATACCTGCATTTGAAAAATGTAGTGTTTTAATGTTGGTTGTATTTACTTTTGAAGATTGAGTCTATTCCTTAAGGACAGTTGTTCTATGTTATTATAGTATTGTACTGTTAGCGTATCTGTGCTAAGTGTTGCATTTCCCTTTGTATACTTTAAAACCATGTGTATGTACCAAAAAAATCAATTTAAAAAAAGAATTGATGATAAAATGATAAAACTCTGCTTCTTTAATCTTGTGTCTACATAACTCATTCCACTCCTTTTGCTTAAAGTGGGCTTCTATAGTATGAGCACATGCAGATTCCCTGCCTTTACCTTTAGCTCCTTTTGGCTTATGGCTTATGGATCACCTTTGCCTTAGGCTAGATGGCTTTTTATTGAAGACGACACAGCAAAGAAAGGAGGAGAGCAGGATTAAAAATACACTTCCCTGCAAAGTTGATCTGAGCCACAAATCATAAATACAAATTAGTGTTTACTTTGGGGCCATATTATTTATTCTAAAACAACTTGTACAAACTTTGAGGGCAGCTTATTCTGATATTTTTGCTTTTTTCCTTTGTTTTTAAAGAATTGATCATGTAAAATTCCTTCATATTAATGCATTTGGTCTGCTCAACGGTCTGTGTAACGGTCTAAGATTTCCATTGTCAGAAATAACTTCATTTAATCATTCCACAAAGATAAGTTTGGCGTAATCGTTGTGCAATCAGGACAAAAATTAGCCAGGAAAAGATACATCACGATGACTCTGACTTTTTACAGGACATTTTTATACTCTAAGGACTCACTCATGGTTTTATCTTTCCAGCATTTTTCTCCTTTTTTTCTCCTCAGTAAGAATCCAAACTTGCATACAAAAAAACATCCCGGTGCTAATGTTTTGCCACAACATACCCCGTCAGTGTCTGATTTCAACTGATAACAGCCGGACAATCACTCTAGTGGGGCCCCAGATGGTTTTGGACAGATTCATCACAACTAACACACCAGGTCAGCCGCAGGTAATTCATCAGGGCACTGGGCTAATTCAGCAGTGTCGGGCAGGAGCAACATGAGATGACTCCATTGACACAATTTATGGCTTCTTCCAAGGGTGTGGCTCCATGTGTGCACTGTTAGACTCTATCCATTAACTCTGGAGGAAAAGCTCTCACTCTATGACCATGTTGTATGATGTGATGTTCGACTCAAATCCCAGGAGCAACTGACAAAATTAACCCAATCAATGGCCTCATTACTCAGAAACCTGGGAACCTCCTAAGAAACAAGTCACATAGCATACAATAATTACTAGGAAAAATTAGGCATCAGTCCAATCCAGAAAATGTGTCCCATTGCTTAAACCTCATTATGTCAAATAAAAAGTCCTTTTGCAATGTCTAAGAACTGCAACATAAACATAACAAGTGGCTCATTATGCATGTTCTGCAAAACATCTGTAGGCCAAGGTCTAATGATCCCACACTGGAACAGAGAGTCTCATTAGAATTGTTACCACGATGGTTTGTGTTTATTTGGTTTATGCTGTTTAAACATCTAATTTAACATTAATCCGCAGGATGGGGAAGCTCAATATAGTGATGCTTGAAGTTTAGTTAGTTTAGTTTATTGCAAATATTTATTGGACAAGTCATCCAAACATCATAGTTATTTAGCTCCAATCACCAATTCTCAAGCTTTCTACAGTGCCAGCTGTTGCTGTCCTTTAGTAAAGGAGGTTATGGGTTTTGGGTTTGTTTCTTTGCTTGTCTGTTTGTTAGTTAGTAGGATAACGCAAATACGACTTAATAGATTTCAATTCAATTAAGTAGGAACTAGGGCTGCACAATTAATCTAATTTTAATCCCGATCACGATTTTGGCTTCCCATGATCAAATTTGCGTGATTGATATTTTAAATGTGTCATTCCGTTCATAGAATGCATGTTTTTTTTTGCAAAGCCAATCTACCACTCCATAAACCACTGTCTGATCATGTGCCAGTCAGAGTGGTTCCCTGCACCGTGCAGCTTAGTTTCTAGATGTAGACAGGTCACAGTAGTCACGGAGGACAGAGTAACAGATAGCAGTCGGTTATACGCCAGTCACAAGGTTTACCAGTTTACTAATAACGCAAAATTTTTCCCATCTGTGTTGTTTTTCAGACAACAGCAGTGACCAGTGCTAGTCGGTGCTAGTGTTTGTCTGTTAGCTCACAGGGCTCTAGGGTGCTAGTTAGTGTCCGTTAATTCACTCTAGGGCTCTGAGTGCAATTAACATTTTTCCTAGGTCGCACCGGTGCACCTAATGTCCTCGTATCCGCTGCATCTCCACAAACAAAGCAATGTTGTTTATATCGATATGGTGTAATTTTGCGTTACATGACCCATTTCTTCTGTAAAGCTGTGCCTGTGTTTGGATCTCTCCTCTTACTCTCTACGCCGCCCCGGCCCCCATTCATGGAGAGACACAGCGGCAACAGCGCCGATCCACACTTCTGACACTTGTCTACAGTTTTAATTGTTATTAACACAGTTGTATATTGTTAAGCATGAGAGGCAAACCTGTATTTGTACCAGTGTTTCCGCTTGTAACTCTGCTATTGTGGAGGCCACAGCAAAAAACACAGAAGAAGTTCTTGAATGCAACTAACTTCAGTTTGTAGAGTAATAGCGTGAGACGGAGTCTGCTGGACCTGCCAGAGATGTGACCCGTGGCCAGAATATCATAGTTCATAAAAATGCAGCGCAGTGATGATACAGACAGATTTTATACACACGTCGTGTGTAACTTTGCTGACCCGCCATTCGACCCGTGCTGGACCCATTCATAATGAGTCAGCCGTCACTTTGTGAGTAGCGTACGCTTCAGGCCATCGCACTCCCCCTCTCTACCTAGCTCTATCAATCAGCTATTGTTGAAAACAAGTGAAGGAGCTTTCTCAGAGATACTTTTTTTTTAAAATATATACTAGGCTATTTATTTCACATAATTTTAATTTACATGTGTTGCAGCTGTATGTATGTACAACATACAACTTTAACATAAGATGAATGAAGCATAATATGGATATAACATAACATGGAAATTTGGGCTCATATCTCATTCATCATTCCTTGATTTATGTCCATTTGACCAAAACAGACTTTTAGCCAATATTTTTTTTTCAATACTTTTACAAATTCTTCTTTAATAATTCAAATGTAATTACAGTTTCACATGACACATTACATATTTTGAAAAGCTTTAAGAAATTATTTTGTTTGTGTTTGTTTTAATAACCCAAACCGTAATTGCAGAAATCTTCTTGGTGTGGCCTGTTTGATATAAACCACCATAACTCATTGCAACCGAATTTCCGTTACACAGAAGTATGTCAGCTCTGAGCAATGTGACTAACTCTGATTTGTTTTGCCACAAGTATTTTGAATTTTGCACAATTCAACATATGTTATACTATTATTATATACTATTATTAATATAACTAGGAAGTATCCAATACTGTATTCTCCAAAACTTCTGGGCACCATTGGCCAATCTGGGTGGTTGTCTAACATGTTGTGTAATTTGAATAGATGTTTTCTATTAAGAAAATATATTTAGAGCATTGTTCAGCCGTGGTGGATGTATGAGTGTTTTTTACTTATTTCAAGAGTTGCTAATGATTTAATTATTTAGCCTCAGTAAAATCCAGGCTTGTTTGATTAAGGAGTCAGTACCCTTTATGTACAAAAAGTGAACCGTTGCACATGTCTGGGGGGTTAAAAAATTAAGTCAGTGAACCATTAAAATCACCATTATGACTTTTAAAACTAAAAAACACCACATAAAAGCTAAATTAGAAGTAATAAGATTCACTGGAATGTGTTTAGTCTTCCTCTAAAAGTTGGAAACGGTGAAGAAGAACTGTTCTGGCTTGTTTGAAACAAGAGAAGAGAAAAGCCAAAGCTCTGCCAAATTGAAGAATATAGACTTTAAATTGTTATTTCTTTCTATTTATACGTGATAAACAAGTGACCTTTACTGGTGTTTCTACTTTTTGCCCACTGCATTTAAACACACTTAAATGTTAAATAACTTCACAGGATTGTGACTTTAAGTGTCATAAAAAGCACATACATTTATTATACATTTTTAACTAGATACAATGGTGTAAGTTCAATTCAATGAAGGCGTGACAAGTTTCAGTTCAATCAATTCTCTGAAGTTCTCCCCTTTGGCTGCTTGGTTTTGTTGCTGCATTTACATTTCCAATCCAGGTGTGCACCTATGATTCCTCCCTGTTGTCTCTGTGTTAAAGGGCAGGTGTGTCCCGCTGTAGTGGCCAAAAGTTTATGACCTTCCATAATCTGTTACTCCACACTGTTAGCCTCTGGTCATCCTGCGAGCTGGTAGGAATGTCAGCGTGGATGTGCAGTGGCTTGCTCGAGACGCCTCAGTCATCTTTCCAAACCTAACTATCAATGTTTATATAACAAAGAAATGTGCTGTATGTCTAATTTCAGAGATTTTACGTAGAGACTCATTGGACAGCAAAGACTGATGCTCTAAAGCAGACTCTTAACAAGAGGCCACATCTTCACTCTATTACATACCATATCCATCACCATGAAGGACACTGAGGCAAAGGGGACATTTGGCATAATCACGGTCATTTCCTGGACCCAGCCATGCACCCCGGCTGTCTACGTATGGAGTCTGGAAGTCTGGGTCCTCAAAGACAGTGCAAACACACAGCGAACACACTCATCCATCCACCACACAGCAGACCTCTGATCCATCTGCGACAGCAGCCGAACAATCTGCTCCTTCTTCTGTCCTTCCCTGTCCAGACATACTGTCTGTCGCAGTCTGTCCGCCCTGAATGAAGATAAAGGAGAAAACCAGAGCCTGATTTATCAGTCAACATTGAACTATCTGAATGTCCTTTGCACAGATAGCTGGATAATGTCAACTCAAAGACCTTTCCCTGCCCCTGTGGATTTCTTTTATCTACCTCTTCCAGACATACTCCTGAGAATACTCATGAGCACTAATAATAAGCCTGCAGTTTCAAAGTTAGAACTCAAGGAATACAAAAAAGTTTGTTTCTGTGTCTCTCGAAGCAGCAAGGCTGACAATGCACATGTGGACTGTAGTAGAAGTTGTGGTTATAACTAACAAATAAGAAGGCAGTTCATATTTATCCATAGAGGCCTAAGTTGACCTCTGGGGTCAAAAATATCAGGTAGTCCAAAGCTAACCTGGTAAAATTAGAAAAGGATAGAAGCACAGCTGCTCTCTCAGCTAAGACAGTTATTACCAATGTTTCAAACAAACCTGGCATTTGGTAGTGTTTTGTCAAAGACACCTTGATAAAAGGTATTGACACCAGTTATAGTCTTTCATGCAATAAGTAGCACCTCTGTTAATTGAATGTGTTGTTTATGAGTTGTGTAACTTTTTTCTTAGACAGTAATTCAAGTTTCAATTTAAAGCAAACAAGCTCCAAGCAGATAGTTTTATACTTTGGACAAGCATTTTCATTTATTTAGAGTCAATTTTACTTTTGGCACTATTTTAGTCTCCACTAACTCCCAAGGTAAATATCTGGGTCTTTAGCTGTTAAATGCTCCACTTTGTTTACCAGCTAGTGGTTAACTTTGACTTTGTGCTGTTTAATGCTGGGTTTGTCAGAGCTTTTCACTGAAAACAGCAAGCATCTAGGATAGTGCTGAAACAAAATTGATGAGAGCATTGATACTCGAACCAAAATAGTTAAATTTCACTACTTTAAACCAAAACAATAATCCTTATAATTTCATAATTTGACATTAGATAAAACAAAATTGTATTAGGGCAACAAATCTGTAATTTTGACTCATTCAAATTCCAATCTCTACTCTGAGATTAGAATTTAATTAGTAAAAAAAGTAATTTTAACTGATTTAATTGAAGTTATAAACCTATTTGATATATTTTAGTTTGATAAATCCATGGACTTGTCAAGGACAACAAATGCAGGCCTACAGAAATGTGCCTTGGTGGCTTGACAGTGTACAGAGAGACCCAATGGCATGTATGGTCCAAGATCAACGGTATCTTACATTTAACGGTAACATGACATTGCAAGAAACAACAAATCTATCCTCATTGTCTTTTCCAACTCCTCTACACTCCTGTCATGTTAAATGATCTGCTGATCACATGAAGCATAAATGCTTTTGTCTGTCAGCACAACTTAACCTACAAACAAACAATAAAAAATCTAATGTGATATTATCTGTTACTGACATCAAATGTTATATCTAGAGGTGTTGTAATGTGACGTCTCAATTCCCTTCAACTTCATACATGTTTTGACAAATCTGGCATGTAGCAACAGTTTTTGTTTAGTTTTTTAAAAAAATATGCAGACTCTGATAACTGTTAAAATTCAATCAACGTAATCTTTCTGATAAAAGAGACTTTAAACAAAAAAAAATAGGTTAACAGTGGTAAAATGTTGCTTTTCTTGTTGTGTCTTTCGCACTCGCTGAAGTAGTGACTTCTCTGTCCACAAACAGCAGTACAACATATTTAGATAGCGTTCATTGTGTTTAGCTTCCAGGGCATAACATTAACATTTTGGTGCACCAGCTTGCAAGAGGGCAGAATTCCACAAAATTGGTTTCCTGCATGTTTTGGTTGCATGCTTTTTTTTTACCTGCTATGGCATTAAGTTTAACATGATTGTCGCTTTACATTTGGAAAAACAGTCCTGGCGTTTTCCCCTCACATAGAAAAAGAGGTCAGCACGTCTGGTCTTTGAAACTTTGATATCAAACTATCCAGCACACTCAGGTCTTATCATTAAAGCCTCTTCTAGGCTTGAGTAAGCCTCTTCACAGAAGAAGAAAGACACCCAGGCTATGCTTTGAACTTGAGATAACATGGTCTCCACATGGTGTATGTGAAGGAAGTGCTTTTGTTTGTGTGTGTATGCATGATCATTTTCATGTCAAAGTAAAATTAGGCATAAGGAACATTTGGCAAGTAGAATATGCAATTTTTTAAATGTTTGGAAAATAAAGAAGAGTATTTCTGTTCTGAAGAGAATCCAACAAGGCATGTTTCAAATCGTTCAACTACAGATGTCAGACATCAGCACATATAAATATAAATCTACAAAACATTAACCAATTTGTCACATTGTAATGACATTTATCTTGACTGTAATGCTTCCTTCAACCTCAAATTCTTTCAATTTTTGTTTTTCTAGTTGTTGTAAGTTTAGGCCATGAGAATACAAAGTGGTTCAAAGTTCTAAGTGGCCTGATTTTTCCATCAGACTTCACTCATGTCTCTGGTTGGAGTTTGGGGACAAGCAAGATCTGATTTACACATCCTCTAGTTTCCCCACCCACCCCTACCCTACCTGACAGGAGCAGCTGCTCCTCATGACAAATAGGCCATGTCATCTCCAAAATTCCTGCAGGGCTGCCCTGCTCTCAGCATTTCTGTCAGCACTCAATATGACGTTCTAATTTTACCAAGGCTGGCACGCCTGTGCACCCTTAGTGTGATTAGCTCTTTGGTAACGTGCACTAATGGTAGAAAGTAACTAAGCAGTACACTGTACTGAAGTGCAATTCTAAGGTACTACTTTTTCTACTACTTTATTCTTCAACTGCACTACATTTTTACATTTTTGATTTAGTAACTAACTACTAACTTTGCTACAGTTACTAGTTACTATACAGATAAAGGTTACATACACAAAGTATCAGATAATATTTTTAATATGATGTACTACTTTACATACCCAGTATATAAGGAAGTAATCATCTCCACCTGAACCTTGATCAGCTACAACATTAAAATGCTGCTTACATGTTAATGCGTCAGCAAAAATGTAAAATATAAAAGTGACTGGGGCCATTCTCCCTAATGAGCCCTTTTAATGGTGATACTTTAAGTACATTGTGCTGAAAACACTCATTTGAAACATATTTCTACTTGAGCAAGTTATTAAATGCAGGACTTGTAATTGAGTATTTTAATTGAGTATCACGGTGGTATTTCTACTTTTACTTAAGTTAAGGATCTAAGTACTTTTTCTTCCACAGGCAATTATAGACAAACAGTAATGCAAGGATAATCTGATACAATTAGAAAAAGAAAAAAAGATGGTGTGTTACTGGATTTGTGGAGCCCCGTACATGATGACAGAAAATATATTTTGGTGAGAAACTGGTGTTTTAACATCTCTTAAGAACGTACACTCTGAAGGTGGAATAGCTCATACACAACATCCAGTGCACAACATACACAAACCAATGCAGGGCCTTCAAGGTCTTGTTAAGGCTATGGAATGAGCTGCACAGCCCTCTGGGTAATGGACAGGGGATGTGCTGGAAGGAAACTCAAGCCTTCTTGCCATTCCAGGCAGAGCACAGCATGCCATGCTCCATATCAATGACAAAAGCAGACAGGCAGCAAGCACTGATGCATAAAACATGAGCCTGAGAAAGTTAGCACAAATAAGGCAACTGGATGTTGCTGACACAGAATGTCTAATAGTGTTTGGTAAACTAGATAACAACTTAATACACCAAAGTATGTGGGATGTTACTGCCTTCCGTTGCCTTAATGTGACATCAGTGTACAGTATGTAACTCTGATGGGAAACAAATGTAAAACAGACTCCATAGAGAATATGACAAATAATTACTGAGAAAAAAGTATTGATATTTAGAGAAAGATGACTTTGCTAAGGAGTGTTAACTCTAAAACAAACACATTTAAAACAAGAATGCAGTCAAACTACTGTGTAGTCCACAACCATACAGCAGTTTCGTATGAATTTAGACAAGGCCAACGAGTTGTTTTGGTTGAAACCATATGGGACTCATTTGCGAGGGAACTTCTGGCATCGATTGCAGTGCCTGGTTTTGATGTTCAGATAGACACGGTACACATTTCGGTCAACATGAAACTATTCCAAGATAAATGTGTTGCTGTCACTGTAATAGTGAGTAAAATTCCAAACCTAAACCATTCACACGTTTAAATTACTTTAATTTCTTTTTTCGACACTACAGAAATGTATGGAGTTAACTTGTTCCATAGCTTCTTTAAACTCAATGCTACATCCATAAAAAATCAAATGTCAGTTTTAATATTTTTTGTTTAGAAAGTCGAGCACAGCTTTTTATAGAGTGACATTTCAGTAATTGGATTCCATTTAAAAAAAGTATAAAAACAATTTTGTCTATAAAGTTATAGTGAATGTTTCTCACTTTAACAGGCAGATTTGTGTCTGCTTTTTTCTCCTGCTTGGATCAAATTAAGTTGAGGGGCCTGTTTAGGGAGAACTAAGGCTACAGCAGGGACCAATACAAGGTTCAACTCCAAAACTCTTCTGTTGCATCAGCTGCTCATTCAGTTACATCAACTCTTTGAAAACACAATAGGACACAGGGCAAGAACCTTCCAAAAACATGAACCTTGTGATGACTGTGTGAACTAACATGTGACATCTAAGACAGGGAGCCAGAAGTACATTTGTGAGAGCTTCACTGATTATAGTTTTAGTCTTAAGTAACAGTTTAACTATTTGACTAGTAGCATCTTTATAAAGGATTCTACATACATCACACAACTTAAAATATCAGCTGCAATGGGTAAGAGAGAGTTTGTCCCCCCCAGCTCTTAATACTTTAATTAATTAAAGTACTTAATAATAAATTAATAAATGAAATTCTAAGATTTAACTGGCATTCGTTGTTTAGGATTTCTTACATGAGGTTTTTCAACAATGTTCTCACGATGAAAACAAAAGTGCTGTGTTGAGTATGAGTCCCTACAGCAGCTAAAGTTAGTGGTTTCCCACACCAAGTCTTACAGATATAAATGCATAAAAAACAAACTGTAGTACCTTAAGTATGTGAAATTGCTGCTGATTGCGGTAATTATTCATATAATGCTGTTCTTTGACAACAACTACTCATTTCACTTGAGTGTTTCACAGTAATGCCCTCAGCATGTTAGCCATGCTGTGATTACAATCTGAGCAGCTTTGAGAACGCCATTTGCTTTAGATATGTGGTAAATTACAGGAAACACAAAGCCTATACACACATATAGTAACATGCAGACACTGTGGCATCAACATAGCAAATGTTGCACCATTATATACTGTAGCTCCCACCTCCAGCACTTTTGACACTACCATACTGTCCTGGCGAAGGACACTGGCACACTGGAGAGGAATTGTCTCAAATTTCCACTGACCAACTTCTTGCTCCTTTAAAGCTAAATAAACGTTGGAATTTTGATCGTCACTTTTAATAATTTTCTTGGAAATCACACAATTTGTTTTCCAATTGTTTTTCATAATTTCGAAATTACTTCCAGTGAAATCCTCAAAGGCTGTTATCTTGTGTTTAGCTCGCTCAGACTTTGGACTTGGGTCAAGAATGTAATTGTTCATGCAGTTATATAGTTATGTAGATTAAAACATTGTGAAGTCTACATCCTTTAAATCATAGCACACACTGCTAGTTAAATGCCACCCAGCTGCTTTAACTGTACTTATACTTGAATCATCTCTTTTGGCCACTGATACCAAAATTAGTGTGGTCCTACATGAATTCAAAGCTAATCTAATCAATTCATGTAAAACTACTTACTGAGATGCATATACAGTAAATGACGGGGTTTGACCCCCGATCAGCAGTAATTGATCACTGAATGACCTACAACCTAGGGCTGCACAATTAATCGAATTTTAATCATGATCACGATTTTTACTTCCCACGATCAAATTTGTGTGATCGAGATGTGTCATTTCATAGAACGCTCTGGGGTTTTTTGCATAGCGCATCTACCGCTCCGTAAACCACTGTCTGATCATGTGCCAGTCAGAGTTGTTCCCTGCACCGCGCAGCTTAGTTTCTAGATCTAGACAGTGACAGAGGACAGAGGAACGGGGAGGAAAATTCAACAGATTATACGTCGGTCTCAAGGTTTACCAGTTTACCAGTAAACGCAAAATTTTGTCCCATCAGTGTTGTTTTTCAGACAACAGCAGTGAGCAGTGCTAGTTGGTGGCGGTGCTAGTTAGTGTCTGTTAGCTCACAGGCTCTAGGGCGCTCTAGGGAGTAATATTTTTCCTCTAGGACGCACCGGTGCTAATGTCCTCGCATCCGCTGCAATGTTGTTATATGGGTATGGTTGAATTTTGCGTTACATGACCCATTTCTTCTGTAAAGCCGTGCCTGTGTTTGGGTCTTTCTACTCTCTCTCTCGTCTTACTCTCCACGCAGCCCCACCACACAGCGCCGGTCCACACTTCTGACATTTGTCTACAGTTTAATTTCTTATTAACACAACTGTATATTGTTAAATATGAGGGGCAAACCTGTATTTGTACCAGTGTTTCCGCGGGTAACTGCTATTGCGGCCGCCACGGCGAAGAACACAGAAGAAGTTATTGAATGCAACTAACTTCAGTTGGTAGAGTAACAGCGTGTGAGACGGAGCTGCTGGACCTGCCAGAGATGTGACCCATGGCCAGAATATCATAGTTCATAAAAATGCAGCGCAGTGACGATACAGACATTTCATACACACAACGTGTGTGTATGTGCCATTCGACTTGTGCTGGACCCGTTCATAATGAGTCAGCCGTCTCTCTGTGAGTAGCACTCCCTCTCTCTCCATAGCTCTTTTAATCAGTTATTGTTGAAAACAAGTGAAGGAGCTTTCTCAGAGATACATGTAAAAAAAAAAAATATATATATATCCTACGCTATTTATTTCAGATAATTGCAGGTATTACTACTTATTCAGGGTAATTGAAAATCCTGCTGGAATGTCTTCATCTCAGGTGAATTTGACAGACATAAATCAAAGTGTCTGCATGGAGCCTCTGCCTTTCTTTCTTTTTATGCAAACTTAATACGCCACAAGTGAGGCCTCTTCTTTGAAAAGTACAGAAGCTTGCTGAAGCTTCTTATTCTGCAGGCAGGGACTTTTTCAACCTGTAACTTCAGTCTAGCAGCAGCTGCGCGCCCGCATGGAGTCACCTCCATGAGAGATCCACTGCCTGCATCCAGCAGACAGACAGAGAGAGATTGAGGATGAGGTCCAGGGTGACAGGCACAGTAGGTTAGGTTTCACATTCACACACTGATACGAAGAGATATAAAGGATCACTTACACGGACTGAGACACCCACTTTAACACATGCAATACTATTCTTTTTAAGGTTGAGGCTGGTGTTATTCTCTATTTAACAAAACCAATGAAAATACCAAAAACAGCCTTAAACTATGTTTAAGGCTGTCTCTTAATACTTTCTGACTTCCATGCTCTGTCTGTGGCACTAAAGACCTAAATGGCCAAGTCATTTCCTAAAGCAGCTAGTGTGTTGAAGTTTTTACCAAACATTACTTGAAGAGTAAATTGTGCATTTGTTAGGGACTTATTTTTGAGCGATCAATTAATACACATTTGAGGTACGGTCACGTTACATTCCATCCTACGAATCTGCCTTGCACTCGGCCTGTGAAAAGAGACACATCGTCACGTTTCGGATGTGGGCAATATATTGATCAAAGTAATCGCAAACCGTTAACAGGCCGGAGATAGCAGCGAAATAGAAAATGTGTGCTTGAATTTGTCCATTGTACAAACTTTAATAGAAGTGAAAGGCAAAAAGAGCGAGTATTCGATAGACAGGAGTGTAATGTGACCATACCTACTGTAAGTATTACCAGCACCAGGATGGTTTATGTGGGGTTAACTAAAAATAAACTACAGTGTCCATGTTCATCATGATGAAGAAACATGTTACCTAGTGCAACAGTGTGGCTAACTGAAGTTTTTTTATAACAAAACTTCAAACATAGAATGTATTTTTTTGTCTAATACTATTGATTGAAACTTTATCTCGTGCTGGTATGCCTTTACCAGAGGTAAGAAGATGGAAGAATTTGATGACCTGTTATCATTTTACATTAATGATTTCTAAGTAAGAGTCAAATACTTAAAAGGAAATTGGATACCTTCACTTCTGGTGGTGACAGATGGTCAGAGAGAAAGAGAGAGAGAGAGAGAGAGAGAGAGAGAGAGAGAGAGAGAGAGAGAGAGAGAGAGAGAATGCAGCTGCAGCCTGGTTACATGATGGTAGGGGTCCAGAACATATGGGGGTTTTTTAGACTGCACTGCAACATGATAGCCATTTTGAAATACCCACATATTTAAAATAAATAAATAAATAAATAAAAATCACTTTCTGTACCCAGGTTCTGTATTTCTGTACGCTGTATTTTCCCAAATCCTTATTTATCTAATAGTTTGTCTTATGTTTTTAAGGACATACTAAAAAAAACGCTTCCTGCACACTGTAAACACTTTTAGCTTTAGGTCTTAATGTGTTATGCCATTTGAAAAGATTAATTACACAATATTTCATTCATATAGATGCAGTTTTTTCTTGTGTAAAGCTTTCCATGACTAAAGGCATCAGATGATTATGGAGTCTTGCAGTCCAGGAAGGGAATCCAGTGTTTTTCCAAAGAGTTAAGGTATGAAATGACTGAAGAACTTTGGTATCTGAACTGAAGGAAACCTAATATTAGGAATGTCCCTCCATAAAGTATATCTCCCTCCCCCCCCCCTTTCTACGCCTCAGAGCTTTGCGCCCAGAGCCTCATTAGACATCACTGCATGTTATTTGCATTTTTGGTTGAGCAGGAACGTTACATTAAATTTACTGCGGGCCAGAAATAAATTTAAGAATTTGTTCCTACCAATATCAATAGCTGTTGAGTAGAATTTTAGTAAGCAAAAAATAATCTGATTGGACACTCAACTATGGACTGGATAATCCTGTTTTTTTTATATTGATCAAATATTTGCTATTTTATAGCCAATGTAGAAACACAATAAGTACATGTATGTATACTAAATCTTAAGTTTTTAATTTGCAAATAGTTATATATTTACTGTATGTCTAACATTACTTTTTGATATATTAATTCTACTTTACTTAACTCAATATTGAGTTACTGTTTTCTAGGTGACACACAAAGAGGTCCAAGAGCGTGGATTCAACACCACAAATCGTGGATTCAACACCACAAATCCAAACTTTAATCCCTTGTTCCATTTAAGCCTTAGAGCCAAGTCTGCACAGAATTGTCACCGGCAATCGTCGCCCCGCATGCCGGTTAGATTTGTTTCTGACTTGATCCAGACTCACGTCACACGTGGGCAAAGATAACCTCACAAGATCAAGGCAGCCACAGGTTTGAGACGCAGGCAGCACAGTTGCTTTTCACAGACTGAGAGACCCAGGCGGACCCAGGGCATGCTGAGAAACACCGGTCTCAACCGGTCAATTGGTTCAGAATTGACTCAAAATGATGATGTTTTATACAAACCTTTTGTTTTAAACCTTGCTGTGTGTCTGATTTAAAGGCTTATTCTGTACAAACCACATGTTGTGTGGCTGATAGTTACGTATAGAAGTCAGAGAGAAATCTGTTCAGATTACAAATCATCTACAGAGTGTTGTTTATTAACATCAGCAACAGATCGCATGTAGAGCATTTTGACAGCTACTTTATTCACAGTAAAGACAAAACAAGTTACTGCACCTGGTCAAGAAACAGTCCACACATGTTCCGATATATATATATATAAACTGTATATAGATATTTGTCTATAATTTCCAAAATGTTCAACTATTCCTTTATATCCAACATTGTAACATCTAAAATATAAAAATTAAACTTCCATTAAGACAATAAGCTAATAAATGCTGACTTAACCTCAACAAATCTCTTGCAGAGCCGTAATCCATCCTATATGTTACCTATATGTTAAGTCTGGACATGAGTTACAGCAACTGTAATGTGGTGGCTATTTCACTTTTATCACTGTAATTATAGTTAAAAACATGACGCCTGCATAAGTGCCTGCTTGTATTTTCTCTGGTCAGAGGAAAAGTAGGAGAGAGAGGAGAGCAGCAGAGGGAAACGTACACTCAACATTGTGAAGTGAGGGTTTATGAAGAGCCTATCTACCCAGCAGGAGATGTTTTATTAGTGGTGTTTAAATGACCGGCTTGTTAAACATCAAGCAGCAGGCAGGCAGCCAGGCGGCTGTGGCCTCGGGATCTGCTGCAACGCTACATCACTGGCTATTTTCACCTTCTTCAGAGCTTTATTTGACATGCTAGTGTGTAGACAGGGTTGTTTCGAGACACAATAATCACTTTTAACTTAAGTTGAAACACTAGATTCCCACCTGCGAGTGGGAGTTAGTACTCGGGTGGTCCTAGGCTATTCAGTATCTCCACAATGTCAGAGAGAGCAAGAGCGAGAGCGAGAGAGAGAGAGAGAGAGAGAGAGAGAGAAACAAGCCAGGGAAAAGAGGCTAAATAAATAAGAAGCCTTTTTTGAAGTCTTGACGATATTAACACCTTGACGCATGCAGAGAATCAACTTAGAAAAACTATGGACAACGAACACAAAGGGTCATGGATTAGTATGTTTAATCAAGATTCCCATTTTTAAATTTCAATGTGAGATACAATGTTATTCTTTTGCTTGTAGGTCATGGAAGCACATGAAAATAAATGATCCCTGGAGATGACGGATGCAGTCATGGAAAATATGGGAGATTAACTGTGTTCTTTGATGATGATGACACAGATGGAACATCAGGAAATGGGAAAAGTCAAGTAATCGTTTTAGATGTTGATCCATTTTAGGGCATTGCTCAGTTAGTGCCGATTATTTCCTGTCTGCACAGTTTTAATCTTGAAGCCAGAAATGAAATTCAAGGAAAGGAAAGCATCATGAACACTATATATCACTGGCTTAAATTAAAATGACTGTCAGACTAAAATAACTGACAGACAATATTAAATAAACATAATATGTTGATGATGTTAAAGCCAGCTTGATGACATAATAATACTACTATCCTTTTTTAAATTTGCATACACAATCTACTAAACTGCAGGGACTGTACCACACACTGTGCAACAGAGTATGTGAGATGATAAATATAGTCAAAAACTTGCCAGAAAAACAAAACTTCTTTCAATATCAAAAATCCTGCACCACCCTATATAAAGTATACTATATAAAGTACTGCAAGTTATATATTGTTTTCACAGACAATAATAGCACCGTACTGTAGATAAGTATACAGGCAATGGACCTTGAAGCTATTCCAAAATCGGACCACTCAAATTTGCAGAAGACAACTTATCTGTGCAGTAACTCAAACAACACAATGGATTTAGAAACCTTATCATCAAATCCACCTGCAACAGTCTAAATAAAGCTCTGTTGTTCTGTTGGATGAATTGCTGGATTGCCAAGCAGCACTTGAGTTAGTTTGCAGTCCATGGTTACACTGAACACTAATAGGTGGTCTGATCTGTTAGTCAAAGCTCTTACTGATATATTATGATGGTTTTCCATGCATCCATTACTTGAGCTCTCTCTTTGGCAAGTGAAAGAGGGATGTAGGATGGTATTTATATGAAGGAAGAGTTTGACTTGGGTTATCAGACTGGTTTTCTGCAAGATGAATCGCAATGTGAACAAGATCAGCATCATGGTATAATTTGTTTCCTTCATCTGGACCAAATGAATCAAACTACAGCTGTGAAAGCGCCCTTAGATAGTATAGTTCCACAGAAAACAGCTTAACTTACCTTCTCTCACTTTTTGACCTTTCAGTGATCAAACCTTTTCTTGCAACAATGACGTGACTTTTTCTTTTACGGGAGTAAAAGCAGACTTCAGGTCTGAGCCGTCTATTTGATAGATTTGATTTTGATTCTGCTACTGCCCAGGCGTGGTTGTCCAGACAGCCTGTGATTTATCTGGTGTCTCTAGATTAAACAGTGTACAATGCTGGCAGCGTCAGAGACAAGCTGCACTCTGAACAATTTCAAATGTAAATACAACTATGACTATGGAAATCTATGTTTGAGCTTTGGGGCTACTTTGTGTATTCAGAGCAAATGAAGGCAGGGAACAGAAGTCACATGATTGACTGCGAAGGGAGTCTTCCTGAAGCTAGTGAAAAACAGATAGGTATTTGAAAAAGGTATGCCGGAATGCCTAGGCTAGAAACCAGGAAATTGTGCAAACAACACAATGTCTTCTGTTTGATACACATCTACTATAAGTAATCAACAACAACATAAAAAGTGGAGCAAACATTTGGTCTAACACTGAGTCAAAGCACATTAAACTGAACAAATTAGCCTGTACTATTATTATATTGCATTAACCCCAGCCTGTTTTCTCTTTAAGATACAAGGACCAAAAGCTAATGCTAGCAGCAGTGACATAGCTGCTGTATTAATGATCAACTGGGGAGTGGTTGGAGTCCAGAACATATTTCATGAGCCAGAAGAATGAGTGCTAAGGTTTCTGTTTTGGGGTCATCTGAAGAGTCAAGACCAAACATCCCTCTAGGAGTCCCCACAGGAAGTCATCGCTAAGAGTGCAATTAGAGAGAGGAAGTCCCAGTTTTTGCCCGGAGTCTTCCAGCCCAAAAGATAGAATTAGCATCTCTGTCTTGGGTATAAACCAGGTCTGGTTGTTTACGTCACTAATTTAAGACAGCAAATACGTTTTTGATAAATTGTTTCATCAAAATATTACTATTGCTATATGCTATCACTCTGCAATGATTTATAGCACCTGGCTGGATACACCCAACTCCTAATAGTCATAGTGGATGGAAACGCACATGAACCTACATTAATCTTGTGAATTTCCTTATGCAGATTTTATGGAAATACAGTTAAAATGTGTGCTACATTTGGATGTAAACTTGACTAGAAAGGATGCGTTAACTATGGTTTACCTGTAAAACAAAAATAGGATAAGAAACACTTCCTTCACTGAAAACTCTTTTTTAAATTTTTGTAGCTTAAGACACATTTTGGTTGGTATTTAAGTTTGGTTCCCATCCTTAGTTGGGAATAGATGAAAACAGATTAAACACATTTTGAATCGTTCACAGGTTTTAAGGGAAAGTGTTTCTAAAATAGTATTCATGCTAAGTTAGAGTTTTTTAACTGATCAGTGTCAGTGATTATTAACTGTTATCCGACAAGCAGGCAACAGAGTCCCTGTTCACTCGTTCGGGAGGCTCAGACACACTTTCAGCATTCCGCGGACTCGTTTGCAAGGAGACCGGATCTACCTCCAAGGTAACGAGCTGTTCCAGCCTGGCATACTCTGTGTGTAGGACGGCCGATTTAACCCGTCATTGATGTAGTCAAATGTGCCTCGTTAAGCAGCTTAAAACACAACTTGCTAGTGCAAAGTTAGCACTAGGAAGTTAACTAGCAGTCATGAAATAGCCAACTTTTATTTTATCATGCAAAAAGTGTTTTAATACATTTTATTTTTGTTTTATTAATATCGTTTTTTACTGTTAAAATGAATGATTAAATCGGTCAAAATTCTTAGCGTCAGTTAAAGCTATAGTGCGTAGTTTCTGTATCCCCCATGAGGAATTCTAAATAATGACAACACTGTCGTCCACATAACACAAGCCTTCCGTGATCACGCACTACCCCCACCCCTCCTCCACGCAGTTGCTAGAAGCTAAGGAGGACACAGAGGATTAAAAAGCACAATGGACTCTTCAGAAGAGGTCATTATCTTTACTCGATTTTCTGTATGTGAAAGTCGTCCGGCGACAATCTTTTTTTTTTTTGCAATCAATTTTTTTTATTTAAACAAATAAAAACATTGGTCTAGATGACAATATACAGAAAAGTACACTACACATCCTGAAGAAGGCACAGTGCACCTTTTCCACAATCCTTCCTTGCGAACAAATGTTTCCACACCAAAACAAAGAGAAGAAATACGGGAATGGGGGAGACACAACAAAAACACAACAGCAAGAACGATATCTGCAGCTCACAGACAAGACACACAGAAACAAACACAGAAAAACAAGAAGTATTGACAGGGAGACCGGCATAAGACAAAAGGGAGCAAACAAACACACACAGATAGACGCAAGAAGGCTGTAGCACAAGTCTATAGCATGGACTTCAAGGATTCAGCAATGCTGAGCATGTCCAAGTGTCCAAAGTCTTTCCTGGCGTTCCATTTATGCGAGCTGTGGAGAGCTCCATATATACGACATCCAAAAAGGAAAAGGTCCAAGAACTAATAGACAAATCATGACGTGGTTTCAAACCGGGTTGCAATCATTCTCTTGGCTGCTGTTAGTCCAGCAAAAACGGCACGTATTTCAGTTTTAAAGAAACAACACAATCTTCTGAACATAGCCATAATGAGAAATACAGAGAGAGTTGTGTGGAGCTGATAGTCTTAATTAGCTTTGTGTCAACTCATTTGACAATGGCTTGAATGTAACAGACGTCCTTTGATATAAAAAAAAGTTAGGCACTAAAGACTTAACAGTTAATCATTAATATTCCAAATTCATACTATCAATTCAAATATGGCTAAAATGAAACAGTTTAGTGTTGTGTTAATTGGTTATTACTGATGGTGCAAGTCAAGTAATGCAACAACATCTGAAAAGAATCATCTCATTTGATCAAAGCATTCTATTTCCTTAGGGTTCACAGTTACACTATGGTGCTAAACAATATTCTCAAACAGATCACAACTTTAAAACATAACTTTCTAAGTCTCTGCTTGTTAATGTTTCCAACTGTGATGACTTCTGCATGACCGCTTACTCACAAAGCTGAATGATGTGTGTTTACGTGTTGAGGAGTTTGGTGTTAGCACCAGGCGGGCTCCTGCTCCAGCTGCTTGTTTATGTTCATTCTAGAGACCAACCACCTTCGACCGACATCAATTCAGGCAAGAGAGACACAACCACCATGGGTGAGTGTTCTCTTACTGTAAATATTTCCTTAGCTGTCGGCTGCCCTTCCTGCCAGCACTCACATTTTAAAAAGGTGTGGGCTCAGACAGATTTAGACTGTGCAGGTTTACATGCTAAAGTACATCAGGGGCTGTTGATATTACTTGTCAGTTAAAGAATAAGTGTTCTCTCAGCAAAAATATGTCTTTCTACATGACGCCTTTAGAGTTGGTCTGGTAAAGAAATGTGCTTTTATTTACCAAGATCATTAATGAGGGGTTTGCCGTCATCAATAAAACAAATTAGACATTTAAGATGAGGCAGTCAATTAGTCAAACACCAGAAAATTAATCTGCATCCACTTTGATAATCGATTAATCACCCAGGTAATGTTTTAACTAAAAATGGAAAAAAAAGAAATTCTCAAATGTGAACTGAATATATTTCGGTCTTGGACAAGACATTCTGAGACATCACCATGGCCTCTGGGAACTTTTGATATACATTTTTTGCTATTAGCTGGCATTCTATAGAGAAAATGGGACAATAACCTGTAGATTAATCAAAATCAAATAAGCATTAGTTCCAGCCTTAGATACTTTACTTTGGTTTTGTATATGTTCCAAATACTACAAAAGGTGTTTGCCTCTTAGCCTTATTTACAGTTATTTGGTCAACATGTGTCATAAAGAATATGAAAACACATTACTTGATTATGTGGACTTGAGGGGGAAAAATAGAAAAATGTATTGGAAAAGTATAGAACAAATACATACATGATATTCATTACAAGAGCTCTAGAGCTGGTTTACTGTGTGAATTAGTTAAATGTACCAGTGTACCAGAATGTGGTGGGTGAGTTTCCCTCAAAATCAAACGTTTCTTGGGTGGCTTTTTATTTCACAAAACCAAACACAAGGATGACTAATCACAGGGCAGTCTAACTTTTCATCATTTTCTTTTTCCACACAATTGGAGACCGTGAACTCATTTTCTTCCCAAACTGTTTTAGTTTGAAAAAAAAACACTTCCATTTCGTATTCTAATCCAGAAAATAAGTGATTAGTTGGGTTTAGAATCTGACTTTTTCATGATAAATAATTAGTTGTTATGGCTATACTGAAAGGAAAATATGATGTTGCTCCATTGGAATGTCTCCTCCATGTCTTGCCAAATCTGAGCTGGAAACACTTAGTAGGGAACCTGTGTGTACTAGGAACCACTAATAATTTGCTTAAGGGAGCACACATCTGGTCGGATGGCTGAGGCAGAGGTTAAGAGTGTCGAAATTGGGCCACCGCTCCCTGCCAGTTGCAGGCTGAGAATAGAGCCTAATGTTAAACAAAAATCTTAACTACAGGAAATAGGGCTGTTATCATAATACAACCATTTGCCTTGGCTGGCAACCAGACTAAAATTGCTCCTTGTTTACTATTTTTGAGTGGGGCCAAAAGTTTATGAACATATAAATCACAAATCCTTAGCAGAACAACTGCAGTCGCCGAACTGTTTATTTTTTGTATTGAGGCCAAAAAGTAGTGCAAACAGACGGAACAAGTGTGAAAATAGGCAAGTTTGTTTACACAGCTATCAGCTTTGTTTGAGGGTTTAGATGATAATCTGAAGAGTTCCGCCCTCTGAGCTACTGAACACTGACGCTTCCCAACTTCTTACAGCAGCTGCATTTAGAAACAGCAGTGAACACAGAAAAGTGCTTAAAAGTTACAACCCGGCTAGAACAACAGATGAACCAATTGAACATGAGGATGGAGCCGTTTCTTCAGCCTGCGAATGCTGTCTCTGTCTGTTCTTTTAAGTAGAACATAGTATGTCTAGATTCCACTTGCTGCTGAAGATGAAGACAAGAGGGAAAGAACAGATGATCAAGTGAGAAAAAATTCTTGGCAAGGCATTTGTGTTTTAGCATCATGCATGACAATGAGTGTGAATTTTGACCTAAACGGTTTCACCTGTGCTCTCCAAACACTGTTAAAGTCTGCTGATGAAGCCTTCCTTTGACTCATAACCTACAGTTTTTTAAATAAATAAATTAACTCAAAGCAAAAGCATTGCACAGTTTGACCAAACATGAAAATGACTTCACAAATCCCCTCTGAAAGACCCGTTCAGCAGATGGCAGCAGGACCTGAGTGGCTCACCAGTGACCAGGAGCAAGTCTCAAATCAGCGCAGTCTTTTGGCAGTACGCCCTGAAACGCACTGATGGAATCAGTGTTTTGGTTACTGCGTCAGGGTACAGTTTTCCATCAGAAAATGGGGTGAACCACATCCATATGAATTGCAGCATATTTGAGGTTAATAAAGGAGGGGCTTAGTGGCCTATGCTGGCAAGCTGATCCTCAGTTCTGTGTATGATAAAGTTTTAGGACCCCGGGACAGCGTGGCACCCTTGTTACTGCAGCAGACCCGCTGAGAGCGGCCTAAAGTAAAAAGAAAAGACCAGCTGGGAACACTTAAAACCAAAGCTAGCATATTAACGTTTTCCAAAAACAAAGTAAAGGTCTTTTCACTTCTATCACTAATATAATTTTTTTTTTGCTCTTCTTAAATGTGAGCAGGGGTTGTTTCACCCAGTTTTCTTTTGTGTTTTGCGTGCCAACGAAAAGTTAGTTTTAGGAAGTTCCTCAGAAGTTTTAAGGTAAGTTGGTTGGAGCAGGACTGAAATTAGAAAGTATATCATTACAACAACAAAAAAACTTTTGAGAAAGTCCCAGACAATAAACTAACTTGAACCTTTTTTTATTTATTTTTTTAAATAAGTTAAAGTGAGATTTGTGATTCGAGACTCGGAGAAGGCTCTGATAAACTATGTACTACACCTACAAACCTAGTGTAAAAGGTAAAGTTAGCCACTAGCTGGTCTCACACCACAGACGTTCACTAAATGCCAACCTATAGCCAATCAAACATGAGATGAGAACTACACAGAAATGCAACATAAATCTTCAAGAGGACCATGACAAAGAGAGCTTAGAAGAAAAAGTGGTTATTGTATGCAGTGATTTGTCTTACTATCAATTACACAAGCACACTGTGTAGAAAACTCAAGAGGGATATAATTAATGTCTCAGACCAACAAAAACAAGATGTGATTCTGTTCATAAACAGGCCAACATGTTGCCTCTACCAATGTTTTACTGTGGAACTATTTGCTTCAGGCACTGCTACATGCTTATTTCTTTTAACAAGGTTTTCTAGCCTCATGTTGGATTCTCTCCTATTTAAGCAGTGAAAGACAAAGAGGAGAAGACTAGACCAGCCATGAAGAAAGGTAATATTTACTATAATTCTGGGACACTACAGGCAGGAAAATCCTGATCATTTTGCTGCATTTGGAGCTGGCACGTTTCTTAGGCAAAACAAATGAACATGTGCTGCAAGTGACACATATGTTATGTTACTCACATCCCAGACAACCAGGTTTTTCACATGAACACTATTAAAAGAGCTCTTTGTGAAAACAGAAGAACTAAGAATTGTGACAATACAATATGCACCTAATGGAGGCAAGAGTTCCTCCTCTGGGTCTTCAGTTTTAACTTCAACTTGTGCATGGTGGTAGTTTATCAAACAAAGAGTGATGTCACATTTGTTTAGGAGCTCATTAATATCCAACTGTCTATTAAAAGGTAGTAAGTAAGTAAAGGTTAGTAAAGTAGGAGTAAAAAGATTTCATTGTGGAAGCAGACACAAAAATGCCAGTTTTGCCAGCATATTACATAGGTACTTCATATGATAAGGAGCACATGCATATATTAGCTGTTCAATAAGCTGTGATTAGCATCATCTAAGATTTTTTTGCCATGACATGCCACTTTTTCTACCAGATTAACAAATCATTTGATCAGATTTCTCTCCGTTTTATAGATTGTGTCTTTCTAAGCAACAGTTGGCTGCTACATCAAATTTGCTCTGCATTTCCCAAACTCAAAATTACCACTTTCTACAAGAGTTCAAGCATGCCAGCTTTCTAGCTTTTTGTTTTTGGTAACTCTGAGTACATGATGACTCACTCTTTAATAGGAAAATGCAACAGGTCTCTTTGAGGGTTTTTTTTAATGGAAAAACTGCTGTAAAACCATGAGTTACTGAAACAAATTCTCCAGTATGGGGTCATTACATGCAACGAGAGGATTTTACAGTATGTGGCACAAATCAAGGAAACAGCATTGTTATATTTAATCATTCTAGATCGTTTGTAATGTTTTAACAGAATGAAATGAAGGGTTCTATTCAGATGTCTATAGTTACTGCATTTTGTAGATTTTGCAATGCTATAAAAGCATATGTTATTCTAAAATTGGTTATACCTGTATCACAACAAAGTATTATTTAGTTCTCAGGGTGGAACAGGTAAGTCTGTTTGAGACAAACCAGTAGGTTTTTGTCTGCACACCTATCTTACCATCTGAGGGAACTTAAAGCAGGGGGCTGTACCCAAATCTACAGACCCTTGTCAGAGTTCATTTCCCCCCCAAACCTCCTCTAAATGAATACCAGATGTTTTGCAGACGAAAATGATTTTTAAAAGGAGGAGGGGTGCTGGCAGTTGGGGGTAGTTCTTTTTTTGCACAGTATGTATAATGTATGTTGCATGAAAAGCAGTATAGGCCCATTACACAGGACAGGACTCCAAAGTGCTGCAGAAACATTTTGTCCTTAATGTCTTAAACAAGTAGTGAAACCGACAATTCAGCTGTAAGACCAGATACATTATTTACAACACATGCAGATGCAGAATATAGCCTATGGTTGATACAGCTGAAATAGTTGTCCACACATACTATACAATTTTGCCAACTCAGTTCAACAGCCAGCACACACTAATGAAGTCCTGACTTGCACATCTTTGGCACAGACACTACAATTCTGTGAACCCTAAAATTGAAATAGTAGGTCAGGCAAACAAGCAGAGGTGGTGTTTAAAATCTAGTGACTGTGTGTGGTCCGCCTCACTGGAATAACCTGGGGTAATGCAGTCATGACTGGAAGAAATATTCTGTTCTCTATTTTTAATAAATATCAAATCCGTCTTGCCTGAAGGCAAGATAAAAAGAAGCCTCGACCTAGTGTTCCTCTTGGCTCGTAATAAAGTGGCAGTTCCCATGCAAGCTTCTCAGACAAGGGAATCAAACATTCATAAAATGCTATTATTATCCCTGCTGTTTTCTATAAAGTCTGGACTGTATGAAAGATCTAAAAGTAAAGCATATTGGTAAGATGTTTCTACTCTTGCAAACAACTGAACTAGAAGTGTGAACTTGAACATGACATACTTTTAAATATTCTGTAAGCATGCTTTTGCTTTTAGCTACTTGTGGTTTGGTTTCTTTCAAATATGAATTAGGCTGATGTGAGAAATTAGTGTTTTACCATGAATTTCCCTGACCCCCCACATCAGATCCATTAAGGCATCAATCAAACCTTTCTAAGTGCCACTTTCCTCGAACCAGTTAGACTTTTAGCTGCAAAATCATGGTTTCCTGCTCATCGCTCTTTTGCTCGACTCACTCGACTAGAACTGCAGACTCATTGTTTGCTTTCCTTCCTGGTAGCGGCACACTTCGGCTACCGCGCATGACATCGGCAACAGATGTGGCGGGGCCCAGAAAAAATAAACTGGCCGACGATGATGCCGTCCGCAGAAGCTAAATATTGACTTAGCGACCTGTAATCAGATTCACACACATGACAGAATGGAAATAAACAGCAACATTTGCCCATGTCGCCTCTGCCGACCCTCCCACCACAACACAGGAACCCCAGTTTGCTGGGAAAACCAGCCGCCTGGGGCTCTCGGCTCAGTCAATCTGGTAATGAGAACTTGCCGATGACGCCAAGGGGTGGGAATAAGAAAATAGGAGCCATATTATGATGTATAATTACTTGTGTGACAGTCCTGCCTCCTACCAGCTCTAAAATCAAGCTTTGTAATGAAAGCTTTGGAGTGGGCTTCCCTTGCATTCCTCAATTTCTTCTCAAAATAGAATTCAACTTAAAAACTCAACTAACGATTTCGAGCGAGCGAAAAGCCGACTTTTGAAGATGAAGCAAGCCTATGGTTATACTGTGCATTGTAGCTATAGTTTGACCTTAAAATGCAATACAGAAGAACTAAAAACAGTTTTCATATTGGATGTTTAAATCCAAGATTTCTGTATTTGACTAAAACTTATGTAGCCGGTTAGAGAGATAACGTTTCTCCACATCTGTTTATAAGATCAATGTTAATCCAAGCATCTGTTTATCTGCCAGAGTCACAGTGCCAGCTCATCTTCTACAGAGAGAGAAAAAATTAAGCCTGCATTCTCTGAGCTCTATAAATTAAGTCTCCAAATATAAGACCTTCATGTGGTTGGAATCTGGAGATTAAACAATGGTCGTAAATCAGGCACATCTGGGGTGCAATAAATCTGTTGTTCTATCTTTGGGCTCATCTCGCTCTGGGTCCCGTTTACCAGGAATTGATCAGCCCTCAGTGCAGATAACGGGATCACTTTTGGAGGGGATTATCTCACGCAGTTGTTGTATTGTTCATCCATGAAAATCACTTTTTGGCTATGGATCAGCATGTACTTAGATCAAATTGTCCATGAATTTCATTACTTAAATACTTACATTTGTTTCCAAGGATTATTTTGGCTCACAACAAGGTCTTTGTTTTCCACTGATCTACAAAAAGGCACAATTGATTCAGTGTTGACTCATACAACAGTAACTCATACCCCTTCATAGTTTGAAGTGAAAACTTCTAGCAAGTCCCACCTTGTGTGTTACATCCCAGAATTATATCCCAAAATGTTCTTGACTACGAATTATGAGAGCACCTGCTGCCATACCTACAGGAACTAGTTATCATAAGAATTACACTAACACTAATGTTTTTTGCATTGTTTAAGACACCAGTCATGTCTCTGGACACACACAACCACTCCCTCATTTTTGTGTTAAAATATAGAAATCTGTCATTCCTTCATTATTATGCAGTAAATGAGTTTTTCGTCCTTTTTAGATTACATTATTGGATCATTATGTTGCTGAGGAAAAGCAAAGCTTTGATCAAGCTGTAGTCAAGTCTATATTTCAGTTACACGCATAATTATTTCTCTCCATGCCTTCTTGGCTTATTTGCAGCAGATGTTTGGAAATTGATTCTGTATTAAACACCAAACCATCTGTTATTCATTCAGTCTTTATTTGTTTTGTTTTCTATGAATTGAACACGCTAAAAATTAATGTTTAGAATCTTTTATCACTTGCCAGTGGACCAAACTAATGAGGAATATGAAAGCTTTATGTTTCAGAGCACTAAAGTCTTCAACCACATGCTTTTTCAGCATATCTGTGTGTGTGTGTGTGTGTGTGTGTCCATTATACAGAAAGGACTATAACAGGATTTATGCTTCTTGTGGTCAGCGAGGTCGGGGAGGTGTGGACGGTGGTCATGGTCGCCGCAAACCGTCTGGTTATTCATACTGACTGCGGTCAGAGCAGCCAACAGAGCAAAGAAGAACTTCATTATTCTGTAGTCAATCATTGCAACGCGATGTCCGCATTGTTACAAAATTTTGGATGTGCTTTGCTCGTCTCCCAGGCCTCAGTTGCATAATAATGCTGTGTACACCCAGTCTTGTATAAATTACTTAAATGCATTACTGGAGTAATTAAAAGTAGAAATATCTTACCAGAAAAGAGTAAAGTTAAAGTCACTTTTTAGAATATTTCTTGAGTACAAGTCTTAAAGTATCTGATGTTTACGGTGTTTAAGTATCAAAAGTAATTTTCTAATATTTAATGTACTAAGTATTAGAAGTAAAAGTAAAAAAAACCTTTGATTATGGCCAAAGGTGTGTAACGTTACCACTTACCGATGATCACCACTGACGCTGTTACGTTGGCAGCAGAGCCAGAGCCTGCACCATGTGCTTCCCTGATCTATCAATCATTATGCTTCCTCTTCTTCTTTAATTTTGGCCTATGTTTTGTTTATGTTTTTTTGCTTGGCAACAAACTAGGAGCAATAATTTGCCAAACCTTTTTTTCCAGTGTAACCAATTTCTTTACTTAATTACTAATGCTACTTTTTCTACACATCTAAACAGCAGGTTTTGAACCAGACCAAAGTAAGATGGCTGCCATATGGTTCCATCTGTGTGGGAGAATGGGTTTTGACATTTCCTCTCTATTGTTAAGATCTAAATGAACTATCCAAATGTTGCCTTTTATTTCAGTAGGAGGCTGTAATTGTCGGATGCCTGGATAAACTGTCAGCTTAGACCAATTTCTTTCGCAGCCATCTGGACCATTCACAATTTGGCCCATTAGTCCCCCTTCAATGCCTGCACATTTTTGGCCTCCCTACACAGGAGAGGAGATAGCGGCTCAGATGACGCCAAAGGTAATCACAGGAACCTAAACGAGCCCCTGCCATTGGTGCACGGACCAGACTGATAAGTTGGACAAAATGCACATCGGAGATTTTATTCCAGGCCAGTCTAATTGCTGTTGATTGCTGGACAGATTGGTGGATCGTTGGCTAATCAAGATAGCAGCAAATTGATTAAACCCTGGCCAGTCCTTTGAATAAGGGCCTGTCCCCTACAAGTTAAATGACTAAAAAAGGAACAAATCAGCAATAAGGAATGAAACATGTTGTTTTGTGAGAAAAAAGTTTCATGTACATATTCATGCATCATTTTGGTCAGTTTTTTGATATGAGAACATATAAAAAGACACATTTTTAAGCTAACAAAAGAAAATATTAAAGCAAATGGATGTTTCGATAAGTTGCACTACATAACAAATGTATCCTACTTTACATATCAGTGTGACTTTAAGTGTTATAAACTAGGATTCAAGTGAATTATTAGCTTCTTGATTAGCTTATAACTATTTACGTGTAATCCTACAGAACTCTAACTTTTAGTACTAAATGCTAAAGTATGTTTACATGAAATGCATAACCTTTTTGGAGGGTATGAATTCGCTGTCCTTAAAGCAGTCATGGGAAAAAGTTTTGTGAAACCCACTGGTCTAGCCTTCTAATCACTCTGTAACAGACCAAAGTCTCTCAAGTTTGATTATGTGTTTAATAATGGGCTTATTGTGTCTGTGTGTTAAAATAATGGCCTTGTGTGCAAGACTGCTGCCCCACGGGAACACAAATATATAGTGGTCATTGTGGAGCAGAGGTTAAATAATATCTAATGAACAATGTCTAATTATTTAAAAATAAATTTGTGTCAAGATATCCCTGTTACAAGGAAAATCTTTGGTTTTAAATGAAAAGATGTAACAGGTTAACAAGACACTAAGGGGCTACAAGAGTTAAAGCTTTAGTGCGTAACTTTTTGATATTAATGAACGCTATTCAACATTCAACATTCAAGCCATTGCCAAATAGAGTTGCTACAAAGCTAATTTAAGACTATCCGTTTCACACAACTTTCTATGTATCTCAGTATGACTATTTTTATAAACTTGAGTTAAGATAATTACATCTTCTGAAGAGTCAATCATGTTTTATGAATCCCCCGTGTCATCTGCGTGGAAGAGGGGTGGGGGCTATGCGCGATCATGGAAGGTTTGTATCATGGTGGATGTGCCAACAGTTTTGTTGTCATTACTTAGAATTCCTCATGAGGGTGACAGAAACCACGCACTATAGGTTTAATAAAAGAAGACAAAAGAACTGTTATGTTACCCTATGTTGTATGATAAGAAATGGCCAAAACATCTTAAAAGCATTTTTGTGATCAGCTTTGAATAAACAAAACGCACGTGAAAACATGGCAACAGTCCCTTAATAATAAAGTTGTTATTCAGTTACTTCATGCATCCTTGATGCTACAAAGTTGCATACTCTGACCTTAAAGATGCTAAATGTTTGGTTTATGTGTGGCAGCTCTTCCTGGCTTTCCTGCTGGGCTGTCACCAGCAGAGTGTTTAAAGGCAGCTGTGGGGAAGCAGAGGTGAGCGGCAGAAGTGATAAATTTTCCTCAGCTTACGTGTTGTTTGCCTAGTGACACTTCTTCAAGGAGAACCCGTCTTGCAATGAACTTGTTGCCTTCACTAACTCCGGTTTGGCTTGTCCAGCTGTTTAGTGTTAAAGGAAAATTCTGGTCGATTCCAACACGTAGCTCTGTTTGTAAATTTTGAGTGCTGTCAGTAGCGAGAAAAATGAAAACAGTCTAGTCTCTAAACATGTTCAAAATGTCATTAAAAGTGCCTACCTATGTGAAGTGATTCCTTCCGAGTGAACACAGTGAATCTCACTGCAGTAGATGTGAAAGAAATAGGGCTATAACATAAATAAAACCAAAACTGCAACACTCAGCTACAGGAACCTGTGCCGCGGTGGGAGAAGGCAGAATCGCAACTCCCTTCAAACTCCCAGGTTTATCCTTCCTATCCTGATCCAATACTAACATCTTTAACTTACTAGTAGTCCTTTTGGTGCCTCATTCCTGTTTTGTCTGGTAAATTTAGCTAACTGTAAAGACGACCCTAACCCTAACCCTAAAGCGAAAGGGGCAGAGGGCATCGGTAACGCTAACAGAAGTGTAGCTAACATTACGAGAGTCGCAAAACCATGAACCCAACATGTGAGGATAAAAACATATAAAACGAAATAATTCATTGAAGCATTAAAATATAGAAGCACTACAACACAACATTTTGAAGTTGGCCAATGTAGTCCTATATTCACTCTCCTTTTAGATCTGTTTTGAACCTACAAGGTCCACATTTCATTGCGCATTGGCATTAAATGAACAGTGCAGCTCTTTAACTTGGATGTAAGCTTTAATTTTGAGGAGATACAAAGGGGCTATTATCCTTCTAGTGGACTTAAACACCTAACTGTAGGGCAAAGGGATTTCTGTTACTGAAAGAAGGATGGGGAGGAGGAGACAGAACAGCGTCATTCTGAAAATTACATTTAGATGTCGCATTAACAGATTTGAGCTTCAACCACACTGTTGTTTATTATAGCTGCAATCCAGCTTTAGTCAACACTTGCAGTGATTTTTTGGGGATTTTACCCCTCAGTTTCACAATGCAGCCATTCAGAGTTGTTGACCAAATGAATTGTATAACGCATCAAGCCGAGATTTGTCTCGGATTACTTTAAATCCACCCTATTTACATTTGGGAAGGGCTGTCAGAGATACAATCACGTCAAAGACGGGACAGCAAACTGTTGTTTATTCTTTAGTTTTTTTCTCTAGGGCACTAAGAAAATGCCAACAAGGTTTCCATTGTGAAAGAATAGACGTCCTTTGTGTGCCCTGCCACTGAGTCCTGTGTTTCCATAGCCCTGTGCTCTCCACCCTCTAAATCATATAATATTACTGAATTGCAACGACATGTGCAGGATAGGGTTTCTCCTCTCTCTGACGTTTCTGTCAGAGCGTCTTAAAGTTTTGTATTGGCTATGAAATCTGAGCCCCCCTTCACGGGTAGCACAACACACTTACTGAAGACAACGGTCTTCAGTAATGTATTAGTTTAAAGAGGTCTGGGGTAAAAGCTCTAAAAACTTGAAGTCTGATGGAAGAGGAACAGGCAGCATTTTATTTTTGAATTTGGCACATTTTTGCTGGTAGCATCATCCAACATGGCTTCAATCAGTCAACCAAAATTAACAAGACTAAAAAAAAAAATCAGCCATGTTAGTAACCCTGTGAGGCTCTACTTAGGGACAGCGTTGCTTTGGCTAAATGCTATCTTCATGCTAACATGTTCACATTAATGGCGATGCTAACATGCTGAGGTTTAGCATACATACCATGTTAGTTTGTTGTAAATATGTTGAGGCATGCCACTAGCATGGCTAAAAATGAAAGTAAGAATGAATGTGTACAATTCATGAATTCCTAGAACACTGCATATTTTTAACGCATGTGCACACGTAAGTGTGTGCTTCTGGGTTTGACATGCACATTGAGATCTTGGCAGAAATGCTGCCCATTGCAACTTCCCCTCTCCCTCTCCTTGTACTTTGTCCATCCTTCATTCTCTTTGCAGCGCTCCTTTCGTGCCCTCCTCTCCTCCTCTCTTATTGGCTGTGGAAGACATGTCTGTGGTTCTGTGGGATCCTCCCATGTAAACAAGCATGTTTCACCACCAGCAGAATGCCAAAACCCCTCAATTTGTAATTTCCCCAAGTCAGTTAGTGTTTTGCGGCTTTCAAGGTGCTAGCAAAGGTACTTCAAGGGGAAACCTCAGGCAAAGTGAGGCCAGAGATGGAAGAGATGTGGTCGGTGGCTTGTGCTGTTTTGTAGGTGTGCTGAAAGTACAAACCACCAAACAGCCTCCAGAAGAAACCAATACAACCTTCATCTGTTTACACTTCAGACTACGTTTTAGCTTGATAGATGATGAATTACTTCAAATTAGACCAGCAGGTTGTCATATTACTCCCAGGGCAGTACAAATGTGTAACTGATGGTCACTGGCAGGCTCGGCACATCCAGAACTTGGCATCTGCCTGGTCTAAACCACAAACCCACAATTCATTAGCAGCACATGGCCGTGCAAGGTTAATGTGCAAAGTACATATGTTTTCTTTTGCAACATAGCACTTCATATGCTTCAGCTGAAAACTGTCAAGAGTTCTACAAAAAAAAGTGTTAAATAAATCACACGATATCAATTCCACACACTCACACTACTACACAAGAAGGAATTTATTTCAATGGGTCCCTTTCAAAACATGTTTGCTTTCCAACTGTCATTTGATAATACTTTAGTTAACATACTCCCTGATAATTTCTGATTGGGGTTTAATGATCCCAAACTTGATTGACCTCAAATACTTGATGATCAGTCATGGGGTCACAACATATCATCTATTTACCCACAATGATCTTAATACAAGAGGTCATTTTGCCATATGAGTTGTCAGGGTTTTAAAATGGAGTAGAGTTTTGAGAATTGCGACTAGAGCCGAAACAATCAATAGTCAACAAGTTGATTGGTTGATGTTGACTAAACATTTAACTCATTCTATTAACTTATCAGCAATGCTTTTTTATAATCTGATTTTGTAATGTAAAATGTGAATATTTGCCGTTTTTCAGCCTTCTATAAAAAGGTAAATATATATAATATATACATATACTGTATATGGCAATATGTTTCGGACCGCTGGTCAGAATAAAATTCTCTCTGAAAGAGTTGCAATGGGCATTCTTCTGCTGTTATTATTCATAGATCAAACAATGAATATATGAGTCAAGAAAAGAATCAATAGATTAATCAATAATGAAAATGTTTGGTTATTGCAGTCTTAGTTGCACCTTACAAGTTATTCTCACAACCAGAATCAAAGTGCAAATGTAAGTTTGGAGCTGACCGTATTCAGTGTCATCCACTGATCTTACTGACTTAATGATGGTCTCAAGATGTTACAGCTTGCCTAATTAAAGTTTACAACCTGTACCTGCAACCTAAGAATGAGATGAGCTGCATATTATGAAATGTGAAAAAATGAGTGAAGACAGATGAACGGTTTGATTAGACATTGGTTAGCACTGGAGCTCATTAACATAGGGTACTTTGCTGATCGGGAACCAAATCCAAAATGGGACTGACTATTGAAACCCATCCCTAATTGTACCAGATAAATCTGAGTAACAAAACAAAATTCTAAAAAGTCTAAGCCAAACATAATCTACCCAGACTAACTACTTATAAACCATTTTGACTAATAAAAGCTGCAATATAGACGTTTTCACAGCCCATGACAAATCAACCAGCGTACTTCTTCCTGTATTATTCTTTCCAAGTTGTTATCGAGACGGATGGATACACTAGCTGTAAGGGGATCAAATCTGTGATCACAGCATTACAGAACTGACTCTCCAACCACCAGGCTTCTTTGTCAGCTTCTGAAACACAGTATGCTCATGATATGGCGCACATTAAGAGATTTCAGCAGTCCTTGGCGACTCAAGTGTCAGTGGTGTTGTGGGTGGCAGTACAGAACCAAGAGCTCGTATGGAAATACTTGCGGATGGGATTTAATTGACAAAGACGCACAGTTGTCTTTGTCATCTGCGCATATGTGCACACATGCAGATGTGTAAAGCCGCCCCCACAGAAATGCACACACACACACACACACACACACACACACACACACACACACACACACACACATCCGCCCACACACTTCTCCCATTACTTGTCTGTTGTCTTTCCACAGCTCATGTTCGCCAGATGCAGCAAGAAACAGATGAGAGAGAGTGATAAAGACAGAGAGACACAGAGAAAGAGAGAGAGACTGAGTCTGATTCTGAACAACTGAGGAGGATAAGATAAGAAGATAAGAAGGAAAAGATAGAGCGAGAAAGAATGAGAGGGGAGAGGAGTGTGTAGGGAAGAGATGTGTGTGTGTCTGATGATTCACGCCTGCAAGGTGGAGGAGTAGAGGTGTCAAGGGGACTGCAAGTAGGGGAGGGGAATGGAAGGGGGTGGAGGAAAGAGAAGGGGGAGGGCAAACGTCCTTTGACCTAGCTGAAGAAAACACATTCTGGCCTCCCGCTGATATCTATATTAGCCATTAGACCGGCCTGGACAGGTCTGCTCTCTTCTTTTTCACACACTCTATTTCACACTCACACACACCATTTGCCCTCTGCCCTATCACCTTGCATTTGCTTTATTTTTCTTTTTTTGTGAGCTCCAAACTGTTGCAACCATTCAGCCTTTCTATCTCCTCTCCTCTCTCTATATATACATATAAAGTATATATACACACATATATATACACACACACACATATATATATATATATATATATATATATATATATGTTCTGGCGTGGCCTAGCCAGTCTCCAGACCTAAACCCAATAGAGAATCTTTGGAGGGAGCTCAAACTCCGTGTTTCTCAGCGACAGCCCAGAAACCTGACTGATCTAGAGAAGATCTGTGTGGAGGAGTGGGCCAAAATCCCTTCTGCAGTGTGTCAAACCTGGTGAAAAACTACAGGAAATGTTTGACCTCTGGAATTGCAAACAAAGGCTACTGTACCAAATATTAACATTGATTTTCTCAGGTGTTCAAATACTTATTTCACACAAATAAATAGTTAAAAAATCATAGGCTACATTGTGATTTCTGGATTTTTTATTTTAGATTATGTCTCTCACAGTGGACATGCATCTACAATGACAATTTTATTCAATTTGATGGCCTACAAAAAGGTCTCATTGAAGGTGTCACACAAGACACATCTCATGATGGGCAAAAGCAAAGATCTGTGTCAAGACATTTGCAACAATTATGTTGCAAATGTCTTGACACATAATGATGTCATGTATTATAGGCGTATTTCTAAGCTTCTGAATGTTCCACTAAGCACTGTTGGGGCCATAATATGGAAGTGGAAAGACAATCATTTCACCATAAATTTGCCTCGACCAGGTGCTCCTCGCAAGATTTCTGACAGTGGACTGAAAAGAATAATCAGAAGAGTTGTCCAAGAGCCAAGGACCACTTGTGGAGAGCTTCAAAAGAACTGCAATTCGCTGGTACTGTTGTCTCAAAGAAAACAGTAAGTAATGTACTCCACCACCATGGCCTGTATGCACGCTCACCACGCAAGACTCCATTGCTGAAAAAAAAGCAGCATGTTGAAGCTTGTTTAAAGTTTGCTGCACAACATTTGGAAAAGCCGGTGAAATACTGGGAGAATATAGTGTGGTCAGAAAGCTAAATTGAACTGTTTGGAAGCCATAATTCACACAATGTTTGGAGGAGAAATGGCACTGCACATCACCCTAAAAACAACATACCAACAGTGAAGTTTGGAGGTGGGAACATCATGGTGTGGAGCTGCTTTTCAGCAAATGGTAATGGCAAACTTCACATAATTGAAGGAAGGCTGACTGGGCAAATTTATCAAGAAATTTTGACAAAAATCTGCAACCATCTACCAGGATGATGAAGATGAAACGAGGGTGAAAATTTAAGCAAGATAATGATCCCAAAACCACAGCCAAGGAAACACTGTATTGGTTTCAAGAAAGAAAATAAAGCTGCTAGAATGGCCCAGTCAATCACTTGACTTAAATCCCATTGAAAATCTATGGAAAGAACTGAAGATCAAGATTCATAGAAGAGGCCCACGAAACCTTCAAGATTTAAAGACTGGGCCAAAATCACACCAGAGCAATGCATGCGACTAGTTTCTCCATACAGGAGGCATCTTGAAGCTGTCATTACCAACAAAGGCTTTTGTACGAAGTATTAAATATCAGTAAGTGTGTTCAATACTTTTTCCCTGTCATTTCACATTATTACACATTAATTTCTGAAATTATTTGTTTTGGTTTCTTTGACTGGCTTACTTGGGTTGTTACCAACATCTGGTGAAAATGTCATGTCAATAGCACCTTTGCAAATGTATTTATTGATAAAAATGGTGACGTGTGTACATGTTTAAATATGTCATCCCCCAGCACTCTCCCCCTTTAATGTCTATCCACTGTCACTTCATAATAAAGGGAAAAGCACCAAAACATTCTTTAAAAAAAATGGAAGGCTTAATAATATATTTTCATCAGTTAACACATATGCAGTGAATGAACAGGAGAGGAATATAAATCAAATCGATACTTGTTGTGACCACCCTTTGCCTTCAGGATAGCATCAACAGTCACAGAAGGAACTTGGTAGGTTGTTCCAAACATCTTGGAGAACTAACCACAGATGTTGGCTTCCTCAAATCCTTTTGTCTCTTCATGTAATCCCAGACACACTCAGACAGGACTTCTTTACTATGAAGATAGTTCTTAATGACTTTGGCTGTATGTTTGGTGTTGTAGTCCTGCTGCAGAATACATTTGTATGTATAAACACACACACATTTTATACAATGAGGCAAAGATGGCATCTGCATGTACAAAACTAAGCAGCAAGTGCACAGAGCAGTCAGTTTGAGTGCTGCAGGGCATACACGTTCTTACAGGTAACTTTGCTATCGAAGGTGATTTCTGCTTGTGCGAATGGACCTCACTTTAGACAATTTGGGGGCAGATTCCAAGAGGCCCTGGCCCTTTTATGATCAGTCACTTTAACTATTTAGACCAAAGACTAACCAAATGAGTTACATCTGGTGTACTGCAGTGGAATACCATTCACTGCATTTAACAATAATTGAATCAGTTTTGATACTCGATTATTTCTCATTTTCAAGCCAAAAAATTGTTTCACCGTTCAAATATGAAGATTTAATGGGGTTTTTAATTCTGCTGTGGTGTTAAAATTAAATCTCTCTTTAGGTTTTGGACTGTTGATCAAAGAACAAAACACCTGAAGATGTTCCCTTGGCCTCTGGGAAACTGAAGGGTATTTTACCATTTTCTGGCATTTTATTGACCAAATAATAAACAGATTCATTGTTGGTTAGTTATATATAGAGGTTTAGTCCTTGACGCAGTGGTGCTGGGTTTGACCCCGACCTCGGCCCTTTGCTGCATGCCATTCCCCCTCTCTCTCCCTGTTCATGTCTTCAGCTGTCCTGTCAAATGAAGACCTAAAATGCCCAAGAAAGAATCTTTAAAAAAAAAAAAAAAATGCCCAGGAGCCTCTTTGGGATATTTGGAGAATGCCAAACATGGCCGACAAATGAAGACACAGCTGCACTACCCTGAGAGCTCCCAGTCTCTCAGGAACGTGGAGTTATGAGGCCCCTCACACACGACTCTGTTTGCTTAGTCTCTGACACGGAAAGACAACCAACACGAGAGATGAGTAGAGAGAGAGAAACAAGGGAAGGAGAGAAGAAAAGGGAGGAGAGGGGCCAGACAAGAGTGGGTGGGTGAAAGACTGATGGTAAAGTAGAGAGATCAAAGTTAGCACAGATCCCATAACACCAGAAAGGTATTGGAAGGACATTGCTGTTACTGGAATGCGCAAACACCCTGCAGGCCCCCCAACACACGATCAGCCAGGACTGCTTTCACAACGAGAGGGAGTCAGACTGTACATTTGTTAAAGTGATATGTCCCTTTGGGGAAACATTAACCAACACAAACGTCAGATGCTTTTATTCATTCTTATATGTGGCCACAGGGGTGTGGGGCTTTTTTTTCTTATTATTGCAAATAACTGCATATGTTTCTTAAAAGAATGCAGGGCAGTCGTATTCCAAACATTGCAATATCATGCATTTTTAAAAGAAAAATCCCAAATTATTGTCATTATTTAAAATCAAAAGCGGCCCATTTTATTCAGAAACTGTATGCTTTGGCAACGCTGCACATAATCTTTTGCAAAGTAGCTTTTTCCCACTAATTTTCTTGAAAAAATGCCTGTTTTAAACATTTCTTTTCCAAATGATTCTTAGATTCTCAAATTAGACCAAACTTTTACTAAAGCTTTTCTTCTTCCAAGAGATGTCAGACCTCATGCTGCAGCCTTTTGTAAATGCTATTTTGTGTTTTTTTTCCAATGGGTGTAACTCATTTGGAGATGAAATGGTAAAAAGACACTGTATTTTATAGATTTTACTGTTCTGTCATTCCAAACTTGGTTGCTGTCTAAGAACTGCACGATTTAAGCAGTGTTTTGCCTGCTTTACTCATTTATTGTAAATCCCATATACTTTTTACATTGCTGGTGACCTTTTTCCAAAGTATGCTGTAGTATTTTAGGGATGCTTTCTTTGAAAACATCAGATTTTAAAATTGCACAGATAAACTAGCAATAAATGCACAAATGATAGCAGTGATAATTACCTCTCAAGTAGGGCTATGACTAACAATTATTTTCATTAGCGAATAATCTGCTGATTGTTATCTCAATTAATCAATTGTTTAGTCTATAAAATGTACCAAACTAGTATTAACATCTCTTACATTTTCCCACAGTCCAGAGTGGCATCTGACTAAAGATTTCCTATCATATATCACAATGAAAATCAGTACACTACCATATTTGAGAAGCTGGAAAAAGCAAATGTTTGGTATTTTTGCTCTTTGACACGTTGTTGCAGCAGCTCTGCTCTGAAATAAGTGGATTTTCAAATTGCAAAATGACGTGAAAGAAAAGTGTGTCTTCCTGGAAAGTAAAACACCTCATTTACAAACCTAAAACACTAGTAGGCTTTGGGAAATTACCAAAAGTAAAATATACATGAGTTGTAGTAAACTGACTACAATGTGCAAAACTACTGGTGTGTTCCTTTAAAACTAACGAAGAATGAAACATACACACACCAAAACCTCACTCCAAAAGGTGGTGGCCCACTGATCTCAATCAATCAATCTCTAGTCTCAAGTCAATCTCACACACACACACATGCACGCACACACGCACGCGCACGCACACACACACACACACGCTGTTGAAACAGCTGGCCAAGCTAAACCTGTATCAGTAAAGGCAACAAGTTCATTTGAAGACAGGGGTTCTTCTCTTTGAAGTCACGTCACTTGGTCAGTGAGCCAACACTATTGTGAGTTGAGGAAGATTTACGACCTCTCCAGCTCTCGGCTGCCTTCCCACAGCTGCTTTATCACTATCTGCTGATGACATCGCAGCCAGACAACTGATAACAACTCACATAACACACTGAAGAATACCATTTTTTACCTTAAATGTGCATTTAGTAAGTGTGATGCATTATACAATAATTACAAATAATACATCCAATTACTGACTCAAGCTTGGTTTGGCTTGCACATAGTAACATTACAATCATTCATTTTTTCTTTTTTTAAAGTTGTGGTTTGAATAAAAATCTGAATTTAAATTTGTGTCTGAGTTTCACTCCTGATCTTGGTGAAAAACTTATGCTATGACCACTTCTCATCAGGTGGTGGAAGGAAACTTGAGATTTAGATTCAGGTTGAGGCAGTCACAGCCCAATCAGCCAGTGAACTGGCGCCCCCTGCTGGCCATTGTTAGGTTCTCATTGTTAGCAGCTAGAAATGTCTTGAGAATTGGGATACTATATTTTCTTTATTAATTGATCTGAATTAATGGTCTATAAAATGTAAAACAAATAGTAAAAAATGGCCACCACAATTTCCTTAAGCCAAATGTAACTGCTTCAGATGTCTTGTTTTGTCAGAGCAAAAGTTGCTGATTTTTTTTTTTTTTCAATGGACAAATCAATTTATCGACTAATCTTTGCAGCTCTACTGTGTACACATACTACATGCAATAATGAAAAGACATGCACCCTTTCTGACATGATGTGCATTAACATGTATGGCTACATCCATTGCTTATCTCAAACTGTGCCGTTCTGTGCTCAGGCTGAAACTAGAGCATAGGTCTCCCATGGCTGAAAGTGAACTGGTGGCGTCTTAGCCCAGAGAGATGCCACCATTACACAACTCTGTAATGCTGTTTCTTGGCTCCGTAACTAACCTACTGAGGATCAGAAGAGCAGGAGCTTCCTTCCTAAAAAAAAAAATCATATTTTCAACTATTACCTCATGCCACCTTAAAGCTTAAGTGCTTCTCACTCAAAGCACTTAAACTTAGTCAAAGCTTAGTCAAGGGGAATATTATAAGAGAAATATTATCCTTTTAATTGCTTGGCTGTACATTTTGGAAAGTAGGAAGAAACGCTTGTGCTGATTGTGTGGTGCTTGGGATAACGGCATCAGTTTAAAGCCTAAAGTATAAAAGCACTGGAAGTCTCTGGAAAGTAGACCAAGGAGTAGACTGAATTCAAACTTCAGTAAGCAGTTTGGGGGGAAATTGCATCCAAACAAAAACAAAAACTAACTTTTACAGTTTTAGACTTTGAATATGTCTATAGGTTAGACATATTCAAAGTTTCAAAGTTTCTTTAGAACATCTCAATTTGACATTTACTCATAATAACACCATATAACGATGCAAACTAAAGACACTATCATGAAATTATACTCAGGCTGCAACTAATGTTTATTTTTATTATCAATCAACCTGTCAGTGATTTGTTAATTAAATTGTTTAGTCTATAAAAACATCATAAAATAGGGAAAGATTTCAGTTTTCGAGTTAGGCCTGCACAATTAATCGTTATAAAATCGTGATCTTGACTCACCCTGTTCACGATTTAATTTTTTTTTAATGACTTTAAGTCTTATTTCATTTTACGAGCCTACATTGAAGCCTCTATGTTTACAGGTTTGTGGTGATGCGCAATGTGCTATAGATGCCATTTGGTACTGCCAATTTGTTTTGTTTTGTCATGGTTCATGTGTCCAATAAACATTATACTTCTTGAGAAAAAAATCATGGCAGAGAATCATGATATCAATTACAAGCTAAATTTTTTTTTAAAAAAGATTAAAAAAAAGGCTAAAAAAAGATTAATATTTTTCCTTGAATTGTGACGGCCTATTCCCGAGTCCAAGATGATGTCTTCAAACAGTCCAAATATATTCAGTTGACATTGAAATAAAACATTGGAAAAGCTGGAACCATAGAATTTTTTGTAAATGACTCAAAATGATTTATCAATCATAAAAATTGAAAATTACTTGGCAGGTATTCTGATAATCGATTCATTATTTAAGTCTTTTTTCATGCAAAAAGTGTATATTGGATAGTTCCTGCTTGTCTAATGTGAAATGTTTTTCCTTGTCCTACATCCACAAACTGCATCAGTTTGGAAATGTGTACCTAATATAGTGGCCACTAAGTGTATATCATTATACTGCCCAATAATAACTCAATAACTAAATAATCATTCATCCACAGCAAGCCTTAGTCGGAGCATGAAGAGCTGTTATATTATGGCTCAAATGTTGCTTGTGACTCAAAATCGTGTAGGGGGGGTGGCAGTAGCTCAGTCCGTAGGGAGTTGGGTTGGGAACCGGAGGGTCGTGGTTCAAGTCCCCGTATAGACCAAAGTATGGAGTGTGGATCAGTAGCTGGATGGATGCCACTTCTCCTCCTGGGCACTGCCAGGTGCCCTTGAGCAAGGCACCGTACCCCCAACTGCTCAGGGCAGTGGTCCAGCTGGCAGCCCACTCACTCTGACATCTCCACATTTGTGCATGATTAGGTTCTGAGCATGTGTGTATATTTCAGACCTGTGTAGTGATTACTAACAAACAGAGTGTAAATTCTAATTTCCCCACTGGGGATCAATAAACAGTATAAATTATTATTATTAATAAAGCAGGTAGCTCACCTGGTAGAGTGGATGGACGCTCATATGCAGAGGTTCAGTCCTCGATGCATTGGCTCAGGGTTCGAGTCTGACCTGCAGCCATTTGCTGCATGTCTTCTCCCTGTCTCTCACCCTGTCCTGTCTATTATCTTTCTTGTTTTTTTAAGATTGAGTAAAGCACGTTTTCTACCCTCAAACAACAGGGCATGCATATATGGTGCTTGTCAGAGTGAAACCTTTTGCTTTGGCCAAACTAAATACAGTGCTAGATCAGAATAACCTACAGCCAGCAGTGTATAATATAGTTTCAGGCTTATGAGTCATCAAACCTCCTGCCAACATCCACTGCACACCTGTCGCTCCAGATTCATGCGCTTTTTCGACCCAAATGTAACATCTACAAAAAAACACCACATCCTGTGAAAATTAGAGCTCAGTTTTGTTTTTTAAACATGCATAACTTCTGACACAAAAAACGAAAACAAACAAGCCCAAAGCAAATCTGGGGTCTCAAAATTGCTACGTTTGTAACCCGGAAATTACAAGGCAACATTATGGTTTTTATAGCTATAAAAACATAATTATGCACTGTGGCTTTATGAATACTGCGGTTTTCAAAATTAGGTCTCTTAGAAAAGCTAAATACCTTTCTGTTAATTTGTTCCCTTTTCCCAGGCCTTTTATTTGGCCACTGTGGTGAGATAAACGTTTAAAAATCACGGGGTTAGCAACTGAGACACTTTCTGCGATCACACAAGCGTGTCCGGCCAGACTGAATATGGATTTGATTTGCAGTGCACGCCAACACTCCAGCCAATGCTAATCGCCAGGGAAAGCTTGTGAAAACCAGAATGGATTCTGCAGACATGGTTTTTGAGCTTGGGGTTTCATCACAAATCCATTTAAGCTTTTATGTAATTTGGTTAAATATACAGAATCCCTTTTATCTTTTTATGCATTCAATTTTGACCCATAGCTTTGTTGGAAAGTATGATGTAGAGGGGGGAAATTCCCCTTCAAACTGACCTCTTTCATGAAACCAACTCTGCAGTGTGTGTGTGTGTGTGTGTGTGTGTGTGTGTGTGTGTGTGTGTGTGTGTGTGTGTGTGTGTGTGTATGTGTCAGAAGGTAAAGCCTTACAATGTCTGAGTTTAGCGTTGTGGTGTGTTTGGTTTAAGGAGCTCTGCTGGCACCAGAGCAACTCTGCTTCCAGTATTGAGCGCTGTCCAATCCATTTTTTACGGTGGAAACTAGATAAAAGGATTTGCTGAAAAACTAAATGTCAGTCATATATATAAAAAATATAGACACTAGGCAGTGACAGGCTGCGCCAATCTGCTGACATTAATGAGATAGAAGACGGAGAGACTGATGTTGGTAATGAGACAAATGTGTCAGTTTTTTTGGCCTGGGATGATTTCTGATTATTTGGAGTCTAACCCAGGAATAATTCAGTTTTGTATTAGTTTTGATTTTTTTCATACAGATCTCAGTAAACAGAGATTACGTACTGACTAAACTGAAGCATTTCCTCTATACTACAAAAAACATTACGGGAACTATTGTACTTATTACTGCACTACATTTATCTGACAGCTGGAGTTACTAGTTAATTTTCAGATTAGGATTTTACAAACAAAACATATGATCAGTTTATAAACTATGATAGTGTGTTGTAGATTAAACTATAAGCAACATATAAAGTTAAAATGTTCTCTACCTCCACCAGCTGTAACATTGTTGCTAATAAATGTCAAAGGAAGTAGGCCTAATAATATTTGAATAATATATAAAATTATATAACTTTCTGAAATAGACCATACTACCCAACAAGTCATTTACTTTAAACGTTAACTATATTTTGCTGTTACTGTAATACATTTGTAGTTTTATTTAAGTAAAAGATATGAGTAGCCTATACTTCTTCCACCACTGACACCCATGTACATAGCGATACATTATATAGCGATACAATTATGTAAAGGGATTTGTACATTATGCAAACTTTATATGTATGTGTCTGTAATATATTCAGCAGTCTGACAGCCTTGGGGAAGAAGATGTTGGTCTTTCTGCAGTCTGACACTTTATAGTGTGTTATCTAAGGAAGGGGTCAAACAGAGGGGTGGGAAGAGTCATTTGATAATGGAACATCACCAAGATCTGGATGGAGGATGAAAATAATTATGGACAGTTTTCATAGATGAATGGTGTCTAGTTATACAATATAAAAAATAAGACATGCATTTAAATATAGTGTAGTTTGGGACTGTTTTTCTGTTTTTCAGTAGCTCCCCAAAGGCCTACACACACTTACTCGATCAAACGCATAATGAAACAAAGTAACACAAGTCATCCAAGATGATTACAAATATTTGCCTGTTTGAAATTGATACAGTGGCGGAACTTAGGGTTAGGAGAGTGGAGGGTTGCGACCAGCTGTCCAAACACAATCCAGATGATTTATAATAACACTTGTGAGCTACTAATGGTACCAAATGACACTGGAGCCACTTCAGCTCTGGAACCACAACCCACTGATTAACCACTGCATCATAGACCAATACATTTACAGTACAAAGACGCAGGTGGGTGGTCTGATAGACAGACAGAGACAGTTTCTGCAATGTTCTTCCATTCCATTCTTACTGTAATCATCTATTATCAATTTGTATCACTTTGTATTCCCCATGAAACTACAACTATATACATGCCTATACACTTTTTGAAAATATTTCTGACAGCCATCACTGCACTAAAATAAAAAATAATATTTGCCTTTGATAGTATGTGTAGGCTATATATTACAGAGAAAAGAAGGAAAGATTAAAAGATAGGTGTGTGTGTGTGTGTGTGTGTGTGTGTGTGTGTGTGTGTGTGTGTGTGTGTGTGTGTGTGTGTGTGTGTGTGTGTGTGTGCAAAGGAAATAGTAAACAGAGGGGCTGCAAATCCAGGAAACATAATGGAAACATACCATATTTGGTAAGTGCTAGTCTCACCCTTACCACAACATATTATTTTCAGGAGAAGAATGTGCAAATTAGCCCATAAAATGTGAAAATTTACAGAATTATTTAAGTCAACAATTAAACTTTTTATGTTACAGATTCAAAACAGCATCCGATTTTTTTTCGTTTGGAGGAAATGTAGAAACCAAAAGTAAAAACCATGTTTTTAAATATCCATATGTAGCCTATAAAATTTGAGGATTAATTTGACGGTGCAAGTACATAAGTGCCCAGTAGATGGCATAATTTGGTTATAATTGATTCAATGCTGCTAGAAGGTTTCTCTTTAACAACATGAGATTTTATTATATAACAAGCTTTACATCAGGGAAAAGCTTAAGAGTCACACATTACATTTTCAGTGAGGTAGAGACAAATACATCAGCTGCACGAAAGCATTGTAACACAAATGTGAAACAAACTCAAAAAAGGGCCAGGCACTACACACTAATTAACAATAGATACCAATGAAAATACTGCACATATAGCAGCAATAAAGCGGAAATAGACAGCCTTAACTTGAACTCACAATTTTCACATTTACATACAACCACAACACACAATATCGCCTACTCAAAAATATTACAATTTAATGGTGCAAGTATACAAGACCACATGATGGCAGAATGGGACCAAGAGTGTTTTTTTCTTAAACACAGACTAAGACATTTGTTGTAACCTGTTGATCATAGAGAGGGTTTTAAAATGCAGTTACACAACAGCTAACTCTGGGTCTCACAATGTCTAGATCCATTTCAACAAGGGTTTCACTTTCCAGTTGACTCTTAGACGTCAGTATCAGATATGTGTTTTCCACGGGCCTTTAAAGCGAGTGCAAGGGGGCCAGACAGCCATTTCAAAAGCCATGTGTCCTAGAAAGCCAAGGCAAAAAACTCCAAGACTATGTTTAAGGCTAAAGTTCATTGTGGTTATGTTTAGAAACAAGGCCATGAGGGAAAAAATCTAAAGTATCTAAAGTTGAGTACAATTTGATTACTTTATTCATGTCAAGTACAGTTACGTCTTTTAAGACTCAAAACGGGCACATCACATGAGTGTTCATACACACTCATGTGATGTGCCCGTTTTGAGCTGTTTATAAATCCTTCTCTACAGATGCTGCATTTGAGCAGTCTTTCGCCTGTATGGATCCTAATGTGTGTTTTCAAGGCTGTTTTTGTGAAAAACTGTTTCCACAAGTGTTACACTTAATGGCTTTTCACCTGTATGGGTTCTAATATGCTTTTCAAAGTTGCTCTGTGTGTGAATGCATTCTTACACCAAGAACATTTGTAAGGCTTCTCTCCTGTATGCACTCGAAGGTGATTTTTGAATGCCGAGGAATCTGCAAACGCCTTCTTGCATTCGCTGCAGGTGTACGGCTTCTCACCTGTGTGAATCCTCATGTGCTTCATTCTATTGGCCCCGCAGCTGAATTTCTTTCCACAGATTTTGCAAAGAAATGGCTTCTCACCTGTGTGAGTTCTCATGTGTCTAATTACAGCATTCCCTTGGGCGAACCTTTTCCCACATGAGTTGCATTTGAAGGGTTTTTCTCCAGTGTGAGTTTTTGTGTGTCGTTTCAAGGTAGAATTCTGAATGAAGGTCCTTTCACAGTAGCTGCATTCAAAAGGCCTTTCACCAGTGTGGATTCTCATGTGAACTTTCAGGTTTTTCAAGTAAGAAAAGGGTTTACTGCAGTCATCGCACTTGTAAGGTTGGTTTTTGGGGTTTGGCTTGGGCTCAGTAATATTAGCTGATGTTGTGTTACCATGATGATGTGTCTGCTGTGTTTTTTGTGTACAATTGGTAGTTAATGTGGCAAGGCCATTGTTACATTTATTCTTTAGTTTTGGCTCAATACTTGTTGCTGATCTTGCATTCTCATCCTTAATTTTTCTTCTTTGATTTTGTCTCAGTGCTTGTGATTAATGTCTTGCTTGATCTCTTCTTTTGTTTTGGCTCATAATTTGTATCTGATGATTTTTTCTCTGCTTTGTGTTTCTTCTTTTGTTTTGGCTTAGTATTTGGTGTTGATGATTTTTTTCCAGTGTTCTCTTTTGGTTTTACAGAAGTAGTTGATGATGTGTTCCCAGACTTCTTCTTCAGTTCAGGCTTATATAATGTGTTGCCAGATTTATTTGGTTTTAGCTCAATGTCTGAAATAAATGTGTTCTCTGCATTACATTTCTTCTTTGGTTTTGGCGCAGTATTTGTCATTGGTGTTTTGTTTCCATGGTTTTCTCTCCTGGGATTTTGGTTACCAGCTTCATGGCAGGTATCAGAGAGGAACTGCCGATTACTCTTCGGTTCTGATATTCCAGACTTTGGCCTGTCAGATTCCGATCTTACCCATTTAATACGGATTTTGTCAACAGGATTATCCCCTGCTGTGCTCTCCTGCTTCAGAATCTGATCTCCCTCCTGCTTCACTACCAGCTGCTTTCCTTCCTGCTTCACTACCAGCTGCTTTCCCTCCTGTTTGGTGCAGACTTCCTCCTGTTCCTCTTTGATCTGTGGAGACTCTTGGTGCAGACTGGAGTTCCTCTCCTGATTACAGATCTGCTGGTGAACGAGAACTTCCTCTTCCTTCTCCTTAGAGGCATGTTGCTGTAGGAGCTCTGAAGGTTTAAAACAAGAATCATTAAATGTTGTTTTCTATCCTGTTTAGCTTTAATAAGAAATATACTATAAAGTCACTATTATGTGTGAAATATGACTCAATATTTACCTACTGTAACAGTATGGTAGCACTGGTAGTCTGCTCTTTAGTCTACTTAACAAATCAAAATAGAATATAAAGCCACAAACGGTAAGTCATTCTTCTATATCAAAAAACATAAAACACCTGTTGTCTACCTATTGGAAGAAAAAAACAGGTAGGCTACCTAATGATAGCCTACATGTTTTCATTAATCTATACTTTCTCTCTGTAATAACAAAATATTATTTCAGTTGGAGGACACAGGACACAGTTGTGTGCGTCTCAGAGGAAGTTTAACCACATAAACACGCAAACCCTGTGTGCTTGGAGTTATGAAAAGCATAACCAGACTTCCGAATGTTTAAAAAGCATATTGACTTTGTAGTGACTAATATGCTGCAAAGGCGATCAACTACGTTACACCACTACTGTCTATGAAACGTCACTGATAATTCTATTGATTGAGTAGAATATGTAGGCCTATAAAAATAGAAAACATTCCATTATATAAGGCAGGGGTCTTCAATGTTTTTTAAGCCAAGTACCCCTTAAGAGATGTAGCAGGGACCCTCTAGGCCGTCTACTGTAGAAAAGGAACATGCATATTAATGTGGTCCTACAAAAATGTGTAGGCCTAAAGCCTTTATACATACCTTTTTTTGCATGGCATACTAAGCTATTAAAATAGCCTAATCATTGTTGGCATAATTTTATAAATCATGCTTTATTGTTAAAACATACATGTGGCACATTGAATCCTTAGAATTAACTTTATCCGTGGATGGCTATCTTGTTGACAACTTTACCTATAGGCCAGTAAGCCTGTATGTTTGCAATTAATATGTTGGAATAATCTTAAGACTTTTAAATTTTTTGAAAAAAGCTTTCAAAAATGACCAATTGTTTTGAGCCCTCCCCCTGCAAAGACTCTGAGGACCCCCTGTTGAAGATCCCTGATATAAGGTATTCATAACAGGAGGCGAGCCTATGGTTTGGGTCCGGATTGACTTGCTGTTCGGTCCAGATGGGGACCTTGGTCAGGACTTTAAGATGCCCTGCAGTAGTAACCTGTATGATGACCTCTTCCTGCAGTAATATTAAATCATTTTCCAATAATATAATTTAGCCTATGGTAATCTTACTCTCTGAAAGGACATTCTGGCCAAAATGAGCCTACTTTGATGGTTACAGGATACTTCAACTAGGCTTTGCTGTTAATACCTTTGTACTTTAATAAAATCTTGTAGGACTTTTATCTGTAGTAGCCTAATGTTAACAGAAGGGTATTGCTACTTTTAATGAGGCCTAAGTTAAAGATGAATAGGCTGCTTCCACCACTGCTTTTTTAAACAATTGTTTCATTGACAATAATAACTGTGCAACATTTTACCTTATGAAACATTAATTTAAAATTGTTTGGCAAGTCTGCATGTAAGTAGCCTTAAAGGTTAAAAACAACGAAAAAAGTAACCTTTTATTTAGACAGTAGTACTATAACAATAAGACCAGGAGCCTGCAAGAACAGCAGTATCCGGGAGACGGGGCTCATCTGTCCCACAAAGTTTAAACTGATGTGTTGTTCTTGTAGACCTTAATACATAAATACATGTTCCAGACCTGTCCTCTGTAGCTTTATCCGAGGCTTCAAAAGGATATCCAGCAGTCTGCGTTGACGATCAATCTTCTCCTCGTACACAACTATAGTCTGCTCACAAACTCCCAATATTTCCTCCACGGCAGCATTTAGTCGATCATTTATTGACGTTCTCAAACTCTCAACTGCAGACATTTTCAATAAATTACAATTTGACTTATTTGGCTGCAACTCAGAAAAACTGTTTTCAGTTAGTGATATAGATCTGAACAGAAATGCTTCATTTCCTGCCACTGCTGTTTCTCATTTATCATTAGGCTACATCAGAGATAACTTAACTAAAAGTGAAAGAGAGCAAGTCTTAAAGTCGGTAAGTGGTGCACGATAGAGGAAACTTCAGGAAAAACCTACATGTGTGACTTACAGATCATGTCTGATAGATCAGCTGCCTCAAATGTAAATTACAAGCATCAAATTTACAAACACACCATTTAAAGAAAATAATTACTTATTTATTAAATGTATAAAAAAGTAAAACATTTAAAATACATTCACTTTTTCCAGAACAAGTGTGATGGACTGTAGATTAGACAAGTAGGCTGCAGTTTAAAAATTAAAGGCATAAATACATAAAAGTCAAGGCATTTAGACACAATGTTTCTTTTCCCTTATTTTCCCAGTACAATCAATTATATAAACTTTTCACTTTTTTCACTCTGCTTAAAACAATGATAAATTGGATTAAGACTGAACAAGATTCCCAACATTCAGACTTTTGTTATATACCAGACCCCAACAAAAATAAATCAACAACATGCATTTGTTTAAATTGAAGCCTTCCGAAGTTACCGCAGTGACTTACAATATTAATTTTCACTATTATGAGACCGCCAGATATAAGACCTTCCAGGAAAAGTGTAGCCCACACATTCATTTCAATGAGACAACTTATAAAAAGATTATAACACTTATAATATTATAACACACTGCAATGTTATCCTGCAAAGAACCATATTGGCCAGTCAAATACATGCAAGATCAACAAAAAAGATTTTTAAAAAGTCACAATTGTCAAAAAAAATAGATTGTTCAGTGTTTTGGCACCTGTTAAGACTTTAACCTTATAAATCAATTATTCAACAACCTTTCTGGATTGTATCTCATCAGTCAGAACCAAGCTAAAATACTAAACTCAGTTCCTGCAGCAAATAATGAAAGGGTAACTCCACTGACTTTACAAAGTCTGTATACAGGTATTGGGTAATACAAATGCACATGTGGAAAAAGTAATACTCTATTTAGACATAAGAATGACAGGATGAACCTGCAACACCTACTGAATGCGGGGGTGTGGCAAAGCCTTCTGCGGCTCCAAAAGGAGATGCGTAAAGTCTGATAAATTATCTCAGCATGGGTAAGCTTTCGAGAATAAAAAAAAAAATTAGGGGTAGGGAGTTAGCAAGAAGTGAGCTTGCCAGACATCTGTTGCCCATTCCTCATATCTGAATTAGGCTAGCGACTCAAGGCAACTGTTGACCCAACTGCAATTGTGTTGCATTGTGGGTAATGTAGGAGCCAGATTTTGAAACATGTATATATATTTCAGTAATATAAATCAGTATTTCTGGTTCTGCTACATCAATTTTCATATATATATAAATAATCGTAACTCAGTTGAGTACTCTTTAACATTAAATAGCAGAAGCAATTCTACTTACTGCACTAATACTTGAAGTGCAAATAATTTACTTTAATCATAAGCATGGTATATCGAACGCAGACAGGTTTTTAAGCAGTGGAGCTTTGTGCATCACTTGTGTGTACATTCTTGTGTTTGTTGAGTTTTGTCCAAGTGGAGAACTTTTCTTCACAAGTATTGCATTTGTAAGGCTTCTCCCCAGTATGTCTCCTCATGTGTCCTTTCAGATCTGTTCTATAACTAAACGCCTTGTGACACACATCGCACGTGTATGGCTTTTCACCTGTGTGTGTTCTGGTGTGCCTTCTCAACGTCGTTCTGGTAGCAAATCTTCTCTTGCAAAAAGAACACTTGAAGGGCTTTTCCCCCGTGTGCACCCGCTGATGATTTTTGAAAGACGACGAATCTGCAAACTCCTTCCCCGCAGTCGCTGCATGTGTACGGCTTCTCACCTGTGTGAATTCTCATGTGCTTCTTCATATTCACTAATGCACTGAAGCTTTTGTCACAGGTGTTGCATTTGTACGGCTTTTCCCCAGAATGAACCCGAAGATGCAGGTCGAGATTATAACGCCGGTTAAATCCATTTCCGCAAACCTTGCATTTGAAAGGCTTCTCAACAGAGTGGACTATCATATGTTTATTCAAATCCCAACTCTCCCTGAACATTATCCCACAAGTGTCGCATTTGTATTTCTTTTCAACAGTGTGGGATTTCATATGGAATTTGTAGTTTTTGAAATTAGTCGTCACTTTACCGCACCTGTCACATTTGAAAGGGTTTTCGTCATCCTCGGTACCGCCTGATGTCTTCCTATGTTTCATATTTGGTGGCGGGACAGTACCTGCACTTGATGCTGAGCTCTCAATGTTACTTTTCTCACTTTGTGTTCGCTCTGTGCTTCGGGTTGATGTTGTCTTCTCATTCTTTTGTCTTTTTTTGGATGTTTGGTCAGCACTTCCATTTGATGTTGTGCTACCCTCGTTAGGTTTCTTAATTGGTGTAGGTTCAGCACTTGAAGCCGATGCTGTGCTCCCATTGTTTGGTCTCTTACGCGGTGAGGAGTCCATGCTTCTTGTAGACATTGTTTTTCCATCGTTAGGTTTCTTATTTGGTGGTAACTCTGTGCCTCTGGTTGATGCTGTGGTCTTGTTCTTATTTGGCGTTGGATCAGTACTTTTAGCTGATGTTGTCTTGTTAGATTTCTTACTTGGTGATGGCTCAACACTTCCAGGTGAGGTTGGTTTCCCAGCTTTGCTTCGCTTATTTGGTGCTGGTTTAGTACTTGAAGTTGATGTTGCTTTCCCATCATTGGGTTTCTTATTTGCTGTTGAATCAGTACTTTTAGCTGATGTTGTCTTCTCATTGTTATATTTCTTATTTGGTGATGGCTCAACACTTCCAGGTGAAGTTGGTCTCCCATCTTTGCTTCTCTTATTTGGTCCTGGTTCACGGTTTCTCTTTGACGGTGGGTCATCATCATCATAGTCCTCATTTGGAATTAGCTCAGTATGTTCATTTAAGGTCATGTCCTCATCATTACGTTGTTCATTTGGTGTTAACTCTGTGCCTCTAGTTAATGTTGTATTTGTATCATTACATTTCCTATTTGGTGTTGGTTCAGTATATTTACTTAATGTTGTCTTCCCATTGTCATTTTTTTTACTTAATGTTGGCTCAACACTTCCAGGAGAGGTTGCTCTCTCATCTTTGCTTTTTGAAGTTGGTGTTGGCTCACTGTTTCCCTTTGATGTTGGGTCGTCATCATTACATTTCTCATTTGGGGTTAGCTCTATGCCTCTAGTCCTTCTGGTCTTATCGTTACATTTCTTATGGGGTGTTGGTGCAACATTTGTAGGTGATGTTGTCTTCTTTTTGGGTGTTGGCTCAACACTTCCAGTTGAGGGTGGTCTCCCACCTTGGCTTTTCTTATTTGGTGCCGGCTTACTATTTCCTTTTGATGTTGGTTTCTCACTTGATGTTGTGTTCTTATTGTTATCTTTACTATGGAGTGTTAGCTCAGTACTTTTAGCTGATGTTGTTTTTACACTATCTGGTTTCTTATTTGGTGTTGGCTCAGAACCTTCATTGGATTTTGCGTTCCCATCACCAATCTTTTCTGATGTTGTCTCAGTACTTGTGATTAACATTGTGTTCTCATGATTATGTTTCTTATTTAGCATTGGCTCCCTTTTTCCACTTGATGTTGGCATCTCATTGTTATGTTTCTTAATTGATGCTTCCTCAGTATTTGTAGCTAATGTTGTGTTCTCTTCATTGCTTTTGTTGTTAAGTCTAGTTGGTGTTTCACTTCCATGGTTGCAAGTTATGTGATCTTGGCTCTCAGCTCTCACACAAGAGTTGTGAGAGAGGAGTTGGTGGTCAGTGCCTGGTGCTGGAGAGCTCTCCCTGTCAGATCCAGATAACACATTGTTGCTTGAGGTGCTGGATTGAGAATCTTTATTCAATGTCCCCTCCGTTTGACCAGGGTCCAAAGGGTGAGACTGGCCACTGTGGACACTTCCCTCACAAGTTGGAGTCAACTTAGAGGCTTCAGTCTCCTGTTGTTGTGCAAGCTGTGGTAGTTCCCGACTGATGCACATTTCCTCGTTTTCTTCTTTAATTGGTGGAGGATCTTGTGGGACGAAACTGGAACTTTGCTGATGCTGAACCTCCTCCTGCTCCACCTTATGGACAGGCGTTAGTGAAAGCTCTGAAGGACAAAGAAATGGACAATGATGAAATGTTGTCCATATGTATGTCAATATATAACAGTTGTGATTAAGGAAGTCTATAATGAACAGTTCAAACTGGAAAAACAGCAGTTCCCCTAACAAGAACAATGTTTTCATATCTGTTGTTTCATAAGGTTATAAATCTTTAGTTGAAATAATAATAAAAAAAAGAAAACATCTGGTATGTACAGAGCTTACAGCGCTTACAGAGCTACAGTAACCTCCAACTTATAAATAGCAGGGGTTTTTCACTTCCTTTTTTTATTTAAGGCATGCTCCAATGAGCCATGTCTTGTCTGTCTTGTAATAAGGTAAATGTTCTTAGGCATGCTTGTTTCTTGCATACTCTCCCTGGCGGCCATTCGATGTAAAATAACTCTAAGACCCCACGAAAGTAAGTACAGAAAAATAAAAATAAAGTATTGTGTAAAAATATCTAATAAACTTTTTTTCTAAACTTGTCAAAACAATCACTTAGAATTTGATTTATTGGAATCTCCATCAGGTGGTGCCATAGCCACAGCTTTTCTTCCTGGAGTCCACTCAAGGATGTGACTTTTCCTTTCATCTAATTTTAAATAGACTAATTAACTAATTAATGGAGAAAATCGTGGGCAATATAGTCAATAATAAAAAAATGTATTGCAAACCTATTGTTTTCATTCATACAAATAACTAATTATTAGTTTTAGTAAAAGGTACACAGTCTCTAGTATAGCTCCTCTTTCCTTCTACTTACTTAGACAAGTCTTTATCAGTATGTGGAATAAGTACTCGGATCACCAAGTAACACTCCAATACAAGTACGGGTCCTGCATTCAAAATCCATCTAGCTAAACATTGAGAAGTATTATCAGTAGAATGTACTTTAAGTATCAAAAGTAAACATAACGTTATTTGTTCTGTGGTAGAAAAATGGCCCCTGTGAGTAATATATAATATGACATTATTAGATTGTAATAATGATGAATCAATGCATAGTTGCCATTAAACTGTTGGAGCTCGTTGAGGTGGAGCTAAATACAGTTTAGTAGTTATTAAATCCCAACTTTGGGGTGAACTGTAAAGTAGGTAAGTATAAGTAGGCCTGGCAATAATAAATACTTACGTAACGTTAAAGAGCAGTACACGTCAAAACTTTATTTAAATACAGTAGTTGAGTATCACCGTGATATCAAGAGGCGACTTCCGCATTTAACTGTTAATATGGTATCATGGGTTAGGGTTACGTGTATTGTGATCGTATTTAGTTCAGGATAGACACATTATTACAATTTAGACACATATAGTAGCTATCAACGGCGTGCTTCTGTAACATTTAGTTATAATTTCGAAGCCATATTATCCGCATGCCAAACTGGTCTGTCTGGTGGGACTTGACTAACTAGCTAAACATACAATGTGATTAGACCGATACATTCGGCTGTTTTACACAAAACTGCTCAATTTGAACATATCGTTTCCAAACCTGTCCGGTGTAACTTTATCTCGGGTGTCAAAACGGCGTCCAACAGTCTGCGTTGACGAGCGATTTCTGCCTCATAACCTTCGATTTTATTTTCAAAGGCTCCCAATATTTCTTGAGCAGCCGCAGTGAGCCGATCACAGACAAACCGTCTCATACTTTGGACTGAATACATTGTAGGATTAAAACGGAGGTACTTTTTCCTCACTAAAACTTCATAAAACTTTTTTCAGCTGAACTGAACGTGCGCTTCAGTTTTCTATTTACTTCCGCAAACAAGCCCTACTGTTCCTAGGAGGGAAAAGAAATATGTCGCCCTATTATGCCTCTGATTGGCTATTACTAATTGTCATAATAATGAAGAGTCTCTTTATTATGTCTATGCCTAACCCTAACAAATACTACTTCTTTTGCCTAAACCTAACCAACCCAATGTACTGCATTGTGAATTTTATTCCTGTACTCTTTTTTAAATGTTGTATTGTTTTTCATTTTGTATTAATTTCTAACTGTATTTTAATGTTTTATGTAAAGCACTTTGGATTGCACTGCTGCTGAAATGTGCTATATAAATAAAACTGACTTGCCTTACCAAAGAAGGCAACAGTGTACTAGCTAATTAGAAAAAGAGTAGAGTGGGTCATGCCTTCGACAAGCGCTTTTGCCATCCTAGGAAAAAAAAGACAGAGTAGGCTATGCAGTCTTAAAGTATAAAATAGTATGCTATCTACAATATTGTCACGTGTAATTTTTCTGTATGAAGAAAAACCGACTTTACTTGATTCTTAAAAATTTTTTATTTTCCAAGTATAACAAAAGTTTCAGGTTGTTCATTTATTTTCATGTGTAGACTAGAAAAATTACAAAAAGCATCTCTGGCAATGAAAATCTTGGATCTCAGAGTCCTTCCAACAATGCTCATTAAATATGTATTAATTAAGCAAAATAAGAATCTAAGACAAGAATTATAGGGTTAAATATAATATTAACACAAGAAAATAAAAAATGAAGCAATATATAAATGTCTGAAGACAGTATTTGTAAATGTAATAAAATAATGTGATATGCATAATGAGAAATAAAAAATAAAGAGTTTAACATGGCTGGGATGATTTCACAGTATTATAACCATCTGACAAAAACGAGCGGTGTTTTTGGCTGAAAAACAATTTAAAATGATTTCAATTTGGAAGCATGTGTAAAACGTCTCCCTTTTCAAAATAAATGTAACATTATTTTCAATACCATAAGTAACCAAATGTACACAGCATGATAATGTCTAACATACCACGGTATACCATAAATCCGGTGCACCACTGAAACCCTAGTGTACTTTGAAATACTGTTCCTTACAGAAATGTGAGGAAGTTAGTGAAACTTCCCCTCATCTTATCCATGTGGAAAAACATATTTTAAATTCAGTTACAGAGCTGTAGCAACTACAGGAGTGTTTTTGGAATTCTATGAATCAATTTTGAATTGGTAGAGCTTGAATCGTGATTCGAATACGAATCGATTGTTTGCATCACCCCTAGATGTTAGTCACCCTCAGATGTAAAAACAAGGGACCACAATGGAAATAAGTCTTTGGGCTTTATTGTGTCATCCCCTTTTTTCCATGATTTGGAAGATTATGATTGTTTCAAAGAAATACTGTTGCTAACAGAACAATAAAAAAAAATCTCTCTCTCTCTCTCTCTCTCTCTCTCTCTCTCTCTCTCTCTCTCTCTCTCTATATATATATATATACACACACACATATATATATTTATACTGTGTGTGTGTATATATATATATATATATATATATATATATATATATATAGAAATAATACAGTCATAGAAAGGGAAAGTTTACACTATGATAATTACATCTCATCTGTAATAATATGTTTCACATTATATTATAAAAATGTAGCTACTGCAAAAGTGTATTACATTCATTTTTTGAGCACATCTCCACAGGAGTAATAGCTTGATGGTTTCTCCTGCGTACATTGAATTTCGAGCGTATGATTTGACAAAAAACAATTTTCACTAGTGCTGCATTCATGTGGCTCCTCAAATAGTGGGTTGAAATACCCAATTGAAACACTGCAAAGATTTTTCCTTAAAGCTTTAGCAAAGATGGCTTCTCACTAGTGTGGGCTCTTCTCATGTGGACCAACAAGCCACTTTTGCATCTGTAACCCTTTTCGCATGTCTTACAAGTATAAGGCTTCTCACCTGTGTGGGTTCTTATGTGGACTGTCAAATCCCCTCTCTGTCTAAAAGCTTTACCACATGTTTTACAAACATAAGGCTTCTCACCTGTGTGGATTCTCATGTGGACTATCAATTCATCGCTACGTCTGAAATCTTTCCCACATGTTTCACAGGTATACGGCTTCTCACCTGTGTGGATTCTCATATGCCTTTTCAATGCTTTAATGTCACAGAATGTTTTCCTGCAAGTCTTGCAAAGGTACGGCTTCTCCCCTGTGTGGGTTCTCATGTGGACCACCAATTCGTTGTTACGTCTGAAATCTTTCCCACATGTTTCACAGGTATACGGCTTCTCACCTGTGTGGATTCTCATGTGCTTTATCAATGTTGAAACGTCACAGAATCCTTTCCCGCAGGTCTTGCAAAGGTACGGCTTCTCACCTGTGTGGGTTCTCATGTGGACTTTCAAGACACTGCCAAGTCGGAAATCTTTCCCACATGTTTCACAGGTATAAGGCTTCTCACCTGTGTGGATTGTCATGTGCCTTCTCAATGCTGGCATGGTACAGAATCTTATCCCGCAGGTCTTGCAAAGGTACGGCTTTTCACCTGTGTGCATTCTCATGTGGATTGTCAAGGCACTGCTAAGTTTGAAATCTTTCCCACATGTTTCGCAAGAATATGGCTTCTCACCTGTGTGGACGCTCAAGTGTCTCTGCAATAGTGACCTATACTTAAAATCTTTTTCACATGTGTCACATTTGAAATACTTTTTGCCTGTATGAGTATTACACTGACTCTCTAACAAGTTGCTTTTGTGATGTTGATTCTGTTCTTCTGGCTCTGCATTTCTAGAGTCTCCATGCTCGCCTCCTTTCTGATCTTGGCTCTCAGCTTCATGAGAGATGTGAGAGGGGAGCTGGTGGACAGTGTTTGGTTCTGGTTCACTGTGGTCACTTTTTATATCCCAAACATAGCTTAAAGGCTTTTTTTCCATCACACTCAGCGTTTTGGCAGTACTCAGGTACAGAGTCTTATCTTCACTGTGGTCACTTTCCTCATAGGTAGGAGTCAACATGAAGGCATCAGTCTCCTGCTTCAGTTCAAGCTGCTCTCCCTCCTGACTGGTGCAGAGTTCCTCCTGTTCCTCTTTAATCTGTGGAGGCTCTGGCTCCTCTTGGTCCAGACTGGAGTTCCTCTCCTGAATACAGAGCAGCTGATCAGCGGGAACCTCCTCCTCCTCCTCCTCCTCCTCCTCCTCCTCCTCCTCTTCCTCCTCCTTAGAGACATGTTGCTGTTGGAACTCTGAAGGGACAGAGAATAATAGGAATAGGATAATACCAGAGACGATAACGAAAAAAAATGCAGACAGGTTTGTACCAATAACGTCATATATGTACACAAATGTGATTATGTATCGAGTTCTTCTGTTTAGTGTTATTTAAAAATGAAGTTTTACACACCTATCCGGAGTAACTTTATTTCAGGTTTCCAAACGACATCCAACAGTCTGCGCTGACGGTCGATTTCTTCCTCGTACTCAGCGATAGTTTTCTCAAAAACTCCCAATATTTCTTCAGCAGCAGCAGTTAGTCGCTCGATGACAAACTCTCTCAAATACTGAACTGAAGACATTGTTGTTAATTTACAAATGAAAAAAAAAGATTTGCGCAACAATAGTTAACAACCAATACTTGTGTTGTTTACTTCCGCTGGAAGTGTTACAGTTTACTTCCGCTGGAAGTGTTACACTGTTAAGTTCTTTTTATTCAAGGTTTATTGGCGGTTGGCAAACCAACTGAAGGTGCATTACCGCCACCAACTGGACTGGAGGGCAACGCCACTGTTAAGTTCCGGTAATAGAAGTGAGTTGTTTTTCGTTCCGTTTTCACGTAGTGTTTTACATTTACGTCTATCTCATTTCACAGGAAATTCTGGTTCTTTTCTACTACATTTAAATGATGTCTTTTCGCGCTATTTCGCAGAATACCATAGAAATATGTAGCAGGTGTGAAAGAACTTAACGCAGACAAGTTAAAGTAGCCTAGCACCCATTGATAAAAAAAAAATATCCGCATTAAAAATGTAAACATGCCAAATAAATTAGAGACTAAGTTAGTTTACATTATAAAGTGACACTCGTGTGAATAATAGCAGCAGAGTTAGCAGTGCATGAACATAGTGTACACCAGTGCACTTTCTTTTTTATAAAGGCTGCATATAGGTGGTGTCCAGATAATGATGTGGGCTTTGTAGATCACTGACAGAAGACCTGGTCTGATTCGGAGAGACGGCATTCATCCCACTTGGGATGGAGCAGCTCTCATTTCAAGAAACCTTGACAAGTTTATTAGTGGACCTAATCCTTGACAATCCAGAGTTGGGACCAGGAGGCAGAGTCGCAGTCTGACACACTTCTCTGCTCCTCCATTCCAGGAGTTACCTGGTCATAACCACATAGTGACGGTGTCTGCCCCCCGACCATTAAAATTATTTAAATCAAAGGTAAACAGAAGAGGAGCTGTGCATGAAAACCTCATAACAATTAAAACCACAAGTGCAATAGTGCAAAAGAATAGGAGAATTAAATGTGGACTCTTAAACATCAGATCTCTCTCTTCCAAAGGTATACTAGTAAATGAATTAATATCAGATTCTAATATTGATTTATTTTGTCTTACTGAAACCTGGCTGGGTGATGGAGAATATATTAGTCTAAATGAATCCACCCCCCCCCCAGTCATATTAATACTCACATTCCTCGAGGCACAGGCCGAGGAGGTGGAGTTGCAGCTATCTTTGATTCTAGTCTAATAATCAGCTCTAAACCTAAACTAAATTATAACTCATTTGAAAGTCTTGTTCTTAGTCTTTCACACCCAAGTTGAAAATCTATGCAACCAGTTCTATTTGTTATAGTGTACCGAGCACCTGGTCCATACTCTGAATTCTTATCTGAATTTGCAGAGTTTTTGTCAAATTTAGTCCTTAAAACGGTCAAAGTTATTATTGTAGGGGATTTTAATATTCATGTGGACGATGAGAATGACAGCCTTAGTACTGCGTTTATCTCTCTATTAGATTCTATTGGCTTCTCTCAAAGTGTTCATAAACCGACTCACCGTTTTAACCACACCCTTGATCTTGTTCTGGTATGGTGTTGAAATTGAACATTTAATAGTGTTCCCACAGAATTCCTTTCTATCTGACCACTGTTTGATAACTTTTGAGTTTATACTGCTGAACTACACGCCAGTAGGCAAAACCTTCTATACAAGATGTCTATCTGATAGTGCTGTAGCTAAATTTAAGGATGTGATTCCATTAGCTTTTAATTCATTACCAAGTCACAAAGTAACGGAGGACTTGTATGCTAATTTCTGTCCTTCCCAAATCAATCCTTTTGTTGATAGTGCAGCAGGCTCGCTGCGAATGACACTCGACTCTGTTGCCCTTCTAAGAAGATGATAAAACCAAGACGGTTAGCTCCATGGTATAACACTGAAACTCGCAAATTAAAGCAAACATCGCGGAAACTTGAGAAGATTTGGCGTTCCACCAAACTGGAAAATTCTCGTCTAATCTGGCAAGATAGTCTTAAAACGTATAGGAAGGCCCTCCGTAATGCCAGAGCATCTTTTTACTTCTCATTAATAGAGGAAAATAGGAATAACCCCAGGTTACAGCTCTATTGAGCCAAGTATTCCCATAGCTCTTAGTAGTAATGACTTTATGAGATTCTTCAATGATAAAATTACAACTATTAGAAGCAAAATTCACCAAAACCTGCCTTTAACTGGCACTGACTTATCTCTAAACTCAGGAACCTTAGAAACAGCTGTAAAACCAGATATATGTTTAGACTGCTTTGCTTCACTTGATCTTTATCAATTTAATTCAATTATTTCTTCATCCAAACCATCAACTTGCCTCTTAGACCCCATCCCGACTAGGCTACTTAAAGAAGTTTTACCCTTAGTCAACACTTCTCTACTAGATATAACCAATCTGTCTTTATTACCAGGCTATGTACCACAGTACTTTAAAGTAGTTGTAATTAAACCTCATCTGAAAAAGCCCAACCTTGATCAACATGTTTTAGCCAACTATGGACCTATATCCAACCTTCCATTTCTCTCTAAGATTCTTGGGAAAGCAGTTGCCAAACAGCTATGTGACTTCCTGCATAGCAACAGCTTATTTGAGGATTTTCAGTCAGGATTTAGAGCTAATCATAGCACAGAGACAGCACTTGTGAAAATTACTAATGACCTCCTAATTGCATCAGACAAAGGACTTATCTCTGTACTGGTGTTATTAGATCTTAGTGCTGCATTTGATGCCATTGACCATCATATCTTATTACAGAGATTGGAACATTTAATTGGCATTAAACAAACTGCTTTAAGCTGGTTTAAGTCTTATTTATTAGATCAATCTCAGTTTGTACATGTTAACAAAGAATCCTCTGTGCACGCCCAAGTTAGTCATGGAGTCCCACAAGGATCTGTGCTCGGTCCAATCCTGTTCACTTTATATATGCTATTAAATATTTTAATAATTACAATAACTGAACAGAGAAATTGTCTTTTCTATCCTAAGCTCACACAGCAACATGTCTGGAGGAGATGATATGAAGGAAACCTGCATACATACATACATTCAAGGTGTGTAGCCTATTCTTTCAATAAAATGTATGTAAAACTGCTTGCTATATATTTTTTTGTGAAACTGGTTTTGCTTTCTTTTCAGAAGGAGAAATGATAAATGTTCTGGTATTGCATAGCACATGCATTGCAGTCGAGGTGCAGCCATTCCACTTTTTACCCGGTTCACCTTTAACAGGATGGATGGACTGAGCAACTGTTTCACAAATAGATAGGTAGATAGATATTTTTTGATCCCAAAAAATGGAAATTATGGTGTTACAGCAGCAAACATACATCAGTCACACAGCACAGAATATAAATGAAATACTAGGATACAATATAAATATCATAATCAGAATACTTTATTGATCCCCTAAGGGAAACTGTTCAAATATAATAAATAAAATGATAAATAAATATGAAATAAATACTGTTGCTAACAGAAATATGAGTGATACAGTAAAATGAAGAGGAAAAGCAGGTTAATTTAACAAAACGTGACATGTGACACCATATCTTGCTGCTCATTACAATAAGATATGGTGACCTCTTCTTTATAAGAAATGCTTTATAGACAATAACAAACAGAAATTCCTTCAATAGTGATTTTAAACGTGTTCTTTTTCCACATGTGTTGCACACAAGTGCATTCCTGTGGTTCCTCATTTGGATTTAGTAAGAAGCCTTGATGCCTTTCCAATTCAAACATTGCTTAAAACAGATATTCAACAGGGGGTCCGTGAACCATAGGGGGTCCTCAGAGTTAGTGCAGGGAGGCCGCCAATTTATGTTTTAAAAAAAATTCTCTTTTCAAAAAATAAATTATACAATATGTATTTATATACCGTATATTTTTTAATTAATTTACACATTGACGATAAGATTACTACAGGTACAGAAGCCACTATGGTAGCCAGGCAGTGAAGTTTAAGGAGTCACAGTACCTTCCACATACAGTATACGTTTAGCATTCAAACATGATGTGTAAATAATATATTAATATCCATTTATTTGTATCCATCCGGCCCAGTTTAACATGCAACTTAATTTTATACAATTTATGTATAGCAGTAGGGAATCCCTACTCCGTCTCTTTTTCAGCTAAGGGGTCTCCGGCCCTAGAAGACCCCCTGGCTTAGAATATTTTCCTACAGGTGTTGCTGTTATGGCTTTTCACTCGTATGGGTTACTATGTGTCTCTTCAATTGTGATGTCCAACTGAATCTTTCCCCACACATTTTGCAAGAATATGGCTTCTCACCGGTATGGACTCTTAAATGAGAGTTCAATAGTTTTGTCCGACTGAATCTCTTCCCACACATGTTGCATGAATATGGCTTCTCACCTGTATGGACTATTAAGTGAGTGTTCAGTGTTGATGTCCGACTGAATCTTTTTCCACAGGTGTTGCACGGATAGGGCTTCTCACCTGTGTGGATTCTTTTATGAGTATTCAATATTGATATATGACCGAATCTTTTCCCACATGTGCTGCATGAATATGCCTTCTCACCAGTATGGATTCTTTTATGAGCGTTCAATGTTGATGTCTGACTAAATCTTTTGCTGCACACATTGCATGAATATGGCTTCTCACCTGTATGAATTCTCACATGAGCATTCAAGGATGATGCCCGGATAAATGTTTTCCCACAGGTGTTGCATGAATATGGCTTCTTATCTGTGTGTATCATCTGGTGTCTTTGAAAATCGGACTTATATTTAAAAGCTTTCCCACACGTGTTACATTGGAAAGCACTTGTACTTGTGTGAGTGTTATGGTGAATCGTTGACAAGTTACAGGTGCTTACATTTTCACTGTGTTCTGCATTTATAGTTGACCCAGAGTCTCCATGCTCACCCCATTTCTGATCTTGGCTCTCAGCTACACAAGAGGTGTGAGAGAAGAACTGGTGGTCAGTGTTTGGTTCTGGTTCACTGTGGTCACTTTCCTCATAAGTAGGAGTCAACATGAAGGCATCAGTCTCCTGCTTCAGTTCAAGCTGCTCTCCCTCCTGACTGGTGCAGAGTTCCTCCTGTTCCTCTTTAATCTGTGGAGGTTCTGGCTCCTCTTGGTCCAGACTGGAGTTCCTCTCCTGAATACAGAGCAGCTGATCAGCGGGAACCTCCTCCCCCTTAGAGACATGTTGCTGTGGGAGATCTGGAGAGGCTAGAATAATAGGAATAGGATAACACTGAGATGATGGAAAATCTGAGGAAAAAATAACGTAATATAGTATAATAATATAAACCATTAGCATCCGATATGAGACATATATTTCCTTTAGTTTTTTGTAAGACCATTTATGTTTTACACACCAATCCTCTGTAACTTTATTTCAGGTTTCCAAACGACATCCAACAGTCTGCGCTGACGGTCGATCTCTTCCTCGTACTCAGCGACAGTGTTCTCGAAAACTCCCAATATTTCTTCAGCAGCAGCAGTTAGTCGCTCGATGACAAACTCTCTCAAATACTCAACTGAAGACATTTTTGCTCATTTACAAATGATGAATCCTCTGCAAAATAGCACACATCCATATAGCTGAACCTGCTTGTGCTTGTGTACTTCCGCTGGATGTTACACTCTTAAGTTCCGACAATGCGAGTGAGCTGACGTTAGCCTGTCGTTCCGTGTTCACTTTGGATTGCACATCTCTCTTGCGTAATTTCACTGATTAACCTATTTACTACTATATTTAACTGAAGTCTTTTCGGAACAATAACTTAAAAAAAAAAATTAAAAAAATAAAAGTAGTAATACCAGTTTACAAATACCCACATCCAAAATGTTAATAAATAAACATACCAAATTACTATTAGAAAATGTAATTGTATATGAAAGGGAAAGTACTAAATCACATACTGATGGAGAGTAACAAGCCATCATAAACTCAAATTTGAATCAAGTAACTGTAGCAGGCATGTCAAGTTAATGTTGTGGCCTGACAGTTTACATTTAAACGTACAATGTAGTAAGAACTATATGTAGCATAAAAAAGCAAGTAATCAAACACCTTGATTGATGTTTTTTATTAAATGTGTTTGTGTCATCTCAAAAGGCCCAAACAATAAAAATCACATAATTTTGCAAAAAACATACAAACAACATGTATGAGTATTCCAGTGAATCTTGACAGAGTCTGATCTTCACTGTGGTCACTTTCCTCATAGGTAGGAGTCAACATAAAGGCATCAGTCTCCTGCTTCAGTTCAAGCTGCTCTCCCTCCTGATTGGTGCAGAGTTCCTCCTGTTCCTCTTTAATCTGTGGAGGCTCTGGCTCCTCTCCTGAATACAGGGCTGCTTTTACACACCTATTATGTGTACCTTTATTTAATAATTCTAAATATCAAACAAATCTGTGCACATGATCAGTCTTATTCTGTTCATCAACTAAATAAAAAACCGCAGTTAGTCATAGTGATGCAGAGTTTAAAAAGTTGCTTATAGTATGCCACAAGTGGTACAATGGCGCCTAATGGGAGGGGATGCTTGAAAGTGATAGGACACTGTCAGTGACAAACAGTAAGGTCATTTTATAAATCCTTGCTAATATATCTAATCTTAATTTTAGAGCTAGCCCTAGCTAACATTGCTTTTGTTAGCCTAGCCACGTTCTGAGTCTGACTAATCAAATAACTTTGCATTAGCAAAGAAATATCAAATTACATTATCCTAACCAACCCTTGGTAACAATTTACAGTAAATATACAGCAATGTACTATGTTTTCACAGTAACCCAGCCATTTTATTACTATAAAAGTTAAATACTGTATCGGTACTGTACCATAATCACAAGAATTTATTGTAATTTACAATTTTTTTACTGCAACCATAGCCAATAAAATCCTGTAATATACAGAATGGTATACTACATTAAAATACTGTCATTTTACATAAATTGTAATTTAGGTTTTAATACTCTTATTTTCATGTAAATTTAAATGCATACAAATATTGTAATTGATAATCTTTCTTGGAAATTGAGAATACATTTGAGGACAATTTCTTTTCTCTTAGAGAGGACTCTTCTGATCAAACACATCATCAGTGAGCAGGAAATTTACACTGTAAGAAAACCTCTTTGTTCGGTACAGATGCCACCATGATAGGCATACAGTATCACCATATCAGTCAAAATATTTGCAATTAGTTATTTTTCACAAATCTTTCAGCTCTAGAAAGAGCACTACCAATTCCACATTACTGTCCCAGTACTTTTGCATCTCACCATATCCAAATGTTTTTGGAATCATTGAAACCACAAGAGTCTTACCTTTACAAACAAGGTAGAGTTATAGTATTCCCATGCCGTTACAACCCATGCCCCACAACCACCTAAGAAGACGCCTTTGTGTCAAAGGTTTTAAAAAAGTCTACATTGACATCCACTCAAGGTCCATTAATTTCCTCAGGAGGGTGCACACGTGTGGATTGATACCTCCACGTGCCTTCTCCGCCTTGGAGCCATTCGCCGGATTTATGCCCAAAAAACATCTGAAAATAAAACCAACACAGCAGTTAAGGTCCTGAACAGTTTAATGTGTTTGCATGTGTGTAGAGTGATAGGGATTTTACCATTCAAGTAACCCATGACCAAAATAGTCAAACATTTGGTCATTGTGTTACGTATGGTTGGAATTATAGTGAAAATAACTGATTTCCCTTTGTGCTGGGGACACCCTGGAACCCCCTCAAGGACCCCTGAGGGTCCCTGGATACCACAAACCTACTGTTCTAAAAGATTTAGGGAATACCGTCAATAACATAGCACTTGGTTGTGTTGGTTTGTGTTTTACATTACCTTTGGATAAACTCTAGGGTGCATGCAGCCTCCTCAGGATACTGTAAGTTGAAGTTGTAGTAACTTTGCGAAGACAGCAGCAATCCCATTTATAAACTTAGCATGGGGTCCCATTACCACTTGTCCTTCGATTGAAAGCATCCAGGCTCTTGGCTTCCTTACCTCCCCTGAGAAAGACATAAGGAAGATTAATCTGATAGGATTTTCTGTTGCAGTGTTTACTAATAAATACGGGCCCAAGCGGTTTTACTGGTAACCCAATATAGCAACACAGCATTTCTTATAGGTTACATTAAATATAATATAAAAGGGTGCATTCCTTAATGTTTGTTTATTTTAATCCTTTGCTATACTGTATTAATGTGGTGTAGCTGACTTTATTAGGATTTCAACTGTTTTCAAAGTATGTACTGTAATGACTGGGCCAACAAAATGTAAATCAAATATTGTGAGAACAAAATTAAAGAAGGGCTGGGTATCGGATTCAATACTTTTTAGGCAACGACATTCCCCTGCCTCTAAAGTATAGAGTACCGAAAAATGCCATTCAATACCTTTGGCGTGTATCTCATCATCCTCAATGAGCCAATAAGCATACAGAGTGCTTCTACCAAGATCTAATAATGTTTGTGATTGGCTGTCTAATGTTACACGTCATAGAGACATGCTGGGAAAACTCTACTTTACGCACAGAGACTGGGCTCACATAGTGGGAGCTCAGAAATAGAAATTGTGTGATTATGTTGATTAAAGTTGCAAGTTCTTTGTTTAGGAACCGGTATCGAAGTCCCGGTATTGGTATTGAATATTTTTGAAGAGAACCAGCCCTAATTGAAAGGGATGTCTTTACAATACCTGATAGGATCAAGCGAGGGGTGCTGGGTAAGGTGAGGGTCCTCTGGACATCGGCAGCTGTGGAAAACGGCTGGAAATAAGAGTTAAAGTGTAAGTTAACGATTTTTCTATCAAGCCCCATTTCTTATTCACAACAGAGCTCTGGAGTTTTCCCAGACAAACTAACGTTTGAAAGGGAGCAATGTGCTGACTCAAAAACGTTTTTGCAAAATAATATATAAGGACAATAATATAACAATACGACAATAAGGACAATTCCGGCTCAAAATGAACCTAGGGGTTAATAACACATGGGTAACGAGTCAACCGCTCTCTGGAATATGTTTTCATGCTAATCAAATGTGACCAGTTTTCTACAAACCCCTAATCAGCTTATAACTCTAGTCGCCGGGGCATGTGAAAGTAAAAAGAAATCGCCATTTCTTTACCACTAACAAGACTCAAAATAGCACCCCGCTTCCACGGTAGCATGATGAAGGTCCCTACATGTAAACCATAGCAAACTACGTAAGTATACAGACAATTCATTAAAAAGATAGTTCATGTACCGTTCATGTATACAGGTAGGCGCCATCTTGGGAAAACAGTCATGACCAGTCGAATGACGAACACCGTGTAACCAGCAACATACAACATAGCTCAAGCACAGCGTTCGTGAAAACAAATCCCAGGGAACGGTTGACTCTGTACCCATATCTTATTAACCCCTAGGTTCATTTTGCGCTGGAACTGTCCTTTAATGAACATATAATGAGTCTAATTAATTGTCTCTGACAGCTTGTTAGAAATCGTACAAACAGCCCTTTAAAATAGAACAATGCTATCATAAATTTGACATGGTGTGTGAGAGACAACGTAGTTGAGCAACAGGGATTGGATTAGACCACAAGAGGGCAAGTGTTTATGAGTGCACTTACGTCGGCCTGAAGGATAATCGCATCCCTTGGTTCTTTAAAGTAAGCCAGCAGGAGAAGTATTACGCACACAGCCTTGTCTTCGGCCGTGTTAGGTTCATAGTTGGCAAGGACCTCTTCAACCCCTGGGTTCTTGTTGAGTTTATGGCAGAGCTTTAGGATTGTATCGCCTTTTCGCTCCATAGCCTCTGTTAGTTTGGCAACAATGGAGATGTCTGTTAGGTGAAGGAAGTGGGAGAACATGCCTCTCTGAGCAAACAGAAAAGGCCATTGTTTTTTTACATCCGATATGGCTGGTGGCGGTGTCATGTTAAGGTATCGCCGTTGTATTGTGTATGTTTTTTCAAGCAACTTCACTGCTCTTTCTGCCCCGGCAATCCCCTCCTCTGAATGCATAGTTACCATTTGCCTCCTTATATCCTCAAGTGTCACCTCCGTTTCCCCTGACGGGAGGTCTGAAGGTTCCCACCTGACACAGCCGTACTGGTCCACTGGGCCTCTTGACAGGGTTCTTTCCTCAGGGTTGGACCTTCTCTTTCGTCTGCGCCGTGAAAGTGGGTTGTTGCGGTTCTTATACTCCACTCTTGTTTATTTGCAAGAGGAGTGAGCTACAGCCATCTCCCACAAACTCTCCATTTCGATCAACATCAGCAAAACTTCTTGGATGCTCTCTAATGATATCTCGAACAATGTTGTGGCAAACAGCTCTTGATGGATTAAGATCATGCTCACGCATCTGATCCACCACAGCCTTCACCATCTCTCTTCTGTCAGTCGGTGATGGTCTTGTGAGACTGAGTGCTGCTGTTCTGATCCCTGGTGGCATCCTATCCCAGTCGACTCTGAAGTTGGTATACCATGGTCTGTTGGGAGAGCGGTTACAGACATTTCTGGGATGCTTTGAGTACTCTGGGAAGGGATGTCCAGGCTGCTCCAGGAGTTCAGCGAGAAGACATGGGAGGCAACAGCTCCGGTATTTGAGTAAATACCTAAGTACAGAGAAAAGAGCAGACTAAATACCGGGGGTGGGAATCCCTAGGGACCTCACGATTCAAATACGATTATTTCAGCAACAATTCAATCTTTTTTTTTAATTGACTTAACTTTTCTATTTTTATTTATTTCTATAGCACCTTTCAATAATTATCAAACTAATCTTGAGCATCACAATTTTGCTTTCGTTCCCATTTAGTATGGGATATCTGATTCTTTACTACAAGCGCCTGACCGATTCATCTAATTTTTGCACATTACATATATATTGACATTGCGTGTATTTTTTCCAATGAAAACTATGAAAACTTTTTTACTATTTACAAAATATAATGCAGAACAAAATGCTTTGTTAATTTAGAAATTGACAGCAGCTAATAGCAATGTCAACCCTATATCGTCATTTAACACAGAAGAAAAAAAAACGTACTCTCATCTAAATGACCAATAAACAAAGCAAGATCGTAGGACACAATGTCCTCAAACAGGTCATGCCCTAGACATGCTGTGAGGCCAGGCCAGCTAACATGGAAATAAGCCAGTTTAATGTGTTTTTTTTTTAACCTTCATGTTGTCCTTGGGGCAAATTTGACCCGTTTTCAGTTTTAAAAAATGTGTCACAAAAAATGGGCTGTCAAAATAAGCTTTGGGACAAAAAAAACTCAAAAAAAAAAACTTTCAAAAAACTTTGATAAAAAAACAAAAAAAACACCCACAACATTGAAAAGGTGACAAAAATGTCAGAAAAAGCAATAATATTGAAAAAAAAAGTGAACAAAACGTTTTCTTTTCATGGTTGACGGAAAGACAACACAAGGGTTAAGCCAGTAAAAAGGCATTTTAAACTTCATACCCCCCCTCCCCCCCCACACACACACACACAAACACAAACATAGCAGCAGTGACGATTGTGTTGCAATCCTGCAAATTATTTTAATAAGACTGTGGTGTGTCCTGAAATGTGTTTCTCATTTTTATATCGAAGTGTAAGCTTCTACTGAAGTCTTCTAAAAAAGCCCATGATACCACAATGTACTTAAAACCCTGCTCTCTACAGTAGGACAAGTTGCATTCACGTAAGACAATATCTAGCCTCTTAAATTGATATTGAAATAATATTGATATATTGCCCAGCCCTACTCACACTACATTGTGCAAGTGGAGAATTGTGAGAATTAAAACCTGGGGAATGTTAACAGTGTAAGGCAACTTGCCTGGATGCAATCTCTTATGTTGTGCCAACTGAGACACATCAAAGAATATTTTCCTGTACATCTAGCAAACGTAAGGCTTCTCATCAGTGGATGCTCTTTAAGTCAGAGCCTGAAAACTCTCCTACATGTTTTGCAAATAAATGGCTCACCTGTGTGTGTTCTCATGTGGGTCAACAAGCCACTATTATACCCTAAATGTTTTTCAAGTGTTTTGCTAAAAGTGACCATTATCCTGCTTCAGTACCAGCTACTCACCCTCCTGACTGGTGCAGAGTTCCTGCTGTTCCTCTTTTATCTGTGGAGTCTCTGGCTCCTCTTGGTCCAGACTGGAGTTCCTCTCCTGAATACAGAGCAGCTGATCAGCGGGAACCTCCTCCTCCTCCTTAGAGACATGTTGCTGTGGGAGCTCTGGAGGGACAGAGAACAGAAGGAATAGGATAACATTGTGATGATAGAAAAACGGACATCTAAGAAAATAAATATACCAAATATGTATTTAAAACCTTATGAGTATATATGAGTCAGATCTTCTTCTGTTAGTATTTTGTAAGGCCATTAATGTTTTACAAACCTATTATCTGTGACTTTATTTCAGGTTTCCGAACTACATCCAACAGTCTGCGCTGACGATCGATTTCTTCCTCGTACTCAATGATCGTTTTTTTAAAAACTCCGAATATTTCTTCAGCAGCAGCAGTTAGTCGTTCGTTGACAAACTCTCTCAAATACTCAACCGAGGACATTGTTGCTTAATTATTCGAAGTTTTACTGACGGACTAACCTCCTAACTCGAATCCATGCGTTAACCATGGATGCGTATGCAACGCGAATGGCGCCTGACTTCTGTTTACTTCCGCTCGATGTTACACTGTTAAGTTCCGACAATGGAACGCGTTTGTTTTTTGTTCCGCTTACAATTATTGGCATTTTTACAGAACATGCTTTTAACACCAGCGTCAGGGCTGTAACAAGGTAAAGGCTGTATCCAGTTGTCTTAGTATCATTTGTGGCTTATAAATAAATAGCAATTAATGCACAAATGTATTCATGTAGGCTGTTTAAATACTGTTGAGTTAGGTTTCCAATATTCTCACACTGCGACTTTGGAGGTTTACATTTGCCCCCTTCATTGTGATTATAGCAAATATTCTGCGCAAGTAAATAGTCAAATAAATTCATTAAACAGGTAATATATTTGTAGGAACTATGAACTCACTGTACAACAAAGATTTGGGAGATTACAATTGTTTAAAAAATATACTATAGATAACAGAAATTAGTGCTACAGTAACATAAAGGGAAGAAAAGCAGGTTACTTTAAAATAACGTGATGGCATTGTTGATGAAGTACTACTTCATTACAATAAGATATGGTGACCTCTTCTTGATAATAAAAGCTTTATATACAATTGCAGAGATGTGGCTACTACAAAAGTGTTGACAATGATAAATTCTGACTGAATCTTTTGCCACAGATCTTGCAAAGGTACAGCTTCTCACCTGAGTGAGTTCCAATGTGGAGTGTCAAGCAACAACTCTATGTAATACAATACTCAACTGCTACTATTAATAATATTATTATTATTATTATTACTTTTCACCATTGCAACTCCTTAATTATGTTAATTATGTAAATACTGTATTCCTTTAACTATGTAAATACCGTACATATCTACTCTCCTTATTTTTCTTTATTTATATTTATACTCTTTTTTACTATACTATATTTTACTATTCGTGTGACCGCAACACAGAGTTTCCCTTCGGGGATCAATTAAGTATTTCTGATTCTGATTCTGATACATGTTTTGCAAGAATATGGCTTTGTACTTGTGGATGGATTTATTGAGGTGAATTGAATGCTGACGTTCCACTGAATCTTTTCCCATGTGCTGCAATAAAAAGGGCTTCATTAGAGTATCAACAGGTGTCTCTTCAAATCTGACTTATACCTAAAATATGTTCAATGTGTCACATTTGAAATAATGTTTAGGTGTGTGCATATTACTGTGAATTCCTGACATGTACGGCTGTTTACATTGTTACGGTGACTTCTGCCATTGTGATGTCTTTTTTAGTTTTGGCTCTGCATTTAGTTGATCCTGAGTCTTCATGCTTGCTTCCTTTCTGATTTTGGCTCTCAGCTACATGAGCGCTGTGAGAGAGGAGCTGGTATCACTGTTTGGTTCTGATGCCACAGAACTTATAACTGGTAAAATAACAATACACTCCTTCTCAGCTGCATTCTCAGTTAAATCATGATTCAAGGACAGAGTCTGATCTTCCCTTGCTTTCCAAGTAGGAGTCAACATAAATGCATCAGTCTCCTGCTGCAGCACAAGCTGCTCTCCCTCCTGATTGGTGCAGAATTCCTCCTCTTCCTCCGTATTCTCTGCTTTCTTTGGCTCCTCTTGGCCCAGACTGTTCACCACTAACCATCTATTTTTTTTAATTTTTTTTAAAGTAACACTCATCTAGTGGCATGAGAGTCGGAACCATAGCTCTATGGTCGGAACAGTTTTACTGTACAGCTTCGGGGGGAAACATATCAAGTACGGCATTGCTTCCTGTAGTAGATTATTAGCGTCTTGTGTTTTTCCAAAGTAGATGGATTAGAAAAAAATAAAATAATAATAAATGATTGGTTTTAGCTAAGAGCCTGCGTCAATTCAGCTTTAGCATATTTTAGTGTTTTCACACACTGTGAAATGGGAGCATATTACTGTGCTATATGTAGGCAAACAACATTCACTGGAAAGGGACACATCTTCGGAAAAAATCACCAAAGCAGACTTAGAGTGGTCCTCCTTAAATTTTTAGAAAAGGTAAGTAGGCTAATGTCAATTGACTGTTACAGATGTATAATATGTTGAGTGTTTGTGCTAAGATTGTCTTCCACCTTGCTGAATTTGACTTACTAACGTTAGCCCGGATGCTAACGTTAGCTGCGAACCGATGTCAAGATCAACATGTTTATATTGGGTCACAGTCACTGATTTCAGCGCTTTATGTTTAATAGGATGTGCTACTTAACACGTTTTAAGGTATCATCCGTTTTAATTAGTGTAACTATTATGTCCCTGTGTTTGTTTTATCCGCTGTTCTCCAGGTAAAAGAAGCTCGCCGAACACTTAAAAAACCCCAAGTAGAAAGGTTTGATTGCACCCAGCACAAGCAGACATTCTGGTGCTACTGCTGTGGGCTTGAAATCGAAAGAAATGTTACAGACGGCAACATGACTGTGCTGTACGGAGGCTTGTTAGAACACATGGCCACGTGAGTTTTATTTGAGTCACTTTTATTTAACTTGTTTTGTTTTCACTGACGCCCTGCGTCACATCCAGTAGAACCACAGGGTGCTAAACACAGAGCACCCTAGGGTTTAAACAGTATCCAGCAAACAAAAAAAACTCAGCTTTTAAAATTGCTTAATTATTTTTCAAACCACACAATCCACCATGTAATTGGCTGTAGAAATTTATCGTTTGCAAATCCCTTACAGCACACACATTTCTCCAGGGGTAGCACCGGGTCAACCATGTTCCCTGCCTTGCTCAAGGGCACATCTGCAGTGCCTGGGAGGCGCACCTCTCCAGCTGCCACTCCACGCTCCATATTTGGTCCTTACGGGGACTTGAAACCCTCAACTTGTGTTTGTCATAGTGACATTATCAAAATCACCAAGTATGTGTAAACATACAAGGACTTTGTATTGCTCTCAATGAACTTACATGGAAATAAACACATAAGCTAAAAACAACAACAACAATTTGACAAAACAAGGATAAAGATGACCATTATGTACACAACTATGTGAAAAAGTAAGTGTATGTACACTACTGGTCAAAAGTTTGGGGTCACTTAGAAATTTCCATTGCACTCCATTGTAGACAGAATACCAGCTCAGATCAGTTGCATTGTTTTTTTAACCAGGGCAGCAGTTTTCAGATTACATTATAATTACAAAAGAGTTCTCCAATGTTTTCTCAGGTAGTTCTTTTAAAAATAATATCAGATTAATAAACAGAATATGGCTTTGGAACCCCAAACTTTTGACCGGTAGTCTATAAAGATGTATAAATACTGTGTATATAAAAAAGCACCAATGACAAACAATAACTATAAAATTAAAGGTCTTTATACAAGTTAAGTGTTCTGTAAGTTGTATCCTATAAAAGTATAGGATCAAAGATCTTTTGATTAATATTAGCATATGCAATATGTTTTGCTCAGTGCTTCATTAGGCTAATGAAAAAGTACTGTAGTACTGTCAACAAGACATTTACTCATTTTTTATTGGCTGCCACATGTGTAGAATAGGTATGACTTGAGACATTAATGAAAACATGATCAATTAGTCCTTATCATTAAATGTTATTAAAAACTACCCAAATGCACCCTTGTTATGAGGAAGCAATGTAACTACAGGAAATAGTTTATTTAGGGATATCATCGGTGTTATGTGTTCTGCATTAGAAAAGAAAACTTCAGAAGATAGTTTTTGTCATCTTGACTTGCACATTTTGTTTTGAATTGCGGTTAATAACTGCTTTTGTTTTGACATTTTTAAAATGGGTCTGGTTTCAGCTCAGAACACAGGAAGAATACTCACAAATTCTGGTGGGACAATAAGGCCGATGCCAAGTTTAGAGACAAGGTCATCATCACAGAGGAGGAAACTGAAAGGTAGGCCTGTTGAGCCAAACGTATATATTATGTAACTTTGTTTGGAGAGTAAAAGATTCTTTTCAATGCCTTTTTTATTACTTTTTTAGATTTAAAGCTGAGGTGGAAAAAGCATTGGAATCATTTGTGGAGAAGGAGGATGAATTCATAACACAGGTAATGCAAAATCACTCTTAATGAACTTCACATTAACTTTGATTACACCTTAACAAAACTAAGAGTCTATAAGCCATGCTAGGGCCCCCCACTACATGCTCCCACAGACAATGCTAACATACTGCAAGTATGCAAGTCACCATCTGTAGGGCTGATGTCATTAGTTTTGGTCGTGAACCAAAGTATTGGGTAATTTTACATTTTGACCTTATGATCGTAGCAGAAGTTATTTTATTTTATTTTTTTTAGGCCGGGACATCTCTACAGCATTACAATACTTCATTTAGAATGGTTTCACACATATTTTGCCCAAATATTGTGCCCCCTTGCAATTTAGATATTGCACTAGTCCATACTGCGATTTCAGTAATATTGTGATTAATTGTGCAGCCCTATATCTCGCTAAAGGAAAGGTCAGAAGACTAACATCATTAAGTCATTAGGATACATCACATGTGTCAAACTCAGGGCTTGGGGCCACTTTGTTTTCAAACTGCAACTCATGACACTCAAAGCAGAATTTGGCAGACTTCTGACTTTGAGACTCAAATATTCCCACAGAACCACAGATGTCACCTTTGTTTTGCTAAATTTTATGAGGGCTAAGAAACGTTTTTTTGTTCACTGTTTTAGGGCTTCATGTTGATCATTTGTAAATGAAAAGACTATATGAGACATGCAATAATACAGTCAAAGATATTTGACTTTTTGGATTAAATAAAATGTCAATGAACTACATGTCTGTCCCTTTTTTATGATTCTCATTTTCTAGTGTGGCTCTTAGTGAAGTAGAGTTTGACGTCCCTGGGATACATCATTGGGGCACATGGCTATATGTAGTGGCGGCTGCCAAAGCCAAGCAGTTAGAATTCAGAATGGTGGCACCGCAAAGCAAACTCTCTGCTATTGCGTGGGTATCATCGCTGATAGTAATCTGTTTTTTTTCTTGTTTTTCTTTATTTGACTGCAGCAAGCTGATCACATCCGGGCACAGGAGAAGCATCGTCAAGAGGTCCTTCAGTCTCTTTTAGAGGTTTGTTTTCCAAGGATGCAGTGGCAGTATCCATCACTGTGGCCTTGACTGTTGTTTTTACCTGTATAGTGATATGATTTTGAGTTGCACGTGAGCTGGGAAATGCCACCATTCTCCTACTAAATGATTGTAACTGCCAAAGGAGGTAACCAATGATTTTCTGGAGATTCTGTTTACCTCTAAAGATTGTGGCTGGTGAAATCTTGTATTTGGTGGTTTAGAGATAAAGTAATTTTCCTTATCAGGGTTATGGTCAAAAGTGAAATAAAGCTTTTGATTGAAGTTAAAAGAAAAAAACAAAGCAACGATTAGAGAGATATTTATATTAACACTAGGGGCAAAGCATTGTGTTGGGATTGTGATAATCAAAACGTGAGCTGAAGCATGATTAGTGCTCAGACTTCCTCTGTGAACCACTGTTGGCTTTTCCTGAATCAATGTCAGCGTGAAGCAGAGCCGGAGTTGTTCAATGGACCCAACGGCACGGAAATGTCTGCTGAGGATGCTGTCAGGTAACACTGTGTCTACCTACAACATTTGAGTCTTTTTGCATTGTCAACAACAGCACTTGAAGATACTTTTGTTGTTTTTCGGCTCTTTTTGTTGTTGGGGGGACAGCTCTCAATTTGCATCTCAAGGATCAGAGCAGCAGGCAGGGAGCAGCTTTGTCGAGTCAATGGTCAAAGCACCGCGAGCTGTAACAGGACAAGGCCTGACTTTCATAGGCTATCAGGTAGGTGGACCGCTCTTATTGAGAAAAGTGTTTAAGTTTAATAATGGCCTGTTTTTATGTTGTTCACATTCCCATCATTTCATTACTTGTTTTTCTTTTGTCACAGAAGTCATCAAACAGTGGAAATGTTCATACAGGTACAGTAAAATAATTGTATGTAATGGTAAAGAAATACCAAGAGTACATTGGAAATACAGTAAAATAACAATATTAATACTAATCTCTTTTAATAGAGCAATTGTCAAACTGTTTCAAAGTGCTTCACAAAACAAATAAAACAAACCAGTCATATAACATCAGGTTTTTAAAACAACAAATCAAAACTTTTTGATGTGTAAAAACCTGTACAGTGTAAGAAAAGAAATATACATTGAGGGGGAGAAAAATGACTGAAAAAACCTTGCAATGTATGCCAATCCAATACAAATAGCTTTACAGTAAGCACTGCTTCGAAGAAATTTAGTTAAATATTATGTAATTTGATAATAAAATAAACATACTATTATGTATAAATTAATACACACCGTATCTCTATAAGTAAGTATTAGTTTTATTTTATATTAATTTCAACTCTTTATTCAGTGATCAACAGGATTGGATTATTCCATTAAAAAAAATCTTTTTAATTTATTTGTGTGATGTGTATGATGATTTCAGGTGAAGTGGGGTGACATTTTATGGTTAAGTTAAATTGTAACCATGTCTAAATAAATCCTTGCTAAATTCAACTCAGTTTTAATTTTTGTATGTGTATTAAAGGACACACATTGGTTTTGTTTCGCTTAATAAAAACACATACTAATGTTGTGTTTCAATGCTTATTAAAAATTGTGCAGAAACTCAGTGTCTCTGATAGTATGAACTCAGTTCACCTCTTGCATGTGATTTGAATAAGCATTTAGCCTCTCTGTGTGTCGTAGGTGCCGTCCCTCCTTGGCTCCAGGACGATCCTCTGGAGGGGACCTCTGGAGCTGCAGCTCATCTGGAGATCGGTCCATCGCTCCAAGAGTTCCTCAAACAGAGTAGGAATCACACTCACACATTTTTTAAAGCTGTGTGTTATGTACATTTGTTGTCAATTGAACAGTTTGTTTAATAAAATGTTCCAGCATTCATGATAATTTCCACAAGCAATGTATGTTTTATTAGTTGTTAGTAGTTAGTTTATATGTATTGTTTGTATGCCTTCATATGCTGCCTTCACAGCAACATTTAAATGTAGGTACAACTGTTGTGCCTTTTTATATATATATATATATAAATAAAAAAAAAATAACATCATAGCACTTACTCAGTATCAACATATACTGCCCTACAAAGGCAAAAGACCTTCCTTCTTTTTTTTTTTTTGTCGAAAATGAGTTAAAGATATTTTTGCGACATTCAAGACATCCATTTTCATGTGGATAAGTATCTTGAGTCAGTTCTGTTGTTTGTTTTTTTTTGAGAAAATAATGGGTTGTCTTAACAGTAACTTCTATAAGCCCAGGAGAAACCAAGGCAGAACACTGTTATACCAGTTACCTCTCTTTGTCTTTGTTTTGGACCGCTCAAATTGAGTTAAGGTGCTCTGTCTTTGTTTAGCCATGCATCAACATGAAGTTACTGTGTGTCGGTCTGTTGTTACGGTACTCTGCCTTTTGTACTGTCCATTAAAGTTTGCCTCGTTTAAATAACAGTGTAGCCTGTTCACTGTCATACATGGTGGTGGTACTATAATGATTTTGTAAATGGTGATCAGCAACCAAGTGTTGATAATGTGGACGTTACTGCCTTTTGCCTTGGCTTGACCTCCCACTTTTTGACAATACAAAGACAGTATAGAGTACAGTAACTTCCAAATACAGGTCAAAAGTCAAGTTTTAGCTCAATTTTTTAATGTCATCAAATGTATTTACTAAAACATCTAATTGCCAGATTTCCAGTGTCCTACCTATTATCCATTTGGCTGGACATCTAAAAAACTTTAGTCATTTTTCTCAGTGCCACACTCTTTCTAGGGCAGTATAGGTCTCTGATCTTAATTTTAGTCAAGCTTAATGATATTGATACAAAGGTTATATCCATGTACACTGAAAAATCTATAACAATCTCACAAATATCGGAGTATAATTGAAATGGCTTTATATGACTTTTTCCAGAGGAGCAAGAAAAGCTGAGGAAGCTTCCACCAAACAGAGTGGGCGCCAACTTTGATCACAGCTCGCATACTGACGCCAACTGGCTTCCCTCCTTTGGAAGAGTGTGGAACAGTGGCCGGCGCTGGCAGTCCAGGTAAAAGCCCATCACTCTTCACTACACCTGAGACCAATATGCAATATACCGAAAATCTCTTCTCACTCCATCCTATGCATTATACACACATGCGGTATGGTTTGATATCCTGTGTTTGTGTATGTGCTGAGATGAGAGAACCTGCTATTCTCAGAATGTAAAATATCTTTGTCTGGTAACTAGCATGAGTGTGCCTAGATACCTATTGCAGCAGCATGGGATATGAGAGGTCATTCCAATGTTATTTTTAAGTTGTTTTTGTACATGATTTCTTTTTAAGAGATGCAGTCTTTCAGATGGGTTTGCCTTAAGTGACACTCCAAGTGTCACTTAAGGCAAAAGTGATTTTCAAAACTCTTTATTCAACTTTCTGTCATGTAAACCCGAAAATACAAATAAAAAATCAATAAAATCATGAACTCAGGTGTCATTATGAAACAAATCAAATACTAAACTCTTTTCTACATACATTGCAAAAAGCTTTGTTTGTATTGCGTAAAACTGCAGTAATCCAGGGGTATTTCCCTATGCAGTCCTCCAGGTACCTGCAGGCTTTTTTGCTTTGTAGCTACGTGTTTATCGGGTCCAGGGACACCAGCCTGAGCCTCCATTTCAGCAATGAATGAATGAATGAAAAATACAATAAATACGTGTTATCAAAATTCTTGCTTAGCCACCTACGTAGGTCCTATACGTACTCTTGCAGCCAATGAGCAGCCGAAAGGAGCTGGCTGCAGAATGACTCAATCACCATGAACAGTTTTTAATGTTCTATCAGACTATAACTTCTTGAGAGTCTGCTCTTGAGACTTTGCTCTAATTTTCAGGACAGTTAGGGCAGGATTCAGTACAACTGCTTGGATTTTAGGACTGTCCTGTTGACGTAACAACGTCTGGTTACCCTAGGCCTAGAGTAATGTGTTGATGTAAAAACGAAATATTTAGATCTAAAAACTATCAAAGTAAGACTGTAAGCACACTAGATACAGACTTTTTATCTACAAGGCGCTGATGGCCTTGAGTTATATTCCAACTAACTGAGACCTTTGGAAGCAAAATGATCTGTGCATGACAGTCATCTGCCGATTTAGGAATATGTGACAATTATTTATTTTAAGGGCTAGAGACGACTCCCATACTAATGGGATTTATGACTGGTCATCATGGCAGCAAGACACTAATTAGCTTTTTTTGTATTTTACGAGTATTTTTCCAGTTGCTAATGAGAGCTGCCAAGATTTAAATAGCCTACTAAAACACTTTTCATTAAATACATTTTATCATATTTCATTAGTATACCATATGAGCTTTATATTGAGTCCCTGACCAAACATTAAAAAGACACATCATATTTTATTATTAGCTCAGTAGATAAACTTTATTGGTCTCTGAATGTGAATGTGACTTCTTTTTGACAGGCACCAATTCAGACAAGAGGAAGGGCAGACCAACAGACAGAAGAGGAAGAGGGAGCACGGGGCAGACGGGTCAAAGAAAGCAAAAACAACTGTACAGCTGACAAATTCTGACAACCCTTAAAACAGAGTATGGTGTGTGAGAATTTATGAGTGAAGAGATGTATATAGTTTGCAGGATGTGAATACTATATTTCTGAGTAGTTATACATGGGCTGACTAGACACCCTACAGTGGCACCCTACCAAGCAGTAGTGTGTGTGTGTGTGTGTATATATATATATATATATATATATATATATATATATATATATATATATATATATATATATATATACGAATGTATATGACAAATTGTAACAGTTTGAAGTACATATTTTAACTTAGTATATAAGGCAGGGCCTCTTGGATTACTATTAGAAAGTTATCTTTGATAATTTGGTTTTGTATAAATTCTTATGGTCCAACATCACAATACTATTTCAATTTTTTTTTAATCAATTTATTGTGTACACTCACTTAATAACACCCTGTTTCACACTCAAAGATTTAAACCAATTGGTGCTGCCACTCAATTGGTCATTGACCTGCTCCATTTAATCAGCTGAAATAAGTGACTTCAATCAAAGGCAACTGAGAGATAAGCCTTTATTAAGTTTTTCTTTTCTGCCCAGATTCCCACAGCAAGTACAGTGAGCAAAATGCTGTTTAGAGTTCAGCTCTTTGAGAGGACAGCATGACAACTGCTCTGGCAAGTAAACAGCAGGGGGCGCTGGCCATTTAACTAATAAAGGCCCCTGCTGTGTGATTGAGAAGATTTTACATTAAGCCAAGCTGCTAAAGCCAACATTAAGATAACATGGTAAAAAAAATCCAAACGTTATTACCAGTTTTCAGGATGTTTATTCTTTTATCCCCATATGTGGCAAAAAGACAGCCCCATTGAATATTGTTTTTTTTTTTTTTTTGTTAGTTTTTACTAGAGCTACGTGCTTTGTTTCTGTCTAAAATTCTGACCATTTTATATATTTTGCAAGCAATCCTTAATGGCAATACACGAATGAAAGCAGCAGTTCTCAGTGTTTCTAAGACCATCTATTTTTTGCCGTGAACCTGTACAACCAAATAAGCTTTCATTTCCCTTTTCAGATCATGTTACGTGATGAATTACTGGAAAAGGCTTAAAAGTTACCTATGCAAATGGTTTTTTTTTGCCTTGAGATTAGATGTGATAATATATGTGAAAACAATTTATAAGTATATCATATCTTTTTGTTTCAATCGAATCAACATTTTAAATGTAGTGTTCTCTAAAACTAGAATGCTCCACCTGTTTTCTTATCCTTTATTATAGAAAGAAGGAATTTAGTTTCTATAAGTAAAGTTTTCAGTGCTTTTTGTTTTCAGAAGCTGAATTAAACATGGTTGGGTAACAACTTTAAAGTATTCTGGTAGCGGGACGTCTCAAACAAATGGACACCGGGTGGGACAATCACAACCAAGAGTCAGTCACAAATGACAGCTGTTGTGCTCTTGAGCATAACTTGTATAGATGAATGAAAACTGTGCCACTTGAAAAGGCATATTTAGCACATATAGGGCTGGGGCCCTAAAAATCCTTAAAATCAAACTTTTGTATACGGCTGCTCTCTTAAGTACATCCATAAGTAATTATTTTGATAATGCAGAATTTTGTGGTGCATAAAATGATATATCACTTGATTACTGGTTTTGTGGTAGGTATAACGATTTGGTTCTATTTTCCTTATCTAGGATAAGAACAAATTCAGAGAGGTGATTTTGCAATGACCGTTACTATGTGAAATATTCAGTGGTTATGACAAAGGGGAGCATCAGCATAGAGATGGATGAAGGGCCAAGAGCCTTACAATATCCTATATTCCACTTCGACTTCACAGTCGGCCTTTTTTTTTATCTGTACAGGCCTCCTCTCTGTGACAAGTTATAATCAGGCCCCAGTGTGTACTGGGCAGATAGGCGTGGAGCTCAGTGCAGCTGCAATGCAATATGGGGATAAAACGTGTAGCTGATCTATTCTTAGCTGAGTGACAACACGGCTATGGCTGATTCACTACAAACTGAAGAAAATGTGGTTGCCTTGAACATTTGACAAGGAATTTAAACGTTGCCATAAACCGTATTTTTACTACATGTTGATAATAGTGTTGTATAACTAACGTTTTTGCTTACAGCTATCAAATCGTGATTTGCTGTAGGTTTCTGTTAAATAATGAGACGAGCTTGCAGAGCTCCAGCACAACACAACCATAGTTTGCACTAAAGAATGGGAGGGGAGAAAAAGCACGTGTACTGGGCGTTTCTTAAAATGACCCATAGTCCAATCACAGAGTGGGAGTTGTCAATAAATCTTCATGTTACAAAGAAGGCGTAATCCCTGAGTGCTGATTTGTTCAAAGAAATAGAAGCGGCCAATCGTTTAAATGACAGGGGCTCAGCTGGCCGTGAAGCCCCACCTCCTTGCAAACCCCGGAAACGTCCCTTAAAGGGACAGAGGAGGAATTTCAGGCTAAGGTTGAAACAACGAAAACAGCTGCGAACACAGAAAAGACAGGAACGGAAGGAAAGAGACGTACTCAGCCAACAGCCGAGCTATGTGGCAAGTCAGAGTGGGAGGACGAGACTGAATCTGTCCGATCCTTTTACCCATTTGACATCCAGCTAAGGTTGCTAACGGCTTTTAGCTTCGAAGTCGATTTTCGCCCTACAACGTTAGCTACCTGGAATGCGACAACGCGGCAGAGAGATAACAAACAGGCCAAACTATCAGACGACAGGGACGTTCAGTTCAAGCTGCCAGGCTGTGTGTTTCCTCCCGAGTCCACCTCTTTTTGTCAGGTAAGTAACGGCTCCGAAATCTTGAAATTTGGCAAGCTGGCTACCTCTTAAACTAATACATTGTGTGAACTTTAATGAAAGATTGAAATTGAACAAAGGTACTGGTTCTTTTGTAATCCCTGAATGCTTGCAGTTAAAGGTTTGCACTCTGAACATGCAGGTCGTTACAGTGATCCTCTTCTCAATAATAATTTGAGCAAAGAATGATTGGAATTCAACCTAAACCATCCCATGACCTGACAGTAGCTTGCAGGGAGTAGGGGGCGTTCCCTTGCTTTGTCTGCCTTCTTTCTTTATGCGTGTGCGCGTACGTACGTGCATACAGTCTGCGGTGGTTAGGGACAAAGTGATAGAAATCCCAATGTATTAATCACCATCATGTGTGTGTGTGTGTAATCACAATGCATGTTTAAATATTTGATTTTGTTAGCTAGATAGCTGCACACTCATGCCCTTCTGGCATTGTGCATATATGGGCTGTGCAGGAAGGAGGGGTCAACCTGCACTAGTGTGTATATACATATACTGTATATCTGTGAGATTATGACTAACTAAGCGGGTGGAGTGATGATGATCAGTGGATATCACTGAGTGCTGTGGGTGTATTATTGGGCCAATAATAAATCCCTTGGATTGCATTTGGGAGTTGCATTGCATCATGCAGTGAATGGAGCATTGATGTTGGAATAAAGCCTTGTTGCAGTAAATATACAATCTATAAAGTTTTAGAGTAGTCAGTTATTACAGGGTTATTATGTTGAGCTGCAATGCATTGCCTCCCATTGTCCTGACAAGCAGGGCAGGATGACATTGACGTACACATTAAGCACAAGTGTGTGAGGTCACACTGACTCCACATCACCCTTACAGCACACGTGCATATCAGCTGCCTCACATCTATGTAAATAGAAGATTTGTACCACACACACAAATACACACACACATTGCTGCAGCAAATCCATCTGCACAGCCACCCCCCACCTCAGTCTGGAAGAAACCAGTAGGCTTTGTCCTCAGCTGAGTGTGACGTCATGTACAGATCTTTGCTGTAACCAACCCTGGAGGCAAGGCCTGGGTCCTTGGTCTGGGCTTGTCCTGTGTACAGTCACTCTTTGACTTAAGTTCCCAAAGCCTAAAACACACTGGGAATAATAAAAGAGAATACATTAATTCAGTCTATTTAGGTGAGATAAAGAAACATAGAAAATCATCTCACATCAAATGGAAAAGGAAGGTAAGGAGCAATTTAAAAACTCAGCAAGAATGAGTGTAGGACATTTTTAGCATGGAAATCACCAAAAACGCCAAGGAGTGATGACTTACTAAAACCTACTGTATGCTTATAAGCTTACTGTCCAGCCAAGTACCTTGAGTTAAGCAGTGTGGTCATAAGTAGTCATGTATTTTCTCATGGTAAAATATGGAGCCATCAGTACCTTGTTATGCTATTTAGAAGAGTACATTATGTTCAACATGACGCTAAGTTAAGGCTTATACTACTGAAAGAGCCAGTTTATTCTGTTTGAATAGATTAGACCCAGACTAACAATGTTACAGCCTCTGTCAAACATTGGCATGCAAGTGGCTCGTCTTACCTTGCCTGCAGTTCAACTACTGTGTGTGTGTGTGTGTGTGTGTGTGTGTGTGTGTGTGTGTGTGTGTGTATATATATATATATATATATATATAAGGGGGGGCTATTAAATGCTTTGAGCTGATCAAGGCTTGTTGTCAGTCCTCCAATGTGTCACTGCAGGATTTGATTTCAGAGATTACAGATGATTATGTGGGTTTGGTTTAGTTCTCAACACTTCCCTTGGCTTTATTGATCTCTTTTGTGTGTGTGTGTGTGTGTGTGTGTGTGTGTGTGTGTTTGTGCATACGTACCTAATGTTTTTGCATCTTTTAAAGACCTAAATTACATGTTAAATAAAGAGCTATTCAGCAATCAAGTATAAGATTTAAAGGTAAGAAAACACATTACATATAACAAATCAAATTGTAAACGTGTTTGTCGCTATGAATACATGTTTCTCAATACATTCATAAGCCTTCACCAAGAACTTGTGCCGACTGGTAGACTAAAATAAAATAAAATAATAAATAGTAAAATACCTTGTTCAGCCTAAATGGCAGGCAGGTTAAGATTAACTGTAAATAAACTGTGTTTGCTTGTAATTTTCCCCTAATGAGTAATATATTTTTCCAGTTGTCACCTTTGCAAAAGGCTGCTGTAAGTACATAAAGTCATATTTTCTAATAACATCCTTTTCCCAAATAGCACCTGTGCAGCTTTGACTGGTAACCTTGAAACCCTCACCTCGGGTCTTTACACATTCACACCAGCTAGACCTAGCTTCAGGCTTACCATTAAAAGTCAGATAGTCCACTTAACAGCCTGTCAATAAGAGAAACTGGTTAGTCGTCTTACAAACCTGCAGGTTCCATATGTTTGCAACTGTGTTCTCCTAGCTCCTGGCTTACTGTGGTTAAAACATTTATTAATTTATAGGGCACTGAAGGGAATGTCAAGTTCAAGAATGCTTGGAATAAGTAAGCATCGGGAGACAGTTAAATGTGGTGGAGGGTCTAAGTGTATTGACAATTAGACCCAATACAGCAATGCAATAATGGAATGAAAACTCAAAATAATGAAGTAGTCACCCAAGTAATATTTTTAAGGATTGATTCATTTGAGGAATTTATTGTGGTACTTCTAAAAGTCCAATCTAAGTGGCTCAACCAGCCCACTTCAGCCATTGATTGAATGCCATTTTAATGATACGTCTGAGCAACCTTGCGAAAGGTAAATACAGCTTTTTACATGCTGGAGTGCCTAAATATTGGGACAGAAAACAATGGATGAAAAAGTAAAAAGAGAGCCTCAAACTCATTATTTGATGAAGTATTTATTTAGAAATGTTTCATGCACACCTGTTTCAGCACATATCACCCCTTTGAGGATCCGTGGGCAGCAGTACAATACCTGCAGAATGCACATATTGAGAATTTGCCAAAAACTGGTTAATGTCCAGTACTATTTTATGTATCATGTTTCATTAATGGTAGAAAAGCAGCATTACACCTTTTGAGAGCCACTTTGGAACTTTGTCTTCTGTCAAGTGCAGCAGCCTGCTCAACTTTAGAGAGAGAGAGAAAGATGACGACAGTACCAGCCGCTGAATAAATCAACATGGTTTGACATTACACCCTGTGAGACAAAGCGTTGTTAAATCCAGACCCTGTACGATTCGGGTATGTGAGCTGTTGCAACAAAGGTGAAAGATGTCTAAAGTCCTGTGCTTGTAAGCAAGTGGGTTGAGTTTCATACTTAATCCTAATAAATTAATTAGTATACACATACAAAGGCTACATATAATTCTATGTAGCCTGTGAGCTATTCTGTTGATGTGGCTTCCATTTGAGCCCTAGAATAAATGGGTAGATGTTGGAAGGCAGATGTCTCTCTTTGCATTAAATAGGTCAACTCAGAGCTTATCAAGCTAAGACCTGTTCACTCTCTGCCCCTCTCCCTCTCGTCCTTGTCTTGTTCTCGCTGTCCATTGCTCTCCAGTATGTTGCCATTTGTCCTGTTCCCCTCGCCTCGTATCAAAGCCCTCTCGTATGTCTTTCTGCTTTTATCTCCATCTCTTCATCTTGCAGAAGCTGAGTATGTATGACAGGCTTTGGCGTTTGCATGCATCATGTGTCACTAAAAGTGACTTTTATAAAGAATGAACAAAAAACGTTTTCCTTTTGGATAGCTGTGATACCCACCCTCGGAAATTAATAATATTAGTTAAAATACTGGATTTGTATGTTTTGATTTACAAAAAAACAATCATAATGACCTTCAGGTAATGATCCAAATTGTATAGAGAGCTTTTTTGCATTGATGCATGCAGTGTGTACACCTGGACTGTTGTCCGTCACCCAGTCATGTTTTTTCTAACACACATATAATCTAACACATATAATTGTGTATTTCCTGCAGGCCTAAAAGCATTAGTATGTTTCATGTCCCCCCAAAGAGTTGAAAGCTGGGGTGTCCACCTACAAGGCGTACAGAGCTGTGCGTGTGTGCATGTGTGTTTTCCACAGAGAAGCTTCAGAGAAGTGAGGGCTAATCACACAGTATGCCTACAGAAAATAGTGGAGCCCTGAAGCCTTTTGTTTATCATCTGGAATATCTGTGTCTTTATTTATATACTCACGGTTATGGTGGATTAGTGTGCTGTAAATCTTTTGTGTGTGCCTGGCCACTTTTGTGCAACGTGTCAAAGCCAGGGAACAGCTGAGCCGGAGCATTTTTGACCTAACTGCACTGGTCTGAGTCCTTGGCATGATCCTTTTTTGTCTGAGGCCCAATGTAACAAGCAGAGGACACCACAGTTGGGAAGCAGTCAACAGATTGGCTAAAGAAAATGACTCTATGTAATGTCAAATTATAATCACTATACTGTATGTATGGTAGAGTGTACAGTGCTAAGCTCAGAAGATTTTTCTTACAGTGTGAATAAACTTGTATATTAGGGAGCCAGTTATTGCCGATGAATAGAAGTTTTATGTGCTGCTTTGGTGTGTGCTAATTCAAAGAGTCAGTTTCATTCTTTCTTTTTTTCTTCTTGCATAGATGCATGTCCACATTTAACTGAAAGGCTTTTGCATGTAATTTGATACATTTGTGGCTTTCTACAAATACATATTGTCAAGAAACTTTTTAGAAAGAGCAGGTCTAGACCATGTCCAATTTATTTAGGTTGCTTGTGTTTTTTAGGTGCTTCTGTTTTATTTATAGTTGTCTATTTAGATAATATTTGGATATGAGTGTCCAGTCCTGCCATAGGGCTCAACCACAGAGTAGCAACTCTTGTGGTACCAGAGCTTGTCAGTGTTAACCGGTGCAAAACAAGCACACACATTTATGTGTGTTTATGTTGGACTGATTTAAGGATTAAACCTAGCCAGACCTCTCTCTGCCCTTCACCCCATAACGCCCTGCAGACCAAAATGGATGTGTATGTGTGTGTCTATAAGCATGCATGTGTGCAAGATTAACTGGTATTTTAACACTTGTCCTTAAGGTCATCAAAGTTGTGCTTTGTTTTTTCAACTTATTCTGCTGTTGTAAAATTATCACACATAATAAAACACAAATAAAACAATCTCGTACTGCTCGTTCAACCGTAATATTCTCCACCATGCACTATGCCTAGTAAACATTCATCAGGTCAGTTGGTTAAATAGTAAAAATATGCCCTGGTTAGATATTAGTGAGCTACATATTAAAGCAAGTGATGTTCTTTATTTCCATTTCAATGCCCAGATGGCAGGCTGGACTAAATTCAGCCACTACCAGTCTGAGCGACACCACAATGCTGTGCGAGTTCCCCAAGCATGAAAGTAAAAAAAAAATTAATTGATTTAAACTGAAGAAAGATGAAAAGAAAAGAATACCCAAAGGCCATGATAATTGGGGAGATGAAGAAACACACATAGCGAGGTAAAGAGATAGAGAAAGAGGTAAAAAGACAGAGGGAGAGGGAAGCGAGGTGGAGAAAAAGGAGAGGGCTTTATTTCCTGTCCTCCATGAATAGGCAACATATTTCTCTGGAACATTCCATCCTTGAGCTGGCTCGGCCTGTCACCAAGACTCAGGGTGCCACACTCCTCCCCATCTTTGCATTTCTTCTCACTGCACTCTATCTCTTTCCTTTCTCCTCATACATATCAACCATTACTTGATTGTGTCCTTCTCTTGCCTTTCATTACCATCTTCCCTTAGCTAAAGTGAGCTAACTTTAAAATCCTTTTTATCCAAACTTTTTTGACCATACATTGAAATGCATCACAGAGTAAACCTCTACTGTGAGTGGGAAAATTAGATATTCCATGTGGGCTAGGTGATGATCAAATATTAGGAATTAATATTTGATTATTCCTGATGGATTCATGTTGAAAGGAAAACTGGATTGAACTTGATTTCATCTAACTTTAATGATCTCTGAGCAAAATCAATTAAAGCAGTCGATTACAGAATACACAACAGAAAAGTTTCCACACTTGCAGATTTGTGTCATGAATGGTGAAAATAATTGCAGAAGTGGATGGAGAGGCATATTTGGTAATGGAAAAATAAACAAATTATTTCAGGAATGCTTTATTTAGATAGTCCTATGTCCCATGTCTATTTTCTCCATCTGCCTGATTTAAACCTAACCCCAAGATTTATCAACGGGCAGCTGGTCAAACATTCCCCATCCAAAAAGAGTTCATCATCTAGTTCATCTCTAGAAATGTAAATAAAGCATCCACTTTGAATAGAGAAACAACTTGCAGGAACTGGCTATCTGATGATGGTAGAGTTTTTGGTTGTGGGATTTTGGGTGGGGTTATAGCTGTCAAACTGCCAGGTAAGCAACTTATTCCGAGGTCCTGTTCTACTGTAAAATCCAGTTGCCTGCGGAAGCAAATAACGGCTAAAATGTTAAAAATAGAAAGCTGCTAATGTTATTACCTTGTGGTGACCCATACTGAGTCTGCTAAAAATAGAAAGTCAAGACTAAGACCAAAAGCATGTGCTGTGAGAAAGTCGGAACCGAGAATGGGAAGAGTGTTGTATTTATTTTATTATGTTTTAAAATGGTTTTAATTTATGATGACAGGCCAAAGGGGGCCAACAAGTTAATTTATTGTTTCTTGTTGTTATTTTAACCTTGGCATTCCTACAATATGTCTACCTTATTACAGCATACTAATTCACTTAAATGTTACAGTAAAACCAACCATCTGTGCTTTTTATATCCTTGTAGATATTAGCTGTAACACCTGCTTCTGCACACACTGGAGCTTTGTCGATGTCCATTGTTTGGCTGCTGCTGGCTCTCATCACTTACTTAAAAGTCCCATGACATGGTGCTCTTTGGATGCTTTTATATAGACCTTAGTGTGTCGGAGCACATTGCTACTGTCACAGTAGCTATACGCTACCTATTTTAGCCCTCAAAGACCTTAAATGTTGCCCGTATATATGTTTATTTATTTATATGTTCTGTTAATGATCACAATATTCAAATCACCTGTTAACCTAGCCATTCCTCAAATTGTTAATGTGAATCATATGTGTCTAGTTTAAAAGATATATTTATTTTGGCTGTATGGAGCTTTTAAACTGTCTAGTCACCTGAGCCACCCCTGCATTGTGGAGTTGGTATGTTCCAATTTGAGAGGCGGGCTTCAGGCCTATATAGTCTGGCAGTTGCTTTTGCTCATGACAGAAAGCATGAGGAAAACCTGAGGGAGTAAGGTGTAAGTCCGTTGGATGCCCTCAGTAATGACTTGTCAATAGGAAAAGTGTATTTCTTTTTTTATAATGTGATCTTTACGACTCTCATGTCAATTTCTTTTATTTTGTGAAAGGGTTTTGCTTTGTTTGCCTTGATTCAGTTAATTTCTGTATCACTATTTGGCCTTATCGGCCTTACTTGGGGTTAACAATAAATATCCCAGATATGAATCTGTAGCTTTTGAGGAGAGAAGGGGGGCAAGGTGGAGTGTTGGGGGTGTGGCCTTGACCAACTGCCACTTTGCTCGTTTGAAAGCCATGATATCTCTCTCTCTCATGGGTGGGCAAAATTCTCTGGGCGGACAAAGCAAAGAAATGGGAGGTAACCTTGCCCCTTATGACCTCATAAGGGGCAACGTTCCAGATCACCCATCTGAGCTTTCATTTTCTCAAAGGCAGAGCAGGGCTCGGTTAAAACCTATCACCATTTCTAGCCACTGGGGGACTATAGGCAGGCTAGGGGAACTGTCAAGCCATGGAACCTTTTGAGAGTTGCAAACCTCTTTAACACATCTCCATGTGTGTTACATACACACTTTTGTAGATGCCAATATAAACAAGACACCAACACACACAAGGTTCCATGCCTCTTTAAACATGTTCAGTTGAGTGTGATACTAACGAGCCTCCCCCCCTTGACACACACACACGCACACTTTCCTTCCTCCACCTCCCCTCTTCCTCTCCTCCTTTTGTTGTCTCCCTCCCAAAGAAGCAGGGTGAATTGGAACTTGTTTTCAATACTTTAAACAGATTATTTAACACTGTGACTAAATTTTTTACTCAAGTGAGTTTTGAGGGCTGGTTGAGTCCGATTGAAGCTCTTCAGTCTTTGAAGACTGTGACTGTTTAGTGCTGGTGGGTCCCCCCCCCCAACACAGCTGGTGTCACTTTGAGAGGCCAAGAGGAACAAGTAATGTGTGTGTGTCTATCTGTGCAACGAAGCATTTTTTACGCACAATGCAAATCCAACCCTAACGTCATGATATAGTTTAAAATAAACACTGCCGTGCTCTCAAGTTAGGATTGGAATCCATGTGTTTCAAAAAGGTGCGGACCTCTCCATTTGCCTCACTGTCAGCTCTGCAAAATTCATGCTGAATTGCCTCATTTACAAATATTAGTTGTGCTTTATGTGGTTGATGTTGGACAATGACTACATGTGGCTATGAGTTGCTCATCAGGATCGAGAAATCAATTTGCCAGTCTCCTGCCGACTCTGACAACTTAGACTAGCTAGCCAGCTACCTCATGTTTTCAAATGTAAACATCAGAGAAAACATTGCGGAGAAGGTGAAGAAGATCTGCCCAAGCTAGCACTTCAATAGCATTTGCACACTGCGATTGGCCAGGCGTCCATGCTTACGTGAGGTAATAGAACCCCAGACGCCTTGGCTGTCCTATCCTAACCTTAACTACTTGAGGTCAGTGCCTAACCTGAACCAGTTGGGTGGCTTCATAGGGTGGGTCTTGCCCAGAACTGCAGTTGGATCCGTAATTACACTGAGCTTGGTGTGCCTCTGTGCCTCCGTTGGTTCCCAGTGGGATGTCAGGAGCTCTGGTGTTCTATTGCCGAGACTTGGCTCGATCCTGGAGTGCTGATGGTATTCAACTGGCTGACTTTTTTTTCTATGTGCTAGTCTGACGGCCACATTCGGCTTAATGATGAATCATGCACATGTTTAAAGAGTTGATTGGATTGCATTTTACTGGAGTTGTACCTTGTACGATTTGGTGTGACAATTACAATTTGATGTGTTTGATTTGTGTCTGTGTTTGTGTGTTCTATAGTTTTTTTTCTGCTCAGCTGCACTTGGAGTGCCTTTTGAATTGAGGAGGGTCCTCATAGAGAATACACACCCTTTTTCCCAAGTATGGAAAGCAACATGGCATCTTAAAGAGACAGAAGTGTGCAAGTTTGTGCATGTTAAAACAAAAGATCCTGGATAACAGTGCTGCTTGCGAGCAGTAAGTCCTCATTATTACAGTTTCACAGGTTTTGCCGTTAAAAGCAGCAGTCAAGCGTGTTTTACGACAGAAACCTTGGAACCATTAAATCTGCCCCTATCTCTCTGTCAGTTTATCCTTCTTCCTTAAATTTCTCTTGTGTATCTTGCTGTATGTCTATTAAGCCTTAAACCTCCCCCTTCCCTCTTTCTTCCCTATCCCCACATCACTATAGTTGGAGGTACGTAGTTGAAGCTGACTGATTTTTCAAACCTCATCTTTGCTCACTTTAACACATATCTTCACACACTGTATCTATGAGTATGCGCATGTGAAGCTGAAACAGTCAATAATAATAATAATTTTATAGTTATTTTTGGAATTTATTATCAATAAACCTAATTTTTAGTTTGAGTTAGAAAAACTGAAATTATGAATTGTTTAGACTAAAATTAAAGGAATGTATGTTGATGGATAATCACAGACTGGAATAAGTCAACTTTTACTCAATACTATTTCAAACCACAAGACACCTCAAAATTAATGAAAGTAGTGATTTGTACTTGCCAAAGAGCGTTGTGTGGAATCAATCATGTTATTTTGGGTAGTTAAAAAGAACATTGATATAGGAAACACAAGGACAACATGAGGGTTAATCAAGGAAATTTTAGGCAGATAAAGCAATAATGAAAATAACCAAAAGCATGAAATTCCCTTCTTGTCCATCAACAGCTGTGGCTGTTAAAAGCCAAATTTAATGTCCATCTCTCATATAGTAAAAACTGTACCTGTAAATAAAAACGGGTACACAAATCGTTAATATATTGTACTGTAATATTACAAATTGTATCATGGTAAAATGGTGGTAAGACTGTAGTTTGGCTTGTTAAAAAAGGTGCAATGACTAAATGCTCAATTACTTCACATCCTCCCAATAGAGACAGGGCGCATTTCGTCATACTCTGAAAACCACTTCCACCAGAGGCAAAAACGATCAGTGCCAACATATGCAACTAAGGGTTGAAACGCTAACGAAGTGCCTGTAGCTAGCTAAAACATTAGATTTAAGCATGTCAAAGGATTATTTTAGCACCCCTTGTCTACCAAAGAGGACAAGTTCATTTTTAGCAACCTAATATTAGTTATTTTTTTAGCAAGCTAAGGCACTTGCAGACATAATGCTGCATACCTTTCTGATTTGTCCACATTCCACCATAACACAAGTTGCATACTGTCAAAAAGCTTTAGCTTAATTTAAATAAATATAGTTAGCCTAAAACTGACATTTGGATATTTGTCTTGGCAACAAAATGCTAGCTGCAAACTTAACAGGCATAATAATGTTAGCTTATTGTCTTCCCATTCCCCCTGCTTATTCATCACATTTGTATATACTTTTGTCTTCCTAAAAGCTCAGTTTTTCAGTTTGCCAGCTTATAAAAACATAGTAATGGGTTATTTACAATGTTGGTAGTGCATCCCATCACACACTAGCTTTTAGGCATTTTTAGTTGTTTGCTAACAGATGGAATTTCTGAGGTGGCCCCTTCACGCAATACAAGTCAGTGGAGAGTGTTGAGTTGTTTTCCCTTCTGATGGGGGTGGGACTTAAATGTGCTCTGTCTCTATAAATACTGTATGCTACTTATCTGTATGAGTTTTTAAATGCAGTTCCCAAAATTTAAGTGATAAAAAAGTTTGTATGTGAAATATTAGGATATAGCAAGGTAGTTTTTCTTTGTATTTCTACTTTCTACTATTGTGTGATAACAACCTAATGTTAGTGTTACAATCACATAACTTAAGTCACATCAATTTAAGTAACTCCAAATTACATCTTAAACTTGAAGAGTTTTACATCATCTATACAACATACAACACCCCATTGGCGATTTTAGACCCACTTTAGGAGGTCTCAAGCCCCACTAAATTTCATCTCAGCCCCCCTAAAAATGTTTATATATATATATATATATATATATATATATATATATATAAATAAAATGACAGGTTAAGGACAAGGGCTAGACTTCCGCTTTTGGCTGTCTCGCTCTATCTAACCTGTCAGAGGAAGAGCAGGAGTGCACATATGAGGTTGAATGTTGGTAATCCCCATAGAAAGAGAAGAAGTTTGTAATTTCCTGAACCCAAATTGAAACGTTAGAATGTTAAAACATTGTGTCAAAGTGGTTGTTTACTGTGACTTATGAAGTGTCAGTTTTAGTTCCATCATAGTGTTAATAGTGTCAAAAACGTAAACTGTTTAATAACTTTTGCAAGGCACTGTATCCGTGTCACACATTCTCATTATATTAAGGGCTGAGCCCCCCCTAAAGGTCTGATCCTAGAATCGCCCCTGCGACACCCTATATACTTAGAGCCTTGTTTGGGTTAGGAAAATCTCCACAAAAACTACACACATGTCCCCTTTATCTTTCTGTATGACAGAGATAACCTAGCAAAGCAGCAGCAACTGGTTCTGGATACAGACTCAGGGTGTCACAGATGGAAACTGAGTAGGAGATAGATGTATATGAGGAGTCAGAGAAAAACAGTGGCAGACAGTGACTGAAACAAAAAAAGACAGAAAGCTATCAATAGGTTTGTCTCTCATGTCTTAACCAGCACACACCTGAGAACAAGTCAACCCTGGTTCCCTAAATATGGACAAAGGCAAAGCATAACTTGGTAGGTGTGTGCTTGTGTCTGTAAGAAGAGAGCCAGGTGAAGTTGTTAGTATGCTAAATATGTGTTTTTTTTTTGACAGCTTCAAGTTTGTTTTGCGCACAGTATTTTAAGTTGTGTTATCTTCACGCACAGTTTATAAGTGTGAGGTGAGAGCAGGCACGCACAGTGTGTACTTTAACCACATCACTGTTCGAAATAGTTTATGCCTAGTCAACACGCTGTTCTTTATTAGCTCACAGTTGGCAAAACACACATGCTCACAGCTGAGGGCAGCTACTGGTGCTGAGCTGATAAACTTTTTCACATGCACTTCATTTTCTATCTGTAGTCTAGCAGTAGATAAGCGTTCTGCTTTTGTGCTTGTGTTGGCGCTGTGTAGCCTACATTTCATGCTACACACAGAGTGCTTTTGTATGTGAGTGTGTATGAGTGAATAAGACACCAAACAAAAGTGGAGGATGAATTGCATAGATGTTTGCATTAACCTCCTTTTTATTAACTGTTTTTTCAAATGACACAGACACATTATGGGAATATATAATACAAGTTAAACACTGTACACAAAACATACGTGAGGCAATCAAACATACATATTTTCACACACACACACGTTGAGGAAAGTGCTCTTTGGTCTGTTTTCTACTTCTGCAGAACAGGCCAAGTAGGAGCATGTGGGCGTAGTTTTCCTCCCCTACGCCTCCTCTCCCCTTTCACTCCCTCCCCCCAGCCAATCAGGACCTCAGACACTACAGCTGTCCCCCCTTTTCTCTAGCCAATAAGCTGTCAGTGTCACCCTCCCCCCTTTCTTTCCCCTGTATGCCTTCACTGCTGAGTGAGCAAAGCATGCCTGGCTCTATCAGCTGAGAGGAAACGACAGAAAGAAAACACAGAGAGAGAGCGAGAAAGAGGGTGGGGATAGCGAAAAAAGTTTAAAAGGAGGGGCTTGTGAGTAGATAGAGGAAGAGAGGAGAGGGTGAGGAAGAGGAGAAATGGGAGGAGAGGAAAGGGGTTACACTATCATGTGAAGTGGCTATTGTATTCATATTATTTTGGAGGGGTGCAAATGAGAGATTAAGAGTGCAGGGGGGAGCTTGAGAGAGAGAAAAGAAGAGTGGGAAAGCGAGATGGGTGAGGGTTGAGAGTTGTCGATGGGTTTTTTTGATTCGTGTGTGACTGAGGGTGGAGGGAGGTAGACAGAAAGAAAACAAAATACAGAGAGAGAAAGAGAGTCAGTGCAGGCTATCATACCTTCACAAAACGAGCAGAGGGAGGCAAAACAACTTGACTTATCTCTGCCTTTCTCAACATCACCTATTCAGGAGGAAAAAAGACAATATACAACAAACCGGAGATTCGAGGGAGAGCAACCTGACCCAGAGGAAATAGAAACACAGAAGACAGAAAGAAAAGGCAGCAAAGTTACCCACCCAGCCACCAAACTCACAGAGGAACAAAGGAGAGAGACAGAGAGTGAGACAGCAAGATAAACCCCATCATTCAGAGGGTGAGTGTCACAGGTTCTCTTGCTGTCAAGCCAAGTGTAATAATGTTGCTCCTGTCATATTGTCAGCTGGGTTTGGGTGACTCAACGTCTCCTAAAATGGACACATGAAAGGCAGGCAGAAATACAGACGGAGGGAGGGAGGGAGAGACAGAAAGGGACCCTGTGTCAAACAGCATTCTCAGCATCTATGTCACTGAGCCAGCTTAGTTTAGACTGTCCTAACTACCACGCCTGAATACTCTTGTCTTGTCTCCGTCACTTTCTGTTCTTTCTTTGTTGCTTCCTGTCTTGTTTTTGTCTCTCTCTCTCTCTCTCTCTCTCTCTCTCTCTCTCTCTCTCTCTCTCACTCTCACACACAGACGCATACACACACACACATTCTCTTTCTAGATTGCTCCTCTAATCTAATCAACAGGTGATTGCTGGATTACTGAGCAACTTTTTTGTATTATAGAATGTGCACATACGTGTGTGTATGTGTGTGTGTGTGTGTGTTTATCAGCCTCCAGGCACAGCGCAGACCTAGGAGTAGCACTTGGGCGGGGTTCTGCTTAAAGTTGATGAGACAATCGGGGCATTTGGGAGGCTGCTAAGTACATGTTGATGCTATCACACCTCTGTTATAGGCTGGGTGTAAAGCGTGCACTGAGGACACAAGGAGGGCAGAGTGCAACTAGCAGCTAGAGTCAAGAGTTTTCACAAAAGGCATATTCAAGATGATGAGCTCATGTCACTAGTACACTTTCATTTTTAAACAGTGTTTTAAAACAAAAATGGTCTTTGTCCATGCAAGCCCCATTCATGTCTTTTAAAGTTACTCAGTGGTGCATGAAAAACCCATCATTGGGTCAAAAAGGACCCAGATGATCAGCACTGCTTCAACTTTAGTAATGCAAGTCTATAGGGAAAAGTCTTTTTGTCACGGGATGGCCTGGGAGTTGCAATTTCCCTTTTTGGCCACTATGTTCAATTTGCCTCAAAGCCTGGGGCACTTCCTAGGGGCCTGGTTTAGGCTTTGTATCAGAAAGTATCCCCATCCATATTAACGACTGAAAACGCATATCACATGACCATTCAAATACACTGGGTATGCATGTGTAGATGTAAACAGGAAGCAGATTGTTTAAAGTGACTGCAATTGAAAATACTTTTGAGAAAGAAGAACAATGGTATGTCATAATGTAAGACCAGGAATGTATTTGCCTGGACCGACGAGTTGGAACCGTTACTGAAAGGTATGCAAGCCTACCCCAGTCCGTCTGCCCATCCATACAACGCAAACTTGAAAACGGGGTCAGCAGCTTTTCCAAATGTCTCCATTTTAGGTACTCGTAGTAATGTAGACGCAAAAAAAAAAGGTTATAACAGTGTGGAGAATTAACCACATCCAAAAGCCCCCTTCTTTCTTGTTAGGGGGTAGTTTGTAAAATAAACTATGAATTAAATGCAGACGAAAAAACACTTGCTCTTTGATTACTGTGGCATTGCGTTAATGCAGTGTGTTAAGCTCGCAATTCCAACCTAGAACATAGACAACCACACGGAACACATTTCACTTTTAAAAAACAGTCTGTACTTAGAGGAACAATGAAGCCATAGCCAGGGCAGTGTAGGTATAGGACATTACTAAAGCTCAAGGCGGGCAGGCAGCGGAGAATCCAGGGCAGGCAAGAGAGTCCACTCTTACTCACGTAGGAATCCAATAGTGGAAGAGACAAGGTCTGAGTGGCGTAGAGCTGACAGCACAGCAGCTCGTAGTAGAGATGGCAGCAGGTCTAGAGGGATCTAGAAAGAGGAATAAAAAGTAAACAGGACCACTAGGAACAAGAATATCACAAGGGCTTTAGCAAAGGACACTGAGCCAAGTTACCACATGGGTAGTTATAACAATGTGGCACTGATGAGGTGATCAGCCTGGGTATATGTACTACTAAGGTGGATCATGGAATGCGCTGCATCTGTGCAGGTAACTGTGTAGGAATGAACAGCACCTAGTTCCATGACACAGACAGAAACACATGGGAAAAGGGGAGAGAAAAAACACACAGGATGGGGAAAAAACAGCTGACCCATAACACAGTTTTTTAAAAAACTATCATTTAGTGAGCAATTATCCAGTCCAGCCAATTAGAAACTTTTTTTTCTATCATTTCTTGAAGGGAAGGAAAAACATATGTTGAGGTGAATTTTGCTTTTGATTGTTGTAGATCTACACTACTACATACCTGTATAACATAATGCATGCTTGCATGCGGCATATGGGTGTTGTAAGGAAGGTACAAATAGCCAAAAAAGGCCAAATGTAAGGGTATTTTCTGCTTTGCAGATGTTCCAGTTGCCACTCCAATAATTGATTGGGGGCTCATTCTAATTCTCTTAATAGGCAGTTCAGTGGATACAGGTAGTTAATATGCATTTTGTTGTCCTTAGCTTACTTCTTTTGGAATATAATTTTCCATTTTAATGTCTTTGTAAACATGACTCAGTCTCTTCACTTTTTGATCCCAATCTAGACCCATGCCCAAGCTAATGGTAGCTCTTTTAAATGTATTTAGTCTTGGTCCCATTCACCACTTTACTGAATCTTCATATCATTGGGTTTCTATGCCCAAGCAGCCTCTTTTATTGTTTTTCACCCTTTTCCTTATTTGTCTTTTCACCCACACACATTGTATTTCCTCCTCCTTTGTGCATGCAAATAAAACACACCTAAAGTGTGACTGAGCATAACAGGACTAACTTGAGTTAATTAATTAGTTATTTGTCTGTGTTTCTTCTTTACCAAAAGCATTGTTAAGCCTTTTAATTTAATCAATCACATACATACATGTGTAGCCCTACTGTCTTTGCTGATATTTGTCCACAAGACCATTTTTAAGAAATTATATTTTAAGTTTCTTTTAACTGAAAAGACTCACTGTTATGCAATTTAGCACATCTTCATTTTTAGGCTGTGTCCTAAAACTTGTCAGATCTGCTGGTTTATGTACTAATAGCCATGAACACTCAGACCTGTACCCTGACACTGGGGAGATCTTCCTGCTCCTGCTGTATGTTTTATATAGTATCATTTATACCTTTCTCAAAATCTTTGGCTGGGCCATAGTCTCTCTCTGTTTCTCTCCCTGTCTGGGTGTTACACTGTCAGGCGTTTCTCATTCCTTTGTCATATCACCATTTCTATTCTTGACTGACTCTTTCTGATAATTGCTTGCCAGGCGACTTCCAGATAACAGGTCTGCAGCGTTCAGTCAAGGAAATGTTGAATGTTGCTAAGTTTCAAGGGTCATGACCTGTTTGAGGACAGTGATAGCTTTTAAAGGGAAAATGTTTCATTTACCCATATTGGCAAAAATGGTTCACTGAAGTGGCGAAAAGTAGGTTTGTAGTAGTTTTATTTAGACTATTCCAGGTGTTTTTTTCATAGTCTTGACTGTGAGTGGCACACAGTGAGTGTGCACAGGCTAGGTGCATTTTAACAAAAAATCTGATTGTACAAATAGATATATGGGAGCGGTATGTTCAGCAACGCAGTAATAGAGCTTTTAAGTTCTCAAGTCTGAGCTGGTACTTGCCCAACAACTTGAAGCGTTTTTATTAGGGTGAAGCCAGAGTTACCCCCCCTTCTCTGTTGGCTCCTTGATCAAGTCTGAAAAGTGTTGGGTAGCCTCTGCCAGCCTCCTGTTCAGTTAGTTTAAAACAAGGTCAGAAAACAAGTGGGAACTAGCACAGAGCCTTTGGGCTCTCCCAGTGAGCTATGACATAGGCAATGACTATAAATACTCATTGCTGACTCCTCTCCCATTCTTTCCCATCCCCCACTCCGTGTCTGCCCCTGGGTGTTCACCGTGGAGACTCCACCTGTCTTCTTCGATGTTTGGTCTATAAAAATTGTGAAAAATGTCAATCCGTGTTTCCCAAAGCTAATGACACCCGCAAATAAATCAATCAATCAATCAATCAATCAATCAAAATGTATTTATATAGCACTTTACAGCAACCATGAGGTGCTTAACATCAGAAACCAAGAGTAAAACACATACAAATAAACATCATACAATAGAAAGAATGAACATAGAAAACAGTAAAATCAGAAAATATCTTGTTTTGTTCACAACTCAAAGATATTCAGTTTACTGTCACAGAGGAGTGAAGAAACCAGAACATATTGCCATATAAGAAGCTGGACTTACTTGATTATCAGAATAGTTGACGATTCAATAAATCCATAGGTCAACTATTGATTATTATTATTATTATTATTAATCAATTCATCTTTGCTACTCTTATTTATCTTTTGTTAATTGACTCGGTAATGACATGCCTGTTAACTGGGGGAGTTCTAGTTTGGCCCAAGGCTGTCCCCCGTCCCTAGAGATATCAGTTAAATAATCTGGTTTACAGTATTCATCTTCCAAATGTCCTGGGGCAAAACAAGATGAGGTGATTCCCTGTGTTGTGTTAATTTAACTCGTATAGGTAAGTCAAACTGGTTATCTTTTGTTATTTGGCTTGATAATGAGATTAACCTGTTGACTGGGGTAGTTCTGGTTAGGTGCAATAGTGTCCATCCCCCCCAAGAGATATCAGCAACATAATCTAGTTTACAGCATTTGTCAAATGTCCTGGCTTGGGCAGTGGTTGATATATATTTTTTTTCAGTCAAGTAATTTAAAGATCTGCTACAGGTCACCTGGAGTGCAGCGAGATAAATATGGCTATTTTGATCAATACATAATTGTCTAGCAATTTGGGGATTGTATTCAACATCCCTTACAGTTTAACCAGTGGATACTTGGGTGTGTTTCAATCTAGTGAAAAATACCTGTAAACAACTCAGATCTTTAGGCCCATGTCATCATTTCTGTGTACAAAATGCATCGCGTCATGATGATTCAAAAGCAAATACTATAAAGTGAAGTGAAGTAAGACTTTCAAAACTCCTCCAACTGTTACATTTCAAGCTTTGAATGAAATGTGTAAGCATGTTAATCAAATGTTTTTTCCCTGCTTTAGGCGAACAGAACATAAACCTTCATCACAGTGTGTTGACATTTCTGGCTGGCTGTACGTACCTCATGGATCACAGCCATTTTGAGAGACATTTTCTTGGAGGAGCATCTTTGCCGGTCTCCCCCTGCCCCCCAGCAGCCCACTCTGTAGCTCTGCTTCTTTCTTTGTGGCAAAACACAAAGAAGCCGTTATCCTTGGGCTACTGGTTGGCATGGCAACAGCTCACTGTGACACCCACCCACCCCCAAACCCCCAACCCCCACCCCATTCACATTCCCAAGTTCTGGTCCAAGTGGGTCAGGAAACCGCCGATTCTCTTAAGTGCCAACAACTTTGAACTGGAAATATTAACTCTCTGCTCCACAAGGTGCACTTCCAGGGTTGATTCTCGACCTAAACTGGACTTTGTACTCAAAATGAAAAGAAAATTAGATGAATATTTCTCCCTGTGGACTGATTATTTGATTGATTTGTATGTTGGGCTGTTCTTCATAAGTTCAGTAACAGACTTAAATATTGATTTCCAAACGTGCTGTGTTTGCATAAGTGTGCATTTGTCTACAGTAAATGTCTGATTAATGCACAGGTATGAGGACGTGTGTGTGTGTGTTTCTGTGGCTCTCTTTTGTGAAGTTACCAAGATGTGCTTGTGTGTGTGTGTGTGTGTGTGTGTGTGTGTGTGTGTATGTGTAGAAAGAGTTGTTCCACTGTTAGTGGTAAAGTAAAATAAACTGGATGACCACTTATTTGATTAGTTTCTATGTATTTCTTTCTCTTCAGGGATTCTGGGTGGAATGACCCAATAATGATGTCACAGCCGTGCAACACACCACGCCCAGGTGACCAAGGAGGGCGTGTCCAGCTATCAGCCAATCACAGAAGGAGCCCCAATAGTATTATTTCCGATTCTAGTTCAGAGACATCTCCTCTCAAGAGCCTCCTGCATCACTGACACTCCGCCCCTCTGGTAAATTTTTAGCCTTCAGGATGAGGATTTTAACTAAGGCACTTATTGCAGAACATTTTTTATTAAATGTCTTTCTCTCTACAAACAGATACAATACAATTGATGTGTACAGATCAACTGGTTACCTGTCCAAGTTGCTTGAAATTTCTAATGGTTAAAAGAAATCAGAACTTGATTTAGTCTTTGAAAAAGTGTTGGACAAGCATGCAGTTAAAAGAGGAATATCTTCAGCTTTATTGCAATGTTACATATATACACACTGCAATAACATCGAATCATAAACTATAGTACCTATTATGATGTTAGTTGCATGTATTTTAATGTTTAACCAACAAACCTTTTTATTTCTCCTCAGGTCGTATCTTCTGTGCCCCCTCCTGCTTCCTCTGGAGTCCTTACTGTTTCATGATTAATTATCTTGGGATGTTGGCGTCGCTTTGTGGCAGCTGCCATGGAGATAAACGGATTCCTTTAGTAGACCATTTTAGACACAACCTCCAGATGTTGTGCCAGATGCAAGTTGTCCACACGGGCAGAATTAGACAAGGACAGCCACAGAGGTGAGATGCTGATTTTGTGCATTGTCTTCAATATAAAAATCAATTTGGCAGGAGAGAAATTAGACTGATGCCTTTCCTAAATTGCATTTATATAACGTCCTATTCATGCAATTAAAGTGCTGTATATTTTTATATGGTTTTAAAGCTGAAACGTCCTGACTGGTGTTTAGATTTTATGTTCAATCAAACTATATCATAAAATATAAGTACCCAACTTCCCTTTGCTTTTGTGGCAAGACTATTTTCTCAGGGCATAGCAGGTTTAACACAGTGACAGTGAAATCATTGCATCATAGTCATTTCATTTGAAGTGTTAAGGCAGTGTGTCAAAACCAAGACCGAAAGGTGTAACATTCCTTTGCAGACACAATAAGTAAGTAGCAAAAGGGGATTTAGCCACTATAACTATTTTTTCCTTAAAGCTTTTTTTGTTGGTGTTCGGTAATACCTGGCTGAGATGAATGTCATTATTTAGCATGTACCAGACCTGAGGGGGGGTTTATAATGGATATTGCTTGATGTGATTTATGCTGTTTGTCTATGGCATTCAGTCAGTACTTATGTGGAGAACTGTGAAAGAAAGGACAATCTGCATACCATATGTGATGTGCTAGTTCTATTCAAATATATTGCAAAATGTGCAGCGTGTAATGCAACAGACATATTTTTAGATCCCAAAAACAGATAAATTAAACTTATCATTAAACATTCTCACATAATTGTTGACAGCTTGGGAAAGGCTCAGTGCCTTCTTGTCCTTTTTAATGTTACTATGTTTTTTTTATGTTTTCCATTCCTCATGCAGTCTGCAATTATTGTTGAAATCTCTCCTGAATAGTAATGCTGTATTTTGTTTTTTCTCTCAGGTGCTGTGCGGCTCAGCTTCCTAATTCTCACTGTTTGACAACATCACAGCAGGAAGTATAGAACTTCCTTTTCCTGTGGAACATTTTACTCTGCGTCCTGGCACTTGTGAGGACCTACTTGACCCTGTTACAAATTAGTCAAGAATCGTATCCTCCAGCTTAGAAACCATGCGGCACATTCATGTGGAGTTAGCCCACAAAAAGGCTCCATTAGAGCTTTCAGCCCAGGAGGGGGACCTGCCTCCACCTGAAGCCCCAACACAGGGCCTTGACCCTGGTGTCAGATCGGGGACGTCTAGGCACTTTGGCCAGGAGCAGTTGCGGCTCCAAAAGGTGTACCAGCTCTCCATATTCTCCCAGTTGGGGGGATTTTCTACCTCCACAGAATCCCACACTGATGCCCAACAAAGGGTTGTCCGGTTGGGTGTGAAAAGGGGGCTAGAGGAGCCCCAATTGACTCATAAGCGCCCCCATCTGGGTGACTCCACAGATCAGGAGGCGTTAGAGGGGGGAGTGCTGTGTGGGCCAGCCCCAGCTCAAGGTGTTGGGATGGGGTTAGCAATGGGCCCTAGTGGGCCTGGTTCTATATACTCTTGCACACAGATGGAGCACAGAGAATCTGAGGGGGGACTGTCACCCAGGTCTCCACCCCTCTCCCCAAGCCACAACCCTTCCCGACGCCCAACTCAGCACAATCATGACAGGCCCATTCCTGATGTATTTTCTCCACTCTCACCTAAATCACCCCCAATGTGTGACCCACATAGCTCATCCAGGACTGAGCCACCTAACGGGGGCCACACACCCACCTATTCACTAGGTAGCCCTGCATATGAGAGCTGTAGTAATGGCTCATCTGGAGGCCAGCCCAGCCCCCACGTATATGAAATGTCCACATATGAGACTCCCAACCCCGCCAGTCCCACCAGCCCTCCTGGCCCTTTCTCCCCACCACACCACACAGAGCTGCAGGAGCCAGGGGAGGCCACTGAATGGGAAGTTGGACTTGAATCCTCTCCACCTGAGCGAAGTGCCACCCAGACTGCCTCCTCATCCTCAAATGGCCTGGCTTCCTGGGAGAAAACACCCAGCAGTAATGGCCACCGTCTATCCTCGGGAGGCCATTGGCCGGCCAAAAAGAGGCTGCTGCCCCCGAGCGACACAGGCGAGTCATGTTCAGAAGATGAGGGACCCTCCACATCCAAGAGAAGCAGGCTGTCATTGCTGGCTCCAGGACTTGGCCCGGCCTCATGTCGCAGCACTGATGCTAAAGCTGCCCCTTACTGGAACCACCTGCTTCCTTCTGCACGGGACCGGCCTAAGGTCAGCTCACTCCCATACTTTGTTTTTTGGAATGTTCTTAAGTACCTTAAGTTACCAAAACAAGTTAATCAGTTCCAGCAACTGTACTAGCTAATAGCTAACGTTAGCTGTTATGATGTTATGTAATTACAAGACCGTAACACCAGAGTAGCTACTTCACAAGTTACCTTGGCACACCATGTACAGTGGCACACTGATGAGTTGCAGTCAGACAGAATTTAACCTTGCTCAGTATTTTGGTGACAAAAATGCAGTTAGCTGCTCTAAACGAGTGTTCCCTAGTAGCGAAGTTTACCTGCAAGAGTTTGAAATATATAGCCCAGGTCTAACAAATATCAACAATCTTGATATTATTCATATCATAATACTTGAAGAAAGCAACTTAGTGTTTAGACTTTTCTTTTTCTTTTTTCATGACCGGATGATTGTTTTCCAACCCTAATTAACTACCACGAGAAAGAAGCTCTAGGTGACTTTATTGCAGAATACATTAGTAAACCGCATGTGCACATTTGGATGCAAAAAAACAGGCTTTTAGACCAAACAGACATAGAAAACAACATATGCAGAGTTTTGTAAAACCTTGAATGCAGAATAAGGAATAGCCGTTCAATGTCAATGGTTGATGGAAAGACATCTGTGAGCTTTGACAGTCCTGGAAAAGAGGCTGAGGCATAAATATAGAGAAACTAAAAGAACAAGTAAATGTGAAAGAAGTAAGTGATGGCCAGCTCATTATCACGCCACACTGGAACAGGCTGAGTAGCTCCAGAAAAAAGCCCATTGAGGGAGGGTCCATTGTTCCCAGACATGAGTGTGCTGTGTCTCTCACACACACACACACACACACACACACACACACACACACACACCGCTTAAAAAATGGTTCTGGAAGTGAATTGGCCACTTTTGAACATTGGGAGGCCAGAAAGACCTGTGTGTGTGTGTGTGTGTGAATGAGTGAGTGTGAGAAGACAATAGGGTTCACTGGTTAGGTTTTATACAGTGGTGGGCTCATTGTGACTAGAGGTGTTTTAGAGTATGTGTGAGGGAAGCACAGGGAGAAACAGACTGAAGGACACAAATTAGGGACCGAGGGGAGAGTAACAGAAAGGGTTAAAGAAAAGGAGCCAGGCTAAACTGTAACAGGTGATATTTCAGTAAATAAAGTTTAGAAAAAGATATTTAAGAGACACAGAAAGGGGAGACAAGGATATGTCAAAATGCCGTCTGTGGTTTGGGTCGAATGTGACGATGAGACGTCAAGCTGACAAGAGCTCCAAGCTCTGTAGAGAGCCAGTGTGACCAAGTGTTAGCTAAAACCAATAGGCTTACCATGAGTAAAAAGTGTTCTGTGAGCAAATGGCTAACAGGTAGCATAGGCTTGGCTAGTGACGAGTCAGCTGAGAGTTGGGTGGCCTTTACGATGAACGGCAGCATGGAAATGGGAAATGTCTATGCGTGTGATGCAACATCCAAAAGTCAGTGCTCAGTAAGTAAGAGGACACCTGATATATACAATTACACATATAAATTACTCTCACAGAAACACATGCCCATTTCATCTTTATTTGAGTATCTTTATTTCTTCTGTGTATTGAGAATTGTAATATTTTTTTAGCATTTCAAGCAAGTTTCTCCTTTTGTGAATAGGTACTGACTGACATAAATCAGGACATTTATAGCGAAAGACAAGTCATAATTACCTTTTTTTTCTTCCCTCTCTTTGTTCAGACCACCACAGACTGCACCAAGATCGGGAAGACGGCTAAAAAGTGGGCTGAGGCTGAAAAGGTGAGTGTGTTCATTATATTTCTGACAAAGTTATAAAATTTAATTATAAATATCAATATGAAAAAGACTAGGGCTTCTAAAAAAAGGGATTAAGCAAATGGATGCATCCATACACATCAAGTCAACATCTATAAAGAAGGTGGAAGTTTTGAGTGTGAGTTAAAGTATTTTTTTTTTGTCTAGGCTTGAATACTCCGACACACTCAGAGGCATGTCACATGTTGGTTAAGACAAAATTAGTATACTCTTAACCACTAACCACCGGTCTTTGTGTTTGTGGTCATATTCAGTCGGCAGCTGCGCAGCGGCAGACACACAGGGATCAGCCGCTCCACACGTTCCAGTTGGCCCTCATCTTCAATCAGCAGATCACTACTTGGCAACTTTGAGGTACACATTTTAAACATTCTAATTACTTAAGGAGACACAATATTGGACAGTTTTTTTATTTTTGACTATGCCCTGCATATCTAAATATCTGTAAAAAGAACACAATTGTTGGAGATCTTTGCGGTGCTGAAATCTTATTTTGGAGTCTTCCTCTGTGTGTAAACAAGCCCAAAGTAGCTGTTTTTGAATGGTTGCAGAATTAAATAATATATTTTTTTCTACTTTCTCTTGTGTTTCAGGAGTCCATACTGAAGGGACGATTCTCCCCGTCAGGCTGGATCGAAGGCTTCACGGCGGAGATCGGTGCCAGTGGCTCCTATTGCCCACAGCACGTCACCCTGCCGGTGCAGGTTACGTACTACGACATCTCAGAGCACAGCGCACCGTCACCCTTCCTGGTCAGTGTGTGTGTGTCTGTGTGTGTGGTTGTGTACGCTTACTCAATCACAAACAATAGGCCAACACTGTTTATTGCACATGGCAGGTAGTGGGTTTGCTGTGACAATATGACAATAATACACTCGTTGAAAGAAAAACTATGCAAAATTAGAGATCAGAACAGCTCCCAAAAAAAATACCAGATATAGAATATAGGTTAATGTTGGCTTGCTTCTTTAGAACCAGATGGAAATAAATATGTGGGGTGATTTTTCCTTTCCTGCACATATTGTGAAGACTGTTGTCTGTCCACATCAGCACTGAATACTATATATATTAATCCCTGTGTAACTACAGCATGATGTAGTTATTTTAGATTTCTTTATGTGTGTTTAGCTGTTCTGATGAGGAATTAGTTTTATCTGCATAACCTATACAGATACTGTATGTTTAAGTGGATCAAACCAGAAATTGAAATTACTATTGTAATAAATTGTAACTGTCAAACTGCTGCCATTTAGCACCTTTCTTCTACATCCTGATCCTGATGTAGAAGTTCACAGCTATTCAAATGTACCAAAAAATGAGTTGTTTTGCCTTTACAGTGATTGATGACATTTAATGAGTGTTGTGTCTCTCTCCCTCACAGGGGGTGATATCCCTCGAGCCTCTTGGAAAGAAAGGATACAGCATACCCAAAGCAGGGACCATTCAAGTGGTAAGTTTGTCTTTTCTTTCATCCTCGTCTCATTCTTTGCTCAGGAAGAGACCATGTTGCCTATGAACCTTTCAGAGATGTCTGACACAGATATACAATGTTTTAATATTGTGGCATGTTGGTCGTGATGCCATGGGATATGTTGGTGTCATTATATACAGTGGGTACGGAAAGTATTCAGACCCCTTTAAATTTTTCACTCTTTGTTTCATTGCAGCCTTTTTCCAAAAATCAAAAAAGTTCATTTTATTTCTCAGTAATGTACACTCAGCAACCCATCTTGACAGAAAAAAACAGAAATTTAGAAATTTTTGCATATTTATTAAAAAACAAAAACTGAAATATCACATGGTCATAAGTATTCAGACCCTTTGTTCAGTATTTAGTAGAAGCACCCTTTTGATCTAATACAGCCATGAGTCGTTTTGGGAAAGATGCTACAAGTTTCTCACATCTGGATTTGGGTATCCTCTGCCATTCCTCCTTGCAGATCCTCTCCAGTTCTGTCAGGTTGGATGGTAAACGTTGGTGGACAGTCATTTTCAGGTCTCTCCAGAGATGCTCAATTGGGTTTAAGTCAGGGCTCTGGCTGGGCCATTCAAGAACAACCACAGAGTTGTTGTGAAGCCACTCCTTCGTTATTTTAGCGGTGTGCTTAGGGTCATTGTCTTGTTGGAAGGTAAACCTTCGGCCCAGTCTGAGGTCCAGAGCACTCTGGAAAAGGTTTTCGTCCAGGATATCCCTGTACTTGGCCGCATTCATCTTTCCTCGATTGCAACCAGTCGTCCTGTCCCTGCAGCTGAAAAACACCCCCACAGCATGATGCTGCCACCACCATGCTTCACTGTTGAGACTGTATTGGACAGGTGATGAGCAGTGCCTGGTTTTCTCCACACATACCGCTTAGAATTAAGGCCAAAAAGTTCTATCTTGGTCTCATCAGACCAGAGGATTTTATTTATCACCATCTTGGAGTCCTTCAGGTGTTTTTTAGCAAACTCCATGCGGGCTTTCATGTGTCTTGCACTGAGGAGAGGCTTCCGGGCCACTCTGCCATAAAGCCCCGACTGGTGGATTGCTGCAGTGATGGTTGACTTACTACAACTTTCTCCCATCTCCCGACTGCATCTCTGGAGCTTAGCCACAGTGACCATTGGGTTCTTCTTTGCCTCTCACCAAGGCTCTTCTCCCCGATAGCTCAGTTTGGCCGGACGGCCAGCTCTAGAAGGGTTCTGGTCGTCCCCAAACGTCTTCCATTTGAGGATTATGGAGGCCACTGTGCTCTTAGGAACCTTAAGTGCAGCAGAAATTTTTTTGTAACCTTGACCAGATCTGTGCCTTGCCACAATTCTGTCTCTGAGCTCTTCAGGCAGTTCCTTTGACCTCATGATTGTCATTTGCTCTGACATGCACTGTGAGCTGTAAGGTCTTATATAGACAGGTGTGTGGCTTTCCTAATCAAGTCCAATCAGTATAATCAAACACAGCTGGACTCCAATGAAGGTGTAGAACCATCTCAAGGATGATCAGAAGAAATAGACAGCACCTGAGTTACATATGAGGGTCACGGCAAAGGGTCTGAATACTTATGACCATGTGATATTTCAGTTTTTGTTTTTTAATAAATATGCAAAATTTTCTAAATTTCTGTTTTTTTTCTGTCAAGATGGGTTGCTGAGTGTACATTACTGAGAAATAAAATGAACTTTTTTGATTTTTGGAAAAAGGCTGCAATGAAACAAAGAGTGAAAAATTTAAAGGGGTCTGAATACTTTCCGTACCCACTGTACATGCTATTAAGGTGCTTGTCATTGCAAGGATGAAACTAACAGCAGTAGTTTATTGGTGGTTTGAATAAAAATAAAAAAACCTCCTGGTTGTATTTTTGCTGTTTTGGAATGCTGACTTTGGTTTGACATCTGTTCTCAGACCTTATTTAATCCCAACAAAACTGTGGTGAAGATGTTTCTGGTGACTTACAACTTCGGCGACATGCCCGTTAATCACATGACCTTCCTGCGCCACCGTATCTTCCTGGTTCCTGTAGAGGAGGGGGTTGAGGGGAAAGGCGAGACGTCTCCAGGGGGCGGAGTGCTAGACAGGAAGAAGATTCTCTGCTACCTGATACATCTCAGGTATGACTGAGATTTCAGCTGTCTGCATTACAGCTGCCGTTTTATTAACACTTGAATGATTAAATTCTCATTAACTAACTGTGGCGTGATATCTGAATAAAAAGGCTTAAGATTACAATAATGATTACAAAGTTCTATAACAAACAAAGAAACATAGCGGAACTATTGTAGATAATATTATGTTGTTACACACTTAAGTGTGTACACGTACACATAATGCCCTTCGTAAATGTTTCATTGAATACTAGAAAACAATTTCTCTGTGCGCGCAGTAATGTTCCAGGTAAAAAGATTTCTAACACATTATTTTTGTTCTGACTTTCTTAGATTCCAGAGCTCCAAATCTGGGAAGATCTACTTGCACAATGATATCCGGCTGCTATTCTCCCGCAAATCCATTGAAGTGGACACAGGGATCCCTTATGAGCTGAAATCTTTCACCGAGGTGCCAAGAAACCCTAAATACTCCCCCCGCGTGTGACCCCAGCTTCACCCTTTGACCCTCCCCAAAGCCAACACAGCCCCCCTGTGCTTTACGAAGGGAGGGAAACAGACAGACTGCTAGAATGATGGACCCAAAACTTGATAAGACTTGATAAGAAACACCGGATGCACACAAGACACACATGCACATATGAGACAGTGATGGATCATAGTAAAAGTCCCCCATTTTATGCATTTATTGTTATTATACCACTGAAAAATTCAGACAGTCAAAAGAAATTGGTGATAGAAAATTCCAACCAAGCAAACATGGCAATCCTTGTATCTTCCATTTATTGAAAATATAAAACAATATAAGAAATGCTGCCTGTATGCAGTCAAAAAAAGGACTTTTACAACATCTTCATCTGTACAAAGAAAGAAATATACACACACACACACACACACACACACACACACAACACACACACACACACACACCAAAACAGATTTACTCAGAACACATACTACACACATCACAGTGGAAACACTTCTGGTGGTGACTCTCTGAGTTCAGTGTTAACATGCATGCCTTGTGACTTAAACACCTGAATTTTCCTCTAGTGCCGTATCACACTGTCCTTCACTCTGCCTGCAGTTCCAACCGCCTCATCGGACCAATGATTTCCAAAAATTCTTATTTAATAAAACAATAAGCACAGCCCTGATTACAGGGTTAAGAAAATTGTAACCCCTCCCCCACTTTTCACACTATAATACACTTTCTGACCAGCAGAGAAGATATGAGCTGAGACACAAACACTAGTGAAAGCCAAGGCTGAAATGGAATTGGCTATCTTGATCAGATGTCTTTATATTATTATTATTATTATTATTTTTTTTTTTTAAACACACTGGCATGGTTTGACCAAACTCAGGACAAGTGTTGAGGAATACATTTCTCTTCTTAACATTTCACCTACCATGGTACAGACCGCTGTGCACACTTAAAGCCAGGAGGGTCATACCATGTCAATGAAAAACAGGGGAATTCAGTTCATTTTATGTAGCCAGACTGAGGGACACTGTGCTGTTTTTTTTTTTTCTTTTTTAAGATTATCTTCAGAGCAGTCTGATGTTGGAGCAGAAAATGAAAAAAATAAACAAGCTGTAGTATTTTTAATTTATGTTTCGCAAATGTCTTAATAAGCAATATGCTGCACAAAGTAGAGTGTGTTTTTCAGCCGGACGAGCTTTCTCTCTGGAGGGAGGGGGTGGGGTTGGGGGGGGGTACAGAGACAGAAAGCAAAGAATTCAGAGTGAGGGAACAAACAGGAGGAGGGAGGGAAGGGTGGTGGGGTATTTAATATGGGGAAAATGTCTATGTATATTTAAAAGAATAAACTCTGCGACTGGCGAGTAGCACCTGTCTTTGTTGTGGTTTTTGATTAACAAACATTGTTGAAATCTTATTATTTACCTACACTTTCCCTAATGCAATTTGATTTCTTCTTTCATGAGACCCTACCCTGCCTTATAGACATCCAAATGTCTATCAAACTCCATACCCCCACTTTGCAATGCAGTCTTTCCTTTAAATTTGGATATAAATTGGGCACCTGGCTCACCTGGAAGAGCAGGTGTCCAAATGCAGTGGCTCAGTCCTTGACGCAGCAGCTTAGGGTTCAAATCTGACCTGCAGCCATCTCTCTCCCCCTTTCCCTTTCTACAGCTGTCCTGTCTATTAAAGGCAACAATGCCCAAAACATTATCTTAACATTATAGAACTTTTTTCACATGCTGTAGTCCTAAACATTATAAGTAAACTGAACTTTGCGTGTAACATTGAAGTGTCCGATTTTTCTTAAGAACCATGAGAACGTTGAGTGAGTTTAAGTCAAATAAATATTTGCGTCAACAGGCTATTCTATTTCCACCCGGACTTTAGACAAACCAGAATGATCTGTTCTACAACGATATTTTAGTAGCATCATGCAAACATTTTAAAATGATATGCAATGAAAAGCATAATCAATTACAAGTTCAGTTCACAAAAAAGAAATGTTCTATCGAGATTACATAAGTTGCTTATTTACAGTACCTCTAGCATGAGCTTTTCAAACTTTGTGTGCATATGTTTTGACAAAAGCAAATTAGTGACATAACGTCAGGCCAATGTTCATCACTACAAATAAACACATAACACTCAATAAAGGAAGCAGCTAATCCCAAAAGGAAGCCTGCGAACAGAGCTTCAGCTTGATTTTAATTCTTGCAGATTGTTTACAATTCAGCATTAGAGGAACCTTTAAGCTATAAAGCGCTTACTCCCCCAGGTTTATACTGCACCACTGAAACTGCTCAGTGGCTATACACACAGACCTGGATTGTTCATGTATAGTTCTGCAAAATATTAATGTCTGTGTGAATAACTGTGTGAATGTCATGTACAGCATTGCTGAAAATAGAATCCATCCTCATCCTCCTCCCAACAAAATAGCCTGTCATGCTGGAAATCACTGCTCACAAATGTCAAAATTTTAAAAAAAGGAATTATAAAAGTATTACATCATTTAAAAAAAGAGGTGTATGACTCGTCGCAGAGGTCCAAGGTTTAAATTTGACCTGTGACAATTTCCTGCATGTCCCCCCCCCCCCTTCTCACCTAGCTGTCCTGTCAAAAATTAAAGGTGGAAAAGCACAAAAAAATTATTAAAAAAAAAAAATACCCCAAAACTAAAGGGGCCCATCTTTTCTCAGGAGAATAAATGAACCTAAAGAGGTGGGCTTTCACATCCACCAACCCAACACAAACGCACATGATTACTTATTACACACCAGTGTGGTGTTTCTGCAGTGACTCAAAGGGCTCAGATGGGTGTGACTGACACTGTAAACGTTCACCAGAAGGGAGGACGCTGGATAAAACCATCAGTCCCTGAGAGACCTGTGTTTACAGGAGAGCCTGAACCGGAAAGGAAGTAAAGGAGAAGAACCCACGTGCTCATGGATGAACAGCTTTTATTGCTTCTTTTTCTTCCCCATCTCTCTGCGTAGCTTTTTTCTTCCCTTTTTTCTTTACTCTTCCTTCTTCAATACACAGGAATAATATCTAGGCTTAACAGCGTTATTGGCAGCATTATAATAAGATGCTTTTGTAAAATGATTGACCTTTTCCTGGCGGCTGATTTGACTGGATTTGTAGCTGGCCACTACAGTCATTCAACTTTAGTGACAGCAACATCTGTAACACCCATCCAAATTCAGATTTGGCCCATGGGATTGTCTCAAAGGAACTTCTGACCCCTGGTGGCATGAGCCAGTATTGTGGCTCCATATCCAGCCCTGCAATAGGGCAGCAGGCTAAATGTAGATTTTGGATTCAGTGCAAATTGTCATTACAAAATTTGCATTTCTTTGCAGTTTGCAAATAGATAATTTAGGAACCCTTACATATTAAAGAGCTGATTTCCACATATCCTTGACAGCTGACAGATGTTGCTAATAGTCATTTATCTCAATTTGAGATTACTAAAAATAAACTTTTATCTTTCTGTATGCCATTACACCACCCAATTAGTGGAGAGGGCGGTCTTGGTCCAGTCATTTCTGGCTCACAAACCCAGTAAATCTATAATCTATATTCTGCTATCTGTCTGCTTTCCTCATGGCCAGACAGTCTGGTGACTCAGGGGTAAGACCTTTTACCACTTCTGTCAGATGAAATAGTTTTGGCACACATGATGTATGTAGAACAATGCATATTCTGAATAATTACCAGTCTGCATCCCTCATTGATTGGGTGTGACTCATTCTTGCTCAAGCATGAATGTGCTGTGTTTGATTTTTGAAACTTAATGCCATCATATGTCAAGACCCTAAAATGTTAATTATGGAAAAAATGTGATCTTTTCTATGAGAACAGAAAGTCTTTCTGGAAATAAAATAGATAAGATAATGTATTGTATTTTGCTTTACTGAGGTGGATATTTGTGTCTCTTATGTTATGAGTTGACACGGTCTTAATTGCATTTTCCCTTTCTTATTGCTTGTTCTTATTGGACTGGTATTAGTAATCTGCAATAAGGTACTTTAAACCTATTGGGTAAGCAAACAGTTGGTGTACACTTAAAAAACTACAACTGTATTCACAATAGTTAATCTCTAATGATTTGCTTTATTTAAAAAAAAAATCATCATATTTTAATCATTTGAACAAAGATAGAAGAAATCATTGTTGCTGTTTGGTGATGAGCTTTGTTCATTGCTTTCTAAATCCCCTCACTTGATATCATCCATAAACTCAGGCTGAGCTGATCAGTGCTCATTGGCTGCAGTTTTTTTTTTTTTATCCCTGAGTGAGAGCAGTACCTCCCTCCTTCCTCTTCATCTATATGACATCACCCAATGTGTGGGCAGCGCCCTCGATGGCCTGGCTCAGCACTGACAGGTGGTAGTGCACTTTGTCCCAGGCGCTGGACTGTGACTCAGTGTTGGCAAAGGCATCAGCCAGACCTGGGAAGGTTGGCTTGCCGGCACTGCTTGAGGCCCAGATAACATGCCTGCGTGGCATACAGGGAGGTTAAGAAAGAGCGATATAACAATGATAGGCAGCTAAACAATTAACAGAGTTGTGCTAAGTAACAAGGATGCATACAGTCACTGACATTATTCCTTACATTGCATGTGGAGAGGATTGTAAGAAGGAGAGGGACATAAAAGATGTTTTAAAGAAACTGAGCCCTGGGGACCCTCAATAACGCAGCATGCACAATAAATAAAATGGAGTTTATTGTATAGAATGAATGCTTTACAGGTATCTTTGAAACAAGTGTAGACTCAGCTATGCTAGCAGGCTTTCCCTTGGTAAAGTGGCTTGTCTATGCTGACAATGATATACATGCAAATGTTCAGCAGATCTCCCCATTTAACTCAAAACCACAAATCTCAACCTCATTTCACCCCACATGTTTTATTAACCTTTTAGAGTCAAAAGGTTTTAAATAATAAAAAAAAACAGTGGGCCTTAACTTGGCACTCATTCTATTCTATATTCTAGTACAGCAAACTACTAATGTCAGCTTCTTTAGATTTTGCATACGGCCCGAGAAACCAACATGAACCCCCCGTGGCTACATCTTCATCTTACCTGTATGCATATTTATCTGGGAAGGCCAGAGGGTCCAAGAAAGCTCGGTCCAGCAGCATGAGCTGGTCATTGATCCTTCTGACTGTCAGAGGCCTTCAGAGAAGAGAGATACAGAGATAGAGGAGGGCGGTTAACTGGCATTCATTTTTATGTGGATGGCCAAGGAGATAATATGTCTGTGTGTTTGTGCTCTTACGTTTCATTTGTCAGGTCTGAACTGCGTATCACCTGGTCCAAATGAGTAGCTGCACTGCGGAAGCTGGCCACGGCACGTTTTAGTGGTTCTGAAACGAAACATAGATCAGCTGTGCAGCCTCCCAGGAAAGATTTCACCCTCTCTAATCCTCTTTGACTGTTGATGCAGCTCCTGTTGTTTGCTCTGTTCTTTAGCACATCCTGAAATAATTTAGTTTGCAGTTATGTCTACAGGTTTTACTGCTACAGAGAACATTTTGGTTAATGCAGGTTCCAGTCAGAGACATTGTCGATCTTAGGTCCAACAATTCGACGTAATGCAGTAAGTCATGTGATTATTCGAGCTGCCTTGGCCAAACCATAAAAACATTCACTGCCTTGTTTTAAACCAACACATTCTTCCCTTTTCATTGTTGAGAAATCCAGATGCAATTAATTTACCTGCATAATATTTCTATTGGTGTGTGTTATGTACTGCAATGTTTCCCTGCATCCCTGAATAGTTAGTCCTGTGATTACCCATAGAGATATTCCTTTCTTGCAGTTGATGCTGATATAGAGTCACTGCTGTGTTGAGGTAGTCCTCCAGAGTCTCAGCGTAGTCACTGCAGTTTAATGGCACTAGCAGGCTGTCAGCCAATCGGATCAGGACGTTTCCTGCTGTCCTGGCAATAGCCTGGTGACTGATGAACCCTAAGGAGGAGGAAGTGGTAAAATGAGATGTTATATACAAGAGGAATTGTGATGTTCTTCTGTTTGTTTTTGTCAAATTTGACAATGGAAGATGGACAAGTTTAGTAGAAACTGGTTGGCTAAATAATACAATTTTTATTTGTAAAAATATACCACATTTGTGAACAATATCACATAAAATAGGCACACACCACAGTACAATTACAGAAACAGATGTACTGACTGGCTGTCCGAGAGGTACAGTAGGTTCAGTATAAAATAATCCAACATGTGACAATGAGAGAAATCTTCTTCTCACCAGGATCAATGAACTTTGAAGCATATTCAAAGTTGTCGTACGCTGTGTGGTACGCAGGGTAAATCCGAGCATTTGTTTTACTCTGTATAAAGAAAAAAAAACATATAATAGGAGTAACATGACTGAGTAAATTAGTTCAGCCCAAATCTGACTTCTCCTTAAACACACGCACTGAAATTATTATTTTTTGTCTTGGGTGAAAAATGAGATAGCTTGAAAGTAAACAGCGCAGCAAGATAGCAAAGTGCCAGAAAATTCAGATCCAGCTGGCAGGAGGAAGAAGGAATGTGTCTTGGACCCTAATGAAGAGTTAAATAAATGACAGCAGACAACAAAATAACAAAATAACTGGCTTTCATTTGCGGCCACAGCATTACACCACAGATTGAAGAGATTTGTTGTGCTTGTTGCTGCTGCCATTCTTGGACAGCATATTTAGGTGGGAAAATCAAATTGTAATACAGTTGAACAACTTTTAAAATAACAGTTGTTACTATAAATTTCTACAATCTGCATACAGCACCCCCATTGTCATCAGATTAATATCTATTACAGTAAGTCAAAGGAGGCAAGTCTTTCATACCTTGTCGTATGTGTATGAAATGTCCATGGAAGTGATTCCCAGGTAATGGACAAAGGCAGCGTAATCACTCCCTGCTCCTGACAGGTATCCCACACTGTCAGAGGACAACAAGAAAACAAGAAGCATCTTTTATTGACTGCAGGACAGACCTGAGATTTCCATTGAGACACATACAGTAAACTTAAATAAACATATTCAGACCCCTTTAAATTTTTCACTCTTTGTTTCATTGCAATCCCTTTTTCAAAAACAGTTCACAGTAATGTACATAGCAACCCATACAGAAAAAAACAGAAATTTATAAAGGCATATTTATTAAAAACAAAAAACTGAAATATCACATGGTCATAAGTATTTGACCCTTTGTTCAATTTAGTAGAAAAAATCTAATAAATGAACGTTTTGGGAAAAAACAAATCTGGATTTGGGTCTGCCATTCAGATCCTCTCCAGTTCTGTCAGGTTGGATGGTAAACGTTGGTGGACAGTCATTTTTCAGGTCTCTCCAGAGATGCTCAATTGGGTTTAAGTCAGGGCTCTAAAATTTCAGGTTATTTTAGCGGTGTGCTTAATTGTCTTGTTGGAATAAACCTTCGGCCCAGTCTGAGGTGTGGAAAATTCAGGATATTTGTTGCTGATCTTTCCCTCGACAAAGTCGCCCCTGTTGCAGCTGAAAAACCCCCCACAGCATGATGCCACCACCATGCTTCACTGTTTTATTATGCATGAGCAGTGCCTGGTTTTCTACCACATCTGCTTAGAATTAAGGCCAAAAAGTTCTATCTTGGTCTCATCAGACCATTTATCACCATCTTGGAGTTTCAGGTGTTTTTTAAACCCATCTTTCATGTGTCTTGCACAGTCAACTCTGCCAAAGCCCGACTGGTGGATTGCTGCAGTGATGGTTTTCACTTTCTCCCAACTCATCTCAGGCCACAACCACATATCCACCAGGCTCTTCTCCCCATCAGTTTGGCCGGATGGCCATGAAGGGTTCTGGTCGTCCCAAACGTCTTCCATTTAGGATTATGGAGGCCACTGTGCTCTTAGGAACCTTAAGTGCAGCAGAAATTTTTTGTAACCTTGACCAGATCTGTTTGCCAAACTGTCTCTGAGCTCTTCAGGCAGTTTTTGACCTCATGATTGTCATTTTCTGACATGCACTGTGAGCTGTAAGGTCTTATATAGACAGGTGTGTGGCTTTCCTAAAATCCAATCAGTATAATCAAACACAGCTGGACTCCAATGAAGGTGTATCAAGGATTCAGAAGAAATAGACAGCACCTGAGTTACATTATGAGGGTCATGGGCTTGGCAAAGGGTCTGAATACATATGACCATGTGAATTTCAGTTTTTGTTTTTTTAATAAAATGCAAAAATTTCTAAATTTCTGTTTTTTTCTGTCAAGATGGGTTGCTGACACATTACTGAGAAATAAAATGAACTTTTTTGATTTTTGGAAAAAAGGCTGCAATGAAACAAAGAGTGAAAAATTTAAAGGGGTCTGAATACTTTCCGTACCCACTGTAAATATAAACATGTTCACAATGCCAATCCCTTCACAGCACAGATGATAAACTACATCATTTATACAGGTACAACTCTGCAGTTTCAATGCCATGATTTGTTGAATCTTTAAAAAAAAATTAAAAAAACAAAAACAATGTGGGGTTATTCAGCAAGTCATGACCACATAATACAGACAAAATGCAACTAAAATGTTCATATAATATTCTATGAATTCTTTGTTGCTGAGAAAATGCACGCCCCTTTTCAGCCGCAACAGTTAGATCCACACATTTATATGCATGAACGTCTACCACTTTGCTTAAGAGCAATTTAACAATCACGGTGGGTTTACATTTCTCAATCCTTCTGATCCAGTCAACCAGCTAGCCCTTTTGTTTCAAATCACAGGCCAAAACATATCCACCACATATTATGAATGAGGCTTCGTGGTCTAGATCTAGCTGGGTGAAATACCATTCATATATAGTTTTGCAAACTATACTCTTATTTTCTTTTTTTTTTTTTTTGGGGGGGGGCAATGCAAGATGTGGGAAAATGTCAGATATAACTGTATTTCTCACTTGGGAATTAATCCATGGGCTTGGCTTGTCCTGTTGGAATATTGAATCCAGTTGTCGTACACAGATGTGGAGTCCAGTCCAGGTGCATCGACCTGGACAACAAACACACATCATGTGATAGGTTCCTGGTGGCGTGTGGACAATGGTTTTGTTAAAAAAAAAAGTGGAGAGAAATAACACAAAACACCTACAGTAAACTGACACAACAGCTCACCTGTTTTGTGGCTTTGAAGATGACGTTCTGTAGTGATGGCATCCCAGAAGCCCTGAGAGTGGCATTGGCTGAGGAGTGGAAGATAAAGGAGTGTTTTGGATTAGTAACACTAATCAAGAACATTCCTACAGACATCTGAAGGCTGAAAAACCAATCATCAATAAAGCAACTACATTGGCTGTATGCCTTCATCTGTCAGGTAAAAAAACAAAGACATATGACAAAGCATTAGATATTTTTCTTTACTCCTGGGATGTAGTGCAGCAAGAGTGTCTTACCAAATACAGCTATATCCACATTAATGTAAGCAACGGTTCGGTGACTCAGCTTGGTGAGGTATTGCTGGAGAAAAGACAAGATCAAAATCATATTTGTAAGTCAAGTAAGTTTACAAGCTGTACTTAGAGCGAGACTGTGTAATTTGCCACTGTGGTGACAAATTATCAAATAATAGTAAATTTAGTGTAACAGGAGTACAATTTAAGACTGATTAACTAAGCAAAATGACATATACAGTAATATCCATCTAAAGTTTGCTAACATTAGCCACCATAAGATATGTGTGTTTTATTGCTTATGAATGCATGACCATATTGCTTGGTGTTATATCTATTCTTGCAATTGCAAATCACCTCTGTGTATTCTGCAGACCCAATAAGGCCGAACTCCTCTGCTCCCCAGCTTCCAAAGATAATGGACCTGCGAGGCCTCCATTTGCCTGTCATAGAGAGGAACAGAGATTAACTCTTTTTCTCCAGCAATATAAACCAAAACAATTAGTCACTCATTCCGCTCAAATGGTCCTCACCCTGCTTGACCATTTTGCCCAGGACTCTGGTCAATTCCAGCATGACCGAAGTCCCACTGCTAGGGTCGATGGCACCATAAACCCAACTGTCCCTGTGGTTCCCATAGATCACATACCTGTCTGTGGACATAAACACACACAGAGTACAAACCAGAACAATTAAAAGCTGAAAACAGATGATGTAGAATGTCTGATTAGGACTTGTCTCACCTGGTTCAACACTCCCTTTTATAACTCCCATCACATTGGACGAGTTCTTTTTCTCTTCAAAGTTGAAGATGTCGAGTTTCACATCACTGGAAAAGAGGTTCAAATTCAGATGGATGACGCAACAAGGAATGGAGACAAACAGATTTCCCATTGCTATACTCCTGCTTCATCTCCAACAGCCAATTCAGAGTTGAAATAAGGTTTGAAAACAAGAGAAAAAGACTTAACAGATGTAATATATAAAATAAAAAAGATAATGTTTAATGCTGTTTATTTTAATTAATTTAATCAGGTGCATTGCTCAATACAAAGTCATACTAGATCCGCTTTAAATACAGATAATGTCTGAATGTGACTAGTACTTGACTACCTGTTGCTGAAAGCAGATGAATTTTGAAACCCCGGACCGCCATAGTTGTAGGTACAGTTGAATGCTCCCTGCCATTGTTCTGGAGCTGCTTTTCCACCAAGCTTACTGAAATGACCAATTGGAAAATAAATTAGAATTAGTTTACAACCAATCATTTTGGCCTGTTTTAATCCCACGAGAAGATTTGTCTCATCACATACCAGATCAGTGTGTAGGCATCCTCAAATCCGATTGGTTGAATTGGAATTGGAGGGATCCCTGTGATGTTCTCAGCTGGTATTCTATAGGTTTCCTCTGCAAAATAAAGTATAATTGTAAAGAATGTATGAATAAATAATGAAAGTTAAACATTAAAGCAAAACTGATCTGATTTAAAATTGATGTACAGTATGTTTAAAGCTGTATATAGCTGTTGTAAATGCCCCTCCTCAGATTGTATTGGAGCCAAAGTGCAGCAGTAGTGCACACAATAAAACAGAAAAATATCAGAGTACCATTTTATTACCTTTGGCAGCCAGGTAGGGTGTGAGCATGTCTCCAAATTTATCGTTAAAGGAACCTCTCTCCACACCAGAGGGCGGCATGTACCAGGAGTGAGGATACGTCTCATTGATGTCTGACATGAGACCATCGTTGATGTCCAAAGGGTCTGTGTAGACAAGCACACCAATGACTCCGTAGGGGGCTGCATTGATGGCCTGGACGAGACACACATGACATTAAAGAAATGATAAAGAAATGATTAACAACTGGGGTTTCCAGGCCTATTTCGCACCACAAAAGTTTTTACATTTGTTGATGTTATTTCTCATAGCTGTAAAGACAAATCTCGCCAAACAAGGCTACTTTCATTTAAATTGGTTAGACTGTAAACTTCTGTCCTCCACACCATTTACAATCTCTCTGTGTTATGTTATAATGATAAGTAATGATGGGTTATGTTAGAGCTGTTGACTGTATGGCACTTGCCAAAACACTCAAAGCTCACTAACTGCTACTTCTGGCACAGATGTTTTTCCTCTCCTAGACTAACTGTCTAAACACAACCAAACACAAAGGAATAATAAGTCACTTACTTTAGCACCTCTTCCTGCTCCGCCATATCTGGTGATCGCAATAGTTCCTCTGAGGTCTACTGTGTCGTTCAATAGCTGGTAGTCACTTGGTTTCCCCTGGTTGGCGTAAACCAGTTTCCCCTTAAACCATCAGACAAATCAACAGTTGGCCGATAGAAGCAACACAAGTTATGGTGAAGTGATGCCAGGATTATGTTCATCTATTTGTGATCACAAGTTCAGATCCTCGCAGCTGAACCCAGATTTGGTAGAGGGAAGTTAATCTACACAAAGAAAGGACAATATTTGTCTAAGAAATACTGCATACATACTATACATATTTATTCTAAATATTCCTACAAATCTAATCTAAAACACATCCCTGAGATTCACTGTATAACTGATTTATAAAATACTTTGATCCTTATCACTGCTTCCTCTTTTATTACAAGCCTTATTATGGCTCCCGTGATATAGATGGTGATGGATAGCAATGTTACAGATCTTTGAACAGTCTTTGACACTCAACAGATGGGCTCTTTTTTCAACTCAGTTTACAGTGTAATGTTATCAGTGCATGATAAGATAAAACGGTTTTAGCCTTGAGGATGCCATAAGTCGTTTTGTGACACCAGTAATTCACCGCTCATAACCTATCTGACTTTGACTAAACAATGAAGCAGCTAAAAAACAGTATTTCAATTTAATTTTCTCTTATGCTTTCACCTCTTTCCCTTTTCAGGTTTTCACATAAACTAAACATTCCCCCAAGCTCCAGATCTACTCCACTTGACCATAGTTTAAAATAATAGTGCGTAGTTTCTGTCCCCGCCATGACAAATTCTAAGTAATGACAACAAAACTGTCGGCGCATTCACATGATACAAGCCTTTCGTGATTGTGCACAGCCCCCACCCCTCCTCCACACAGTTGCTAGTAGCTAAGGAGGACACAGAGGAGTAAAAAACATGATGGACTCTTCAGAAGAGGTAATTATCTTCACTTGAGTTTCTACGTGCATAAGTCACCGGACACCAAAATCTTCTGAACACAGCCATACTGAGAAATACAAGAGAGTTGTGTGGAGCTGATAGTCTTAATTAGATTTGTAGCAACTCATTTGGCAATGGCTTGAATGTAATGGATGTTCATTAATATCAAGATGTTTTGCACTAAAGCTTTAAAGCAGTAAAATGTCACTTACAGTATCTGTCCTCTCACAGAATACGTAAGAAGTTAAGAAAGGGGCCTAAAAGGTTATCAGTTTGTTAAGTTGTTTGAGACAGGAATGTGACAACATGTGCTTTTTTATAGTGTCAGTGAATTATTTCCCTGAAATGATGCATACTAAACCCAACTGTCACATTCTTTTCCCAAACCAAACTGTCCTGTTCTTGTCCTGTGTCACAAATGCACCTTTCACTTTTAATAAGTCCACCCACAATCTTTCCCTAATCTTACTGTGTGAGTGTTTAGATATGACGTTAGAGGAGACTTTATATATCAATAACAACGCCAAAGGCACCTGACCAAATGTCCGTATTTTACCCAATGGGAGTGAGAATGTGTTGAAATGACAGGCCTACATTGCAGGCCTTGGTCAACTCTGCTTGCTGCCAACAAGATGCAGGTAATATTGATAAAGCAGTTGCTTTTTGACATTCAGAAGGATTAGGGATCTTTAAACAGAATTTCAGCTTTTTACCTTCGGGTGTCCAGCAGGGGAGTATGCTGCGTATGGCTGAACGACCTCAGAATCATCTTGGTCTGAAGAATAAGTCTTTTCTTTTCTTCTGGCAGTGTACAGCACAATATCAGACGGGCTCACTGAAATTAACAACTCATGGTGACTAGTGCCAGCTTTCACTGCAGTAAATCATAAACCACAACACATAAGTAACGCCTGTTGACTCGCTCCATCTTATTTATTTATTTATTTATTTTATTAATTCAGGACAATGTATATTGATGAACATGCACAACAGTACACGTAAATGTGCCAGATTGTAGCCCAAGGGCTAATTTCTATTTCTATATTTGAAGTTTCTGTGAATTCACTGTGTTATACCTGTTAATTACAGTTTATTCCTAACCATTTTTAACACTGTGATGTTGATTAAAACCAATAAATTCCAACATTTCAAAAACTGAAACTTAAAATGCTGTATGGAGAGGGATGGGGTAACTGTCCCCACTTTCATTCCAACACATTTAACAACCTGTTGACTCACCTACAGTGACCGTGTTGGGCTTCTTCGGGTCAGGGAAGGACAGGTAGACCATGTACTCCTCTCTCCAGGCCTGGTCCAGACCGGTTTCAGGGTCCTGCCATCTCTTTAGCATTAACTGCACTGTCTGCTCGTCACCCGCTGTGGTGGCCATATGGGGCACTTTGGTCAACTCCCTGTGGAGAAATATCAGGAAAAAAAGGTTTGATCCAGTAATGTTTTGGATAATTTAATTTAATGTTTTTGGTCTGAAACCTCAAAGGCCAAAGGAATTTAAAATGGTGCCTTAGTGAAACCCCAAAAAGATCATGTGACATGTTGTATTTCAAGAAACCTTCAGAAATACTACTGTATCTAGGTTTATCCAAATTATGCTAAATAAATCCCATGATCTCATAAGAATGTCTATGAGCCTTCAGTTTTTTTAATCAAACATTCTAATGTGTTTTATTTTGTTTATTTTTTTTCACCTTTATTTTTACAGGCACGTAAGAACAGATTCTTATTTACAATGGCGGCCTGACAAGTGGCATAGCCACTTAGGAAAAGGTAAACCAAATACAAGTACTAGTAGGGGTGTGGGAAAAAAGGATGCAGCATAGCATCGCAATATTTTGGTCTTGTGTTGCTTGACAATCCCATTTTGCAGCAATAAAATTTAAATGTGTAGAGAAATGTATCTTTTCTTTTTGGGCACATCATTTAAAATTGGGAAATATTTGAAAGAATATCATGATATGTTTAAAATCGCAATAATATTGTATTTTGACATAAGTATCGTGATGATTGGCCTTTGGTGATTCCCACCCCTAGTTACTAGCTGCTTCTGTTTTTCATAACCAACATAATCAAAATGGCATCATTCAGCAACTCACCGGAGGTTTTCCTGAATCTGGATGTTGTCCACCTCAGACAAGAACCTCTCAATGAGGCTCTCGTCCACATCCTTTGCCACATCCTTCACCCAGGAAGGTGCCGAGCTCTTGGTGATACCATAGTGTCCGATTAGGATACCTGCCGTCAGTACGGCAGCACCACACAGAATACCAATCAACAACTGCTTTATCATTCTCCTTCCTGGAATAAGGACTTTAAAAAAATAGTTCTCCTTTTCTTTGGGACCTGAATATGTTACCAGACAGTGAGCTGTTTTCAAAGGTCAGAACTGTTGTAGTGTTGCTTATGATTCCAGGCTTGTGTAAAAGGAAATCCTTGCATCTGACTCCCAAATGATCACTGCCACACCACTGCAGCTGCTGAAGTGATCTCCCATAAGAAAATACTCATTGTGAAGTCTACTCATCAATGTTTGCAGATAGGATGGACTTTATCCTTTTGTCTCTCTGTGGGTGCGTGCGTGTGCATGTGTGTGTGTTTGTGTAATGTGTGAGGTAATATTCAGCAGTGCCTCGTTCATTTAGTTCCAACCTTCCTAATATCCTCACACGTTTCTAAAGGGAGATTATGATTTGAAAAGCGGTTTCTGGACTTCTTCAGGATGCAAAAGTGGCGCTCAACAAAGGATTAAGGATGAAAGACTTGGCATGTTTTAACAAAGCTAAATGGATTAGATTATACTGAATAAATTGTTGAAAAGCAACATTAAGAAATCCTCTTATAAGCTTCATAATACTTTGAACAGAAGTAAAAGTGATATCTTAGCACTTAAAGATGGGGCAATAGGGCTTGACATAATGAAGACTGTTCCTCATTATATTAATAATAAGTTTGTTTATTGACTTAATTATAACAAAATGAACATATGAAACACTTTATACCATCATGTTCCAACAATATTTTATGTACATTAACTACAATTTTGTCAGCACATAAGTAAAAATACCTAACATAGTTTAGTCTTTCAGACAATGTACAGTATGCAAACCAACTAAGACTGTGTGCCCATAAATAAAGAACTAAGATCATTTGAGTTACTGAAATGTTCATGGATCTTGTGAGTCTAAGGACATATTAGTACAGCTTTCGTTATACCACTGCCACATGTACACAATCTTTGTCAGGGTTGTATATGACTTCCTCTTTCTAGTTTCTAGTATGGTGCTTTGAAAGATTATCTTGAAAAAATCAAATTAGTTCTGTATTTATCATTCTATTTTTTATAGTGTATTTATTCCAGTATGTTTTGGACTAATTTAAAAGATGGTTTGGGACTGTAAACCTTTTTAAACCATTTTATTTTGAGAACAACATCATGGCAAGAAGTGCATTTGTTATTCAGTTGTTGTTTACATGAGTAATATTCATTAATTAAAATAGTCAAACTCCAAGACATTTTATTTTATCGTTAGTTAAATGTTACAGCACTATGCAAAATCAGTCGTTTTAATTGACTACATAATTTTAAATATAAGACAATGTTAATAGTATGCTATGTATAAAAATGTATAAGTTTATCTTTAAACTTACATTCCTCTGTGTCTGTATTTTTACAGTAAATCTTCAATACAAGTTTTTATTTTTAAATGTTTTTTATCTAGTAGAAATCTTTTAATTGTACACTACAAATTATTTTTTTAATCAGTCAGACATTATGCTTTGGATACAGAGTATTTAGTATCAATCACAGCTTGTTTTGCTGATGCTCACTGTGCATAGGCATGATTATGGGACAGAAAACTTTTGACTAATTTTGCAATAAATCCTGCGGTTGGAAAAATAACAAATAATTTGCAGTTCAGTTTATTCACCTCAATTCAACTAATTTTAGTTAGTACCGTAAAATGTATTATACAACCTTCGACTTTCATCAGATATTAAATTGCTAGCCAGGTTCACATCAGACCCTTTTTAGTTGTAACTGAGAGTGGACTTCGCAAATCTCAAATTTGCCGTGAAGTTCGTCTCCCAGGCAACAAAAAAGCCGGAAGCAAAATAAACAGAAATGATCGTTTATGAAAGCAATGGCACACTCTAGTGTGGTGGCATATATCATTACAGATCACAACAACACGGAACTTCCTGTTCAAGGTAGTTTCCTTCTATTTCCTACTGTAATATAGCCTATTGTTGCTCTTGTTTTGGCATGCTTTGGCAACCATGTTGGACTAATAGCCTCCAGTATTGTTTAGAAAATGTGTTGGTGTAGGTAACGCGAGCCGGATGTCTTTAATACTTCCTGGACTGTCTGTAAGCTGCAGACATGAAAATACGTTCTGAAAAAAACATATTATGTCGAATTTACTGTCCTGGTACCACAGCTGCAGGTCACTAAATGACCATAAAACCCTTCTTTAACTGTCTATGCATAAAACTGATATATATTTACTGTGGTTTCTCCCAGCATGCAACTCTTCCTTCATCTGTTTCACTTTCACTCTTGAATTATTTGTGGTAATTATACGGCGCGCGACGGCACGGTAAGTTAACCATATTTTACTAGCTACATGCAAATGGTTACTGTTGAGAATGGAAGGTCATAGACGATATAACGCCTCATTTTTATTACATTTATTTACGATAGGAATTCGTGAATCCTGGCCATAAATGAATGGACATTCGTGTGAAATCGAAAGTGTTGCACTTCCACCTCGTGTGTGCGTTGTCATTATCTTATTCACTGTGCGTTTGCGTGTCAGTATAGTTTGATAAACTATGCAGCTATCACTGAGTGTTTAGAAAAGTGAGATAGTAGGCTACATATTAAAATGTGATGCTAAGTCTTTCATGGACTATAAAGTCAGTGGTGGCTGTTCTATGAGATATCTGTATCGACAGTTGCTTAAAAAGTACGTTTTGTTATTCAAATAACATTTGAAAAGAAAATACACAATAAAGCTTTTTCGGAACATATTCATGTATTTGTATGATATTGGTATGATTACAGGTGGGAGGATTTCCTGCCTTCATTGTCACCATGTTACCAGTACCTGTCCTGTTGCTGTTGGTTGCCTTTCATCCCTCAATAGCAGCACAGCTGCCAGGTCATGCTCCGGCCAAGGATGTCCCCATAGCCACCAACGGTCAGCCATTCCCCTGGGACCGCATGAGACTTCCTAAAACCATCTCCCCTTTCCACTATGATTTGACCATCCACCCCAACCTGACTACCCTCCACTTCACTGGCGTTGTTCGTATCCAGCTGGACGTGCATGAAGACACCAGCATCATTGTTCTCCATGCCAAGCAGATGCAGATATCCAATGTGTGGCTCCTTGTCCCTGAGGGTGTAAAGCCTCTCCAGGTGTTGGAGTATCCCCGTTTCCATCAGCTCGCCCTGCTGTCAGACTCGGTGCTGACCAAAGGTAGGAGGTATGAAGTTCAGCTGGGGTTTGCTGCCAACTTATCTGACAGCTTTCACGGTTTCTACAAGAGCAGCTACCTCACCAGCAGTGGGGAAGTCCGGTAAGAGCACAAGTACTTATTTGTTGTTGTTTTTAAAGGGGGTTGTATGTAACATTTTAGCATTACTGATTTAGTTGCACTTCATTTGGGATTTATATGTCCAAGCATTAAAATAAGACCATATAATATTGGCCTTTAAACTGCTTTTGATTGGATATCATGGGATATTGATGATGTGATGATGCTGTCTGTCCAGACAAATATGAGACTGGAATATTGCCACAGCATGTTGTGTTTAACAAAATCTAACTTTTATTTAACTTTTATTTATTTACATTATTAGGGTTATGGCATCCACGCAGTTTGAAGCCACCTTTGCTCGTGGAGCCTTCCCCTGTTTTGATGAGCCCGCCTTCAAAGCCAAGTTCACCATACGGATTATACGAGAGCCACGCCACATAACCATATCTAACATGCCCAAGGTACACTTGAACGTAGCAATATCAGTTTGTAAAGTTCAAGTGAGGAACTGTAAGAAGTGGTAGACAAAATTGAGTTTGCTTTCAACCTTTAAAGTGCCCATATTATGAAAAAATCCTTTTTTGGGGTTTTTTGTGTCTTTGGTGCTTCCACACGCATACAAACTTGAAAAAAAACTATCCATTCTGTTTTGAGTGAGATACAGGTTTATGAATGTCCTCTGCCTTCAGTCTCCGGGCTGTTCAAAATCTGCACAGCTTTTTACGTCACTAGCCGAGATGAGGTGGCTAACCGTAGCACATGCTAGGCAAAACACTGTTACTACAACACTTATGAGGTCATAAGGGGCAAAGTTACCTCCCCTTTCTCTGCTTTGCACGCCTAGAGAATTTGGCCCACCCTTGCGAGAGAGACATCATGGCTTTCAAACGAGCAAAGTGGCAATTGATCAAGGCCACACCCCCGGCCTCCACCTTGCCCCCACTCTCCCTCATCTCTCCTCCTCAAAAGCTACATACACAGAAATGGCAGGTCCTAAGGAAAGATCATTGTGGGACTGGCCCTAGTGGCTGTATTTCTGCACCAAGGCTGAATTTTGTGAAAGAGACTCCAGATATGGTATTGGGGGACCACCACTAAGGCCTATTTATAAGCATCCAAAGTGCACCATGTATGGGGCCTTTAATAATGAAACACACTAGACAGTCAAGAGCCATTCATAATTTAAAAAAGTTACTTCAGTCAGGAATACTCTTTAGATTTAACCATTTATTGCAACAAATGTAAATATAGTTACGCTTGACGCTGATGGCTCCGCTCTTAATAATTCTCCCTGGACCAGCCAAGCAGCATCCTCAGCTGAAACAGGGAGCACCATGCAGAAAGAGTGAGCCAAAAGTAAGACATTGAAAACCATTTTAAACGTTGAGTCATGTTGATGACTCTGAACTATGAAGGTGGAACAAAACGTTGCTAGCAGCAGCAGTGAGTGAAGCAGCGTCAGTGTAGCAGGGATCAGTGAGGAGGAAATCCCATTTTAACGGGCCGCCTTGATGTGAGAATGGCTGTGATTGGTGTGTGTCTGATAGGATAGGATAATGATAAGTCAATCAGTATGACTTCAGTGTCTTGCATGCATTAACGCTAAGCTTAATTTTATTCACCATACAATGTTATTGACCTGTTGACCTCTCCTTTCTTTTCTTCATTTTTATAACTACACACTTGTGTTGCTCAGGTAAAAACAGTGGAGATGCCAGGCGGTTTGCTTGAGGATCACTTTGACACCACTGTAAAAATGAGCACTTATCTGGTGGCCTACATTGTGTCTGACTTCCTGTCTGTGAGCAAGACCACCCGGCATGGTGTCCAGGTGAGGAGGACAACATACGCCGGCCACGCCATCATTTAGATCTCTCACTCACAAACTGCAAACATAAATATATTTGTAACCTTTTTTAATTTACAATATTTTGGAGAGACATGTTCAACAGTATATACATTATACATTTTGAATGACCATGGAACAGCCATGCATCCATTGATAAAATATTATTGCTGTAACATTAATACTGAAGAGTTTGCTCTTTCCTGTGATTACCATCAGATTTCAGTCTACGCTGTACCTGAGAAGATCAACCAGACAGCTTTTGCACTGGATGCTGCCGTTGAGCTGTTGGACTTTTATGAGGACTACTTTGATATTCCTTACCCGCTTCCCAAACAGGGTCAGTGGCAATGCTTGTTATTACCATGTTATTAAACAACTAAAGTAGAAATATTTCCAGTTATGCAGTATTTATTTTGTAAAAAATAGGTTTGCTGTTCAAACTTTCAAAGAGCTGACTGAGGGAGTCAGAGCTTTATGTTGTAATGTACACATTGTACTGGACTCAGTTTAAGAAAGGACTTGCCATAGAATCAGCATAAATAACCATCTGTCTGCTTCTGTAAACCATTGAAAAAAGTGTGTCACGGTTCAGTGTCTGTTTGTGATCTCTCAATTGTCTGTGGAAATTGTGTGGTTTGCATGGTGAATGTCTGTCCTTTGTGCAGACATCCAGGATCCCATCTTATCTCATGTTCTACTGCTTGTTGTGAGGTCACTTTGACCAAACGGCTTATTTACGTTAATTCAAAAGTGCTCTTTGCACTGAATAGATAAAACATGTGTCCACTCTTAAATGAACAGAGGAGTTGTAGGAAAGTACACAATGTTTTTTTAAGACATTAAAACGGCAAGATGTATAAAACATCTCAAAAAAAGTATTTGCGTTTAGAAGTAGTTTCAAAGTGTAATTGAAGTAACTAGTTGGACCTTCTGGTGACGTGAATGTACCATATGTAGTTGTATTTACATACTTGCAGACCTGGCTGCTATCCCTGACTTCCAGTCTGGGGCGATGGAGAACTGGGGTCTGACCACCTACAGAGAGACGGGCCTCCTCTTCGACCCTGAAAAGTCCTCAGCTTCAGACAAACTGGGTATCACCAAAGTCATCGCCCATGAGCTCGCCCACCAGGTATCTGGCCTGCAACTTTTTTTGAAAGATAGAAATAATTGGTGAAAATTTTCTTTTATCAGGAGAGGATTGAAGTTGGAAGCCACTGTCTTGTGCTACAAGCTGAGACTAAATGTCAGCATGTGCAGTAGTAGTAGTATAGTAGTAGTATAGATCTGAACTTCTGACACTGCATTTGTATGCTAAATACTATTCTTGTACATAAATCTGTACTTCTTCCTGTCCAGTGGTTTGGGAACCTGGTGACGATGGAGTGGTGGAATGACCTGTGGCTCAATGAGGGTTTTGCCAAGTTCATGGAGTTTATTTCTCTCGACATCACCTACCCAGAGCTGCAAGTGGTGAGAGCAGAGTCCCGCGGCCTGACATGTATCTACTTGTATGTGAATTAGCGGTCGCCAGTCAGAGCATACACATCCATCTGATCCTCTAGTCTGCCCAACAGTACATTTTCTTTTATTCATACTTGCTATTTTTTGTCTGTCCAAGTTAAACTCAGAAAATGAATGGTACAGTTTATTATAAAAGTGCAGTACTGCACATTAGCTTATTAACTCTTATGTCATCAGCTTTTTTATTAGATATGACTACAATATTTGTGGATTGTTTTTCTAAGTCTGACCTAAACTTATTTTTCTCAATCGCTTATCTCCTCCTTCCACTCTCACATTTTCTCCCTCCTCTCTCTTTCTCCCAGGACGACTTCTTCTTGGGGAAATGTTTTGAGGCCATGGAGGTAGATTCTCTCAGCTCCTCTCACCCCGTCTCCACACCTGTGGAAAACCCCACTCAGATCCAGGAGATGTTCGACGACGTTTCATATGACAAGGTCAGCCTCATTCTGTCAGAGGACCAACCATGTGGTGTTGATGCACTTGTACTGTATAGTGGAACTGTGCAAACGAGTATCTGAACATAAATCAAAGAACAGAAAGTATTTGGATTACTTTTTTTTCTTCTTGTAAAGGGAGCATGTATTCTGAATATGCTGCGGGATTTCCTGACTCCTGAAGCCTTTGAGATTGGCATCATCCGATACCTCAAGCGCTACAGCTACCAAAACACTGTCAACAGCCACCTGTGGGAGAGCCTAACTAATGTGAGTAAAGTGGCTAAGGGATACATCACAATGATTGATGTAACATTAACATTAGAACTTAAAACAAGTGTTGCTGTTGTTTGCCATATAAATTTTTGGAGTGAATGACGCATCATATGGGACCCAGTGTGTTTGGGATTTAAGTTAAATGTGTCCATGTTGGCACGGTTATGATTCTCTGCTAACTTTTTGTGCGTCTCCCTACCAGATCTGCAGCTCAGATGATCTCGACGAAGGCCGAATGAAACACAAAGAATTCTGCTTCCAGCGCGACCTCCAGTCTGGAGCCTCTGTAAGTGTTTAGGTTTTGTAGCAACCAGGTTCAACAAAGCACTTGACTGACACTCCAGTGAATAGTAGTAACATTAACGTCTTTTTAATTAAATTGATGAAAAAGACTGGAATTTCATGCATTCCAATTTTACGGTTCCCAGCAGAAAGTTTGTTTTGCTGTTGCTGTTTTTAATTTTACATACATGATACTTTGCTGCTAACAACTCAAATTTTGTATTTCTTTATTTCTCAAATTTCTTTCTGTTTTTTTTTTTTAAAGATTATTTTTAGGCATTTTTAGGCCTTTATTGACAACTGAAGAAATACATGAGAGAGTGGGAATGGCATGCAGCAAAGGTCCTCAGGTCGGAGTCGAACCCGGGCAACTGAGCTATCTGGGCGCCCTTCTCAAATGTTTCTATAGTATTCATGTAACTGTGCCCCAAGTCTGTCACTATTTACGAAGTTAAGTAATTTATTGTGCATCTACATGTGTGATGTGTGTATGTGTTTGTGTGTGCATATGCAGAAATGGTACTCCCGGTGATGAGCTGGATGTGAGGGCCATCATGGATACCTGGACGCTGCAGGAGGGCTTCCCACTGGTCACTGTGGAGGTCAGAGGTCGGGAGGTCAGGCTCAGTCAAGAGCGTTACCTGAAGACAGATGACTACTCCCTCACTGAAGGGTACCATGTCAAATGAATCCAGATTATTCAAGATTAACAGAGTAATGGCAGATAATGCGAGTGTGCATCATCAGTTATACTTTAAAGCCACGGTGTCATTCTCTATACAACCACCAGATAACAAAGGAAGGAATTTCTAAATACTGCACACACTGTGCAAAAATATTAGCCTGGATGCCAGTCAAATTTAGCCCCGCCCACAACATTTGAGGTTTGGAAGTTTGGTCTGAACTTGATCCATTGTGGAGCAACTATTCTCAAACCAGGGCTGTTCGGACCAATCAAATTGTCAGCTCGGGCTTTAAACAATGATGGACAGATGATCAGCAGTAACGTAATCAACCACCAAAGAGCGCTTCAGTTTAATTTGTTTACAACAAAGATGACAGCCGAGAATTGAGATGTGTAGATTCCATTATTGTGTCGTTATAGAACATATCAACAGCGCAATAATTTTAAAAGAGTAACAGAGTACCACGATCAAGGCTTTTGTTGATCAGAAAGATGTTTTTGCTGTATTTCCTACGGGATTCAGCAAAACTTCAATATGCGTCACATACTCCGTTGCTCTGATTGGTTGTAGGTCTATACAATTGAGGCATTTTCTTTACTGGTTCGGTTGAAACACCCCATAATCACAGCCCAAAGGAGCAGTATCAGACTCATATTCTGAATACAATCTGAGTATGACGACGCCAGGCTACAAAAATATATCAATTTATTGCCAAATTGCTACATCATTAATTGCAACTTCTGTCTACTAAAAAAAGCAACAAAAAAAAGCAGCTGCTCTAAAGTGCAGCTGCATTTAGAGCATCAGTGAATTGTGAAGTGTTTCAACTTCACTTGCTATAGTTTCAGTAATTGTTACATTGTTTTCATAATTTATCTTTTTTAAATGATCATTGTGCGTTGTTAGGTTCCTGTGGCAGATCCCACTGACTTACATGACCAGCGCCTCCAACACCATCCACCGCTTCCTGCTTAAAACAAAGACTGGTGAGTGTGTTGCTCAGTGTGATGAGGTGTTTTTTATATTGCAGTATTTCTTATCATTTATCAACATATTGTTCTACAATTCCTCTTTACTGCAAAGCTTGTCTTTACTCCTCTATGCAGATGTCCTGTACCTGCCGGAGGAGGTGGACTGGGTGAAGTTCAATGTGGACATGAGCGGCTACTACATGGTCCACTACGCAGGCGAGGGGTGGAACTCCATTACCAAACTGCTGCAACACAATCACACAGCGCTGAGCAGCAATGACCGCGCAAGCCTCATCCACAATGTCTTCCAGCTGATCAGGTCTGTTTAAAGATCCGAAAATAGCAGTTGATTCTGCTGTTCATCCTGCATTGCATTGGGGGGGGGTATAGTATCCTGATATTTTCCGTGGCATCAACCGTTATTATATATATTTGTTAGTCAGTTGTTTGTCTGCTTGACAATCCCATTGTGCAGCACTAAAGTTGATTTGAGATGAACAAACAGAGAAATGTATCTTTTTAGATAAAATCGATGTTGACAAAGATTCATTTTGGTGATCTAATTAGAAATTGAGAAAAATTTGAAATTGGAAAAAAGGTAATAAATTGCAGTATATCACACAATATTGCAATATGTTTAAAATTGCCATAATATTGTATTGTGACATAAGTATCATGATGCTATCGTATGGTTATGCCTCTGGGGATTCCCACCCCTACTTTGCCTAAAATAAATTGCATTTAAGACAGAGAAATGAGATTCAGCCTTACTAAAGGAATCTGATCGACAATTATCAGAAATACAAGTAGCCTAAAACTAACTTTGTGGAAGAAAGGGGACGCTTTCTTGCTCAGGGTAGTTTGTGTATTTGAATATTTAAAATACCCTACAATTAAATGTTGGCCAAAATGGACAAAAATGCGGCATGGTGTTGATTTGAAGTCTGTCATGTGTGTTACAGTACAGATAAGGTGAGGCTGGACACGGCTCTGGAGCTGTCTCTGTACCTGTCCAGAGAGACTGAGATCATGGCTGTGACTCAGGGCTTTGGAGAACTCGTACCTCTCTACAAACTGATGGAGAAGAGAGACATGGCTGTTCTGGAGAACCAGATGAAGGTTAGTGAAGGCAGCATTCATCTTAAAAGTTAAAACTGCTTGAACTCTTGGGTATGTTTGTCATACTGCTTCAAATGTTTTTTGGGGCACTCAAACTTGTCTGTGAATGTCATAATTCTAAAATATCTATTTAAACACCCCAGTTGGTGCAAAGTAGTATGAACTTTTGCTACCACATTGCTGTTTTTTTTCATTACTGCTACATGTGGTCCAGTGAAATATTTTGAAAACATTGGCAGGAATGTACATGTGTGTCCAAAAAAAGCGGGACCCCCAAAAATGAGTGCCATTCAAGGTCAAAAACTCCACAAGGAACCATTAAAACTGCAAGCACTTCTGTGTAGCAAGAAACATATACACTGAGTCATGGTTCCTTGCATACAGTAAGTACTGAAAAAAACCTGAAGAACAATGGACTGTGCACATGTTGTATAAGCGAGTGCTCCTTGTGACTTCTGGCAGTTCAAACAAAGTGTTGCTCTCATGCATAGAACCAGAATATTACACAAGTTCAGGAAGCATATAGTTGAAGCCTTGGTTATTTTCTTTTGTGAATGATGATACATGATGTTTAGATTTAAATATATGTTTGAGGATAGATTTAGGACTGAAACTGACAATTATTTAAATTTATTTGATTAACTCATTGATTGTTTTGTGTGTTTTTAGTTAACAGATTCTAAAGCCATGTCTTCCTGTTTGTTTGTTCTAACCCGCATTTAAACAAAATGTCATAATTGAATAACCCATATTTAAAATAGACGGATTAAAAACACCTTTCTATACTGACTGCATGTGTTTCTCAGGACTACATTGTGGATCTGTTCCGGGGGCTGATTGATCGGCAGGAGTGGACTGACTCTGGATCAGTGTCTGAGCGAATGCTGAGGAGCTATCTGCTGCTGTTTGGGTGCGTCAGGAACTATGCTCCCTGTGTGACCAAAGCCACCCAGCTCTTTAACAGCTGGAGGGACTCTGATGGCACCATGAGGTCAGTGGTCATAAAATAGCACACCAACATTTTCCTTTACATAGCTGTTTGCGATTCTTTCTCGAAAATATTCAGAGCTGAGTTTTCAGTATTCATAACCACTTTAAAAAAAAAAAAAAAAAAAAAGGTTTTCAGATAGTTGATACTGAACTGCAAGCCTTCTCTGTTTTAAGCCTCCCTGTTGACATCACCATGGCTGTGTTTGTGATCGGAGCTCGAACACCCGAGGGGTGGGACTTCCTGTTTGAGAAGTACCGCCGTTCGATGCAAATGTCTGTAAAGAGCCGCATGAAGACTGCAATGGCCATCAGCCCACTACAGGACAAGCTACAGTGGTGTGTACATTACAGCACACAGCCCACATTTCACTTCTATATCTTTTTGCTTGCCCTTATTTTTTATCTTTCTCTCTGCAGGATGATGGAGCAGAGCCTCCGCGGTGAGGTGATGAAGACTCAGGACCTCCCAGATGTAATCGTCTCTGTCAGCAAGAACCCCCGTGGCTACAAACTGGCCTGGGACTTCTTAAGAGCCAACTGGCACACCCTGATCAAGAAGTCAGCCCATCATGCATATATTTCTCTTTTATTTTTACCAAAGCTTTGCAATTTTGTTTAATCCAAGAATGCTTCATGTTAGCAAAATATACTTAAATCAAGATTCACTCAAAGCTGCAGTTTAAAATATCTTTGTTTCAGACAAGTCCTGTAGATATTTAAAGTACATCCAAATTTCAGTATTTAAGCCGACAGGTGGTTGTTTTGGGAGAATATAATTTTACTAGACCTTCAAGATTTAAAAAATCAATGACATAGCTTCATTTCTTTTTTTTTAAACTCCATATGTTGGCTTTTGAGAGTACTGTAGTGTAAATCTGTAGAGCCTTAGCATGCTTGTGTTTTGCCATGAAGAGTTGTGTATTGTGAACTTTGTCTCTGTTTGCTTCGTAGATTTGACTTGGGCTCTAGCACCATATCTTACTTGGTTACTGGGGTGACCAACCAGTATTCTACCAGGGAGATGTTAGATGAGGTAAGGAAGGCTGTGTCAATACTTTTGGGATTCTATTACTTCTGTCTGTCTATAGATTGTGTGTGCTGATGCCCCAAGAACATGGCTTTTTATTTTTTATTTGTATCCACTCCTGGGCCTTTGTCCCATTTGTTTTCCTTTTTTCCTATCCTAACTTTTTTTTTTGCTGTAATTATGTTATTAATTGAAGAAGAAGAAATAAAAAGAAAAAAAACTCTTATGAAATACAGCAAGTCAAAAACTCTTATGAAATACAGCAACAGATTATTGCGCACTGGTTGTAAAATACAACTGTTTTGTATTTTACATTTTGACCATTTTCAACATAAAAGGAACATTATACATAGATAAATACTAGTGCTGTCAGTTTAACGTGTTATTAACGGCGTTAACGCAAACCCATTTTAACGGTATTCATTTTTTTATTGCAAGATTAACATTCTTTTTGGCCTAGCAAACTTTGTTGTTTTTTTCACATGCTGTTGCAACAACTAATAATGTTAGAAAAACTACAACACCACACCGGATCTAGCTAGACCAGAAACAAAACAACAGGCACGCCGCACATACTTGTTTGGGCTTGCAAGCCGGCCAAAGAGTAGTACCGTTATGTTTTGAGTGGACGCCGAAATGGATGCCAATAAGATTCTGAGTGGAAAGTTTACTTTAAGTTGCCAAATGGTTCCATTGACAAGACCAAAGTTATCTGTGTGTTTTGTTGTTGTAAACTGAGCTATCATCGCAGCACGTCCAGACTGAAATACCACTTGATGGCCAAGCACACAGCTGATGTGAATTCTACACCCCCTCGTCAAAGTATTTTTTTTTACCCTTTTATTGATGGATAGAGATTATTTGCTCCAAGTGAGAATATTATGTGTGAAATGGAACACTACAGTAGGCTATACATATGCCAATGTTGTATTCAATAACAAAAACATTTGCACAAAGCAAGCCAATCCACTTTTCCATGTTGAGAGCATTAAAATAATGGGACAAAAAGAAATCAAGTGACATTTAGAATAGATAAAAAATGTGTGATTAATTGCGAGTTTGACAGCACTAATAAATACAGTTTGTTTATCTGGATTTGTCACTTAGTAATTTTAGAATCTAAATTTTGCTTACAATCTGACTACAAAAACATGGCTGCTTTGTGTTTTAGGCTTGTTTATTAGATACATGCAGATTATTCAAGGTCATGTAAAATGTGGGCTATGTTGTTAAGTCTTCCTACTCTGTCCTAGGTGAGAAGCTTCTTCGGCTCACTGACTGAGGAATCGGGCTCGGAGATGAGATGTATCCGGCAGACCTACGAGACCATCGAGGAAAACATCCGCTGGATGGACACCAACCTTCCTCTCCTGCAGACCTGGCTCGACAAACGCAGACACAGAGCTGTGCATGAAGATTTGTAGCTCCAGAGGAAACAAAAACGTTTGGAATGTACAATCATGTTGCTAAAGGAGGCCTCTGGCTCACCCAGTAAGAGTGTTCGCCCCATGTTGGCTGAGTCCTGCAAAGGCCCGGGTTTTAATCTGACCTGGGGCCCTTTGCTGCGTGTCATCCCCCGATCTCACTCCCCTTTTCATGTCTATCCATTGTCAATAAAGGGAAAAGCCCCCAAAACAATCATGTTGCTAAAGGCAGAAACTCCAAGAGATGTGGATGCAAGTCAAAAAGCTTGAAGCATCTCTTTGAGTCAGACTGGAACTACAAATTTGATGACTTTATATTCAAAAAAACAAATTCACATTTAAATATTGTTTGTTCAAACTCTGTTTAAATGTTCTCAATGCTTGCGTTCATGTGTAGAGCTCCTGGTACTATGATATTATGAGCAAAGTTTCATGTTGTGTTGCGCCTTCTTAGTGTTTTAAAAATAGTGATTTTGATGCTATCATAGAAGTTCCCCTAGCACTCCCATTCAAAAGGCCATTGGACCGAAAACGAAAATACAGTCAATCTTAAAAGTGACGCTTTTTAAACAAAAGTTTGACTCTGGTGTATTAACAAAAAGATCCTTGATTACATTTTGGCGAGAGCTACGCTTTAAGAACCCTCATATGATATTTAAGTAAATAAGATTCAAGGAGGTAACTCTGTAAGAAGCACAATGAAAGCTCTCTGCAGGAGTCATGACACAGACATTTGTGCTCAGAGCTGACTGTGTGTGTTTGTTGGGGTGGGTGTTTTTTTTGTGAAGTAGGGGTGGGTGAGTTTTTTGAGAATTTGTGTGAAATCTCTGTTTTTGTGAAGTTCATTTTTTATTCGTGCTGCATTATCGTGGCAGAAGGTCACAACATACTGTACAGTGTACAGATAGTAAATGTGGCACTAAAGAATGTACTGCACATTAGATATTTAATAAATATGTAATGCCTACATCTGAATGAAATTCTGAAACAATTGTTTGTAACAAAAGTTACCCTAATGCACTTGCTAGAAGATTTTTGCCCATTTTAAGGGTTGTTGAACCTTAATTGACTTAAGTTAATGACTTCAGGTCACACTTCTGTGAGATCAGATCAGATACAGTCTGATGAGTTTCCATTACTGGGAACATGAATATGATTTCTGAAACCACTGGTAGCATTTTTAACTTTAATTATTCAAATTCTCATATAGATGACAAAATAAAGTTTATGATTAGTAATGTGTTGCTAAGTGTATGTCTTACTTTAATGCAACTGTAAAATCTTCTGTAGGACAGGATTCATAGCAATTCAATTTTGAAAGGACAATATGTGGTGAATTAAATATTGGACCAATAAAGTTACTTTGACTTAATTTCAATTTGTATTTCTATGATTGTATTCTATTATTTTATTAATATTGGTGATCCCTGCATGTTGGGAGTTATGTGGATGTTACCTTTGTACCTTTTCACTCCTCTGATCAGCATGTCATACACTGCCAGCAGTAAAGATTAGGTTTCCACATTTGTGGGGTCGTTTTACAATCCTTTGGTTTACCTGTGTTTCTATTCAGAAACACAAACACACACTTTTGTCTTTAAAATGAAAAAACAATTTTTAATGCTTTTTCATCCCTTTATTTGTCAAGGGGAGTAGGTTACTATTTGACATGTGACAACATTTGCGTGAGTCTGTGAAAATAACCCCTGATGATGTCATAGGGATGTCATCAGGGCTCATCTCAGCTTGGGTTTAAATACTACACATGTATAACAGAAAGTCTGCATGACAAACAAGTGGAGTTTGTAAGACATGGGTGTTGAGTTGCATTATGGTAAATATAGGATGCACACCGGGGTCAAAAACTCTGGATATGTCAGTTCTAACAATAATATTTTGTCCCAGTCTTTTGCAAGTGTCCCAACTTTATGGAAGGCAGGAACTGAGAAGTTTTTGATGTTCAAATTCTTTGGCTAAATCCTGGATCTTCACAATCGTACCTACAGCACCTTTAAATGAAAGAAAATACTCAAATTCAGTCAAAGAAAATCACGTAGTCTCACATGTACACATGTTCCACTTTTGCCTCCTTCTGTGGTTTTAAGAGGAATACGTTTATTTGATGAAGCACCTTTTACAGACAAAGTCGCAAAGTGCTTCACATGACGAACATTTGTTAAAATACAGTACAGTAAATTAGCAAGCAAAAATAAAAATAAATACCAATGAAAAAACAAAATATACAACAGGGCAAAGTGCTTTGGTAGCTGTCTGAGATAAAAGATGGAAAGGGGTTCACCTGTTGCTTTGACTCTGGGGGACCACTATTGACTCTTTGCTCATGTAAACACAGAGTAACCTCAAGATATAGCTGCGCTTTCTTTGGGAAACAGAAGTAAAGTCTCTCTTCTCTCTCATTTATTCTTTCTGGTTAATCTTTATAGAAGTGTTCTGCTCTTCCTCCAGTAGATTTAATCTAGTTGATTAACGCGGGTTAACCCTTTCAAACCCAAAGTCAATCCTGGTTAAGCCCCAGGTGTCAAAGGGTTATAACTTACTGTATCTCTCACCTGAGGCCCTGTGGACAGCTGTGGTAGCTGTTACTTTAAATCTTCTAATGTTGCTATAAATTCTACTGGTGGACTTTTAGCACAAACTAATAAAACACATAGTCCAACTGATAAAACATGCATACATTTATATATGCGAGCATAGATTCGTTCAACTGTGTGCACACACGCACACACGCACAAACGCACGCATACACACACACTGCCCCCTCATCGACGCACCCACAATAGAAACGGCACTCTGCTCCAGTGAGTTTACCCTCCCAGTCGTACACCTGAGGGGACCCGTCTCTGGACTGAAGGTAAGAGCCTGAAGTGTGTGCTTCTGCTTCCATTTTTCTTCTTGATTACTAAAGCTGATAAAATGTAACCTCATTAGGAAGTATCTCAAAGCAGGAGTCGTTTATTTGTTTAGTCAGTATGTACAGACTTTGACCCTGTTCACTGATCATGTGTTGGGAATTTTGACCTCACTTTGCTTTGGTTTAATAATCTATTCAGCATATAAAACATGGCAATGTTAGACCACCTCTAAATATGTAGAGCTTGTTCCCCTGTGTGAACAGATTCAACATCATGTTGAGGACTTGCTCCACACTATGAGAATTCAGGTGGCGAAAGGAGAAAGTTCGGTCAATTTTGATTAACATTTGTCTTCTTCTTTGTTTAGCTGATGTTACCATGCATCTCAAAACCTGTGATAAACTTAGTTAACACAGCCACAAGGTTCCTTGACAGGAAGACAGGAAATTAAACAACTGTGTAGTTACAACTTGTTAACCGTGTCTTGGTTGCACTGTAGGTAAGTGGTACCTGAGGCAGGGGACACATAATAACTGTTTCTGGAACACTCCAAAACAAACGTTTCATTTTGCTGTCCTTTGTCCGTTTCATGAACTTTTTCTTATGATAACCTAGGGACAGGAGAATATTTTTCTAACCACTTTATCTAAAAACAAAATAATCAAGGTTGAGATAATGTCTAGCTGTTTAATATATACAGTATATATACATTTTTGTGGGCATTTTAGGCCTCTATTTATATAGGACAGCTGAAGACATGATAGGGGAGAGCGAGGGGGAATGACATGCAGCAAAGGGCTGCAGGGTGGAGTCGAACCTGCAGCCGCTGTGTATATATGGGCACCTGCTCTACCAGGAGAACTATTGAGGCACCCAAAAATTTGAAATAAGTTTAAAGCTAAATCCAATTCAGACCACATCTTATACTTTGATACCAATGACTCTGATCTCCTTATACACTATACTATTCCTGTTGATCACCTGACAAGCACATTGTAATCATAAAATCTGCATAATACGTAACACCAACCAGTGTAAGTAGGCTAAATGACTGAAAACCTTGTGAGGTTACGACAGGACAAACTTCCAGTGAGAGATGTACTTATATAAGTCTATTATCTGTGGTACTCACAATAAAGGTTGAAGGATGTGTAATTTAGAAAATGTGTAACTGATTGCAAAATCAAAATGTTTGCCTGTTTCCCCTTCAGGTCCGTACTGTTTTTCTGACTCCACTTCCATTTTGGTCCATCAGGAGTTTATCCACAGAGCTTTGAGAATGTCAAATAATATTCCCATTCTAGAGTAAGGCACATTTCTTTTGTCTGTAAATTTCTGTGGTGATTAATTCAACCTGTTTTTGTTGACATTGGCTTTACTTCCTCATTGGGTGGACCCAGAGATTTAATGAGATTGTTAACAATTTAAAAATCTACCATTTCTTCAAACAATTCTTTTTAATCTGATCAAAACAGAAAAGAATGTAAAGTCCTCACTCTTCACTTTACCACAAACCGAGCACAATTGAGGAAGATGGCAAAATATGGAAATGACCATGAAGGCTTTTTTTAAAAAATATGTAAAGACATATTTCATGTTTTATATGTTACATGAGCAATGCATTACAAATATTAAAAAAATCAAAGAATTCCCAAGTTTGAAATTTCATCATATTTTACAGCAAAACATTCCCGTTGACACTTTCTTTGTTGCCTTATCTCTTCCCTCTCTCCATCTTACCATTTTGCACCCTTCTCCATCTTCCTCATCCTCCTCTCCCCTATCTCCACCTCCTCTTTAAGGATCTTCCTGGGCATTATGGGCTTCGGCCTCTCCATCATGTTCTGCACAACCTTCTGCAGGGCGTGCTTTCGCTTTAGAGAGGAGCAGATAGAGAGGGAGGTGTGGCGACGCACTGACCAGGAGGCGCGCCCTCCCCCCATATTTTTCATCCCTTTCCATGGAAGTTTGTCACGCCAGGACAGCGAAGACCACCCCAGGGTGCCTCGATACAGCCAGGAGCTCACCCCACTGCCCCAATATAGCAATGCTGTCTACTGTGGGCCACCACCTTCCTATAATGAGGTGAAGAAATTACTAGTCAGAATCCTCAAATATAATGCAAAAATAATGCAAAACATTACATTTGTATGTCATTGACACAATGACACAATGTGCAAATTATGCAAGGAAATGTAGGGAAAGTATAGCACTGTGTCAGGAGGCATACGAGCCGCCATTTTGAAAACCATAATGTCAACCATAATGTGTAGGCTATTTCTGGGTATTTAGATTTTGACCTTGCGTTTCTTCCTTTGTATTTCAGCTGGAATTGAAGCCTGAGGATCTTCCACCCGCGTACACAGAGTTTAATGTTCCTGTTTATCCCCAACCTCACACAGACACGGTTCATCCACACACACAGCAATAAGCCAGCAATAAGCCAGGACCATCACACTGCCTGTGTGAAAGTTATGGACACTCTTGATTATTGAACTGCCTCATGGACTTGAGTGAACTGGCGCTGTTGTTTATAATGTTTCAAAGATTATTTTTATTTCATTATCAAGCTTGTTTATTTCACTGTGGTAATGAATGCGATGATGACACAAAGGGGATTAAAGCTGCAAAGCACCAGGTTGAAAGCTACAACGCCGTGAGTATACAGCACATTCTCTGAGCCACTAAAACACTAAGAAATAGAAATATATTTTATTTGGCTCTATATGGTGATTGTTAAAATGGGATATATGCGCATCATTTTCCTATCTTATATAATCTCCAACAAAAAGGTTTTTCTTTTGGTTTGTTTGCATGTCTGTCTGATGTTTCATTAGTAAAAATCACATTAAAGGTAAGCCTATTAATGAAATTAATGTGAATATTAAATGTGAAGGTAAGTCCAATGGTGCCACTATGTGGCTTTTTATAAAGCACTTTGCCGTTGCTCATGCCTCCTGAATCATGAGGAGTGGGTGAATTGGCATTAAAAGTTTTCTCACCACTTTTTTACCACTTTATCTATTGTGTTTAATATAATGTACATACAGTTAGAAGATACATAGTTATATAATAGCTGGTCTACAAACAGATCCCTGAATAGAATGACAACACATTTGTGTCACTCCAAACATATGTCTGTAGTATAGTTTAAATTAGAGGCTGAATAAAATCCTGAAATCTTTTTTACCTTTGTTGTCATATTCTTTTTGTTTAATTTTGTACCATTCAAAATGTTCAATGTAAAAAGTCGGGTTCATATTGATGAGTTTATCATACCTTTGTGTCATATTTTTAAACCATATGTATTGATGATATTTAACAATGTGTTTCAACAAACAATAAATACTGCAATGTAAATGAACTATATGTTGTAAATTAAAATTTAGGCACAGACATTTACATTTTTGTCATTTATCTTCAGTCAAGCAGATTTCACTATTGCGCTAAAGGTATGACTTACACACATGTTAGCCAACCAGTGAAGTTTAATCAACCTTGAATTCTCAAGATTCTAACATCTAGTATGTGCATTTTTTTGTCTTCATTATGCTTCAAAATTTTCTTTAACTTTTAAAACTGCTAAACATAACAAGGAGAGGCCTTCTAGTTGGTGGAGTTTCATAAATCAGAGACATACTGAACAGACCATTTTTGAACTTAAGTTACTGTTGCACTCAAAGACATCCTCAATGCCACCAAAATAGTAGGCATATTTGATTTGATTGGTTTAAATTCTAATTTCATTTAGTTTTTAAAGTTTTGGCTAAATATTGAATATCATCTAATTCTGGAAATATATTCATCACCTCTCATATACTCATATCTTTTTCTCTAACAGAGCCAAAATACTGCAGTGGTTCAGTGAAAGCCAGATCACGTGTGACAGGCATGTGTCTGCAATTAATGACACTAATGTTAACGGACTGTTATACAGACATACGTTCCCATGTGTGTCCCAGCCATTTACACATGATCTGTAATCCTACATATGTCAAGGGGCTTGACCGTGTTAATTTCTCTCTGTTGAATGGCAACTGGATGTGGTGTGATCTTGCAGCCTTTATAAGGGACAAAGGTCTCCTCTTATACATATACATATATATATATATATATATATATATATATATATATATATATATATATATATATACTATGCTATCACTTAGAGACAGTGTTGGTTTGCTAGCAGGACTATAGAAGTATGGGTATTATTGTGTAGTGCAAATTAGACACTAGAGGGCAGTGGAAGTGTGCAGACTCATTTCATTTCTATTATGTCTAGGAAGCTCTTTCCTTTAATGTTTTACCTTAAGCACAACCACACTGCAGCTGGTAGGTAAGTGTCTTGCCCCAGAGCAGCTTGATAGTACATTTTTAGAAGAAAAAACACAATTTTTCTCAAACCACACTTGGTGTAGGATTAATGTGTGTCCCTTTTAATCCAAAAAAGTATTGGCTTTGGAAATATTTAAGAGGCTATCGATGGGAAAATATGATTCAGAGAGTTGATGGTGCAAGTAAGTAATATAAACCTATTGGAGTGTAGGAGGTTCGAGTGAATCAGCAGCCCTGCTAATCATTCAGCGGTTTAAAAACCTTTTTACCATCTTCCTGAGTTAGTGCCATGTTAATTGTATTTCTGTATCTCAAGAGAAAGCAAATGTAGCAAAATCTTTTTCTAAAACTGCTGACATTCCACAACATCTCTATGGATGTTTCCTTGAAAGGTGATCTGCTTGCTCTAAGAACTCTTCTGAATTCTGATACATTCTCACAGTACTATTGAGTTTAACACTCAAACCAAATGGATTACTTTAAATTACACGCATGTACTAGTACATCAAAGGGAAAAGTAGGCCTAGATGTTCAATCCATATTTCTTTCTTTTTTTTACTTGTCTCAGTCACTTAGCAGGATGTGTAATGTTCAAACTCTTTGTGATCCTGGACTACAATTTAAAACCTTGTTTTGGATTTTAAGAATACATAACCTCTCCTCAATCATGCGTATTAATGACCCACATGTGGGCAGTTTAAAGGACCGTTTACACGTCACATTACACGTAGATGGTAATTTTGAAAAATGTTCACACATTATTATTCACATTCGTTTACACACAAACTGAGAATTTGCCTTTGAAAATGATTCTTTCTAAAAACTGCGGCCAGAGTGGAGATTGAAAGAAAACTTTGTTTGCACGTTCGCATGTAAAGTGACACAAATGGAGGTTTAGGCAGCCAAGGAAGTGAGGAAGAGGAGAGAAAGGGAGTGATTTGTTGTTGTTGTTGTTGCTATTTTAGGGATTCTGATCCCTAACGTCAACTTGAGCTTCTCATACACTGCCACCTACAGGTTTGGCATTGTCTTGATGGCAGTGACGGCATGTATACACGGGTATGTGTAAATGAACACTATTCTGAAAACTGACAGATGTGCACAATGTTATTTTTGAAAATGGAGAGGTTAAAATGTCTGTTTATGATAATAGGCACCCATGTGTAAACATCGTCTAAGAGGTCAGTCTTTCTATTAAACTACAAAAAAATCTTTTAATCCTGCTGGCAGACAAACTAACTATCAGAGGCTGGAAACACAGAGAGACCATTAAAAGTTGAGCGCATGATTAAAAGTAAATTTTGGATGTGGCGTTTCTGACAAAAAGTACCACATTTTCTGAGTGAGTTCTGGTGCTGTACGTTTTAATACTGCTGCTCTGGAAGAGACAAGTGGGATCCTGGAATAGATTTAGAGTAAGAAAACCCCCTGAGGGCTGCACAAGCAGAGAGAAGCAAGAATAATATGAAAAGGAATGGGATGTTTTTGTGTCTGTGCATGTGAGCATGTCGGTCAAAGAAAAGAGTGTCAGAGCCAGAGAGCTGCTAAAGGTATGTGTTTGTGTATGTACGTCTGTTCTCTTTTGAATGATAGCTGATCACAGTTGCTATTATTACCAGGATGACCCATCTCTCTCCATCCACCCATTCTCTTTATCCCACCTCCCCCATGGCTCTGTGATATGAATACACACTGGAGAGCCACTGGCGTTACACTGTCTGATGACGTTCTCTGTGAGTCTTTCTCTGCATTGCTTTTCGTCTGGCTTTCATCACCACTGGGGCTTGGAGTCTTTATTAACAAACTCTTAACTGTGTAGACTTTCAGTCTGTATTTTTTTGGCAAAAGCATTAATGTGTCAGGAAAAATCATTCACACTGATACATTCTAAGATACAACATGTTGAGTGACAGGATGTGATTGGCCCATCCTTAACAGCTTTTCATAACATTTCCTTTTAAATGATTTGCTTTTGGGTCTATTTTTTGTGTTCAGCCTTATTCATCCACTATGCAGTGATTTCAATCTCATTTCTAGCCAAATATTCTGCAGCCAAAAGTGGTCAACCAGATAATTTCTTTCTTTTTGTGTGTGTCTTTTAATATCTGGTCACCAACAACAGAAGAAAATTAGCACGGCTAATTCATGCTAAATAAGACTTGGGTTAACTGAATGGTATTGTCCCTTAAAAAAACTACACAAACAAACAACCAAAAAGGAAAGACATAAACACATATAAGAATGGCTAATGTCAATATTTTGTCATCTCTGGCAAGGTATGCTATGAGCCATCCAGGTTAGTATGGTAATGGTTGTTCTAGTATTAGCTGGCCAAGCTAGTTGCTAACTAATTTATGATTAATAAATGATAATGGGGCAATGAGCTGAACCATGCTGTTAAGTTGGAATCATGGCTGGTCCAGGCAATATGCAAACAACTGGGCAAAACTTCCTTCCTCAACAAAATTGGGGAAACCAACGCACTTGTGTTTTGAAGACAATCTAATACATGTGGGACTTTTAGTTGTCTTAAGAATTTGATTTGCATGATAAGAGATATAAGTACCCTTCGCTCATAGCAACACATCTAAAACACCTGATTCAGGCAAAAGCTCATTATAAAACCTCAAAAATGTTGTTCATCTTAGCAATTGCTGATATCTGAACAACCTTCATCAGCAATCCTTTTTTTAAACTAAACTACCATATAAGGCTGCAGTCGGTGATACTCAGGAATGTCTGGGGTCTTAAGTAAACATGAATGGCTATAGAGGGACAGAGTGGGGTAGGTCAAAAGATATCATCACATACCGCTTTCACTCCGAGTGCTCAACTAGGGTTGACTTTGTGTTTGAAGTGTTTAACTGCCGTTGATCGACTCGGCTTAGATTTGGCCCCCTATACTTTATGCTGGGTTTTTTACAGATCACTTCAATAACGGCAGAGCGGATTGGTTCAATTCATTCCCTATGAGTGGTATAATAACAGTGGGACAAGTGAAGTCTGTTCACAGTGGCAAAAGTGCCTAGATGTTCACCACTCTGCCCATCCTCCATATTGACTCAGAGTCAACTTTTGCAGAGGTCAGGGCCTACTGAAGAATGAGGAATTTAAGTACAAAAAACTAGTTCTGGTGGTGTGAAGCTGGATTGGAGTATGCAACAACGTTAGCTGATCACTGAATATTACATGTAAACCCTTCACCCATTCCAGCACGTGAGGTAGCCTCATTGATATGCAGCGCTCTAGGGTTGTGACCCAGATTGTATCTGAATTGTCATGCAGGGATCAACCCGTGTTGATTGGCTTGGATTGAATTGACAAAAGAAGAGTTGAACATGGGTCAGATAACCCTAGTCCGACCCGGGTCATTGGTGTGAAAGAGGTATTACAAGGGTCTGTGGAGCACTGTCAGAGACCTCGCAAGCCTTTCTCACAAAGTAGTATTATTATGTTTGCTGGATAACTTGACCAATTGAAAATACAGTACAAAAATGTTCCTTTAAAAATAGGCGCCTGATTAAGGGGGTTCCAATTTGTTTCTTTATACAGACGTTTCAAATGTTTACAGTATGCCTATATATCTGTGGCATATTAGAATTCTGCAAATAGCAGTAACTTAAAGTACTGAAGTGAATGTCTCTTGTTTTTAGTATTTTCTAAATCCAGTTTCCAAAGGATCTACAAATAAGGTTTTGCTTGCTAAGACAATATAGTCTATATAGTATAGTCCTCTTTGGAAATAACATTAAGGAATCAAAAACACGCTGCCTAATATGGACCAAAATGAAAATCTCCAAGGAAAATAATTCTGAAAATCCCAAACCTGAAAATAATTATTTAGGCAATATTTGTATGGCTTGTTGTGTGTGTGTGTTACTGTGTTTGCACTGATGGGACAGGGTAGGTAACCATGGAGAGAGGGGGTTTTGTTGACAAACAACATTCCTGTGTGTGTGTGTGTGGTAACCCAGTTGAGCACAGGTAAACATCATACGACTATTTAAAGACAATGATTCTCCTCTGACCAGCTGATAGCAGAAAGTTTTTAAGCCTGCAGTCTTCAGGAGAAACTCTGAGAGGCCTCAGCGTTATTCTGCCTGGATACTACATAAAATGGTCCAGAGGACAGGTAGATTTACTCATTTTTGAAAAACTATTTTGTGTTTCCCCACTGTATTAAAAAGAAAGTTATCTTCTTCTCATCCTGTAATTTAGTTTTTTTTTAAAAACCCATTGCTGTTAAACAGTAGAAACTATTGAATTAAATCTAAAGATTGATGGGCAACATATCCAAAAGGTCTTGGAGGTAAAATATTAGACTCCCACTTAAAATTTGAAAAACACACACATTTAGACTTTGAGACTGCCTCCACTTTCATGGTGCAAATAGTTTTAAGCTGGCTATGATCTTTTCACTTCTAAGTTGTGTAAGCTCTTGGTCACAAGCAGCACTACAATAACAAAGCCTCTTATGATGATATATACAATCGAGCAATTAAAATTTTGGACAGGAAGCCGATAAGATTAGTATCACGCACAGACGAGAAGATTGTTGATTGTATTTAATTCTGGCACCAGTGGAACACTTTTCTAAACAACAATTAGCTCAGATACCGACCCTTTACAACTCTTTACTGCACTGACTTGTAGGGTACCATTCAAATATGTGTGTGTTGGTGGGGTGGGACACCTGACAAACCTGCTCAACCAACTCTGCAGCAAATTCTTCTGTGACACGAGTACACACTTGTGTATAGAAGGTATAGAAAAGATTGATGAACATAAAAACAAGTTAGACCTGAACAAAACACTGAAAACATAGAACACCAGTATTTGGTATTTTCATAAGCATATTTCAACTCTTTAAATATTCAATAAAATATCTTTGAGCTTTAGCTTGATGAAACCTTTTGAGAAATAAACACACAGTGGTTAGGGTAAAAAAAAATCATTGTCCTCTTAAAGTGATAATGTGCATTCTGAATGTGTTCATTAAAAACTCACAATAATGAGATTAATAACTAACTTCATTTCAGTATCACACACTTTTACATTGACCCATTACATCTGAAGAATTACAGCAGTTCAAAAAATCCCACACTGGTGAGACATTGTACAGTTGAGGCCAAAATTATTAGCCCCCCTTATAAAATTATACAAAACTCATGATTTCTCCATGGAAATGACCATTAACATCAAGTGTTTATAGTGTATTTGTTTTCAACACTACAAAGACAAAATGATTGGGATATTTTATTGATGCACTGAGTTGAAACAAGAAAGGGCAAAAATGAGACGTCCAAAATTATTAGCCCCCAGGCCATTAATGGTCAACAGTGTACCCTTTCTGAGCCACAACTGACAACCAGCTCTTAGAGTAGTTCTTTACTAGGTTGACACATGTCTCCTGAGGGATTTTGGCCCATTCTTCCATCGCAAATGGTCCAAATTGCGTGGTTTCCAAGCACGGACATTCACTTTGAGCACCCGCCACAGATTCTCAATAGGATTGAGGTCTGGGCTCAGTACGGGCTTCTCCAGGACCTTGGTTTTGGTATCCTTCAGGACTTGTTGGACCACTTTTGATGTATGATTTGGGTCATTGTCTTGTTGGAAGACCCAGCAACGACCTAAGGATACACTACAAGCAGATTTCTGCATATTATTCCTCAAACGTTTCCTTTTTCATGATGCCATGCACCCGAACAAGGCTCCTTGTGCCCGGGCGGCAAAACATCCCCACAGCATGATGCTCCCACCACAATGTTTAACTGTGGGAACTCTGTTGAAAGCTGATTGGTTAATTAGGTGTTTTGAAAGCAAGAATTCACATGGGGGCTAATATTTTTGACCACCCCATTTTTCACAAAATTTGATCTAAAGCCTATAAAAATTTATATTCCAAAATGTATCAAAAGCTACTAAATAGCATTGGTGAATGTTTAATTATATCAAGTTTTATCAATGTGCCAACATTGGGAAGAATTTTAGGAAAATGTTCCATAATTCCCGGGGGCTAATCATTTTGGCCTCAACTGTATATGGAAATGGAATACAATGATGTAACAGGTAGTTTGAATCCCTGTCTGATATGCTCATTTCTGTCCAATGAGTTCACTGAAAAGGGGGAGAACTGGCTTGATAAGGATGTTAGAACATTTTAAAGAACATTCTATTTGCAGCAACTTAAACTAAACATGTCTACTTTATTTAACACATTGCTCTGCTGTAAGTTCACCTACTGAGTACAATGCATCCCATACTTATATATACAGTATATACAGTTTATGTAAGTTATACTCAACCTATTTCCATTTATATATTTGATTACAATGTTACAAACACAGTCCTGTTACACTTTAAGCTAGAAGATCGTGCCTGTATTGCTATCTAAACATATAGTAGAATATTTGAAAATATTAACAGAAAGAACAGAGCAAGTCATATCAAAGAAAGATGGTGAAACAAATATGTGTTAAAACGTTGCACTTCTGATAGTTTACACCTGAACCAATTTGAAAGTAAAAGTTAACAAGATTAGTGTGTGGTACAGGCAGTGTGTGGTAAACCTACATACACAACACTATCTCTTAATGGACTGTTATAGTGCAAAAGAAGTCTGGGACAAGTAAAAAGTGTATGGTGTAATGTTTGATTTTTTGTATAAATTTGTAATGTATTGTATCATTAGTGATAGTGTACTAGAGAAACACGAGCAACTGATACAAATAATCATATGTGTTGTATGCTTCAAATTATGGAAGACCAGATGCTGTATGATCATTCAACAGCGATAACGTGTGAAAACAAGTGCTCACTGAACTAAGGAGAAGAAAATCTCAGGACAAAAAACCGATCCTTCCTTGGAACATTCTGACCTTGTGAGCTATTGCACTTTAAGAGACTCTTTGCACTTCTTTATATGCACTTTACGATATGCACTTTATTAAATGTACTTTACTAGCCCATTTACACTGATACATTTCATTAGTAAGCTCGTAATTGTTAACTATGTTTGCTTTGTTTTTTTCTGTTTTGTTCTCTAATAATGTATGTAGCCTACTGTTTATAACTTGTATTTTGTAAAAATGTTAATGAAGCTCTTTATAAAAAAAAGAAAACCCACATATGACTGCAAAATTCAGATTGTAAATTTCAGAGACAGAGATAATTGGAATAAGTAGCCTCTGACTGTGTATAACAGTGATACAGACTGACTGATTCTGTAACTGAAGCCTCACACACACTAGACCAGACATGCAAATACAAACTTAACTTGCACCTTCCCTTCACTGCGCAACCTGTGAAGCATAACATGTTTAGGTAAGTCCAATGTTTCCTTTACACGATTAACCATAAGTGACACAATAAAGCATGTATTTCTTCCTTTCTGTAATTATGCATGAGTAGCTATGGCTGTACCCAAGGAGTGGGAGACAATGGATGCTCACACAACTCATGCAGTGCAGGGGGCGGTGGGCGTTAACACATGTACAAGCTTTCTTTCTCTTTAGTCGATGGAGGAGACACATACAATAACAACGATTCTCTGGCTTCATGATTGTAATGAATTAAAAAAAAGTCAGAAGCACACATTGTTTTGTCTGTTTTCCTCTTGTTGGTTTTCTCTCAAAAATAAAATCTGAATTGAATGGTAGCATGCTTTATGATCTCTGTTTTACAAAACTGACTGTAGTAGTGAGAAAAGTAGAGAAGACAAGATAGAAAAAATATGTTAGAGCACTTGCATCGTTGTTGGCATGTGCACGAGTCAAAAAGTATTTCTAAATGATCCAGAAAATGGGGTGTGGCACTCAGCAAGCCCACGGACCACTCTCTTTCTCTCTCTTCCCCTTTCTCCAATGTATGCTGATGGAGTGGTTGGTTGCATAACATATAGCCAGTAGGTAGCTCAGCTTCAGTCATCTCACTGGGCTGTAGTGCACGTGCATGTGTGTTACGTAGGGGTGTGTTTGCTTTCTCTCTGTCTCTCCACGCCCCCCATCTTTCATCCCAGTCCCCCCATAGGTTCGATGCAAAGGTAACAGAAAGACTGGGGGCTTTATAAAGATCCACTTTTTTCACTCGGTCTCTCTCTGCTCGTTTCATTTCTTCGGTTTTTCTTCTTTCCATCAGCACACATCAAAATGCCCAGCAAGAGGAAGAAGAACAAGCGTCGCATGAGGAGGGTGGTAAGTGGTGGCAGGCGCACTTTTTCCCCACTAGGTTTTAATTTTCAACATGATCATATCTAAAGTCTATTGGACGTAATGGGAATATGATCTCAAATCAGTTAAGTTAGTCTTTTGGAAAATGTCGAAGAAAATTACATTTTGTAGCCTACAGTTTTTGATTGCGGTGGTTCTTTTAAACATAGGCTATGTATGTCTTTTTATCGTTTACCCCCCATAAGACAAAACCTTGTTTTTGTGACCCTTTCCTAATAGCCATATCAACAGAAAAGTGAAAAAATGTTTTCACTTCATTGTTGTTTTTTGTGTGACGCTCTCAACTCCGAGAGCGCTCCAAGCTCCGTGCGTAAAATCGCACCAAGATAGAAGTGTCTTCTAAAAAATGGACTCGAAGGTACCAGAGACAAAGAAAATGGTTAACTTATTGGCTTAACTACCGTTGCCACTTGCGTTCTCAACACACTCTGGATAAAACGGTAAACATGGTAGGATGGATATTGCAGGTTTGTTTATTTCTCTTCTTTAATTATATTGAGCGTAAAAGTGCAACATATAAACAATCTACAAATATATATATTGCCCCCCATCTCTCATGCACACAGGTACACACTGTACAGTACATGCATTACTCACTGTCTTCACTTATGATACACTGCTATACTTAATTATTCAATAACTGTAATTATTTAACATACAGCAGCAGCAAGCCAATGACACGATATTTGACAAATATGACTCCCAACCTCTTCTAGAAAACTGGGAGACATTTTACAATATTGTACATCTATGCATTCTACTTCTGAACATTCAGTGCCCAAAGAGGAGTGGGAGTTGTCAGAGGGGGGAGGGTTGTATGAGTGTGAAGGTAACAAGGAGGCTCTATTTTCTAAAAGGGCAAAGGTTACTCCACCAAACATGGTTCTCTATCATTTCTTCCAATCATAATACTTAATAGTTTCAAACAATACTCCATTATATAATTACAACTTCAAATGACCACTTGTTTCAACATTTACATGAAGCCCAGTCCTCCAGCAAGAAAAGACTTCTCCCCCGCCCTTCCCAAGCCTCTCTCTGGCTAGTCCCTGACTCTCAGCACCTCACAGCACTGTATTTGGTAGTGTGTTGGCTAAAGGAATGTCTTGCATTTGTTTTGCCAGATTGGAGTCTGCACAATCTCTCTGATTCTCTCAGAGACTGCCAGTGACACTCACACCTAAAAATGGCCCTTGAAGTCACTTACAGCTAGATGTTATCACCAATTCCCTCTTGAGATACAGTATCAGAGCACAGGAAGGAAAGGAACTGCTTAAAGATGTAAAGCGGAATGTGCCTCACACATGCCTTTCTGGAAGCACCTACTATAAAGTAGCGGGGCCTCCTTTAATACAGCCTAAGAAACACAATTAACAACTTTGATTATTTGAAATGTATATATTACCGTGTGGTAGCAATGTTTAAAGTAAGCTATTTGTGGGCGAGGGTAAGGGAGGGGTTGTTTTGACATTGGCTAGGTGGACAGGCAGAGGCATTTTGCACTAACTGGCTGTCAGCCTAACAAAAGCATTTTTGGGGAGTGATTGTAACCTGATTATAACCTGATTATGATGTGATTAGGCCCACTGTCTGGCCTGCGGGACACCCATCAGTGCTGCTGACTCGCACGTTTTTCCATTCCCGCTTCACCAGACCTGTCAGTACTGCTTTGATTCAACTAATTAGCTCCCATTATCTAACAAGCTTTGCTAGGCTCATTCCCAGTTGTCCAGCCCCTCCCATTAGTGGTTTGCACTCCTAAAATCTCCATTAAAGCCTGAGGGGGTTTTGTCCTGAGCAGAAAAAAACATGTAGAATGGCATGCCTGGTATTCCTGCAGACTGACAACAACATCAGTATTTGAACACTATGAGGGACTCAGTAGCATTTAGACCCATTAAAGCCATTGTAAATTAAGTGTCATAGGGTTTCAAACTATTTTTCAGATATCAAACTTTAGCAGGATCAGTCTATTGAGAGAAAATATCTAGTCAAGTTCCCCTAAACATATTTAATTGTACTAACAAACATGTAAAGTACAATTTTCTGCAGCAGAAAAAGTCATAGCAAGATGAGTGCATGACAAGAAACTTAAAAGTGGTTCCCACTGTAATGACAAGACAACAATCATTGACCCAGGTGTTTTTGGTGTCTTTTCCGCCTTACAGCAGGCTCAGAGGAGAGTCCTTGAAGAGCAGCATGCAGCCAATCCTCAAGTCAAAGCGAGTCCCGGGATCGCAGTGAATGCACCACCTGCAGCAACTCCAAAGAAAGCAGCTAAAGCTCGAGCACCAGCTCCAGTAAAGATCCCAGCACCGGCTCAAGTAAAGATCCCAACACCAGTTTCAGCACCAGTTCCAGTAAAGATCCCAGCACCGGCTCAAGTAAAGATCCCAACACCAGTTTCAGCACCAGCTCAAGTAAAGATCCCAACACCAGTTTCAGCACCAGCTCAAGTAAAGATCCCAACACCAGTTTCAGCACCAGCTCAAGTAAAGATCCCAGAGGCTGTTCCCATTGTGGATACCCCCATCGTGAAAACCCCTATCGTGAAGACCCCCATCGGGGAAACCCCCATTGTGGAGACCCCCATCGTGAAGACCCCCATTGTAGGGACGCCTATCGTGGAAACCCCCATCGTGAAGACCCCCATTGTGGAAACCCCCATCGTGAAGACCCCCATCGTGGAGACCCCTATCGTGGAAACCCCCATCGTGAAGAGCCCCATTGTGGAAACCCCCATCGTGGAGACCCCTATCGTGGAAACCCCCATCGTGAAGACCCCCATCGTGGAGACCCCTATCGTGGAAACCCCTATCGTGGAGACCCCTACCGTGGAAACCCCCATCGTGAAGACCCCCATCGTGGACACCCCCATTATAGAACCAGAACCAGTTGTACAAGAACCTATTGCAGAGCCCGTCCCAGTTGAAGTAGCAGCACCAGAGCCAAAGGCTGTGGTGTTGGAGCATACTCCAGCAGACGTTAAGGTTGAAGTTGCAGACCCGGTCTCTGAAGAAGAACCAGTCATTGAGACTCCACCAGAGGAGCCCTCTATAGTAGAAGCTACGATTGTACAAGAGGCAGAACCCATCATTCCTGAAACAAAACTAGTAACAGAGGTAAGAACTGCTTCGTTTTATATACATGCATTCATTTGACCATTTTTTTCTCCCATAGTCAGTAAAATTGGGCTTTCTGAACCAGTGGAGTCCAATAGCAGTAAAACGTCCAAAGTTAACCAATGAGTACCTAAAGCACTCTCATTAGACGTGATCCCTAATGTTTTTTTTGGTTTTCAGAAAATCACCATGTCAGAGCTATACATGAAGTGATTATTTAAGGAATGTTTCGAGGTATCTCTCTTGGTCTGGTGCGACGGCTCCTGAAAAGCCATTTGCTGCATGGCTGTAGATTTTAACAGGAGCTTTAGATTATCTTCTTTACCTCGGCTGTTTCTGTAAATAGTTTGTCAGTGTTTGTTTGAGTTATGTGGACGACCAGTTTCAAGGCTGTTTGCTCAAATAGGATGTGCTGTGGCTGGGTTCCTATGGATATGGTGTGGCTGGGTTCCTATGGGAGTAAGGAGGTTGAGTTGGTGGGGGTGAGAGGCACAGGGAACAACATGTTCCATTTAGCAAAGAGGTGGGAAGTAGGGGAAAGAATGCAGGCTATATGACTGGGAGACTTGGCAGATCCATTACAGCAGTCTTTATACATTATCACCTACATTACAACATGCCTGTGTCACTAAGCATGTGTCTTTCTTTGAAATGTAACTTCTTTTTAAATGATTGGATAAAATTGATGGGTAGCTTGTTCTCTAAAATATTGTCATACCGGCGGTATATAGTGGAATGGTCTTCAATTGAGTTAATGAAGTCAGTGAGTAAGATGAAAAATATTGTTGTCAGTCCTTGTTGTATTTAACGATATAGAATATAGAATTGCACAAACTCTGTATCTAAACTGCATTTTTACTGTACACAGAGTTTTTTTTACCAAAAAAACTATACCACTAAAGTTTCCCAACACTTTTTCCTGGTTTCCTGGTCCAAATCTATCTATTTCCATTTGCAAGAAAAAAATGACGATCACTAAGTCTTTGTTGCATCATACAGACAACATGCATACATTTTTTTGAACAGAATGTTCAGCCAGCAGACTGCAGGCTATGTGCAACGGCACACACAAGCTGCACACTGCACATACAAGCACATACACTCCCCCATGCATGCACATACATGTGCTGATGCTGATGTGTTATCAGTGGCATGGCCATTTGCTTTCAGTAGGTGCTACACTGTTCTCCAGTAATGCCTGGGTCATCCTGTTAACTTTTAGTTGGAAGTAATGGCTGTCACCTTTAAGCTCTACATGTTTTGCACTTCCCACTGAGGTATACAGAACCAATTAAGACGTTTTGATTTCAGATGTTAAGCCATGGCATTATCCACCCCTCCCTCCTTTTGTCCCTTCCTCCCTCCACACCACCAGTCTCTCTTTTTCTTCCCCTCTTGCCTTCCTTCTTCTCCACTCCTTCCCTGCTTACAGATGTGCCAGATTCAGTTCAGATGCTCACAAACACATTGAGACACACATAACTGTAACAAAACTAAAAATTAGCAAACTGCAAACATACAGAAGCAGGTTAGATGTATTTAATTTGCTTTGTTTTATGAACCATTCTCAATCTTCACTTTGTAAAACTTTACTCAAATACATCGTATACACTTGTGGCCACAGTACTGCAAGAAAGTGTTCTTTCTGTGACAAATTGTGTCAGGCTAGAGTTGGTCAACACTCTGTTAGTTGGTCAATAGACAATAGAAGCAGGCATAAATGGAACTTGTATTCAGCTGGCTTTGGAACCAAAGAGAGGTGGCCCCTCGGCTTCTGGTTGTCACTACGGTGACCCAGGTGAGTTTAAACCCAGCTTGCACCCAATCTACAGAGCTGCTGAATGTGTTGGGTTTTTCTTTGGCCTGAGGCAACGGGTGCAGCTAATGCTGAGACTGAACATTTTGTACCAGTTCTCTCCTTCTATGCTCCTGCAGCCATGTACTCCCCCCTTTAGTCCCTCACCCTCTTTCCCTTGTTAATTCCTCTCCCTCATCACCCTTCCCTCCCTCCCACCACTTGTCTCTCCTTTCACCATCCTTCACTTTGGTTAGCCTTTGGTATTTGGTGTGTGAAGAGGAGCTTTCAGACAGCTGTTCCAACCTTTTTAAAGTATGTGGCAAATGTCTAGTGAAGGGAATAGTTGGAGAATATTTGCTTTCAGTTTGCTCAAATTAAAAATGCTAATTGCAGCCTGGATTAGAATTAGAAGCATATTTTCCTTTATCACATTTGCCATGATAGCCAAAAAGAGAGACAATGGTGGGTGACAAAGATGTGTGAAGGGATACTTTTAGTGTTTTCGGACTTGGTTGGAAAAATGATCACTTTGTGGCACGTGGAGATACCAACCCTTCTCCCACAAGTGTCCAGCCGTCCTCCACACATTGCACATGGAGCCCTCCCCCCATTTCCTGGCAACTTTTATGGGTTTGTTTTCTTGGGCCCTATAGGGCTTTGTTTGCTGAACCATACACTATATAATAGTCAAAAGGCTCAAAAGTCAAAAGGGGTGTGTGTACGTGTGTGTCGTGTGAGTGCTTGGGTTCGTGCGTGTTTGTGTGTGAGAGAGAGCTCGGAGATCGGTTGAAACAGAGATCATTGCATCCAGGTACATTATGTCCTTTATAAGTTAAATGGTCTCTATAAAAGTCTGTTTCTAGGCAAGCTTTGGTTTGTGCTGGATTTGTCTCTGGTGAGCCAGGAGCTGTCTGCAGATCAGTTTGGTACAAAGTGTTCTGGTGCTGGGGCAGACAGTAGATGGTGTGTATACTTTTCTGCCAAGCAAAGGACGGTCTAGTCCACCCCGTCCCCCTTTCCTACCCTCCGCCCTTCTCTCCCCTATACTGTCCATCCAAGGCTATAGGTGCCGCTCATATTAACGCTTCTCAACTATAGGTGCATTTTCCTTCTCTTGGCTTTCCTCACCTCTGCACAGCGCAGAGAAAGAGGTGGAGATGGTCAAGTAACTTGAGCTTAACCATGATCTTTTACGCTGTATTCAATAAGAGTTTCCACTTTGTTTGAACTACTGTAGATAGATGGACTTAAGGAATTTGTCCAATGGAGGATTAGGCTGTTCTTAGTATCGCTTTGCCAGACCCTCCTGCGGAGGAGGGTCTAGCTAGTCCACACAGCACTCAGGGACATGAGAAAAACATGCTCTGATTCGTTGGCATTTCTTCAAACCAATCACAATTGTCTTGGGCGGCGATAAGCTCCGCATTGAGCCGCTGCGAAATAGCCTTGGGAAGGAACTTGTTTTGGTGGAACGTGTATGTTCAAAAGTTGTTTTAGTCATGCAACAGAAAACTTAGATTGGACAGATAGTCTAGCTAGCTGTCTTAATTTACCCTGCAGAGATCTGAAGAACAGTTAACAGTCCTCATAAAACGGCCAGAGTTTAAAACTCCAACACAAAGAAAACAGAAGGAAAAGGGCATCGGCGAAAATACATGCATCTGACGGAATTTTCTGCAGCACTGGAGTAATCCCAGTAGTGGAACGTTGTGGATATAGACTAGCCTGTTCTTGACTAGCTGTAGCATATTGTATGCACCAGACTTGTCCTACATTGAAGACAGGCTGGTACAAAACAATTTAAATAATTTATCGTTGGACTATGAAGATTTAAATTATGTATGTGCTGCTCCCTGTTACTGCCACTATGGTTCAACACACTTGCACATGCCCAGTGGGTACCGCCAGTGGGTATTTCAGTTATTGCCAACCATTCCAGTAAATCAATGGCACAACAGCAGAGAAAAACAAGGATGATGAATTGATGACTGCCATTATTTGAGCATTGTCTGTGCATGTGTCTAGAAAATAAGTTTGAGTAATACCAATAATTCTATGAATAGTAATACAAGAAGAATGCAAGTGCCAACTTCAGAACATTGCCTCATGTTCTGGTAAATATTCAGTGTTTTGCTCAAGGACAAAAAAAATCTGGAATTTCTATTTCCATCGGCATCTAGCAACATTCTGTAAAGAAAGAAAGATGGGAGTTTAAATGTTCTGTGGTTTTTGGAGTGGGGACTTGATGAAAGTAGTTCATTAAGGTGACTATTTAACTTTTCTGAATCTGAACTGGGTTGTAGAAAGGGGCAGAGAAAAGGGCGTATCAGCTTCCCATTATGCAATTGGTTGCAACATTTCTGTAGGATGTATAGTGTTCCTCCCCCACTCTTGAACGGCAGCTACACTCAAACCCAAAGCATACTCTAAGAGTGTGTGCATGTGTGTTTGTAGACCAGCAGTGCAACTTTATGATCTGAAAACACTCTAATTTTGGCGGTTTCGTTTTTTGGAGACTAAGAAGACTCTCACTGTTTTTTCTTCCGTTAAAAGCCTTGAGGCATACAGTTTTGCTGTACTAGATCAGTTTTGCTCTAGGCACGTTTTTAGGACCGATGTGTGTGCCCCTTCCAAAGTGTGACCTTTAACTGTTGAGGAATCCCCCCAAAAAAATAAAACAACAGGATAATGGCAGCACCGTAACTGTTACATGAGGGCAAATATTTTAAATTGGCTGTAAAAGCATGTTATTGTGGTGCCTTTTTAAAAGCATTAGATCCAAATACAAGTATATCTTTGTGACTGTTTTGCTGACTCATTAATAAATCTTTTCCATCATAGGTCATACCCCAAGCCGACGCTCCAGTTGCAGCCCCTGTTGAGACTGAGGTAAGAACAGACCTGCATTTCATTTTCTCTCACACACACAAGCACATACACGGCCCCTTAATGAAGCATGATACAGAACAGTCATTGAGTACAGAAAAGGCAACTGCTGTGGCCTTTAAGATAAAACATTTCAGTATATGTGGCTATTTTGCACATATGTGACATCAAAACAGCAAAAGACGCCATACATCAAATCAGAGTAACTCAGAGTTTCCACTCATGTTTTATACGTTTCTAGCAGCAGTAACTGCCCAAGAGACGCCCCTTTATCGAGTTACTTAAGCTTCACACCTTATAAACATGCATTCCCTCAGGTCTAATTCTTGTATAAATCGCAGTACTCTGATCACAATCTGGCTCACCTACTCCCAGCGTTTTCAAGGGGAAAAAATTGAACATATAGTACATGCTGGAATTGTTGAGATGCAATTAGGCCAACATTCCTCAAAAACACAGTTAGTACAATCAGTTAGATTTGTCCATTGTGTGATTACTTTAGGCCGTGCTTTTTGCTGATAAGTCTGTTTAAGCTGTTGTCTTGTTGCTATTCTATTCATCTGTCCATCCATCTACTGATCCATTTATCTATGTGTGTTTTTACTTCTCATTCTCCAGATTCAGACAGAGGAGACTATAACTGTAACCACAGAGACTCAACAGGTTCGAGTGATCTTCTGTATGACAGCGAGTCTTGACATTATAATTGTTTCATTATAAAGTGTTATATGCCCATTTGTTCCTCTGTTGCATCATGTTGCATGGTTTCTTAATGTGTGCCGTGTAGGTTTTGCATGTGCAGACGCATGATGTCTGCGAGCCAGAAACTGAAGTGAAGGCTGAGGCCTTGGCAGAGGAAGAAGCAGTTGTCGAGGCAGAGGTGGAAGTGGCCGTCACAGACGATATCACCGCACCAGAGCCTGTAGCCGAAGCCGCTGAAGAACCAGTGGTAGAAACGCTTACAATTGAACATGTCTGTGCTGAAGCAGAACCCGCTGCAGAGGAGGTGGTTACAGAAACAGTGGTGGAATCAGTGGAGGAGGTCATTGCAGAGAAAACTGAGCCAGAACAGCTGACTGAAGCTGTTGTCAGTCTTGTAGTCCAAGCTGAGGGTGAAGACGTTGAAGCTGAAATAGAAGTATTGGCTGAAGAAGATCAGCCTGGAATCCCTGCTGAGCCTGTTACATTTACAGAGGTGCCACGTTGATAAGAAAATACCTTTCTCTCGCTTTTTTCATCTGCTTCCATTAACACAAAATTATACAGAAGTGCATTTTTGACTTTTATGTAGTGTTTACACTTTTATTTTGTGATTGTGTGTTCCTTGTGTGCAGCATGTGCTTTGAACAGTTGTGGTTTTTGTGGAAGTTCCCCATTATTGATTGTCTGTAGTGTTGCTGTAAATGAATATTAAACCAAAGATTTACATTTATTTTTGTATTCAAAAGTAGAACTTCCTCTTTGGCTACATCTGTTTTCTGACATGGTTCTTCATTTAGATAACTTCTTTTAAAATTGTTACTTAGCGGCAAAGCCTAATGACATAATATTTTGTACACATTAGGATGCTCCTGTCCAATCTATGGAAATCCCAGTGGTGATTGTATGTTCTTTTACCCCATAAAGACATACTTTACATTACATGATTTATGTATTAGCTTCCTTAGAGGGGCTCTTGCTAGAACCTTTGTTTTGAAGATCTTGAGTAACAAAATTTTTTGTATAAATAGTAATAGTTGTAATACTACTCTACAGTGATAATACAAAAGTAGAAATTTGACTTTGGCCATATTGCCATGTGTTGTACTGACTATTGACCTGGTAGTATCCGTTGTCCCACTAGGTGCCAGAGACCGTCCCTGAAGCTCCAGTAGAAGAGGCTAAAGGCCCCGTAACTGAAGTACAAGAGGTAAAACCGTAACTCTGAAGCAGTTTGATTTGAGACTGCATTCTACAAAAAAAGATCACCCTGAAATCAGAAGTTATGCTGTTAATGCATCACTAAACTGTATCATGTCGCTATTAGGATATTTCTGTCCACATTTGATTTGATACAAAATTCAACATCCCTCTCTGAATATGTGATGTGCATTGATCAAAAGCTTCAGTTGACATGTTCTCCTGGGACGCTTAGTAATTAATTCCCCTCATCAAAATCTCATCTTGTTACCTTTTTTCTCCAGACTTCTGACACCCAGGTCATTGCTGACAGCCTGGTTGATGACTTTGTTGTCACAGAATCTGTCTCAGCAGTGGAAGTTGCCATTGCTGAGTCTGCTGATCTCCAGCCGGTAAGAACTGGACAATGATAATCCATCATAAGACACTGCCAGTGACACTATTATTAAGCAACAAAGACAATTGGCATTTCTTTGGCATCCTGCCTCTGTGAGCAGAATAGTTCCAGTTAAAACAGCTAAGCTGACCTGAGCGGCGGTGACTCATTTACTCAATTCAGTGTAATGTTTGTCATTTCATTTTGAACTAAGTCTGACAGAAATGTTGCTTTAGACCTTTAGATTCAAAGACCAAGAACATGTTTTTGCCATATTTTTTGCATATAATCTATTTGTGCAAATGCTATGCTCAGTTTTTTTTAAAACTATATGCTATATTTAGGAAATTGAGGAAGTAAGTGACACCTTCAACACCCTATCAGAATCAATGGATGTGACGCCTGCACCCACCCCTGCAGAGGAAATGATCATTGTGAGTTACTGTCTGGTTTTAATCACTCTATACAAACATTTAGTATGTAACAGACATTAGGGGTGCACGATTCAGAAAATGTCCCGATTCAATATTGATTTTAAGGCTCAAGATTCGATTCAAAATCGATATTCAATTCCAAAGAAATTCTCAATTAAAAAAAACAATGATTCACAGTATGTAAATGTAGTTACTTTTCCCTGCCATTATAAAACGAAATAAAAAGATTTGATTTTTGGAATTCAATGAATCAATTTTGAATCTGTAGAGCTTGAGTCACAACATGATTTTTCTTGCACACCCCTAACAGACATGGCATTGAAACATATATAGTATCAAACCCCCATATGAAAATATTATGCAAATCGTCCTGTGTTACTTCCCTCATTTATTTGGCTTATTCAAAGAGCATACAGGGCACTCTGGGGTTCTAGTGACTTCTAACTGCCTCTCTTCCTCCTTTCCTTTACAGAACACCACTGCTGAGCAGACATGTATGGATGTGCTGTCAGAAGAGCCAAAGCCAGAAACCTGTGACATGCCATGTCAGATTCAGCTCGCTGTGGAGTCTACGCAACTCAGCTCAATGGTAAGAAGCAATGCTGAAATTTTTCCAATGTTTGTTATTAATATTGTGAATTCACTGTGCACTCACCAGATGTCTTGTTTTCGGCTCAGGAAATGTCAGTGGAGCCATCACTGAATGGACACATTGTTCCAGAGGTTTCCATTGAGGGCTAGATACACATCTCACAGCTTGGAAGACCTTTTTTTCTTTTTGTAAGTTTAATAAAATATTGAATCAGTCCTTTTTCAGAAAGATTGGATCTCATTTCTCAGTTGTTGTTTTTTTTTTACTCTGACTGTTAACCTTTTTAAATGGCCCAGTTTACACCACTTCCAGCAGCCACTAACTAGACCCCTGTCTTCTTCTTTGTGTCTTTCAGATTCCCCTTTGGCTATATGGAGGACTCCGTGACCTTGTTTACTTTAAAAGGGCTTACGCCAGGAAATTGAAGGGACATCCACTCTCTGAAGTGCCTTTCTGGGCCTGGTTCCTGTCAAAACACCAAACCAGATGCCAATATGCCAAAACCTGCTAAATCCAAGGCAGCAGAACAGACTGTTGTCTTAAATGTGCACAATTGAAAGATGGAGATTCCAAAAACAAGATAAATGGCAGTGCCTGATTTTTTTTTTTTTTTTAGCATGTTCATCTCTCTAACACATCTGCTTCCATACTGCATACACTCAATGCATGTGAAAACTGTAGCGTCGAAGAATGTTGCTACAGTTTGTACTTGGGCCTATGTTGTACATTTCAAAGGCTCTTTTTTTACCCTTAAAGACAACACATCTACAAAGGTCTCCCTCCATTTCAATCTCCTTCTCTGTATTCCAGTTCTCCCTTCTGCCTCAACTAAGTGCCAAAGCTGTTAGTGTGATCCTAAAACACATCCTAAAGCTATAGCTTTAGGTTTTATGGCCACTTTGTTTCATTGCAGCCTTTTTCCAAAAATGACAGAGTCTGAGGGGACGAGCTAAGGCGTATTTCTTTCATTTTTTTTTTTTTTTTTTTTAATTCATTTTGTATGGACCATATGATGTGCTACAGTTTTGTGTTCAAATTCTGTGCTCTGGAGGGAAAAACATAATGTGATCTGGTGATAAGGATCACTCATGAGCTGACTTTGAAATAAAGCTGTATCTCCTCATGATGCAGGAGTACTTGTTTTACTTTCCCTTACATGAACTACATAGGAGAAACAGTCTGAAATGCAGTGTTGCTAAAGAGAAACTTAAATATATAACTGGGCCGAAGGTTTACCTTCCAACAAGACAATGACCCTAAGCACACCGCTAAAATAACGAAGGAGTGGCTTCACAACAACTCTGTGGCTGTTCTTGAATGGCCCAGCCAGAGCCCTGACTTAAACCCAATTGAGCATCTCTGGAGAGACCTGAAAATGACTGTCCCTGGTTTACCATCCAACCTGACAGAACTGGAGAGGATCTGCAAGGAGGAATGGCAGAGGATACCCAAATCCAGATGTGAGAAATTTGTGTATGGTTCATTAGCCAAGGTCAGTTTGGTACCGGCAATAACAAAATCTGTTTATAGCTTTTAAAGATACAACCTCTGTAGAAAACTGTATTGTGTTGCATAACAACTGCAACGCTGTTTTCTGGCCCATGTGAAATGAAATATAAAACACAAGTTTGATAACATTTGTAGCTAAAGGGGCCAGAGAATAAAATGGCCTCTGAGGTAATATGGGTTACAAAATAAACCCCACAAAAATGCACAACATACAAGCTTTGGCCATACCAAAGTCTTGAGTTATTTAAAAAAAAAAAAAATTGTCAAGTGCGATACCTTTATGTTAAAATTACATAATTGCGATATCACAAAATCACAACAATCGCTGGATCACACAAAGTAATGCATTTGTGTCTCAATTTATAGCTAACTAAACCATTAAAGGCACGGTTGGTAACCATTCCAATATATAAAATTTTTATATATTGTTTGAAAAGGTCTTTACATCTGACAGAACTAAAAAATTTACGGGCTCTGAAAAAGGAGCGAAAAAGATCCGTCATCTGTAGCTGCTGTACTCCTGTAAAAAATGCCCACCAATCACTGCCTTGCGGTCCGCTTGGAAAGAACCAATGAAAGGCCTCCTTGCTCTGCTGCATGTAGGCCTCCTCTACCCCGCCAGTCTATGTAATATATGAATATAAAAAATGTGTGTCACCGCCGCATTGCCAGACCTAACTCCACAGCGCTGCGGAGGGACACATATATAGACCATGCTAGCAGTAGATTATTACAGCTTGCTTTAAACATTTGGTATGACATTGATGTTTGTTTTACACATTTGGTATTTAGCGTTTGTTTACCGGTGAATGAGCCAAAGTAGTTTTGATGAGTTAAATTGTGGTCCTCTCTCCGCTCTGAAGCAACAACACAGCGGTGTTCGTGAATGTGTGTGTGTGTGTGTGTGTCGGTGCCCCGAGGGCAGGGGAAGGGATTAGATGGAGCCCTGAGGAGATGCTACTTCATCATGTTAATATAATTGGGTTTGTTAAGCTACTAAATAACTCACAAACCATTAGAAATAGAGTCAGCTTCATAGGAATTTTTATACCAGCGATTTTACTCTTTACTTTGTAGACTCACTGTATTCCGGACACTTTTGGCGCAATAAGCACAGTAGTCCCATAAGATATCAACGCATGGAAAAATAAGCCCCATTTGTTTAACTGTCTCTTGGGCCCTACAATTTAACGTTTGATTGACACATTTTGGGCAAATCATTTAAAAGAAATGACTGTAAAAGAAATGTACTGTGAGGCCAAGTGTCCAGAATACCGTGAGCCTACGTGCTAAACCTCCAACATTAGTGGTACTTGGTTTGGCTCTTTTTAAATAGAATCAATATTTAATGAGTAGTTAATAATTAAAATAAGAAATACTTACTGATCACAAACAATGTTTGGAGACCAGTGAAAAAGTAGCATGTTTCAGATAAGACAGTTACTTAGTTATGTTTTACATACATTCTTATGACAATCTTTGTCAAATTTATTATATAAGCCACTGTGAATCTTCAAAATAAAGAAAGAAAAACCCCACCAAAATATTTGCCTCAAAATCAAAAGGTTCTTTTAATTATTTGCTTTTGCATTGAAATTTACATTCATATTAGTATAATGTAATTTGGTACAGTAAACACTGCCGGTGTGTGGTTCTGCTATTCCCTCTCTTTATGCTATGATACTGTCAAAGAGAATTGAATTTCAAGCATCAGCCCATTTATTTTTTTCTTACTTAGGATTATTGGCCCCTCATGTTGGAATTTTAACAAAATACAAAACAGGAGGCAAGAGGAAATAAGAAAACCAAAACGTAACGACAAAATAAAAAGACTGAACCGACAAATGAACACATAACGCTTAACAACACCGAGGAGATATATATATATATATATATATATATATATATATATATATATGTAAAACCACATTCGTATTAATAATGAATGCTTTGGAATGAAAACGGCAGCAAAGAGGCTCACTGTGATCAACCAACAACTGCCCCATTTGCAGTCAGCACATTCCACTTATATATTATCTGAAATGTTCACTTGTGTCACCATCAATATGCATGGATATGTGTCATTATAACCCCCAAACCCTCACAAAAAAACAATAATAAATAAGAAAACAGTTGATTTGATTGGTCCATGAGGTAAAATGTAAAATAAAGCGGGGGAAGGAAGCAAGCTACAGTTGAAAAGATTTCTTTTTAGAAAAGACAAACATTTACAAAAACAAAAGTGTGGGAGAGGCTGAAAAAAAGATTGTGATTGCAGACAAGAAAGCATAATGTCCAACAAGGTGTCATTATCTTCCACCAGAAAGAAACACACATGCATACTGACACACACACACACACACACACACACACACGCAGGGTCTCACACACACATGGTCTCACACAATCACACACACGGTCTCACAGTCACACACACGGACACACACACACATGGTCTCACACAATCACACACACGGACACACACACATGGTCTCACACAATCACACACACCAATTGTACGGGCTGTAATCGTAACCAAGTCACTTGATGGATGATACTATGTTAATATTTACACTGAAGTGATAATTAACTGACAACAGCTTAAATCTCAAGATTCTCTTTTCACTCCTTCACTTTTTGATCCTCTCCTATTCACGGACAAAAAAAAAATGTCCAATGAACTAGGCGCAGGAGGTGGGTGGGGCTTACAGAGACAAAGAGAGGGGTTAAGAATGACAGTGATGATGGAGATGCTCAAATGCATTGAGCCGTGTGAGTGCTGGGAAGGCAAGTAGTCTGTCACTCAGCGTTATCAGGCAGGTAGACTCTTCTCCGTTTCTGCTACAAGAAAAATAGCACTTCAATGAAAGAGCCTCCGCCTGTTAGGACTACCCTGGTTTTAATCAAACACACAAACCTCCTGTTTGAAAGTTTGGTGTGGGAGAGCATGCATGTTACCTACACAGTATAGCCTGAGTGGGTGGAGTTAAAAGAGCACTTCAAAAACAACACGACTGCCCGCTTAGGTTTATATGGGGCTCCAAAACAAGTTCAGCTCCTCTGTCAGAAGTTTAGGATGTAGGTTTTAACATCTATCTGAGGAGTGTGTGTGTGTGTAGCAGTAACTGTAATGGTAAAAGCAGCACTAGTAGTGTTCAGCAGGCAAAAGTCTTGTCTTTCTGGAGAGAAAACGGCTTAACAGCAAACCCAACCAAGTGTAGACCCCAAAAGATGCAGCAGGAACACTTCAAAAGTATTAATGGGTACTATCAACAGATCTATCTTGTTTCAAAAATCAAGGGGGAGACTTTAATCCTGCTTCTGCAATAGTGACAGGATAACATTTTTTTATTTTGTCCATTGGTGGCTGTGGCTGGTTTTGTTCCAAGATTCATCAGCAACATTCACTATTTTTCTGAGGCAACAAAGCTTAAAGACAACACTTTCACATCAGCTGGCATGCTGAAAAATGTGCAGCCATGTTTTTTGTGTTAATGACGGGTTGTTTCCAAAGGTGCCAGGCACAAATGACAAACTTTCCAGCCAGCCTTACCAGCTAACATATACAAGCATTTTATTAGTGTGGGGTAGTTCAATCTTTTATCTGAATACCACTTTCATGATAATCAGCTTGGTCGTTTTAAAAGTCTTTGGATCGTCGGATTTTCTTTTCCATTTTGTCTTCTTCATGTGATTGTCACCCATTCTTCCCTCCAGATGTTTGCAGCACCACTCAGGCAGTCGTGCAGGTAGGCAGTGAGTTTAAGAACTATCACAATGTTTCTTTTACTGGCTGTTGAACCAGTGACAACATTTTCCATACAGGGCCGACACGAGGAAAAAAAGGTCTTTTTCCTTGACTTTAGAAACAGAAGAAAGTAAAGAAGGTAGAAGGGAGTGAAGGGAATGGTAGAGAGACACCTCTCAGAGGCTCTGCGCCCGCTAAGGCCCAATGTGAGCTCAGTCCTGTCCAATCTGGCCCAGTCTAAACCTTGTTAGGCCAAATCCAGCTAGTCCGGTCTGGTCTGGTCTAGCTGGGATCCAGGGCTTTAGAAGAGTGCTTTGGATCCCTGGTTCTCAAACTCTGACCAGGCGTCGTTCAGTTCAATGAAGATCATCTTAGCATAATGTTCATAAGGCTGGCCAGTTGTCTGCGGGGGGGCAAACATACATTTGCAAATGAATAAAGAACAGCCAAGATGAGAGTAGAAATATTTAAATAATGCTGAAAAGCCTTGTCATTGTGTCATTGTGTGTTTATGTTATACTGTACCTTATCTGGATGGACAATCAGGACAGCCTTCCTGTAGTACTTCTTCACCTGGTCAGGCGTCACCAAGTCAGCCATGCCCACAGGCCTCCAGCGGGTTTCACCCTCCCACAGCACAGTGTTTAGAGTTGACAGCAGCGCTCGGATGTTTCGCTCCTTTCCCTCAATCCAGTCCAAGATCTGCAGCATGGCAATAAAAAAACATTGTTAGCATGAAAAGGGCACACTGATCAGCACATGGAGGCTATTTTGAGAGGAAAAGCTCTAAGCAACCCATGCCAAAGATGCCCACCAGCCCTCAGTGGGGGTAATGCCAGACAGGCAAGCACTGCTCTTTCACTTCTCCCAACCAGATTTATCCCGCTAATCCAAATATCGAACCGGGGACCCTCCCAGTTACAAACAAATGCATCATATTGGGATTTCATGCATTGAAGAATTTGTTGATTAATAGATGCTTTTCATTGTGTTACATGTCCTTCGCACATGTATTTAGTTTGTTACCTGTAATTTAAGTGGATCAATGTCTTTTGTGAGCTCCTGTCTCCTCATTTCAGCAATGGTCCTTGGTCCCTTTCTATCAGGCCTAGAGGCAAAACCCTGAGTTGACAGCAGGTCCTCAAAATCATCCTCCTTTACCTTCGGCTTGGGGCCTGCGTTACAACACAGCACAGAGAAACGAAGGTCTGACATGGAAATTGCAATCAGATTTTGTTATACAAATGAGGTCTTAATGGAAAACATTGGCTCAATTCCCAAGAAGAATTTACACCAATATAGAACAGAGAACTAACAAAATACTGTGCATATATTGCACATTTCTGGTAACTTTTTCATTTTCAACTCCATTTTCATTTCATTTTTCCAATACTAATTACATCTATTTGTTTCTATAAGCTGAGAAAAAAAACTATTTGGGTGAACTATGGAAGATAACATAGAACATAAAAATGATCTCTAACTCCTAAAACAAATCCTTTCACCTCTACTCAGTGTCGCTTACCAAATCCAGGTCCACGAACTCCTCTGTCCTCTCTCCCACCAATGACACTAGAGAAGTTGAGGTTGTAGTTGGGTTTGGTGGACTGTGTGCCCGCAGGCTGAGAGGCTGGGGATGCTTTGGAACCAGGTCCTGATCCAGACATCCAAGGTTTATTCTGGGCCGAGGTGGGTCTTCCAGACTGCCAGGGCTGGGCTTGAGGCTTAGCAGAAGAGGAAGTGGTGGAGGAAGGAGTCTTTGCACTCAAAGCAGGCCCGGAATGATTACTGCTGGAGGAAACTGCAAGAAAGGAAAGGGAGGAAAGTTACTTGAAATTAATTTACAAGTTTATACATTCACAAGTGAACATGTTCCCTTTTTGGACCACTGATCACAGTCAGTGCAGTATCACCTTTAGAGAATAGGATATCTGACCAAGCCTCTTACCTGGTAAATTGGAGCCCAGGTTTCCTAGGTCAGCAAAAGGATCAAAACTCTGAGACTTGGCCTTTGACATAGATGCCCCACCAGAAGCTACAGACACAGTATTAATATGTGAGTTCGATTTTTCTTTGGTTTTATAACTTTCAAGATAGTCTACACAAATTCATAGTGCTTTGTTAATTTTTAGTCAGCCATAAACCGGATTATTCCGTCACCCACCTGTGTTGGTATAGTTGGGTTTGCTGGTGGTGGAGCTCATGCTAGTGGTGGTGCTAGCTGACCAGCTGTCCCACCCACCCAGCAGGTCTGGTTGGCTGGCTGATGTTGTCATTTTAGGGGCATCCTTCACTGGTTTATCTGTTAAGATATTACCAATTCAGTTAATTTTACATGTTGCCATACACCATTGCTTGCAGCAAATGCCAAAAGGGAAGAAATGTGACACCCACATTAGTGTTTGTAGAAAACACAAATATGGTTTGTCCACCAGAGAAGATTTTAAGATACTACAGGAAAATTTGTTGATGCTGAGTCAGAGTAAAGTGTGCATGATCAAACATAATGTCTTCTCAAAGTAGTAGAATATACTGACTGATATAATGAGGCAGCAGAGGAACATTTGAGACATAACGCTGGGTGATGTCACAGTAGATAATGCACTTACTAAGGTTGAAGAGGCTTGTGTTTGAAGCAGGAGTGGGGTTAATGTGAGTTGAACCTTCAGAGCCTAACAAGACTCCAAAAAGGTCTGGCCCAGAGGCCGGCAGAGACGAACCCACAGTTGGGCCAACACCAGAGCCAGACACCATCCCAAACGGATCAAACAGGTCGTCCATGGCTGAAGGGAGAGAGGAAACCATACATTAAGGATAACTGGAAAGTTTTTTACAACAATGCAGTTGGCACCTATTGAGCCTCAGCCCTTACATTTTGAGTCTGTTGTGCCCCCCCCAGCAGGCCCACTGAAGAACAAGTCTTCCTGCACTCCTCCTGTCTGACCAGCAGGGGGTGCAAACAGGTCGTTGAGGAGGTCGCTGTTGCTGGATGCAGCTTTCATTCCGCCCTGGACTCCTTGATGTGGAGCAGAGGATGAGGACATGGAAGGGTCAGCGTTCAACCCTAAGAGGTCTGCTGTGTCATCGATAGGAGATTCCTGGGCTGCAGGGAGGGGGGTCTGAGGGGAGATAGGGACGCAAAGAAATTAGTGAAGTTGTGGAGGAAGAAAATATAGCCTTGGCTCTGCTTCATAACTCTTTCAGGGTACAAGATAAAGTAAGTCATACTGTTTATTTTTTATATATATATATATATATATATATATATACATACATACATACATACATACATACATACACACACACACACACACACACACAGATATTGATACCATTCACCCAAGACTTTCCCCACCTGGAAGTCTGCATCAAACAATGGTTCGCTGATGTCACGTGACAGCGGCTCCCCGCCCGGGGCAGAATATGAGTAGGACTCTCCATCTGATTGATCACTCAGGTCCTCTTGGTCATTCATGGATCCCCCTCCTTGACTGTCTGAGGCATCCTGAGCGCCACTCACATCTACAATTATAAGAAGCTGGTCAGTGGAAGAGATTTTGCCAAATTTTAAAAGCCAAACTATTATCACAAGAACATTACCTTCCCAATCCAGTGTCTGGAAGAAGTTGTTGGCGTTGCTATCAGTGCTCACAGGAGATTCCAGTTCGGCTGCATTAGAGGCTTCTGGGGTCAGAGCCGGCTGGGGCGACTCTGAGTCATAAAATGCTGATGAACCTGGCTGACGAGGCAGCTCAGGCTTACCTGTAGGGATTAAGGTATTTTATTTAGTTCTCATGTAGAACTGAATTCGAAAAGAAGTGTAGAAAAGCATGCTTCCAATGGGTTTGAGGGCAGAAAAGAAGAAAGATGACTGATATATCAGTGAACTGAGAAAGAGATGTATGGAGACACACAGCAAACCAAACTAAACTCCTAGGCTCTGAGAATGGCTTTCTTAAAGCAATGCCACCTACCAAATTTGCTGAGGATTTCCTGTTGTTCATCACGTGAGGAGAAAAGGATTTTGGGATTAAGGCCCTTGGTTTGGAACCCCTCCCAAGGAGGGGTCTTGGCGCTGGGTCTGTCTCTGGATTCCACCTCGATGTCCAAGTTGACCTGGAACAAGTCTGGGTACTTCTCCTGGATGTCACAGGCATCCAAGTCATACCTGAGAGAAGAACAGATAAATGGGAAACAGGAAGTTATAGAGAAACCGCATTTCAAGAGTTGATTAGAAAATAATAAATCTATTGGTGTTGATATTATTATACAGGAAATAAAAAAAGTAAAGCTTGGAGTGATAATGATCTTGTTTAGTCCAAAGTATTGCATATTATAAAATTGTGTACATACTTGGCAAACTTGACAGTGGTCGCATTTCTGGGGACAAAGCCTGTGTGGAACTGGATCTGAAACATCTTCATGGATGCCATCTGAAACAAAACATGATATGGTTTAAAATTAGCTTTTCTGTACAGAATGTGCTAACAATTGATCTATGTTGCACTTAAGCTTGTCAGTGTGTGTACTGTACCTTGGCCTGTAGACGTCCTCCCAGTGTAGATCTTGCATGGTAGATCACCACCAGTACATCTCCTTGGACTGTCACATTGAGGGGAATCTCCGCTCTCCCATCCTCCATCTTAAAATCCCTGGAAAGAGCAAAAGAGTAAGCGAGAGAATGAATAAATGTTACTCCTATTATGTAGGGAAAGCTGAAAGGCATTCTTGTGTGTATAAACTTACCTCATCTTGTCATACTCCTGTGACGTGCTGAGGACTCTCTCGTCTCCAACATAAACTTCGCAAAATGGCCTGCAACCATTACGCTGCTTGTTAAACAGCGGCATGGGTGTCATGACGATGGAGCGAATTATTATGGGCTTGCTGTGGGGAACGATGGGCTCCTCTGCCATCATGTCACACATATACTCTATATACCTGCAACAATCCAAAACTAAATGAGGATCTTATATTCTATGCTTTTGTTAAAGAAATATGTTGGTGTAGGAGGAGGTAAAAGCTTGAATTCTAGTGACTATGACAAAACACCAAAGTGTGTTTTCATACCTCTTGTGTGAAGGTGCGATACCAGGCGGGCAGCGTTTCATTGAAAACATGTAGACAGCCGCCTCAGCTGTGGTGAAAAGGCGACAGAAACACAGGAAGGAGCAAACTGCCACCGCGGATACTGCCCTGCCATCCTACAGAGACAAAAGGTAAGGTTAACAATTAAAGGTTCTGCTGGTGTCGTCATCCTCCTTATTTTTCTCCTTATCATCTACTTATGTCACAGCCTTGACTTCCTTCTACTCCCTCTCCCTGTCTGATCATGCATGAAGGACTAATGGTATGTGTCCATATAGATGATTTAGTGGGCTTGCCACTAGCAGTTATCAGTTTCTCTTCAATGACAAGCAAAGAAAACAGGCTACATCCTTCTACAAGACCGATGGCAGCACCTGATTGAATGAACACCTCACACGGGGCTGTCTGCTCCCTGATTTCAAAACAGACCAAATGCTCATTTGGAAAGAGTTCTCGTATTTTTACGGAATTATTTTACCAAAACGTGTTTCTGATAGCATTTTATGTGAGAAATAGGCAACAGATCCTCAAAGGTTAGCTTAAAAGTTTTTTGTGAGTTCTGTAAGGCAGAGAGTCAAGCTGGATGCTCCTCGTTTTCATAAAGCAGCCTGGATTCAACTTTATGAAAATTCACAAAGTCCCAGCGACACTTCCAGAATGCAATGCATGGTATCCTCACATAGACAATGACTGGGAAGCAGGGAAATGATGTTTACAATGGACACGGACCATTAGTCATGAGTCATCTAGTAGGTGGAAAGAGGTTACTTACCAGACAGTGTACTATACAGATGTTCCTCTGGTCTTGTTTGAGCCATAGATGCATGTTCTTACACACACTGTAGAGACTGCGGAGGTTGGGGGCTCGGCGCACTTGCCAGTTACACTCTGAAACCTACACACACAAACAGACACACACCTGAATACAACAGGAATCTTATAAAGCTGCACACAAGTGAAGGATAACCCTACTCTCACAATAGCATATACTGTGACAATATTACACGTATGTAATGTACGTAATGCTATGTGTAAACAAACTATCCACTCAAAGCAAAGGCGTACCAATATTGAGACAGGGACATTTAGTAATGTTACACCCTCACAAGCATCCACCCACGAAAAAGGTAGAGACACACAGACACTCAGACACACACACACACACACCCTGTTGTGGAATCGAGAGGGCCTGTATGATCGTTTGGAGAGGTTGTAGACAGCATAGTGGCCAGCATGACGTGAATCTAGAAACAGACGGACGTCCTCAATGTTGTTCTTTATCGCTGACTCCACCCCCTCTGCTGGGAAGGACATGACTACACACACACAAATACAGACAAACATAACTATTACATCAAAAGATTTCTTATATAGTAGCTAAGATATGTCAATTCACTTTCACTTAAGACATGTCTGAATAGAATTAGCTCTCGTTTATATAATGTAACATGGAGTCATAATTGATTGACAAAATGATGCAGTAACAGCAGGTTGAAACACTGCACAAGTATGTAGCCTACCTGCTATTCTGGAGGTGATGTATGAAATATCTAGGTCCCCTTTGGCATAGCTGTAAGAGAAATTACAAGTGCACTTATGAAAGACGTAGGTATACAACATAGTAGGGAGGAAAACACAAATTATTACAAGCCAAAAAAAAAGGTTGACTAATGTCTGGGAGACTGCACAAATATAGCTATTAACAAACAGCTAGGTAATGCAGACTGGTTAAAAAACCAGAAAGCTTTGTATTATGATGTACACACACTAATAGGATTCTGCGTTTGAAACCACCATGTTGCAGGGTGGAAATGTTCCCAATTGTTGCCAAATTGTTTAATGAAGGCTGTCCCACAATCATGCAAATTAGAATAACACACAGTTTATCTTTCCTTAGTCTATAATGCAGCCCACGCATCTGGCAGATGCTCGTTGTTGTATAGTAATACGCTCAGGAGGATCACTACTGCCAAAGTGCCAATAGCTCCTTGGTGTTAGGTATGCGAAACAATGCAATATGATTCCCACTGAATATTAAAATTGAGTATGCACAAACAAACTGTAGGCCAAGCAAAGAAATTAATCTATTTATGCTGATGACAATTCTTTTATTTTTCTGTATGGTGTCAGGACAGACATGTGAAACTGGTTAAGACACATATATTGCTGAAATGGTGATTTAGTAAGTGGTGGAGTCTTATTAAAACTATTTAACTGCCATTCACTCACTCACTCATTCAATCAATTAGTAATTTATAAAGAGTGATTCCCAACCAGAAGTACTGGACATCTGAAGTTGCTTTTGGGTGCATGGAAGCTTTGTAGCTTGACTGATTTGAAAACATAAATAAATAAAAATGATGATCCTAATAACAAAAAACAACAAAATGATCCACATTGATTCAACTTTAACACATGAAAGCCATGTTGCAAGTGCATGTCAAGTTAGCCAGAGACCAGAGACATTCAAAGTGATGAATGAATGGTTGAAATAGATAACTGAAAGTAATGGATAAACAGTTACAACAGTTTGCTTAAAGTAATAGATACATGTTGAAATGGCTCAAAGTATTGAACAACCAGTTGACATACTTAGCTAAAAGTAATGGAATGGTTGAACTAAATGGATGGATCAAGGAAAGGGTACTTGAATGTAGCTGACAAGGGTAGGGGGTACAGTACATTTGACAAAAAAAAGGTTGGACACTTCTGTCATTACAAATAAATTCCTGCTAAATTAAGGTCAACCTTTTTGGCAGACCACTTCAATTTTGACCAAACTTGGAGGGATGTTGCATTTGCACGGTTTACTGGTTTAACGGTCATTTTATAAAGAATTGTCGAATGCAGGTGGTATAATGTGCCTTTTAAACAAAGACCATCATTACTACACCGCCAGCTCTTAAATCTGCAACTTGTTGTAGACCGGCCCATTCACAGATGTTTCACTTGTTTTGTACTCGTTAGTCATCTGGCCCTTCCATTCACTCTTTAAATTATGCTCATCTGTGCATTCACATCACACTCTGCATTCAGTCATTTGAATTATTGAATGTGTGATGTTAGGATCAGCAAGCTATGATGGCGGACACGGCACAGCAATAGGCTTAGTAGGGTCTTTCTTTCTCAAAATCAAACACAAATTACAGGAGCACACAGAGCAACGCATGAGTTGACGGACTCCACTGACCCATATTTACCTTGGGTTGCTAGGTGATGGACACATAGTGGGACCATGAGGGATTGGGACAGAGAAAAGAAACAACAAAAAATAAACAAAACAAACAAACAAATGAAACAAATCGATGATAGAATAACCAAATATAAAACCTCAAACTTGAACAAATATGGAAAGAGTGGCTATTAAAGGAACACTTCGCTTATTCTAAACCCTTCAGTCACACCCGCCAGTCTTTAACATTGTCTCTGACTGCTGAAACCAAGTGCAGCAGACTAGATTACTCCCATTATCCACTGACTTATTCTCATAAAAGTGGTTGGTAAAATAACTACAAATAAAAATAGGTTTTTCTTTTTTCTGGGAGGTTCACAATTGCAAAGTCTATTAGAGAGCCAGGCAGTACAATGTTCCTTTTAAAAAGGTAAATCAGGGGGAAGGGTAGGTATAAGTATGAAGGCTTACATGGTCAATTTGCAGGTGTACAATCATCTACGTTTACTTCAGGTTGATGCAACTACAATGAAACATGATGACTGATATTTATTTTTTTATTTATTTATTTTTTTAAACGTTATGCCATTTGGTGGATGCCAATATAAGAAATTCCCAGACCATGATTGTATACCAGTAGACTAAATTTAAATTCTATAGTCAGATGACTTTTTACCCTATCATCAAATTGCAATAAATGATTACCAAAATAAACACAATGGTGAAATTATCTGAGTTCAATAAGTAACCAGTCTGTATATATGAAGTTACAGTAGTCTGTGTAAAAAAGGAAAGGTTTAACTGAATGTTTAATCCTCTCCAGGAAAACAAACATAATGTGAATCATGAGATTAGTTCAGCAGTACATGTCCATGTTATGCCAAGTGAAGAAAACAACTGTCAGGTTAAATAAATAAAGCACAATGCATGAAAACTGATCTGTGATGGTAATAAAGAGGAACGGAAAGTAAACAAACATAAATAAATAAAACAATAACAACAATGTAAAAAGTAACCATGTTTGAGCACCTTACCTGGCTACTGATTGGATGACCTTAGAGGAAGTATCCTTTATGTTGGTAAGGAAGCGCTCCGTTCCTCCCCTTAAGATATCCAAGAGGCCACTACCTGACTGATCAGGATCGTATATGCCTATAGGTATTGTGCGGAAACAGAAAGAATGCTAAATATGATACCGAGACAGGGAGACAGTTTAACCCACAATGACAGCAAAAACATCCATGCAAGCCTTGGATAAAACTGTACAAAATGTGTAATAATTGCTTTTTCAAATTAGAAACTAATAAATGGACCTAAGTAAGTTAGAAAATATCTGTTTGCCAAGCCACAAAAAATTACTTAAATGACTAAAAAGAATTGTTACTGAAAAATACATATTCTGAATGTAGATGTGGGTAAAAAGGCACATTCCCTCTTAGCTGCAATGTGCATGACACTCATGCTAATAGTATTACACACACAAACACTGAATGGCATTAAGAAGTTGTTCAGCAAATAGGGTCAAAATTGACTTTTTTTTACTTTGAAGTAAATGCATTGGATAAAACCAGCTGATTTCAGCTGTGGTGAAGCTGTTAGATGTCAAGATACAACAAGAGGTATCATGTATTGCTAGGTCAGACAGTATGGACGAACAGGAGGAATGGAGCCAATGCCTTCAGAGAAACAACAAACATATTCTTTCGACAGATACAGTAGTTGACTGGCCGTGCAGACAGTAAACAACCTGCATGTGTATAGTCGTTTGCTTGTATAGAACAGACTTTAAAAAAATCATGCTCTATACCTGAGAAATGAGAAGGAGACATCTCAAAATGTTGGTGCATCTCAACCATATGTATCACTGTATGTATATAAATAAATTACCATGCAAACCTCAACATAATTTCATAACACATGAGGATTTGGAACTGACCTGACACTTCACACCACACCCATGCTCAAAGGAGGAGTAAACGTTTTAGTTAGGGTGGTCATAGCTGAACTAACCGGATTACTTATTACCATGTGTAACTCTCAGTTCATCTATGTGCGGGATACTACAGTGTGTGTGCGAGAGAACATGTTCCTGGCTGATTAGAAATTAGGGGTTTAAAAAAAAAAGAACAGTTTAATGAAATTAAGTGTGTTGCTAAGCCATCCCTCAGAAACACAATGTAAAAAAGACATATTTAAGGTTGTAATACAATGTAGTATATTTTGCTAGTTTGTTAGAGTGCAGCATAACATATTTGTGGATATGCTGGGGGTTCTTGGGTAATAGGTTGTCTGTCAGCAAATCATTGAGTTGTTAAATATCCCTTTTGGAAACAGGGCACTGACATGACACTATGGCTCTGTTTTCAGAGACCTCTACACCTAAAGTGTGAACACTTGAAACAAAGAAAGCTATACAAAACAATCCCTAACCTGCAAATGAACTAACTAACACTGTCCCAAGGACACGTTGAGCATAATGTTCAATTGTCATTCAAACAAACCACTACCTGCGTTGTTGTGGACGTTTTGGATCTGCATGGGCGGCTGGGCTCCATTGTTGCCAAAACCTCCGTTCTGCTCCAGCAGCTGCAGACATTCATAGCCGTCATACACAGGGCGCCAACAGTAGTACGCACTCAACATTGTAACAGGTAAGTCAACAAAATGAAGACTTAGTTGACAAAAAACTTAAAAGAAACTTGCAGCCAGGACATAAGATTTTGCCTAAGATGTTCAAAACAGATCTTCCTTAGAAATGCGAAAGTCATCTTGAAAAATGGAAATAATACCCCAAAAAACAAATTATGTCCCAGCAAAGAAGAAAAATAGACCTTGATAAAAAATATGGTCAGAGGACGACAAATAGGGGAAAAGAAAAAGAGCATCAATCAAATTCTTAGTGTGAAGCAACAGGTATTGTCTTTGTCTCTAAATGTAAAAACCCCAGAATCCCAAAATGTTTCAAAATCATATAACATTGAAAATTAAAAAAAAAAAAAAACATTTTTAGATGAGAACTGTGTCTGCATTAAGGCAGCCACACAGATATTGCGCCTCGCTTCCCCTCCAGGATGTCTACCGGATTCCCCTTTCAGTATTTCACTTCCATCTCGGCTCCCTTCCTTTATTCGTTTTCTGCTCAACCTCCTCTCTGCTCCATCTCAGTCTGCCTCTCCATATGTCTGTGCCACAAAGCAGCACAGAAAGATGGGGGAGGAGAAGAATGAGTATTATAATCTCCGTATGTCCAGCAGGGAAACCCCTTCTTAACCCTAATGAGATCAGCGATCACCAAATCTGCCTTTGCTCTGCACACATTTCCCGGCCTTATCAGGACTCGGTTTGGTAAAACAGTTGGTTGGGATACAGAAGAACTCCGTGCTATTTGTTCTGAGCAATGACACAGAATAAGAATCTAAGTGTTTGCAGTACTAAAGCACAGGGGATATGGATTTTCCTACAGTGGTAACAAGTTTATGATTCCCACAGAAGAATAAGGAAATACTTAGAATTCATACTTGTAATGATGATAGAAATATAATTTAGGACATATACACTGGCTCAGCTATATTATATCAGTAACGTGTGTAGTGCACACCAGATGGTTGTTGGAAAAAAGAAGAATTACTGTAAACCTGGAGATTTTTCACCCCAAAATCAGCTTTTCATAGTGTTAAATCACAACTGGGGGTGCAGATTTGGTGATAAGTACCAGGATTACCATGAGTAAAGAATCATAAGAGGTTGTGATTGCCCAGTTAGTCTAGGCCAGCCAACATACAAGGCAACATGCTGTTTGATTCCAAAACAATGGCTTAAATCTTAAATCTGAATATGCTGAATTAGCTACTGTGTGTGGTAGCCTTTTTCTGCCTTTAAATTCAATATGCCACCCAAAACACTCCTGAAGTGTTGGTATCACTTCATGCTTGTTTTTTAATTTCAGTTTCATCCATTTCCTCTACGTCTCTGTGGACCCATTACGACCATGCCAGCTGGGAAGAGAGGAGCCTGGGAAGGAGAATACAGACTCCTTTGAGCCTGCCACTGTGTGTGCGGGTGCACGTTGGTTGCATTTGAGACTGAGCATGTGTAACCACAGCGACAATTTGAGCGTGCGTGCATGTTTACGCACACTGCGGAAGGAGCCGTGTGGTCGGACTGTCAATAGCCTCTTCACAGGCTGGCAGACACTGAGGATGTGCCACTGTCTCAACTCGTTTACTCCAAAATGCGTTTGGTGAAAGTTGTCACCTATTCAAAATTGGTAGCTGAAGCAGAAGCCATAATTTACAGTTAGAGATAAGGATAACACCTTCAAATGCATTTTCCCCTGTCCCTTGTCTAAGAGATAAACTAATCTGCCACAGCCAATACGTTGCCCTATTTCATTACTATCTGATTGTTTATCCCTCTTGTTGTCCTTGAGTCAAATTTAACCCATTTTCAGTTTTTTCATCTCAAAGAATAGGCCTTCGAAATAAGCTGAAAATGTCAACATTAGAAATATCAAAAAACTTTGAAAAAAACATTAAAAAAAGAATGCACTACATTGAAAAAGTGAAAAAAATGTCAGAAAATGTGATAACCTTTTTTCATGGTTGACGGGAAGACAACACAAGGGTTAACCTCAATCAAGAAACAATGACCTTTCCTTGAAGATAAGGGCTTGAAAAAAAAACAGGAACAGCACAGCACGGTAAATGTTGTGTGCTAAAGATAACATAACTACTTGATGGTTTAAAAAAAACACCCGATTTGGATAAGTTTTATTGTAGTATCACTTCTTTTCTTTTACAACAGCACTGAACACAATCATGCACAAACCTACCTCTGTAATGGGAGACTTGGGGTTGACGTTGCGTGCTGCTGCTATCTCCTGGAGCTGGTTGACCAACTCTGTAATAGACAGACGCTCCTCTGGGTTCACCTTCAACATGGAACCTGGACAGCAGGAGCAGGAGGATGGGTGCAGTGGAAAAAGAAGGAAATGTAAAAAAAATTTAAAGTGGTAGTTAATGATGAAAGGGATGACAAGAACATGGAGAAGAAGCAATCCTTGAACAAGACAACAGCCAATCATTTGCAAAAATATGGAAATCAAGGATGTATAGGATTCATTTGTACCAATTTGTCATTAAACACATGCACAGCAATCAACGTGAATAATAACAACGTGAATAACAACAATTACAAAAATGTACTATTTTATATATTCTTTATAAGATTATGTTTGCAGGAAATTCACAGATTTCTATTTCCATTACACACACACACACTTTTATTTATTTTTTATCTGTGGTGCAGTCAGAAGAGATGTGTTTTTAGCCTTCTTCAGAAAATGCGTAGGCTTTCGCCAGTCAATAGGGAGCTCATTCCACTATAAACTACTATATGAACGTTATAATAACAGTGTATACTTTATGTTATATATATAAGTTATAAGTTATAAGAATATAGGATAGAGAAGAATAGAGGGGAATAGAGAGATGGATGAATACATGGACAGGCAGGCAGAAACTAGCAGGCATAAGATAAAGGTACATACGTATGAGGTTGTGATACACAGTGTACTTGACATCGTTCTGAGGGATAGAGTATTTTCCGTTGACAATTTGCAGCTTGGCCCCATCCTCGAAAGGGTGCTGCTTAAAACACAACAGGTAGAGGATGCATCCTAAGGCCTGCATGGGAGAGCAGAAATAAAAACAACAATAAACTCTTAAGCCACCTTAATGAATAGAAAAGAGAGACAAAAATCACAACAACAAAAGACACTGACACAAAATGCTGTCAGTAGATAATCTTGTGTTTGTGTCCAAACAACTAACAGAGAAAAGACTAACTAATGTCTGTTAATGACCCCACATAATAATTTAGACATTAGTTTTGTTTATTTACACTCCTTAGTTAGTATTCCTAACATCAACCAATCACTAAACAGGCTGTTTTAATCTTTGATCATCTTGGATTAGCTGTGATAGTGGTGGAGAGAAAATACAAAAAAAGTAAAAGCTCTGACCCAGATGTCCTGTTTATCATTGATGGGGAAGTTGGAATAGAGATCGATCATCTCTGGCGTTCGGTACGCTGGAGTGGTGTTCCTTGTGATCTACACACAAACAGAAAAAAAAGAAATAAAAACTAAAAGCACACAAACACAGCTGTTGGACACATGTGGGGTGTTGTTGATTAATTGATTGATAGATTAATCCAGAGCCTAGCATCCAGCTATGGTCAGATGTTGATTAATCTTGGCTCTAACTGATTCTAAGTCATCTTTTTCTCTGAGGAATATTTATAAAATGAAGACAATGCTTTGAAACCTTTGGGAAAAACTGTTTTATATTAAAAGGAAACACTGTTATCTGTTCCCGCATTGAAAGCTAATCATGCTTTGAAACAAATTTAGATATTCAAATCTAAACTAAACAGCCACCTCAGATTTTCCATCATAAAAAGCTCTTCCCACAAGCATCTCTTTTGTGCTACTAGCCTGAACACAGGTGCCAGATAGACCCGCAGTTTATTACATTTAGCAAAACGGAATCTCTGTGTTCTGCATACTGAGGTCATCTGTGTGTGTGTGTGTGTGTGTGTGTGTGTGTGTGTGTGTGTGTGTGCGTGTGTCCATGTGGTTATGGTATTATTATAATTAACCATATTCATCCATGCTTCCTGGACCTCTAGCTGTTAATTCAATCAAACGTTTCTGGTTTCTGTCAAACACCATGAAGCCAGTATTGTAACTGATCCACTGTAATTTCTGAATGTGTTTTTCCCCCCTTTCAATTGACGAATTGACTCATAGAGAAATTAGAAAAAATATACATTTAATAAAAACTGTATTATATAGGTGTTTTCAATATCATTTGAAACAAGATGTTGACGTTAAGCCTCAATGTATTTTTAAGGATGGCCATGTTGAGGTAAACCATTAACTGAGAGCTTGTGTGTGTGTGTGTGTGTGTGTGTGTGTGTGTGTGTGTGTGTGTGTGTACCTCATCCTCCACCATGGACCTCTTCTGTGCTGACCAGCTGTAGTCGGGGTAATGGGACACTGTGGTGGCGCTGCCAAAGTCACACAGCTTGATGGTGCCCTGGTTACTAATCAAGAGGTTCTCAATCTGCAACATATCAAGTAAGGACAGTGGGTTAGATGTCACTCAATACACATTTAATTACCAATTAGTAGTTTATAGTTAGATCAATTGTTGGGCTTTAAATTGCAGTATCTTATTTATATGAAACTAAAATCTAGTTAAATTGAGATGTTACATTTAATTCATTCATTCTAGGGAGCTGCATATCATGGATACTCCCTCCAGGATCTCGTGATGTCGCGATTGCCAATCACCCTAACCCTAACTCTCATCCAACGACCGAGGAACAACATACCTTGAGGTCTCTGTGTGTGATCGGAGGCTTTTGTTTGTGCATGTGCTGCACGCCACGGCAAGTCTGGTAGAAGATTTTCAGCACAGTGTCACAGGACAGGAGAGCCCTCTGCTCTACTCGCTTTATAAAGTCCACCAGCTGACCTGAGGGAGAAGAGATAAATAAAAAAATGAAAAAACAGACAGATGAATGAAAGTCAAAGTGAAGAACAACACCTGTCCCTACACAGATGACTTTTTTGTATGTTGATTCTAAGTTGTAAGATTCATTTGGGAAAACACGAGACACTGCAGATAAATGTCTTGTCCAAAAGTTAATCAAATAATAAAAAAGATGCTTCACACTCATCGAATAAATGACTGAATAGTGTTAATACTTATTTTTCAAGGGTAAGTAAGGTTGCTCACAAAGCTGAAAAAAGAACAACTACTGAATGAAAACAAAGCCTGTTGTAAACGAACAGTCAGACTGAACAGAAAGGAAGTAGAGCAGGAAGCAGAAACCATTTCATCACGAGTGCCTTTCAGTGACAGTTACTAGGGAATGGTTCTGACTACTCAGACTTACTGCAATTTGACTTGTTGAATGCGTGTAGTTACCTTTACACAACTCAGTGAGGATCAGGAACTCGGCCTGCCCGGTGTCCGACTCCTCTTTACTGATGGAGGCAGCAGAGCAGAACTGAACCATGTTGGGATGACCGGACAGCTTTTTCTATAGAGCAAGCAGGTCAAGGAACATATAGTATAAACTAGAGCCCGACCGATAATGGATACTGATACAAATATTTGATTATTTAAAAATCCCATATTCCGATATATATATAGATTTTTTTTTTTTAATCCAGAAATGCGTAACAAAACAAACAGATTTCCCTAATATTAGTTATTAGTAGTTATTTATGAGTTCTCACTAAAATAATATGATAATTTGCTTTCCAAACAGAGGAACCAAACAAGGAACATCAAAATATATTAAAGTTCTGATAAATAAAATGTATAAAATTACAACCTTAAGATGTGATTGTCCTTTGAACAAAAACACAAAAAAAAAAAAGTGTTGCCAACAGGGACGCTGTAGAGTGCCCTTTGGAGGACAAACTATGCAACGGCAACACTCATAACATGGTTGACCGTTTTTTTGACATTTATTTTTTAAATATTCATTTATCAGAATCATTTATTTGTCATTACAAATGATTCTGATAAATGATTACAAAAAAAATCTTTTATTTTATCGGCCATTATAAATGCCGATACCAATAGTTTGGGAAAGGCCTAATATCTGCCGATAATATCCACCTGCCGATATATCGGTCGGGCTCTAGTATAAACACTACTGTGGCGTCAATCATCCTCTGGTAACAGAGTTGCTAGGATTTACCTGTGGCTTGTCAAATCTACCAACCACATGGAGGGCGTTTTGTATGATAAAAATCAAAGTGAATAATTAAACAATAAGTTTAATTAGTCATTGTGGCCATTAATCTCCAACAATTTAAAATCAACCAACTCTGCCTTTCACTTTGATGCATAGCCAAGTCTCAAAGGAGCAATTGTATTCACAAACTGTAATGTCGCTTTTGGGTCAAATAGTCAAAGCAGCAAGAATGGTTGGGTGATAAGAAGGATTCACCAGTGACTTTAGACTTTATTTTTCTGCCCTGTCAGCATCTGAGGCGTTAAACATCATGCAAACAATCAAGTTCCAAAAACACAATGTTGCAATGGTACCAGGAACACAGGGCTTCATTTACCAACAGCCTGCGCCGCCACAATGTGCTACACAGCATGAAACAACATTTGCGCAACAGTAGAAGAGATGTCCCAGCATTTTTTAGCTGCTGGCTAGAAGGTTTGTTAGTTTCCTCCGCTGACTGAGTTATCTCCTCAATAAAAACTGTAACTCCATTAAATAAACATCTCCTTAGACATTGAAATAAGGTGGATGCTTCAGTGATTTGACATAGATGCACAAAGGTATTTTTAAATGATCTTATTCCTCCTGGCAACAACTAAATAACAGATCTATCAATCAAATAGATTTTCAGATTTTGAAATCTTCTGTCCTGCCCATTACTTTTTTTCAAATAAGAAACACAGTAGTGCTTTAGGAAAGATTCACAAATTCAAAGTCTATGTAAGTAAAACCAACATGGCCTCATGACTTTGCGCAAATATACAGTACACGGCAACTTTCTTAAGCCAAGTAGCGTGTTATCTATTCGCATTTTGAGCTATCCGCATGTCTACCCTGTATATGTGCCGTGTTATTGCGAAAAGAAAGCTAAGGTTGAGTTTAGGAAAACAACTGGTTGGGTTTAGGAAAAGAAAACGGGGTTGGCTTTAATAAAAGAAGAAAGCGACGGTTGAGTTTAGGAAACATGACACAATGGACACGATCCTCGGTCTCCTGGATGAAAGTCCTGTGTTTTACCCATCCACCACCCCGACCAAAGCGGATCTTCGCCCTTTCAAACTACTTGCCATGGGGTGAATTCACACGCAATCACAAGGTAACGTAAGTCCAATGGAGGCCAAACGGCATTGATAAACACGCTAAAAAGCGAGTATGTGTCTTGATAACATGCCAATAATGGCATACAAATTGGTGTGTCATTCATACGCCATTTCATGAGATCAGTCTGGTAAAATACTGTAAATATATATTAGTTTCCGTATTGTACCTTCTGATATGTATGTTGTTGCCAGTAAACTACAAGTAATCTTGTAATGACTGTACACTGTGCTGGGGACGCATTCCACAATCTTGTGAACTATGGGTAACAGTTCAACTTGCCTTTGTCTCATGTTACGCCCTATTATGTGCTAATCATAAAAAAGTTGGAGAGTTCCTTTCAACCATGCCCTGGAAATAATTAAGGATACCATGAAGCAGACTTCCTGTATGATTTCCTTGTTCTTTTCTTCTTCATGCGACAGCAGCCTCTGAAATAAAAGCACACACACACACACTTATTTTTTTTAATCTGTGGTGTAGTCAGAAGAGATGTGTTTTTAGCCTTCGTCGGAAGATGATCAGAAGATTGGTTCATTGCTGCCTTTTTACGAAACATAACTAAGAGCACTAAACAAACACGCTTTATCTTTTACTCCCATGTGCATCCATCATTTTTTGCTGAACTTATAAACAAAACAAAGCATCGTAACCTACACAGTTCAGCAGTATTACGAAGAAGTGCAGACTCAATCTATTTTTTCTCTAAGTCTTCCTACTAAATACTACTTCCTTAGTTGAGGAATGCAAGAGTACATATACAACATGGACAGAATTATAAAGTCCATACATAATCAAAACTCTACCTTAATTCTTTGAGCCTTTTTGTGCTCTAAGAAACAACATTCTCAAAGAATTTTTCCTGAGTAATATGATCAATAACATAGCACGAAAAGTAGATGCCCACATTCAGATTTTGAACAGTTTTGTCATAAGTGGTTAGCAGAGCATAATGTCTAAATATATGTTTAGTGTTTTACTATAAAGGGTCAGGTCCACTTGGATGTTACAAGTCCATTGATATGTAGTAACGCAGTGCATAGGGCATTCTGTATGTACTGATTGGTATTTACCAAAAATACGTAGTATTCAATACATATTACACCTATGTACCATAGAATGCAGAATCAATGTGGACAGAGCAATGTTTCTGATTCAGTGTATTGCTTATAGACATCATCATGTCTGCTGACAAATGAGTAGATGAATCAAAGTACAATATAGGAGTACTACAGCCCAAAAACTGAGCTCAACATGTACCATGCAGCAACAGTTAGAATTTCCTCAGTGGGTACACCTTTATCTTACCTTGAGGGCATAGTCTTTACCACTGCTCATGTCTTGGGCTTCATACACAAAGGCAAAGCCGCCTGTGAGAATAATGAGAGAAACCAGGATGTTATATGCATTGTTTAGTGGCAATTACGTCTACATGAATAGTGCATGCACTCTTAAGCTCTTAAAGTGATACATAATCATCAGTGGCAAATGTTCAATGTATTGCAGAAATTGTGTGATGCAGAGCAGGATGTGTAACACTGTTTAATCTAGCTACTGTCTTGAATTAATGTCACAGTTTCTATGTCTGATTAGTTTTTTGATTGTTGGACTTCAATGAGTTAAAGTGATGATTGGCTGTGTGGTTCTTACATACAACCAAGTGCTGAAACTAAAACAGTCACATTTGGTATTTTATACGATTTATCAAAATCAGGTTAACAGTATGGCTCACATAGATATAAACAAGTTTAACGGTAGGATCAGCTGTCGATTTTTCAGGTTTTCCTACTTACAAAGCATATAGAGTCTGAAATTTTTATCATTAGGTAAACTTGTTATTTTTTAGGTACACAACTGTGAGAGATGGAATCTAAAACAAAAATCCAGAAAATCACATTGTATTATTTTTAAATAATTAATTTGCATTTTATTGCATGACATACAGTGCCTTGCGAAAGTATTCGGCCCCCTTGAACTTTTCAACCTTTTGACACATTTCAGGCTTCAAACATAAAGATATAAAAATTTTATTTTTTGTGAAGAATCACCAACAAGTGGGACACAATTGTGAAGTGGAATGAAATCTATTGGATATTTTAAACTTTTTTAGCAAATAAAAAACTGAAAAGTATTGCGTGCAAAATTATTGGGCCCCCTTGCGTTAATACTTTGTAGAGCCACCTTTTGCTGCGATTACAGCTGCAAGTCGCTTGGGTATGTCTCTATCAGTTTTGCACATCGAGAGACTGACATTCTTGCCCATTCTTCCTTGCAAAACAGCTCAAGCTCAGTGAGGTTGGATGGAGAGCGTTTGTGAACAGCAGTTTTCAGCTCTTTCCACAGATTCTCGATTGGATTCAGGTCTGGACTTTGACTTGGCCATTCTAACACCTGGATACGTTTATTTGTGAACCATTCCTTTGTAGATTTTGCTGTATGTTTGGGATCATTGTCTTGTTGGAAGATAAATCTCCGTCCCAGTTTCAGGTCTTTTGCAGACTCCAACAGGTTTTCATCCAGAATGGTCCTATATTTGGCTGCATCCATCTTCCCCTCAATTTTAACCATCTTCCCTGTCCCTGCTGAAGAAAAGCAGGCCCAAACCATGATGCTGCCACCACCATGTTTGACAGTGGGGATGGTGTGTTGAGGGTGATGAGCTGTGTTGCTTTTACGCCAAACATATCGTTTTGCATTGTGGCCAAAAAGTTTGATTTTGGTTTCATCTGACCAGAGCACCTTCTTCCACGTTTGGTGTGTCTCCCAGGTGGCTTGTGGCAAACTTTAGACGAGACTTTTTATGGATATCTTTGAGAAATGGCTTTCTTCTTGCCACTCTTCCATAAAGGCCAGATTTGTGCAGTGTACGACTGATTGTTGTCCTATGGACAGACTCTCCCACCACAGCTGTAGTTCTCTGCAGTTCATCCAGAGTGATCATGGGCCTCTTGGCTGCATCTCTGATCAGTCTTCTCCTTGTCTGAGCTGAAAGTTTAGAGGGACGGCCAGGTCTTGGTAGATTTGCAGTGGTCTGATACTCCTTCCATTTCAAAATGATCGCTTGCACAGTGCTCCTTGGGATGTTTAAAGCTTGGGAAATCTTTTGTATCCAAATCCAGCTTTAAACTTCTCCACAACAGTATTACGGACCTGCCTGGTGTGTTCCTTGGTCTTCATGATGCTCTCTGCGCTTTCAACAGAACCCTGAGACTATCACAGAGCAGGTGCATTTATACAGAGACTTGATCACACACAGGTGGATTCTATTTATCACCATCAGTCATTTAGGACAACATTGGATCATTCAGAGATCCTCGCTGAACTTCTGGAGTGAGTTTGCTGCACTGAAAGTAAAGGGGCCGAATAATTTTGCACGCACCACTTTTCAGTTTTTTATTTGCTAAAAAAGTTTAAAATATCCAATAAATTTCGTTCCACTTCAATTGTGTCCCACTTGTTGGTGATTCTTCACAAAAAATTAAAAAATGTATATCTTTATGTTTGAAGCCTGAAATGTGTCAAAAGGTTGATAAGTTCAAGGGGGCCGAATACCTTCGCAAGGCACTATAAGTATTTGATCACCTACCAACCATTAAAATTTCCGTCTCTCACAGACCTGTTAGTTCTACTTTAAGAAGCCCTCCTGTTCTCCAGTCACTACTTGTATTAACTGCACCTGTTTGAACTCATTACCTGTATAAAAGACACCTGTCCACACACTCAAACAGACTCAAACATCTCCACAATGGCCAAGACCAGTGAGCTGTGTAAGGACATCAGGGATAAAATTGTAGACCTGCACAAGGCTGGGATGGGCTACAGGACAATAGGCAAGCAACTTGGTTGGCGCAAGTATTAGAAAATGGAAGAAGTTCAAGATAATTGTCAATCTCCCTTGGTTTGGGGCTAGCAAGGTCCCCCTGCTCATGCCAGCGCATGTCCAGGCCTGTCTGAAGTTTTCCAATGACCATCTGGATGATCCAGAGGAGGAATGGAAGAAGGTCATGTGGTCTGATGAGACAATAATAGAGCTCTTTGGTCTAGACTCTAAGAAGTATAATTGGTATAAGAGTACACAGTTAATACAGAATGATAATGTCCCTGATATTGTACCTATTGTCCCACTATTGGACATTGTGTCCTGTTATGTTACCGTAGTCAGTTTTAAGTAGTAGAGTTGTAAAAACCAAAAAGATCCAATGGATGTGGAGATAACAGCACATCCCATTCCATAGGATACTGAATTCATTTAGTTTTCCCTAATGACCGCAGAGAGCACTAAAACCTCCAGCAACGCCCTGCTTCTTACACTCATAAACAAACCAGGGAGCTGCCAAATATAACCACACTCTTATCTGTTGGTTACTGAGCAGCCACATCACAGACATTTGAGCTTATGTGCCTTGCTAAAGAACAACACAAGCAACCTGCCTGTCACAAGTTTACTTTTCTAACTTTTGTTTGGGCCACTGCTAAGCCCCTGCTGAATATTAATAAAAATAATAATAACAATTTCACTGAAACCTGAACAATTTCAGACACATATTGCAAAGTAGGTGTACTTTGAGCCTTCACATAATAACAAAGCTGGACAGACTGTTTTCAATTGAACAATATGGCACCACGATAATTAAAAATTGATGTAGAAAAAGATATCGGTGCCACTGAGAGCCCAGTTATTTATCATTGGTCATAATATAGTCTGTATGCATATGCAAAGTTAAAATTATGACAATTAATATATATACTATATACAGGAGTACAGCAAGAGGTGACTGCATTGTCCTGTTGAGGAAAACTGCATTTGGGTCAAACAGCTTTTTCAGTCAGGGCTGGTCTTGAATGGAACCTCATTCCAATTCACATTAGGAATTTTAAAATTTACGCTTCTTCTACCATTATAATTCTTTTATCTTTTTAGGTGTGACATTGTACGGTCTGTCCAAGGACAGCAGATGTAAAATAGCCTTTCTGGCACATTTTATATGCATTATTAATGTGCATTCTCCCTGTTAAATAAACCTATACAGGACAAGAAATTTTGGTTTTTGTCAAGTGTGTATCTGTGTATGTCTATAAATTTAGCAAGCCACAGTCCAAACAAGACCAGGGAAAGGTTACCATAGTGATAAGTCAATCAACTACAAGCCTTGCTTTGCTCTGTCAAAACTTGAAAGAGGACCGTCAAGATTCTAATCTTTATTTACATAGGGAAGATTGCTCAGGTGATGAAAAAAGATTTATTTTGCCAGTCCTGATTTTTTTAACCTTGTCTGGGAATCTCATGGTTGCTGGCCCTTACGTCTTTAGCATGAAGGGCAAACACTGGTTTTATTGTGTGTTTGAGCCCATGTCCTACACTTGACGCACACTTTACCTTACTACACTTAACACAAAATGCAACAACAGGCTATCAAACCAGAACATCATTTATTGTCCATTACAGCAACATTAACATGCCATGCCATTGACTTTGCTGTGAGAACGCACAGCCGTCCCTGTGGGGATCGGATGTCTTTCTCCATCTTGTGCTGGCAAAAGGAAGGGCTGAAAACTAAAAGGCTCCATTTTCTTGGCTCCAATTAAAAATCTATTCCAAGAAAAATATTAAAAATGGGGGTCAAAATCCGACACCAGGACGCCTGGGTAGCTAGGTAGATTCAGCACCCATATATAAAGGTTTACTCCTTGACGCAGCGGGCCTGGGTTTGACTCCGACCTGCTGTCCTGTCAAATAAAAGACTAAAAATGCTCTAAAAATAATCTTAAAAAATAACAATCCTACTCCATTATACCCAAACGTATTTAATCTTTCTAGAGCATGATCTTTGTGGTTGTGTTAAATGATTACAGGAATACATAAGAAATGAAACAAAGCGTATCCACTCTTGCTCTGAATAAAGAGACTGCTCTCATCTGCAGTTTCACCTGCTTAGAGGAGGGCCAAAACAAAAGAAAGGCCAGTCAGGTTTCCCCTGGTCCAAAAAAATAGCCTTAATAACCTGAAGAATACAGAGAATGTGGTTGTGAAACGTAACTCAATACTCATCCATCAATCAGCCATCAATCACTGTGTGATGACATTTTTTCCTAATTTTACTCAACAGCATTATGTGGCTATCCGAATAGATTATTTGAAGCGCAACAAACCTTGAATGAGTGTTGCCTATCTTCCCAAGTGGCTAATACAGCAGACATACAAACTAGTCACGGCCCTGTATTCTCTCACCAAAGATGTTGTTGAGGTAAACACAACAACAGGCACTTTTCAAAAGACCAGGACGGGAGTTTAAAAAGGGCAAAGGTTTAGTGAAAAATTATAAGTGGTTTTACCATCGGCTTTAAATTAAAGGAAATAAACAGAGGTATGTGCACTGGCTGAAACTTTTATGCCTTTCTGTCAGATCTACTGAAGTCACAGGTTACACAGTTAAGTCTGTTGGGTGCTAATTCTACCAGGAGGATAACGCGATGTAGGCAGCACCGACTGTTTTCATTTTTCTTGCTACTGACAGCACTCCAAATTTACAAACAAAAAAGCTACGTGTTTTTGAAATCAACCGGAATTCTCCTTTGACAAAATATCTTCACATTTAGATTTTGGATAAATAATCATCAGTAATGTGGACATAATGTAAGTGGGGAAAAGGAAAATAACAGAACAGTCTGTTAAGTTGAGATAAGTACATCACTTTACTGTAATGCAGCCTTTAAAACCAGTAAAAAAAATTTCATATCACGATATTACGATATCCAAAATCTATATCTAGACGATATCTAGTTTCATATCACGATATCAATATGATATTGATCGTTATTGCCCACCCTAAGTTAAGCAATCATTTATCTTACAGCAATTTACACCATTAACTGGTGCTTCTCAATTGTGAACATTTTCCACTATTTTCTGGCATTTTAAAGGCCTCACAAATCATCTTATTGATTTTTTGGAGCCTTACCAGCAACATTTTTTTTTAGATATAGTTATGGTTTTATAATCCATAACTATATCTAATAGAAGGACATTGTTTTCTACACATACATTTAGAATGCAGTTGTGACTGAACACGTCAGAATGATTCAGAGAGTTTCGAAAAGTGGACATGGAAGTGGGTACTCTGAATAACAAAAGGAAAGACAAAAACAGTTCCGTTGCACATACGGCAATGAAACAATCTGTCAGTCAGCAAGTTCTTGAAGGTGGACAGAGATGGCTCACACTTTCTCAAAGACACAACAGAGAGACTTGCCCACTTCTCTAATGTCTCTACATATCGCTAAAAACAGTCAGTTGAGAGTTTGTCTGTCAAACCACTGAAGCTACACCACGGACCGTGACTTCAACTCTGACCTACTGGTCTAATCATGCTGAAATGCTGTTACACCAACCAATGACTTACTTGTTTTGGGGCCTAACTGATCTCACTGCATGTTAAACAACAGATTAATAAGCAATTTCTTGTTAAATGTATTTCAAATACAATTTGTGGTTAAATCTGATTTAACCAGTATTTTTAAACAGAATCAGACCAAAATAAAAAATCTAGATTACATGTTTACTGTCTGCTTTATCAGACACTATTGCAAGTAACTAAAAATATTCATTGTAGTACGATTCTCTTGCCACTTTGCAACAAAGGCAAGAATCCCTGTTCTCTGCCACAGAGAAGAAACCTGATCTCTGAGTTTGCATGGGTCATGTTACCAGAGATCTGCTGCATACAAACAAATACCTACATTATTTTAATCAATTGTTGCTGAAATAGTGGTTCCTCCAGCATAGGATGAAAGGACCAAGCTGTATGATATGTTTCTGGTTAATAAGAGTTTCATATGTTAGATAATATACATATAGCCTAATAATATAGGAATAAAAAATAATCCAAAAAACTACTTTTTTTATTTGAGATGGCAATTAACTGGCAAACTAGTCAAATTTTTAAAAAAAGTTTCAACTGGACATAACGTTTGCTGATGCTGACCTTCCAGGAACAAAATTAGAAATTTTAACATCCGGTTTCATCATTTCATCTTTTGTTTTGTTAATAGGTTTCTTTTGGAGCCCTATCCATAAACACATGAATAGATCTAAGAGGGAGGGATCATGGAAGAAGTACTCACACTGAACCAGTCCCTACCTTGATTTCACAAAAAGGAATCCAGAAAAGCTCTGCAGATGCTTAGATGCATCTGTGTTTGTAAATTAAAATTAAACGTGTCTTTAACATACCAAGCTAAGTATTACTTTGGTGACAAGAGTATCATCACTGATATTTTCCCTCAGCTACGACCTTCATTTCTGCCCCCCTTTATTATGATCTTTCTCTTGTCAAACATGTCTTGCTGCCAAGAAAGATGATAAGGTCTGAGGTACAGTGAGGAAAATAAGTATTTGAACACACTGCTATTTTGCAAGTTCTCCCACTTAGAAATCATGGAGGGGTCTGAAATTGTCATCGTAGGTGCATGTCCACTGTGAGAGACATAATCTAAAAAAACAAATATCCAGAAATCACAATGTATGATTTTTTAACTATTTATTTGTATGATACAGCTGAAAATAAGTATTTGAACACCTGTCTATCAGCTACAATTCTGACCCTCAAAGACCTGTTAGTCTGCCTTAAAAATGTCCACCTCCACTCCATTTATTTTCCTAAATTAGATGCACCTGTTTGAGATTGTTAGCTGCATAAAAACACCTGTCCACCCAATATAATCAGTAAGAATCCAACTACTAACATGGCCAAGACCAAAGAGCTGTCCAACAACACTAGAGACAAAATTGTACACCTCCACAAGGCTGGAAAGGGCTACAGGGAAATTGCCAAGCAGCTTGGTGAAAAAAGGTCCACTGTTGGAGCAATCATTAGAAAATGGAAGAAGCTAAACATGACTGTCAATCTCCCTCGGACTGGGGCTCCATGCAAGATCTCACCTTGTAGGGTCTCAATGATCCTAAGAAAGGTGAGAAATCAGCCCAGAACTACACGGGAAGAGCTGGTCAATGACCTGAAAAGAGCTGGGACCACCGTTTCCAAGGTTACTGTTGGTAATACACTAAGACGTCATGGTTTGAAATCATGCATGGCACGGAAGGTTCCCCTGCTTAAACCAGCACATGTCAAGGCCCGTCTTAAGTTTGCCAATGACCATTTGGATGATCCAGAGGAGTCATGGGAGAAATTCATGTGGTCAGATGAGACCAAAATAGAACTTTTTGGTCATAATTCCACTAACTGTGTTTGGAGGAAGAAGAATGATGAGTACCATCCCAAGAACACCATCCCTACTGTGAAGCATGTGGGTGGTAGCATCATGCTTTGGGGGTGTTTTTCTGCACATGGGACAGGGCAACTGCACTGTATTGAGGAGAGGATGACCGGGGCCATGTATTGCGAGATTTTGGGGAACAACCTCTTTCCCTCAGTTAGAGCATTGAAGATGGGTCGAGGCTGGGTCTTCCAACATGACAATGACCCGAAGCACACAGCCAGGATAACCAAGGAGTGGCTCTGTAAGAAGCATATCAAGGTTCTGACGTACCCTAGCCAGTCTCCAGACCTAAACCCAATAGAGAATCTTTGGAGGGAGCTCAAACTCTGTGTTTCTCAGCGACAGCCCAGAAACCTTACTGATCTAGAGAAGATCTGTGTGGAGGAGTGGGCCAAAATCCCTTCTGCAGTGTGTGCAAACCTGGTGAAAAACTACAGGAAATGTTTGACCTCTGGAATTGTAAACAAAGGCTACTGTACCAAATATTAACATTGATTTTCTCAGGTGTTCAAATACTTATTTGCAGCTGTATCATACAAATAAATAGTTAAAAAAAAATCATTTATTGTGATTTCTTTTTTTTTATTATGTCTCTCACAGTGGACATGCACCTACGATGACAATTTCAGACCCCTCCATGATTTCTAAGTGGGAGAACTTGCAAAATAGCAGGGTGTTCAAATACTTATTTTCCTCACTGTATGTAGCTAGCAAGCTATGGGCTGGAGTTGGTGGACATGTAAAATGCAGCTTTGCTGTAGCTGCAGCTATTATCATGACAGCTCAGCGAGAATACATTGGTTACGTACTATGCAAGCTGCAACTTAAAGTTGTGTATGCATTACCTTCGCACATCAGAATCTGGAATTGGATTTACTGCTTGTTAGAAACACACGAAACCAAGTTATTCAACTGGTGTTTACTTGGTGACTCATAGCTCTGCAGTTGCAAACGCTATTGTCATTGACTACCAGTTACACTACCAAATATGTCACAAATGCTAGCCTGTTAGCTAGTTAAGCTAGTTAACGTGCCTAGCCGCACAAGACGTTATCAACATTTCTCGTACTGGTACACCATCTCACCTTCCGCGATCACCCTCTTGATCCTCAGTTTCAAGTCACCAAGCTCAACGACTTGTCCGACGAAATCATTCTGGTCCCGGCTGGCCGCTCCGGATGTCCCAGGCCCGGCTAGGAAATCCAGTGCCGATTGGAAAAGAGACATTTTTATCCAGCGTCCTGCTTCAAACTCACATAGGCCGGCTCCAGGTAAGGGAATGTGCTGTCTGAACCCCAGCAGACTCAGCGGGAAAAACTCTACGGCGGTGTACTCTGTTATAAAGGCTTATATTCAGGTGATATTATTATTTTACTGAACGCAAACATCCTCTTCCTGCTGCTAGGCTGACGAGGCCGCCACCATCGCCAGTGCTGACTTCCGTGAAGTGTGATGACGTCAGGACACAATTAGGTCATGTGATGGAGAGAAACCCATGGAACAATCATAGACTGTCAATAATATACAGTCTATGGGAACAAAACAAGATTTTTTTTTCTTCTTCTTCAGTCTCCAGTAGTTTTTATTATGACTCTAGCTGTCAAAATTCTCTACATGCGATCTGTTGTTGATTTTAATTAACAACACACTGTAGATGCTCACAAACGATACAAACTGATCTTTTCCAGTCAAGAAATGTAGACATGTTGCAACGCGTTCGAATCCTTACTGTAACATTAATGTTAATGGCTAAACTGGATAAAACATTACGGATAAGTCATTTTTGTTTTTTATATGAAGCCTACTTTGAAAAACCTAAATTCATCAGGCAGTCAGTAAACATTTTGTATGCATTATAGCATCTCTGGTAGCCTACATATTTTTCTTGGTTATACGCTAATAGTTGCAGAGGAGTCAAGCGGACGTACACACAAAGTTTCAGTTCCACAAACTTTATAACATATGGCATTTTTCTAATTACAGAAAAGAGCTGTAATCTACTATATATAGCACTGCTGGGGACCCCCCAGGGTTCCGTAGCACTGCCAGAGGGTCCGTGAAAAATTGTCATGAATTTAAATTATCATTTTTTTTCAAAAGGCTTAATTTCGTATTTCAACACATACTAGGCCATACATTGTTATTACATTTTCTGTAATCCAATAATTGTGACATTATTTGAAATATCATAATCATAATTAATTGTGTGTTTTTTTTCCACATAACTAAGACCATATAGAAGTGTAGAAAAAAAGGATAACGTCAAATTATTCCAAAGGACATAAATGAGGGGGTCCCACATTTTCTATCTTGTAAGAGGTCCTTTGCTGAAAAACGAAGCCTTGGAGCTCAGATCTTATCTACAGAATCACATAAGTACACAATTTTGTGAATTAGTACGCCATCTACTGGACACATCACTATTACATGTATTTAATTTAAGGCAAGGCAGCTTTATTTGCATAGCACATTTCAGCAACTGGGCAACTCAAAGTGCTTTGCATAAAACATTAACCACACACAGACACATGGACTCTTAAGTAGTGCAATGCAGACACGTGCAGTCATTGGGAAAGAGATCCATGATGAAACAAAATGACAGATGCAGCTACTGCTTGTTACAAAATGTGAATTTAGGCTGTACCGTAGGAGATATGAGTTTATGTGGAGGCTGAGCCTGGATCAGTCAGAATCAGTCAAATCAGCCACAAAAAGGTTTGTCACAGTGAGACTACAGTCATAATTAGCCAGATTTAAGATGCATAAGCTACAAAGTCCAGGGCTTTGCAATCTTTTTCAAAGAAGGCACTCTTTATTTTACAATCAACAAGAAAATTAAATTCATACGAAGAGAGTGCAAGTCCAAACCAATGTTGGTTTGTTGGGGATTTTGTCTTATACTAAATCAAAAGAATTATGGGACCTATGTCTATGCATGCTTAAGGCACTAGTTTTGGCATACAATGTATTTATTATAACATAGTTTGATTCAAACAGCCACTGTCAAAAAAACCACTGGCTCTGCGGAATTTAATTTTCGAGATTTACAGAAAAATTATGCTGTGCTTGTTTAACCCTTGTGTTGTCCTCCCGGCTAAACAAATTGACACTTTTTTCAACATTTATTCCCCTAGGATAAGGCACATTTTTTTTAAGTTATGTTATTTTAATTTTTTTTTTTTTTTGACATTGTGTTGCTTTTCAACGTTTTTTTCTACCTTTTTCTGCATTGTGTCACTTTTACATTTGATGCTTTTTTCATATTGCTACCTGATACAAAGAGTTTTACACGTATTCTTGGAATTCAGGGTCGATAAACCTAATTTTTGGGTTTAAAAAGCAGAAATATGCTTTAAATAAATAAAACACCCAAAATCCAATGAAAGTAGTGTACTGGTTCTTAATTTTACTAGAGAAGAGGGTTGCATGGAACCATCCATGTTAATTTTTGGCAATTTGGTTGAAAGAAAACCATATTTCTGATATAAACATTTTTTTGAAAATGGGTCAAATTGGACCCAAAGACAACAGGAGGGTTAAAGGTGTATCATGAATGCACACTGTTGGTAAGTCCCACACTATTTACACTGGTGGCTTTGCCAGTGTTTGTGATAAGCATGGCGCCATGAGAACTAGCTGTGTCCCCTATTTTTTTTAACATTGAACCTTGAGAAATATCTTATGCTTCAGCCATGCCAAATTCAAGTCTCTTGTCTGTTTGATAGCAACAACATAATGAATGTTGATTACACCAACATCCTTTGGTTTTGGGTAATGCTTTTATCAAGGTCTTGCCACATCCCTTTTGATAAAGGCATAGTTACAACATGTGTGGTTAAGAGGGTGGTGTAATAACTCAGCAAATTCAGAAGACAGAGTCTAAGTTCACAGTATGCATTTTTGCAATCTGGACTCTGGGTCTTAGGAAGTAGATGCTGACACCAGAGAGAGACTAAAGTACTTATTTAGCCATTCAAGTTATCAGCAGACAGTAATGCAAAGTAGACTGCTAAATAGGACATGGCTTAACTATAAACGAAAATGTCCATCATGAAAAAAGTTTGGGTGGCACCACTTGACATTAAGGAGGGCCGCTCTTCTGTCTCAGTGATTGGGCACACCCCTTAAAGTCTTTAACGTTCTTGCTTTCTGATTGGCTAATATGGCTCCTTTGAAGCACCAAAAGACAGTTTGTCATTGGTCGAACGAGACGCCAGTACAACGGTGATTGTACACCTCCTGCATAGACTGATCCGTCGGCTGATGTGGAACCAGTTTGCAATGGACCAATCAAAATCCTTCATTTTGACAGGCAAGTTTCCCGCGTGCACGAGAGACTTGTTCATACAATTCTATTGCGCGTTCACGTGTGGGAGATGTTCAAGACTTCTACGCAATGCAACTACATTGCGTGGGTTAAATAATTCTATAGTAGCCCACACAACATGTATTTGTTTTGCTAAAAAAAAGTAAATGCACGTATATTGGCAAGTGGATAATCTCATATAAGGTTACAGTATATTCGGGCTATGTGTGGGTATTTCTGTTATATTCCCGGCCTGAACTATTATCCCAATCTGGACATATACTTACTATAGACTAGATTAAATCACTTTTAAAATCTCAGTAGGGGAAGCTAGTTTGGTCAACTATGTGACAAAAAAAACAACACTAACCCAAACTAGCACATACTCCACGATGACTGTTGATAGTTCAGGAGCCCGTCTAGCCACTACATACATTTAAAAATATATATATATAATTAATACAAGTGATATAAAAGGCTGACCACAAAAGTGTTAATCAAATGATTATTCGTGTTTATGTATTTCCATATGCTGGGCATTATAGTTTCAATGAAACAGTTGATAGGCCTATGTGAAAATATATAAGTTTTCAAAATAATATTTTAGTAAGGTGCACGCTTTTCCATATCATTGGTCGAACTCATTTGATGACCGACATATTCATTTAATTTTAAAGTTAGGGGTTAAATTATAAGAAGTGTGGCAGTAGCTAGGTCCGTAGTTGGGTTGGGAACCGGAGCGTCTCTGGTTCAAGTCCCGGTACGGAGCAAAATACGGAGTGTGGATTGGTAGCTGGAGAGATGCCACTTCACCTCCTGGGCACTGCCAGGTGCCCTTGAGCAATGCACCGTACTCCCCAACCACTCAGGGCAGCCCACTCATTCTGACATCTCTCCATTTGTGCATGTGTGTGTATTTAAGGCCAGTGTGTAGTAATTACTAACAGAGTGTAAATTGTGGGGATCAATAAACAATATTAAATTCTAGACAGACGATTTACAGATTCCTATTAATATGTTTTGAAACTTCTTAAGGTTTAAATATGACTAACTCAGTTAGGGAGCTATTCAGAATCAGCTTTATTGGCCAAGTACACATAATTGACAGTAAATATTAATGTAATATTATTAAGGAAACTGAGTCCGTTTTTTGTGTAGTTTATGGAACAATGTGCGTTCTTGAACATAGCTCGCTCTGCTACGTCATGACGTCGAGGCGTGGTCTGTCAGTTTTCCTTGGCACCCCCACGCTTGCCTTTGACAGAGCCTTGCTAACCGCCGCGCACTGTAATTCCCAAGCCATTGAAACGAAGTCGCTAGCCGGTGATTTGATTTAACAAGATCCCTCACCTCAGGGACAGTTTGCTTCAGACAGGCGCTCGCTCTAACCGGTGTTTGGCAGCCGACAAATGGACGCGACAAACATGTCTAAAGACACGAAGAGCGAAAAAATTATGGATATGGAGAGCAAGGTGTTGTGGTACCCGGACTCCAAGAAGAACACCCATATGGACAAGTTTAGGATACAGGTCAACACCGACTACGGTCTTAATCTGGGTGAGTAGAAAGGAGGAAGGAAGACAGTCAGGACCCAGACAGAGAGGCAGACAAAGAGCTGTGTTGCAATGAATACATGTCGGGTTTTATTGCTAGCTATATACGAAGCTATACATCTGAGCTGAATACAGTAACAGCGTCTCTCCGCAGCTATCTTTACGTCTGTGTGTATACTTACTTTACACAGGAAGCTATACTCTCAGTTACACCTGTCTGAGGCGGCTTACAGTGTAATGTTTCAAGCTAGCTTTGGTGTGCAACCGTAAGGGGGTATACTGAAGAGACAGTGAATCCGCATATCTTTGTAGGTATCAATACCTGAAGAGACGTGTTAAATGCGTCTGTATTAGTCTAGACTAATACGATTAATATTAATGATGCTGCTATTAGCTGTTTACAACACCGCAGCTCTGCTTCATGTTGGGGCTCATGGATTGCTTCCAGCTCCGCAGTGAAGACGTACTGCCTGCAGAGCTGCCGGCGATAAAAGAGAATGTTTTAATAAGCCAACCGTTTTGAAGGAATGCTTAAAAACCTGGTGCGTCGGTTATTGAATAGAGAGAGAGAGAGAGAGAGAGAGAGAGAGAGAGAGAGAGAGAGAGAGAGAGAGGAGAGAGTGAATTGTGTCAAATTAATAAATGGAGTTGAACACCTGTGTTCATTTTCAAAACTATGTTTGCTTTAAATTCTTTGGGTCCTTACTAAACTAAAATCCTTCTCTTCTTTTTTTTTTTTTACCATGCATAAACAATCTTAGTGTACAGTATTTGTTTTAGCTAAACTACCAAAAAGCTGCTGAGAGGACAACCTTTCCTTTATATCAGTGGTTTCCAATCTGGTAGTCCAGATCTCCCAAAGGTTGCATTATAAATCTCAGCTTATTTTGCTTTAGAGGTACTTGACTGTACCTCTTAGTCTTAACTGTAGCAACTTGACATATATGTTTTGAGCTGATAGTCACACCTGTAAGCTAATATGTTTTGTAATACATCTGTGGAAATCACTGATTCTCTATACTCTAGCCAACTACAATGACCTGTACCAGTGGTCGGTGGACAGCTACCCAGATTTCTGGGCAGAAGTGTGGCGCTTCTGTGGAGTAGTCAGCTCCAAACCATATGAGGAGGTGAGTGGTACTGTGTATCCAGAAGGAGAATGGTTTCAATGTCAACATTTAACAGGCACTTTACCAGGGAATCTGACCATAAAATATGAACAAAATCCTATGAAAATTTAATAGATATGATAGAATATTACAAAACACTTTTAACAGTTTTTTAGGTTCTGAAATGGCTGGCTGAGTAAAAAAAAAACTCAGCATAAAGATTCAATGAATGACCAGAATTTCACTTGTGGGAGTTTTTTTTCATGGTGGTAATTTTCAACTCTGACAGTCTGCTTTATTTTTATGGCCTACATTACCCTTCTTCACTGTCATACCTCATACATACCCCCTTTTGTAACACTGTAAAATGGTTCAGAGTTTTGTGAACAGACATATGGCCGTAACATGTAATTATTGGGCAACATTCATAAAACGCACAATTTAAGATCAAATCTATGTGTACGATCAAATTGTGTGGGATTCATGTTTTCTCCACAATGCTTGTATGTAAAAAACAAATTTAACCCCTGAGTTTATTGATACACACAACTTCCTTTTTGGAATTATGGCTAGTCTTAAAGCATTTAAAACCCAAAACAATATTAAATATGTCAGCAGAGTTTTTTTGTTTATTTTCAGCATTTTTACATTGCATTTCCAAAATGTTTATTATTTAAATATAATGCAAAACCCAAGTTGATTTGATTGATATTTGATGATGGCAAATGGTGTAACATATTTCATTATTGTTTTATATGATTTGCAGCACACATACAGAGCTGCTCATGAGTATAGGAAACCCGGCTTAAGTTGACTAAAAAGAGGAATAAAAAAAATCCTCTTTTGGAAATTGTTCTTATAAATAAAAAATTCTTCCTTTTAGTCAACTTAAGCTGGGGTTCCTATACTCATGAACAGCACTGGATCATTTGTTGTTGCAACATAGCCACCCTTGAACAATGTGTTCTCGGAGCTGGCAGTGAATCTGTTTACATAAAAAAGGGAAATTCAATAGGTTGCATATCCACTGCATGCATCCATCCTATGTTGTTATGTCCCATTGGCTTGCTCCTGTGGCTTGCCAGCCTATTCACATGTTTGGTTTCCATTTTTAATTCAGACTGCCTCTATTTTCTCATTCACATGTAGATAGATAGACACTTTATTCATCCCCCTGTGGAAATACAGGTATCCAGTAGCTCAAACAATCTGTATTAGCATATAAATAGTGATTAGAGACAATACGTGTGCAGAGATTTGAGATAAAAAATTGTGAATGAGGCCCATTGAATTGTAAATATTACTAAATAACTTAATTGTTGTGCTATGAGTTGGTGAGGAGTCATTTTCTATGCAAAGGCATTAATCTAATATGATTCGGAGCTTAGGACCTGCTACTGAAAAAGCTCTGTCCCCTCTGGTTTTCAGTCTGGATCTAGGACAGTCTAAAAGCAAATGGTCAGTGGACCTAAGTGCTCTGACTGGAGGATCATTGAAAGACATACATTATCATATTGAATTATAGCCCTTTTTTTTTTACATACATTTCTTTATCCACTTATCCACTTTATTAGGTTTGCCGTCCCAGCAGACAGTAGATTGAAGACATGGAGACAATAAACCAGACAATCAATCATTTTGTAACAGTGATGCACAGAGGACTAGGCTATTAAATCCACAATTCTGCGCCAGCAAGAGTGCCAAACCTTTAAACTGCATGGTCTCGGTCAACAACAATGCTGTGTTTCTCCTGTGTGTGTGTGTGTTCTGGGTGTATACCAGGTGGTGGATGTATCCAAAGGATCTCGGATGTTCCACAGTGGTTTAAAGGAGCTCGGCTCAACTACGCTGAGAACTTACTCAAACATGCAGACCAGGACAAAGTAGCTCTTTATGCTGCAAGTAAGTATATTAGGTGTATTGTTAGCTGATTATTAACACAGTGCTGCACCTTGGATGTTGGCTTTATTGATCTCCAGTAGGAATCAAATCTATATTCCTGGCAGTGTTAAATTCATGCATTGCATTGAGCAAAAAAAACATAACACAGCGCTCATTTTAGTTTAATTCTCCTTCATTAAAAATACCTCACACCTAAACACACATTCAAATTCTTAGTCAAATTACACTCAAATGATTTAGTCGACTAATCAATTTATTTTTATGACAGATCTGTAAAACTGAGTTTCTCCACAAAGAATTATGCAAAAGCACCACTTTAAATTTTGTGTTTAACAGAAATGTGCTCATCCGTTTCTTGGAAAAAGTTGACTAAATACATTTTAGGCAACTAACTTGGCTGATAGTTGAGTAATCAACTAAGAGTGGTCATACCTGTGCAGTGCAAGTTCAGTTTACATGGTATTTTTATGTTTGTTTGCCTTACCTAATGTTTCTTCAGTCTGCTGTTTTTGCAGTTCTTCCCATGGTAACTTTTAACATATTGTGGGTCTCTCCCTCCTAGTTTACCAGTACCTGTGTTAGGGGTTGGGGTGTTTTCTCTCCTGAGTGGCACAACATTGTCTTTACTATTTGTAAATTAACTAAACAGAGAGAAAGTCAGGAAGACACGAAAGAGCAGAGTGGAGGTTGTATTTGAGCACAGAATCGATGCAGCGGTGAACGCAAGGTTGCATACGTCACTTTGCTAATAGATGAACTGCTGCTCCCTCGTCTATCTCTCAGGGCTGTCACATACTAATGGATTGGCACTTCTTTATTGCCTAGCTGTGTATATGAGGGAGAGTTGGCTTTCACACACACACACGCACACACACACACACACACACACACACACACACACACACACACACACACACACACACACACACAACCCCTACCATCACCCTTACCATAACCTAATTCTAACCCTAGTCCTAAAACCAAGTTTGAACCCTCAAAGCCCTTTAAAGTTGTGGGGTCCAGCATTTTGGCCCCACAAAGCTGTCAGACCCCACAAGTATACTGGACTACTGGTTTTTGGACTCCACAAATGTAGTTAAACAAGACCACACACACACACATGCACACACATGCACATGCACATGCACATGCACACCACCTTCTGCAGGAGCAGTAATGTAATTATTAGACGGTCCAGTTGTCACAATGCCGTGGAGCCTCTGTGAATGTCAGTGAACTATTACTTAGAGAGACAATGAGGCCTGTTCCTGTCTGTGGCTCTGTCCTGCCCCACTGTCATTTTCTATTTATGTCTCCATGTCTCTGTTTTTCTTTATCTGATCTTTTGATTTGAATTTCAGGGGTTTTATTGGCATTTATATCAATTATATCAAGTGTAAGTAGTACAATCAGCCTATGTGTCCTTAGCTTTTACAATATTTTGAAATGTAAATATTTATCTCTGTTTCTGTGTCTCTGTTTGCAGCTGAGGCAAACGAGGAGATTGTGAAGGTGACGTTTGGGGAGCTGAGGCGCGATGTGTCGTTGTTTGCTGCAGCCATGAGAAAGATGGGCATCCAGACTGGAGACAGGGTTGTAGGTAAGTCTCTGATGCATTGCTCTCTGTCCCACGTGGGGAAAACAAGAGAGTATGGAAAAATTGCATCAACATTTTATAATTTTTTTTCCATCAGCCAAGTGATGGTTGATTACCAACCAAATTAGGAAACTATGTGCATCACTGTGTCAGCGGCCGCTGCTACCTATGGTACTTTTCTACACATGGAGAGCCTTGCTTCCCATAACAACGTCACATACATGCTAACGCCCACATGGCTACCTGTCTTAAAGGGGAAGGGTCGGACGGTAATAATCATGTAAAAGGAGAACAGTGAAAGTTTACTTTTCTATCAAGCCGCAAAAAAGGATTAGCGCCAACATCGCAACGTCCTGCTATGTGGCTATCGCGCATGCACACATCACAATATTGATGCTAAAACACAATATCGTTCAGCCCTAAACCAACTTAGTTGCTAGATAGATCAATTGCTCTCCTCCTGACTTGTTTCACTTTGTCTTCCCTTATTTCATATTTAAAACTTGTTACAGCATGAGTTGAACATGGGCTCTGTTGCTATAGTCTGTGTGTTTGAGCTCGCTGGTAAGGAGGGCTGGCTGTCTTGGCAACCGCTGCAGCTCTTTCTGAAAGTTGTTATTTATTTTTTCAAAGTCCATATTTGTACAAGGAGGAATGGCTGAGGATGCATGTGTCTCTGCAATGCCCCGCTGTACAGGGCATTCATCCAGACCTGCAAATGTATACAACCGCAAACCTAGTAGCACCATAGCTACTTCAATGCATTTTATTGTACAGTACAGGTCCTCACCCCAATTTGTGAAAAAAAAAACATATTTTGAAAACAACAAGTTTCATCAAATGCTAAAAGATTATCTGCTCCACCTCTGTAGCATACAGAGCAGTTAGCACTGCTCAGCTAGCTGGGGTTTAGTTACTTAAGGGTTGTCAAACAAAAGCCAGAAGACTTTTGAAGTTGAGCTATTCATTGACCAGACTCCTTGAAGAAAGAAAAATATAGGTTTGGTGGCCTTAAGAGGTTTTCTGATTTTGAAAATACAAACCCATACATACAATTGTTAACCATACGAGTGTAGTTGTATTAGTTTGTTTCATTCAGCTATTTTAAAGGGTGTCAGAAGCCTCCACATTTTGCAGTTTGGTAAATTTGTTCTGAAATTCATTGTGAGCACAAATCTAGTCTGATTACTATTCACAGTAGTTAGGTTTACATCTCTCTCATAAATTTACAATACATATATTCTACGGGTTGTACTGCCGCGACAGTAATCTTAAATATTAATCATTTACAAGAACCAAAATAAGTATAATGTAATAAAAAGTCTCCCACGCAGCTAGTAACAGATCATTTTAGTGACACCAGTCAGACAGTCAGGTCGGTTATTGGGTGGGACGTGTATGTGAATGTGTGACTGCACAGAGTCTTATCCATCATGTTCAAAAAGATGGCTGCTGTTCGTGTGTGTGTGTGTGTGTGTGTGTGTGTGTGTGTGTGTTCAGGAGGAACGAGGAACGATGGATATTGTGGTAGAGAAATCCATTAGCTAAATGACTTAAGCGCGGTGGGAATCTCATTAGAACGACTGGAGGGATGACCAGAAAGGGAGACGTAGCTACAGAGAGAGAGAGAGAGAGAGAGAGATACCAGCTACTTTACGCCTCCTTTCTTCTCTCTCCCTATTACTTTCCTCACATATCTAAACACAAATCTGCGTGTGTGGGTTTTAAATGTGTGCCTTGACCTCACTTGTATGTTAAAGCCTGGAGATGTCCTTGTCCCTACCCAGGTTGTGACTTAAATGTCTTGTCAGTGTCTGTAATCCAGGAGATATATAGGCACTTAGCTGATGAAGCCAACTAAGGTTTATAGCAGGAAAAGAGCCCACCCAGCACATGCACGCTCGCATGCACGCACGCGTTATGAAGCTTTCTAGCCTTCACGGCCACTGTTCATCTATTGGGGAATTCATATTTATTTATTTTTTGTGTCATTAAAAGCACACTGTGCAACCATTTAATCTTTTACTGTTCAGTAATAACGATGTCAAGTCAGCAATATAAAACAAAGCAGCGTTATCAAGAAAAATAGTACGTAACAAACAAAATAAAAATGGTTTTAATTATAGAAATTACAGCAGTTGAATTTCAACATAAAGTGCAGCTTGTACATTGATTAAACAAGCAGTAGCTCAGTCCATAGGGAGTTGTGGATTGTTAGCTGGAGAGATGCCACTTCACCTCCTGAGCAAGGCACCGTACCCACCCAACTGCTCAGGGTGCTGGTTCAGCACTGGCAGCCCACTCACTCTGACATCTCTTCATTTGTACATGATTTGGTCCTGAGCATGTGTGAGTATTTCAGGCCTGTGTGTAGTGATTACTAACAAACAGAGAGTAAATTGTAATTTCCCCTCTGGGGATCAATAAACAGTATAAATTAAATAATTAAATAAAATGACATGGACTATGTAACATGTGACCTGTTTCATATGAATGTGAGTACTGTGAATACTTCACTGGAATTTTAAAGACAACACCTCAACTGACTCCACCCAGAGATTTAGCAACCACCCGATCACATTATACTGGAACATCTAAGTGTAGATCTTAGACTAGGATCAAGACTGAAATACTAGTCGGTCATCTCTGGTTAAATCTCCTCTCCTCTCCTCAATATTCCTTGCATTACATTCTTACAGTATTGCCAAACCAATTACAGGGATTTTCCTGCATAGAGGAATTTTTTTGGAGCCCCCCCATAGAGGTTTTAGCCAGCCCCAAAGGAAAATCACCAGCTCCAAAATGACAAGAATTGAGAATAAAAATAGCAATTCAAATCCGCTCTAAAATGTGTTTAAAAGCAATTTACCAAACACCCGTTGAACAAGCAGAACATGAACTTAAATACCAGCGCTAGTCTCAATTTTATCTCCAGAGTCGGGCTCTTTCATTTAAATACTGATTTTTATTTTTTTTAACCAGTTTGGTTAATTGGGGTTTTATTTACTCAAGCATATTCTATTTTTTTTGTTTACCAAGTCAGAAATAACGGCTACATGCTTAGACTTCTGTCAAATAAGGTAACGCAGAAGAAGAAAAATGCTAGCAAGTAAACAGTGCACAATTTGATAAGATACATTTGCTTTGCAAATGTTTTATGAGGAAGAAAAGGCACTGAAGGATAAACACAATGTGTTTTGGTGAGTAACACTATAATAAGAACTCCACAGGGCATATTTAAACAGCCTTTGTGTAAGAACTTTATTCATTTCATAATCATTTATACTGCTTGATATAATCAAAGTTTACCACAAGTAGCCTAACGAGGTTAGGAGCCTTCCTTCAGGGCATGTTCACAGAATATGTCCATGAAGGATGCAGGTCACACAAGTTTCTTGTTAGTGATTTCAAACCACTGGTCCGTAGGTCACATTTTTGTTTTTGTAACCATTGTCCAGTTACTGCTCAACTCACAAGACTAAAGTTAAAATTCTAATGGGAAGAATCCAACAAATTCAGGGTTTTTCTGCATCTCCTGCTACTTTTTGAATGCTTGAAATGAATCTACGTTTCATAAATTGGCAGGATAAAAAGTTTAAAAATCTTTAGAACAATAGCACTGTGATAATTCATTTGATTTATATTAAATTGAACTATAGCGAAGAGGAAAAGAAGTGGTGTAACAGCAAAGTAGCCATTAACATCCTGAAAAGCACGTTGACTTTCATTCAGTTTTTATCAACAAACCTGAAAAGCCTTATAGCAGTATGTATGATTAATGAGATAGGAGCAGTAGTGTGTTCCTTTGACGTGTAAGCAGTGTTGTTGCAGCATAGCAAGATAGTGATTCATAACAGCAGCCACAGAAGCAGTCAGGCAAGGTGTAGTAGTGAAATTATGATCTGTGACGCTATTTATGCTGGTCCAGTGTGAGAGGATAATGATTTATGTGAGTGTCTGCAGAGCCGGAGTAGCAGGATGGTGATCTGTCAGCCTGAAATGTCATCCAGCCAGGATCAGCTTCCTGGTTACAGCAGGAGTCAGCATAGCAACCAATAAAATCCTGATTAGTCATGATTCATAGGAAGTGACAGTATGGTTGCCTTTAGCCTTAGACCAGAGTGCTTTGCTGGAACTATCGGCTGTTTTATTGTTTTATCATGCTAGATTAGATGCATTTTAGCAACAAAATAATTTACTTCATGTCAGTTAGTTTTGCCATAACTATTTTATCCTTTTCTTTTAAAATAAAACCTTTATTAATTATATCTGAATACAGTACATTCAGTTTAGTTTAGGGATTGACCGATACTGATTTTTCAATGCCGATACCCCATTATTAGAAGTTAATGAAACTGATAACCGATGTTTGGAACCAATAAACATTTACCATGAAAATGAAAATCTTTAAGTCAAAATTAAGATTTTGGAATGTTACAAACTCCAGCGAAAATCTTTGTTTAAAGCAATTATTTAAAAGACATGACAGACATAACAGGTAAAGTGTATAATTAAAATCCAGTGATTACGAGAGGTGTGATAGTATTACAGTGAGATGGAAATTGTCTATACTGATACTGTGGTAGGTGAACATGGCAATGTATGCACTCCTATTTGGTGTTCTGTATTTTCTATGGTACAGTTGTCAACATCTCTCTCTGTCTTTCTGATTGTCTGACTCCGTCCAGTGAAAAGACTTGTGTTGTCCTTGGGCACCATTTCCTTTATTGATCAAGGAGTATATCACAGCAAGACAGCCGTAATGATCTCAGCCCTGCTTGTTAAGAATGAAATATTCTCACTGCCCTGGTTGATATTCGTCACCTCTCTCCAACTCTTACACTCCCCTCTCTCTATTAACATTCTCATTTTTCTCTCTCCTCCTTTTATTCAGATTATTTCTGCTCAATATCTTTGCGGTTCTTCCTCTTCCCTCCTCTCTCTTTGTCTTCTTCCTCTAGTGTCTCAGTGAGGGGCCCCACTATGTGCTATATAAACACAACACATCTGATTGCTCTTATTTTATTACTGCTATATATCACATAACCTAGATGAATCTAACAAACAATTTCCGGACTTTCCTTCTACTATAATCTACTATACTGTACTTTAATTTCTGTACATACTGATTAAACTGCATTGCTTTATTTTATCTCAAATGTCTGAGTTCTTGTCACATATGATGCCATCAGAATCATAACACGGGATTTTTTGAAACCTCATAACATCTAGGGCTGGGTACTGAATTCAATACTTTTTAGGCACCGACCGAATTGCCTCTGAAATATCAAGTTTTGAAAAATGCCTCATCATTCAATACCCAATTTCAATACCTAAGGAGTAAATCTAATCAGCGTCAGGGAGCCAAGTAACATGCAGCGTGTTTCTAACAAGCTAATCTAGTGTTTGTGATTGGCTGTCTAACATTACACGTCGCAGAGACATGCAGGAAAAACTCACGTAGTGAGAGCTGAAGCATACTGCAAATAAAAAAGATTTTGCGCCGTAATGTTGTAATTTCTTTTTGTTTAATAAAATCGGTCTCGAAAAAAGTTTTCAAACGATACCCGGCTCTACTAACAACTATAGCTGTTTTTAATGAAATAATTAATTTGGATTTCTACCTCCCCTCTCCCCCTTTAGGCTACCTGCCCAATGGTATCCATGCAGTGGAGGCCATGTTAGCAGCAGCCAGCATTGGAGCCATTTGGAGCTCCACCTCTGTCGACTTTGGAGTCAACGTAAGGGCTGTATTATACTGTTTGTGGCTTGTGTTTCTTTATTTACAAATATTTGAGTATTTTTTCATACCATCAACACTTAATTTTTTGATTGTATTGTATTTAGTCATTGAAACTTGAAGTTATAGTAGAAACAGTTTCCAACACAGGGGCGCTTTGAGAGCCTTAATATCAGGTTTATTTTCCACGTACAAAGGAACTAAACCAAACGTATTGAATCTTTAGACACAGCATGTGTCTTTTTTGTGAACTTTATTCTGAGTACTAGTGCTATAGTGGCAATCTTTATCTCTTAATCCTGGCAGAGCTCATGCCTCCATCTACAGTACTGAGCTGTACCGGGTCAATGGTCTTTTATCAATTCTTTTAGGGGATTCATGGTTGTAGCAAAACAGACTCACATATGCAAACAAACGTAAACATGAAGCGGAAAAGGAGTAGCAGGTCTGTCTGGCAGCCCAGCCTGTGTGAGTGAGCGTGTAATCAACTTCATCCGACAGTAGCTCTTTCCTCAATGGTCTTTCTGTCATTGTGGTCTTAGCTTTTTGTTTCTGGTGTGCTACTGCCCCGTCTGGCAGACCAGAGAACTACACTTACAATAAAAACGTTTTTTTTTTCTCTCCATTCTTTAGAAGGAAGTTATTTGACTATATTTGTCCTGTTAAAGCATTACATAGGACTAGGAATGTTAGTAATGTAGAAGCACAAGATAAAGGTATTCATTAAATTCCTCTTGCATCTGGTCTTGTGCTCATCTCATCCATCTAAATTACATTGTTCTCTGCCATAGCTTCCTTCATCCTCTGCTAACACTAATATGCTCCTGTTTTGTAGTGGTGTTATCTGTCCTCAAAGACAAATTATGTTGCCGAGTTAAAGTTGTTCAATTCAGGGCATACATTTACTGTTATCACTGCAGTAAAGAATGGCTTTTATTTTGATGTACTTTTCCTGTCTATTTACTCCAGTGTTTTTCGTTTGAACCCTTTTTTTCTCCTTTTTTTTTTTGTTTTTTTTGGTCTCAGGGTGTCCTTGACAGGTTTTCTCAAATCCAGCCCAAGCTGATCTTCTCTGTTGCCGCTGTGGTTTACAATGGCAAAACACATGACCACATGGAGAAGCTGACCAGTGTTGTCAAAGGTCGGCAACCACATAATGTGTCTGACCATACATTAGTATTTTGTTTTGCTTTAACTAACTAATGTGTGTGGGTTTTAAAAGTGTTTAAAGTTAAACTGTCGGAAGAATAGAAGAAGATGTAAAGTATGAAGTAGGATTTGTTCATCTGCTACCACAAGAGTGTCCAGAGAGTAACGAAGCGAGTTTGGGCCCCTTACTAAAAAAAATGATCTTCCTTAAAGAACCAAACTGTGTAACATGTTCATAAATTTATTAAAATAATTTATACTTTTGAATTGATCCCCAGTGTGTAAACTACAATAACAACTGTTAGAAAACACTACACATAGGCCTGAAATACACACTTAAGCTCAGCTCCTATATCTGAATCCCTTTGCTTTTCACAAGGTTATAGAGTAAAGAAACAAACAAAGCATCAGCCTCTCCCTCTGTCTCTCTGTAGGTCTGCCTGACTTGCAGAAAATAGTGGTGATTCCCTACGCTCGCTCGAAACATGAGACTGACCTCTCCAAGATCCCCAACAGGTGGGTGTCTGTGGATGGAACTACACTGAAGTTTTAAAACTGAGAAACTGAAACACATTTTTTTATATGACTAAAGGCGTATTCACACGGGATTAGTATTACCTGGTGACATCTGGTCATTTGTAATAATTACACAGGTTGTCTGTCTTAATGACATGCAAACTGGCCATGTCTGTAATTTGTTAAGTAAAAATTCCCCCGCACACCAAGGTCCCGTGCAAGTCGACATGTCTGTGATTTGGCAGGGTCTTAAATCATTTTTTCAATGTTTTGTTTCCTTTGCACTTTTTTTTTAATCCTTCTCGCGAAGATGGATATGGGATCGTGGGGGGCTGTGGACGCTGCCTTTTTATGACCAACCTAGTCTGGACCACTGGCTGACCGGAGACCTCCGTCCCCGTGTTGACGCTCCCTGAGGCTTTGTCCGAGGGCTGACGCTGATGCTGTGTGGTTTCCGCCGCGGTGGGGATGATAGGGTATGAGCCTCTGGTAGCCTCTACTGGGCCTGGCCCAAAAAGATACAGCCTCGCCCTGGCCGTCCTCCGCGCTCCATCGGGTATTCAACTCTCTGGGTACAGATATGTCATTACAATTGTGTAAAAGCATGTTTTGCTTATCCCGTGCGCCACACGAAACTCAGATGTGGAGGGGGGAATTTCTAAATCACACGAGGTCCCCAGATGATACTAACCCCGTGCGAATAGGGCTTAATAGCCGGTCGGAGATACATTCTCTTGCTTATGCAGTATATTGTATCAGTTGTTTCTTTTTTTCTCTCTGTTCATTTGTCTTGGCAGTGTATTTATAGATGATTTCTTGGCATCTGGGCTTGGTGAGGCCGACCAGTTTCCGCAGCTGGAGTTTGAGCAGCTTCCATTCAGTCATCCTCTGTTCATCATGTACTCTTCTGGCACCACTGGAGCTCCTAAATGTATGGTCCACTCTGCTGGGGTAAGAAAAATATTGTCAAATAACTTCATAAATATGGAACACTCTCCCTCTCTTTGTTGAGTGCTGTGACAGTGCTGATCATTTTATTAATAACGGGGAGAAATGTTGCATCTCACAAGCTGACCCTTGGGTTGTCCTGTATTCTTGTTTGTGCTTTTGTGACATATAATTTATTAAGTTTTGTTAAACATTTGGAATAAGAGACACATTTACAATTCAAAACAAAATGACATTTCTGTTGCCATTTTTGTTGGACATTTTTTCTTACTGCTCCACAAGGGTTAGACGGGCCGCAGCTGTCTCTCACACACAGATTAGCACACGCTGGTCACATCTGTTTGCAAAGCTCTTCTGAGTTGGCCCACATGTACAGTTTGCCATTCAGTGCACACCATTTATTATAATACACATATGAATGATTTGGAAAGAAAGGAATATTGTCAATAAAGAAAAATAGTAAAGACAAGAAAAGCAGAGGGGGAAAAAGCATTTGAAATTTTAGGTAATAACCTTAATTCTAAAGTAAAGAAAATCTCACCTCAAGATTCGTTTATTAGCTGTTTTGGATCTTTCAATCATATATCTTAATCAGCAGATAGAGTTTGCCTAGTTCTTATGGCATTATAAACGGTCAAATGTTAATTTAATAAGGATTTTTAAAGCTAAGGTTAAAATGAATTACTGACCTTTGCAGTTTGCAATCCTTCACCACAAGGTCCATTTAGTATCTTGTCTGGATCTTTTGATCACGAAAATATGATCCCTGTAGCATAGGGATGAGCAGTATATTGATATTATATTGGCATTGTAACATGAAACTTTAGTCTTAGATTTTGGATATCGTTATATGACATAAGTGTTGTCTTTTCTTTTTTTAAAGGCTACATTACAGTAGAGTGATGTCACTTTCTTAACGTACTAGACTTCTCTAGCTGTTCATTTGCCTTTACCCACTTAGTCATTATACTTATTACTGCTGATTATTTATCAAAAATCTAATTTTGTAAACGTTTTGTGAAAGCGCCAATAGTCAACCCTACAATATTGTTGCAATATCGATATTTAGGTATTTGGACAAAAATGTTGTGATATGTAATATTCTCCAGATTACCCACCCCTAGCACCCAGTAAGTTAATGATTATAATAACGCCAGAAATATCATTTGTACTTAACCTTTTTGAAAATGTAATAAAACTAGGGCTGTCAATTGATTAAATGTTTAATCTGGTTTAATAGCATGATTGTCCATAGTTAATTTACAATTCATCACAAGTTAATCACACAGTTTGCGTCTGTTCTAAATGTACTTTAAAAGGTATATTTTACAAGTTTGTATTGTTCTTATCAACATGGGAGCTGCTGATATACTTGATATATGCATGTGCTTATTATTTTTGCAACAATCCAAAACAATGACAAATGAGTGTACATGCAAATAACCTTAGTCCAGAGAACCATCTGGAAGGGCTTTGAAACTTGCCATTCAAAAGAGTTTTCTTTCATGCCTTAATACAAATTCTATCACACTTATATTTTAGAGCACTTTTAAAAACAATTTAATCTTTTTAATCAAATTATACAAATAACTTGACCAGCGTCACAGTTTATATTACATTTCCCACCACAAGATGGCAGCAAAACTCCACCAGCAGATCCTTAAAAGGTTATTTGCTGTCAGGAGAGCTTGTGGATGACATTTTCTTCCTGCTACATACCAGGTCTGAGTGAGGGAGAGCGTCAGATGAATATTTGATTTTCAAAGGACCACTGCACTTTGAAGGCTGAAACACTCAACATTCAAAACGGGTTAACACTCTCAAAAAAATGCCGGTACATATTTTCACAAAACATTCTCCCTCTCTGACACACTTATTTTTTCTTTTGCTTCATTATCCCACCTTCTTTTACATTGACTTTGCTATCCTTAACTTGCATGTATTTTCAGTTTGCTTTCACTTAGTGCTCCTTTTCAGATTATCTAATTAGGATATCTAATTTTCCCCCCCTGATTTACTTCTTCTTTCGTCTAGCCCACTTTTTTTCTGTATATTATTATCTTCCTCTCTGTCTCTGTTTTTGTGCACCTTCCTTCTCCCCATGCTGCCAATAATTAGACAGTAATGGGTTGGTGAAAATATTTCGTATTGCGACGCTGGCAGTCCTCTCTGGCTCTACCAATTAGCCCCGGCACTGTTGCGCTTTCTGCTTTGTTACGGTTCTGTTAACATGCTGTCAGTAGCAAGATGGCATGCACCAAAGGACGGGTATGGCAGCTGAGTCCTGCCAAAGGAAGACACAGACACACACACACACACACACTCACACACACACACACACACACACTCACACACACACACACAGGACCTGTTTATGTGAAAAGGAACATACACATAGGCTGAAAACTAAAACACTCCCAGTCACACACACTCATACAGTTTATACTCACCACCAGCAAATAATAACCTACCCAACTGTGATTGTTGAAAGAAATGCTTGTGTATTAGTCCTGGTCTGAAGCATATTTTATATTTTTTAACTGATAATGGGGTTTTAGAGCAAATATTGTTATAATTGGAAGATGGAGTATTTCATTTATAGCCTGATAATATGCAGGTTTCAAAATCTTAAAATGAATTGTAAAATGAATTGTCTTGCTTTGTCTTTTGGTCTTTTTAGGGCACTCTCATCCAACACTTGAAAGAACACATTCTCCATGGCAACATGACCAGCAGTGATGTCATTATTTACTACACCACGGTAGGTCCACATTTGTTTCACAATACAAATGACATTCTTATAGTACCACAATGTTTGGGGAAACTTTCCACAGCTTTCTTGTTGTCATATCTCAGATATCAGCAGAAGTAGAATGTGAGGTTATGTGCGATATTTTTAATCATGAGCCTGGTTACAAAAGCAATCGCACAGATATTGTCTAATGAGCAGCATTGAGTGCTAAAGGTGAGATCTGTGCAATGTAGCTCATTTTCATTATGTTAAACATTGAGGGACATAATTTTGGGTGATGTGTTTACATGTGTTTAGTACAAAATTGAAATTGAGGGTGGTTTGGCTTTTTTAACACATTTTGTTGTGAACAAAGAGATGAGCGCCTATTTTCTTGATGTACAAATTGATTCTGTTAGGCAGCATTGGTATTGTACTATGACATTTCAAGATTATCGTGATTAAGTAGCTCCTATTTGGAAAATATAATTGGTACACTTACAACTGTTTAGTCAACCTGTAACTGAATGTCTGCCTATTTAGAGTTGTCGAGATTTCTGCTGAAACTACTGATTATTTTAAGATCAATTAATCTGTCAATTTTGTTAAATTGATCAGGAGTTTCTTGTATATGATGGCAGACCTTTTTTGAAGTATGACTATTACAGGTTTTCAGAGCCTACAATAGACACATTTCTTTTTTATTGTCCGACTGACAGTCCAACCCAAAGGTATTCAATTTACAATGATACAAGAGAAAGGTTGCAAGTTCTCACATTTCAGAACCTAGACTCAGTGAATATTTGTCATTTATGCATGATAAATGACCTCAGTGATTAGTTGATTAACAGAATTGTTGATTCATTTTATGTGAATCAACTAATTGATTTACTGTCTAATTGTTTAATTGCTAATTGGAATTGTGTACGTGCCTCATGCAGTATACACATGTATCCTGTCTGCTGACAATTGTCTGTAGAGCTAACATTACCATTAATATGCATATGTATTGGGGATGATGCCAAAGCAGAGGCTCAGCATGGCAAAAATACAGATACATAAATCACAGTCTGCAGGAGTTGTCCATTTTGCGACCTGTTATCCATGTTGATGAGAAACGAGTGTTTATTCCAGAATAACCAACTGCTGTGTTTGTATCTGTGTGTGTGTTCTACCTGTTTTTAGACTGGCTGGATGATGTGGAACTGGCTGGTGTCTGCTCTGGCAGTGGGAGCCTCAGTGGTTCTATACGACGGTTCACCACTAATGCCCACACCCAATGTACTGTGGAACCTGACAGACCAGCTGGGGTAAGTCAGACGCACACGCACACACACACACACACACACACACACACACACACACACACACACACACACACACACACACACGATGTGATGTGACTTGATGATAGACTTTATGTTTTTTCCTGGTCTGTCACATTTGACATCACAACTTGCTGGAAAACAGGGTTATTAAACACTAAAAAGCAGCATGGAGGCCAGTGGAAATGTTACAGTGGTTACTTCTTTTGGATATTTGTTACTAATTCATTCTCTCTTTCAAACTTGCTGCCAATAATTTGGAACGATGTTCAAGCACTGCTTGGGTGGAGGCGGACAGAATGTTTGGCTGAAATGACAAAGAGTAGCAAAGGTTACCGACTAGCGGCATAGCATTGCACTGGAAAAGTGGCTAAATTAGCATGTCCACCTAGTTATCATGTTTCCATCACTGCCGAAACCGAGCTGGAGCTGATAACTACCAGGGACTACTGCAGAGTCATTGCCCACTTTCCCCCTAAAGACAAAAGCCAGATGTTAGTGGGTGTTAGTGGGTTTTTGGGCCAGTGGGAAAGGGGCTTATGAAACATCGGGAAAACATATAAACACAATTTCTCAACAGATTTTAACCAATGCCTACTGTAGCCTGAATTGAGTGGGCAGCACTACCCACGTTGCATTTTCAACACAAATGATGCAACTGACAACAACCATTACATTTCATTTTAATATATCTATTTTGGGAGGGAAATAGCAGAGGAAGAAGGATTTGGATATACAGACAGAGTGAGGAAGAGAGCACAAGCAAAGGGTAAGGTTTTCCTTGGAGAGTTTGTTTTCAACCTCAGAATTGATAATGTGTTTGCCTAATTGACAACTTGCACACACACAAAAGCAGACCCATGAATAAAGATTTCTGACAGTTATAATGTGGATCAAGAACGGAGACCCCCAGCAACTGATCATACAGTTAACAATAATGTATTACTCCTTATCTAAATGAGAAGATATATATTTAAATGAAGTTTCACAAAACTTTTAAAAGAAATCACTCTCAAAGTTCAAACATACAAAAGACACACCAAACGTTCCTAATGATTACCTCAGATGAGTTGTTCCGCTGTTATTTTGAAAGTCCACTGATGTGTTGTACTCAGCTGAGCAGGCCACTTTAAGTTAGCGAGGTCGTTAAATTTAAGTTATTGAGATTGATGAACCCAAAACCCAGGTCAAACTACAAGACAGCGAAGACAGCTGAAACCTAAAGTTTACCATCTAGTCCAGTGACTGTTGACACTATAAGATGACACAATGTGGACATCACATATTAAGAAAAGGGATTACATGTTGTCTGATTCCATGTTTGAAAAATCTTTCCCTTTTCCTGAGCAACTCTATATTTGCATTAGAAATGTATTTTGAGGTTACACAATTACAGGGATAACAATGGGTTTGATCAATGTTGAGTTGGATCCAGTGATCATATGATTAGATACTATGATTAGATACCCCATAACCCATAACTCCTTTTCATCATTCCAGATACCCCCCCCCCACCACCATCACCACTATCCCCACCATTTATAACAGGTGCTAAACCCAGTAATGATCTTCTATTGTCTTTTTCGAGACAGCAAGAAAAAAAGAGGAAATGGTCAAAGACAATAGTGTGTGAGTGGATGTGTGCTGGCAAGCAATTAATTGGTTCAAATGTTATGTGTTCCATTGTTTACTTCTGTCTACGTCTGAAAACAGTAAATAGTGAGTGTGTGAGCTTGGTTATTATTTAGTTTATATTAAGCCCTAACCCGTCATTAATTTTGTTCAATTCATGGTATAATTCTAGAACAAAATTTCACTCAAAATATATACCTAACCTATGTCCTGTACACACATTCCATTACCAAAAAGAAGACAACTCTGACTATGGTTTGACAGAGCACACGGCAGATTTTAAGAAGTGGCACAATTGCATGCAAAGTCAATGGAAATATCAATAGTGGGTGCTATCTAGGGATGCAGCAATTAACTGATTTCACTGTTAACCTCACTTTAAAAAGTCAAAGTTAATGCTTCAAAGCATTGACCATTGCCAATGCCCAATTCAGTATTCATATGCTTCGGTGTTCTGTCATCCAAATCCACACTGACTCCATCTTTCTTAAACATCTCTTGCCGTCTCAGCCGTCAGTCAGCAGCAGTAGAGAAGCTCACAGACAGACTGGGAGCCTTGATCAATCTAAAACGGTCTCTATATGGATTGGCAACATGCTTGGTTGTAGTTGCAAATAGAACATTCAACCGTAATTCAGAAGGGAAATGACATGGGAGTGATGGGACCATCAAGGAGAGTGAGAGTGCTGCAGCGCCCGGAGCTGGGAATTCAGTGCTGCAGGGATGGCATATTGGCTTCAGCAAGGAAGGGTGTAATGGGGAGAAAAATGTGACACATTTGGGGTAGTAGTGGGAATTCAAATCCAATCGATGCCCAACCCTAATTAGAATCTTATTATGATGATTGGTACCCTGGTAAAATAACTGGTAGAGTAGGAACTGTGCCCACTTCTAATGCTGTATGGTTCACAACATTGTTTGGTTTGTAGTAGCTTTTTATGCCATAGATGGTTTAGTCTTTTAAGCTCAGTGCTTGTTTGCCCAAAAATTATTTAAATGAAAAAAATAGAGTGAACAAGGGTAGAATACTGTTGTAGTTCTCTTTGCTTTATTACTGATTGAGAATCTGCTAACTAATTTGAGCCCCTGTAGATGTTATTCAGGTACAATCTTATTACATATTAATTTCAAATGAAGTATCTTTAAAACAGAGCCTAAACTCTTAGGAAGAAAAAAGTTCACAAAATGTATTATAATAAGGTGTCATACTGTTTTTACCAGTAACATTGATGTCATGGTCACTTTATTGTATGCAGCCTAATCTCTAAAAACTTCCCCTGCCTGTGCCATGTAGAAAAGGGAGATTTATTGAGACAGCATTCCTGGATAAAGCATGCAAAAGGTTACAACATTTATACTTGTGACAGGTTTCATGTATGAATGGGACTTTGGAAGTCTCTCTGTTTTCTCTGAGGATCTTCTTGTCTCGTCCATCTTTTGACCATTATGTGTTAAGCTGAGATGTCAGAAAAGATTCCTCCTATATACTTTTGGCACCAACTATAGAAATGTTGTATTTTGTCAAAGCAAAATTCTCACTAAAGATTCACTTTAGCAGATTGCATCTTGCCAGCTCAGTTACAGTTTTAGACATAATTTTATGGGCATAATTATTTGAAATATCCTCTTGTCTTCTAGCGTCTTAATGTTATAAACTGGAGATGTAAGTATTGATCAAATCTTTAAAAACAGATAATTTACTTACAGACTGAACAATGACCATACTTGTTTAAAGGCCTACATGCAGAATTATGAATTACTGTAAGAACTAAAACAAAATATAGCCGCAGGGCAATTCGCGGGTTCAAACCTTTCTTCTCAATAGCGACTTCACCTAAACCGTACATGGTGGCGGTGTGCCATTTTCAGGACTGGTCCAAAACCCCGTAAAGACCTCAGCCGCAAAAATTGACCTACTTCCACCAATAAGGTGCTATAGCAGAAAAAACGTGTTTGGCCCTTTAACTCTCAAACCAGATTGGAAATTTAAAAACCATATATCCATGCATTCCCTGGTTCCAACTGGATCTCGTGATATAGGCCACACCCATTTCCGCCTCGACTTTTATTCGTGAAAAATTGCGATTTATCGAAAACTTTTTCGAACTCCTCCTTCTACCGTGCAATTGACCTGCACGAATCTTGGCATATAGCATCTGGCCGATCAGACAAAAAGACACAAACAAATTTGTGTAGCTATCTATACAATCACCAACTCTGCCATATCTTGGCCAAAATAAATGAGAATATTAGAATATTCCTTGTTATGAGCCTCTGAGGTGCTAAAACAAAGTTCACAAAAATTGCCCACTAGGGGGCGCTACAAATACAAAAGGTTTATATCTCACGAACCACTCATCTGATTTTTACAAAATCTGGTGGGTATTATCAAGGCCCACTCCTGAGGCGGTCCTTACAGTGGGGTACTGATTGGTTCAAGTGGGCGTGGGCCAACGTTTGGATTAACTACTTAAACTAATTACTTAAAATTAACAGGGTAGATGTACAATGCAAAACCTACTTTTTCAAACTCATCCTAGGCCGTGCGACAGATCTGCACGAAACCTGGTTTGTAGCATCTCCAGATGGCCCTGACAAAAATTTGTATAAAGAATTTTGCTACGTTAACGTATGCACATTTGACGACCAAACAAATTTTCAGTACAAAGCTACCAAACATATATCATGCCATATCTCGGCTATATTAAATGTCATCAGCAAAAGACTTGAGAGCGATGTTTGACATCTCTCCCCGATGCTCGGTACCAAATTTGGCAAAGATGGGCCATTAGGGGGCGCAATAATCAATGTTTGTTGATTTTGTTGAAAAACGTAATGCATTTCAATGGGAAATTTGCAATTGCAATATCTCTGCCACTATAAATACTATCAATACCAAACCTGTGATGATTTTTGGCATGCCGCCCGGAGGCTCTGTACCAAATGTGGTAAAGATAGGCCTTTAGAGGGCGCTATAATCAACATAGACAATTTTGGGCCTTTTTATCACTTCTGAGGTCAAGTGCATCATATATGACGCCGAACAGCACTTCTGATTCATAACTTTATAACATAATAAAATAACTAGTAGAAACATACTGTCTTTTGGAGCTAAAAGCTAACAGTGCTAATCAGTTCTGCTGAAATCTTTGTTGTCTTCCTATCCCTTACAGAAGGTTTTGTATCCAGCCTAGAAGCCCAGAGTTTTTCGGGGTCATTGTGCTATTAATCCGTACTGTTACATGCGCCTCTCCATATTTCCCGGCATTTTCCCCCTCCGTTTCGCTTTGGGTTCCACTTTTGTGCGCTCCCCGGGTCGTTGGGGCCGACTTGCCTGGGGAGGCTTGGACCCCGTTGTAACTGCTTGCAGTTCTAGTTGATTGTGTGCCACCGGGTTAGATTGAAGCACAAAAAAGGAGAATGCTTTATAGAACAGAATAGAAAGAGCTTCACAATGCTAGATGCTAGAAAGAGTGCAGTGCTGATGGAAAAAATCATTTTGAACATGTCTGTCTTTTTTCTGTAATGCATGAGAGATAACAATTGAATTCCAGACAGGGGGGCTCAGGATCAGCATCCTTTTTGTGAGCGAAACAGGGTTCATATGAAATTAATCCAACAGTGGTTTCAAGCTATTTTACTGGTAGCCCCCTAATACAGGAGAAGAGAGCGATGGTCCATTTTTATACAACCATTTTTCCTGGGATGGTGGATAAGTGTGAGAGTAATGCACTGACAAGTGGGACGTCAATTGTTACATCATGACACGCATAGAGACACATTAACATTATAGCTGCTTGGAGGGTCTCTTGTGCCTGATTAGCTTCGGGTGTCTCTTATTGGTTCAGTAGCTTCCAGCAACATGTCTCCCTTGAAACCAGACACACATGTACGATCACACATGCAGACGCACACTCGCACAAACAGAGAGTCACAGCTACTCCTCCACCCTCCATCCTAAACGCCCAATTAGCAGCCACACCAGGCCACCTGCCTCCAATCAGAATAGGCCGACCCTCTCCATTGGGGCCAGCATGAACAAATCCAGATGCGAATGTGGGGGGGCGGTCAGAGATGATGGATAGTATGGAGAAATTGTGTGTGTGTGTTGGTGGGTGTGGAGACACAGATGATAAAATATGTCTTTTTGTTTGAGTTTCTGGGTGTCATGTGCCATATCTGTTGTGCTGTAAGCGAATGTGGAGAACAGGTTTAGACCATATCTACACAGGCATACAAAATATACACATGCATATATGCACACTCTCATTAGTATTACAGTAATTAAAGGTGTCCTATTGTATAGAATAAACAATGGAATTTAATTTCAAAATTGGAAGATAACAGTACCATTTTAGAAATGGAAAGAATAACGTTGAAACTTAATTTTAGTATAGAGGTACAGTATATAAACAGACTAGGGCAGATGTATGAATTAGAGGTCTAGAGGTACAGGACTGAAAAATGAATTTGGACTGAATATACTAAAAGGTTGGTCATTTCATTGACTTAGGTATTCATTCATTAATTTTCTTGTTAGAATCATCAATAGTACCTTTTTTGTATTTGATCTTTTTTTCTACTAAAACAAACATTTTATATGTTAAGAACGCAAATAACTGTGCAATAGACACCATTGGAAATAACTTGTTCAATTTTGCAATAGAGTATAGAAAATATAAAAATTTGATTTCATATAGACAAAATAAGATAAGTAAAGCAACATTTAAGTATTTTGTAATATTCTCTACAGAAAATTTGAAGCCTGACAGATAAAAGGGTAGAGGATATGATGACACCCTGACATGATAGAAATATGTCAACTGTCAAAGATTTTGACTCCACCCTCAAAGAATCAGAATCGAGAATCGATAAGAACTGTAATCAAAATGAAGAATCAGAATTGGAATCAGAATTGTCAAAATCCAATCGATGCCCAACCCTAGGATCTTATAATGATGATTGGTGCCCTGGTAAAATAGCTGGTAGAGTAGGGACTGTGCTCACTTCTAATGCTGTATGGTTGGTTAATCACAACCAGTGAGGGAAATAACAGCATTATAAAATAACGGTGTTACTAACGGCATTACTTTTTTCAGTAACGAGTAATCTAATTGATTACTCTTCCCATCTTAATAACGCTGTTACCGTTACTGCCAAAAAATGTGGCTCGTTACTATAATTGAAGCTGTTTTTTCATCAGACCAACTTAACTTGGTAACTTTTCCTGCTAAAGATTTTCCACCGTGGTCAGAAAACATAGGCACTATGACACTAGAGTGGCTACACACTCTGAAGCTAATCGCTGTCACTCTCTTACTTCTCCCTCTCTCTATCACACACACACACACACACACACACACACGTCGGCTCAATACACACACCAGCGCAAAAGTATAAACATCAGGCCACTTACGTTATTTGCACTACAATGCGTGTATATATTTATTTATTTTTGCTATAGTGCGTAACAAGCATTATTTAATTCTGCCCAGTTGTGGCCAATAAATATATAAAGTTCCAAAACCTCTATGTTGTTATTTGTATGGATCCACTAGACATAATATCTACATAAATGGCATTTGATTGGACGCTAGTCTCACTTTGTCCCACAGCAACATTAAAAGAGTTTGGATTTGTGTACAGTTTCTGTTAATAATGTATTGTATTAAGTCTCCATTTCATTATTCAGATTTATCATGAATAATTGAACATGCACATGTATTTTATGTTCCGTTAAAGAGGGTGGATGTGGGGTCAGTATCTAGTTACTTTTTGGAAGAATTAACTTAGTAACTAATCACTTTTGAACACTGATCACAACATTGTTTGGTTTGTAGTAGCTTTTTTATGCCTTAAATGTTTTACTTTTTTAAGCTCAGTGCTTGTTTTCCCAAAAAATATTTAAATGAAAAAAATAGAATGAACAAGGTTAGAATACTGATTACTGATTGAGAATCTGCTAACTAATGTGACCCACTGTAGATGTTATTCAGGTACAATCTTCAATTAAATTCAATTTTATTTATATTGTGCAAAATCACAACAACAGTTATTTCATTGCGCTTTTCATAAAAGAGCAGGTCTAGACCGTACTCTGTGATGTTATTTACAGAAACCCAACAATTCCCATTAAGAGCAAGCACTAGGCGACAGAGGCAAGGAAAAACTTCCTTTTAAGAGGCAGAAACCTTGAGCAGAACCATGGCTCAGGGTGGGCGGTCATCTGCCTCCACCGGTTGGGGGTTGAGAGAGAGAGACAGAGTGAGAGAGAGTGAGAGAGAGAGAGAGAGAGAGAGAGAGAGAGAGACACACAGACAGACAAACAAACAGAGAGACATGGAGAATTGTAGCTTAGGAAAAAAAGGTCACAAGATGTATTATAATAAGGTGTCATACTGCTTTTACCAGTAACATTGATGTCATGGTCACTTTATTGCATGCACCCTAATCTCTAAATTCTCTGACAACTTCCCCTGCCTGTGGCATGTAGGAAAGGGAGATTTATTGAGACCGCATTCCTGGATAAAACATGCAAAAGGTTACAATATTTATACTTTTTTATGCCAGACTGTTTAGACTGAAGTGTCCATCCCTTTTATTTATTTCTTGGTGTATGAGACCAATATTGCAATTCAAATAAGCGGGACAGTTTCCAGGTACAATTTTAAGATTTTTGCATAAATTTGATAAAGTACCATGGTTTGTCACATATCTTATGTGCTGGGTTATCCAAAAACAGACAATGAAGCCTAACTCAGTCTCCATAAACAATTTCTTAAAAAAATAATAATAATCAGATAAGATTGTGATGTAAAATGACCTTTGACACTGAAAAGAGGCATGCAGAGGCAGAATGGCCAAATGGTGTGTGTATGTGTGCACATTAGGCTAGTGTGTGCATCATTCACAACATCAACCCTTCATCAACTCTTTTGAGATATTCCTTCTTTTGGACCTTTTCACCCCATCTAACCCCCCCTCACCATATCAACCACTTGATTCCAACATCTGAGAGCGAATCACATCTTTTACTCCAAACCAATTCCTGGTTATTGACCAATCAAGCATCCAACAGTTGTTTTGTGTCCTAGAGACAGATTCATTTTGATCTTTTTTTGATTGACAGACATGGTTACCGTGATAGGAGACATTTTGATTGATTTGATGTCAGCAAAAATAACTTGAAAAGACGTGAAGACACATACTGAGACACAAGCACACCCATTCACAAAGGCAGACTTTAAAAGGCTCTTTGTTTCAGAATTAAGACTGCAGGGGAACACAGAAGTGACATTTTGTCACTTTCTTGCTTTCCACATGTTGTCCAACTGTTGTCAGCTGTCAAGATGACTTCCATGCACACAGACGAAAGCCACTTTCCAACATCATTTCATTTCAGGGTTGTGTGCAAACATCCTTTCAATACATTCTCCTCTGAACTATTTGCCTTGTGGAACATTTACAAAGGAAACATAATGCTATGCTTGACTGACCATTTTTGTGTTTGACTCTTTTTTGTGTGTGTTCAGTTGAAAGCAAAGTCAATTTCCAATCAGTTGTTTTTCTTAATTTTTCTTATCTATCTATGAAAGGTTGACTGAGCATACAAGCTCTGTTTTAGCATCACCTTGCTTTACATTTACACAGTGGCACACTCTCCTCTCCTGGGAGCTTCTTAGTACAACCAAGCTACTGAGCAGCTCCACTGGAGCAGATGGGATTAAGGGCAAAGGCTGTTCAGTAACTGTTGCCCTTTTTATATTTTTACATTCAGCACACCAACATTAAAATTACACCTTGTCATGCATAGATCCAGTGCCACAAATGGAGTTAGTTCAGGCTGAGCATTAAAGTGCATATGGTAAGAGGAACGGCTGCTGTTATCATCCATCACCACACTGGCAGGGCTGGGATTCTTTTTAATTTGTCCGGCGGCAAGGCCAACACTGGCCTCAACGCTGTTGACGTGCTTGGCTCTGCGTCACGTAGGCTGTCAAAGACAGTGCATTGTTCGACTTTTAAATACACTCCATGTCTTGCCAGATGTTTCATTAAATTCAAAGTTTTACCTCACTTGCATGATATTGCTTTAAGGCATTTGTTGCATGTCGCAGAGTCTGTATCCTTACATGTCTAATGCATGTAAATGCAACCCTTGGAGTGTTTTGCCTTCGGCACCTTCATTAATCCTCTCGCTATCAGTTCAACAAGTGTGCCAAGCAGCGGCACTGACGTCATGCAAGTTGACGCCGGAACACCAGGGGACGGTAAAAAGAAGTCAGGCACAAAAATTGTTGTTCTTATTTGGTCTCGTTACTACCGTTTACGCCGGAATAGGTTCCATATTGGCACTGCGTTTTGGTGAATTTGGCCCCAGAGAACAAAACCCCCCTTAATAAATATACATTTAGATCAGAGCTTAAGATGAGAATACAAAAAAAAAGTTCATCCCATTTGGAAAGGGTTGGGTGAGGACCCACCAGGGAGATCTCTTAAATTGGCGAACATTAGATATATAGATTACATAAACGGAGGTGAGCTCACACCGTCTTAGGCATGTTTTGAAATGATTGTGCAAAATATCATAATGAATAATGTTATGTTAAGCAATATATATTATTTAGAATTTGGTAGTTTTAAACTGGTATTTGCATTTGCTTAAATATTTAATAGGATGTCAACTTGTTTTGGCCGGGACATCTCTACAGTAGCACACTAAAAGGGTATTTTGACACATATTTTGCCTTTATCATATATTGCGCATGTGATTTGGATATTGCACTAGTCCATATTAGGATTTTGATTTTTAACCAAATCTTAACTGTATGAGCATCTACTGTTACTAAGGTGTCACATTGTCGCCGCCAAATGGACACTTTTAAATTCTACCGCTTTATTTGCCCACATTTTGTTGTTGACAGGTAAGAAAAGCATTTTGTTGTGCTTATGTAGCAAACAATATACAATATTTATCACCATCCTGATGAAGACAAGCCAGTTAAAAACATTTGGAAAATAAATCATGGTATCTTGGAGGAGAGCTGTGTTACTTGTTTAATTTTGATGATAAAGGATCATGATGTCTCACAGTTCATCAGCTGTCTGTCCATACAATTATTTGTACAACTCTTTGGTCTTGAGTAGGATATCTCAAAAATGACCAGCCATGAAATTAGGCACCAATATTCAAACCACGCCAGAGGATGATTCATACTGTTTGCTAATTTGGTTCTGTTGTTAAAAGTTTATGTTTTCACAATGCAGACTTACAATACTTGTATGTAGGAGGGCTTTTGCAATGGCTGTCATTGTCAAAACAATGGACGTCTTTTTGTGAAATTGAATAATGTTTTTTGCATGTTGGAAAAAGAATGCTTCACTGATCCTTATTATACATATTGGTATACTTAAAAAACAAATTTCTGTCTATCTTTTCTCTTCTTCAGCATTACTATCTTTGGGACCGGGGCCAAGTGGCTGTCTGTGCTACAGGAGAGGAACCTGAAACCTGGTGAGTTGTGGTCCCAGACACAAAGTTGTACAGAGGTTGATTTCCATGAACATGCACACAGACATCCGGGGACACACATGGACGCACACAGATAACAAGCAGAAACCCAGAGAAAAAGGCATTCACCACACACAAAACACACATATAATCTACTCTATGAAAATGGAACCTGGAATAATAGTAGCAGATGGACGAAATGATCCTCATAATATTGATACTGTTTGACTCTAAATGTTCTTTATGCCATATACTGCATAAATCCACAGTTTGCCCTGTGTTTTGGTGTTTGACACTTACATAGAATGAATACCAGTGCTATTGTGATAGTTCATATGAGTCATGGATAGGTCCAACTAATTGCTTTTAGTGTCACAGCTCTCCAGAGAGAGAACCTGGTCTCTACACATAATCAGAGTACTGCCAGTGCTTATTAGTCTTCCTAGTAACCTTCATACATGCTGTTCTGTCTTTGCCATTTCTGTGACAACAAAAAAGAAATGCATGCTAAAACTATTGCTGCTTTGCTGCGCTCTTTTGCAAAGTTACATACTATATTGTAATAGGCTCCAGTCCTCAATGTAAATCATAGACTGGTAAAATGGCATCTGTGATGTCAACCATTGGTTTGTGGACTCATGTTTTAAAGCTTTGAGTTTGGTGATATAGGCGTCGCCATCTTGGTTTTTCAAATGGATGCTGCGATTCTTATCGAGATGGTGGAGCTGGGGAGGATGACGGGGCCAAGCCAGTGTTATTTATTGTTGCAATGGACGCTGTGCTAAGCTAAACGCTAAAGGGGAATGCTTTTCAACCCTTATGAAGCGAGTCATCCAGCAGAGATTTACTGGTACTGCCGCATTCATCTGCATGTACAGCAGTAAAGAAAATCGAAAAACAAGTTCACGGCTATTTAATGTACACAGTGCAATGGCTATGCCTCTGTTCTGATTGAACGGTCGGTGTGTAGCCCCGCCCCTAAAGCATCCCCTGCTACAATTTTGGAAAAAATGGGACCATAATTTACAAAATGAGCATCAAGCTGTATTGAAGAAGACTTGAAAGTAGTGAGTGAGGCCAGAAAGTCACTATGAAAAAGTTTATTGAGGTAATAAATCAAGTCAGAAGTAGGGTCATTTCCCCATAGATTTCTATAGAAACTGACTTTTTGGAGCCAGTGGAGTCACCCCCTACTGGAAATTAGATAAAATGCAGGTTTAAATCACTTCCGCATTGGCTTCACTTTTCAGGCCCGGAAGCTTTGTCTGTGGTGTAATTTCAATCCATCATGCAGTGCTTATTCTGATGATATTTCAACTTTTATACCTGGTCCAACTAATGGCAGTGCAGTTCTTTTTGTGGGTAAAAGACAAAGGAATACCAGTTAAATTGGTTAAATAATTTGGCATTTTTTACATAATTATTTATCAAAGTTTTTGCTCTTTTGTTTTTTCCTCTTCATCCCCTCATCTAAACTTTCACATGTCCTCCTGTTCTCCTCATCTTCATGTAAATGACCAGTTATAACTAATGCAAAGGGCTTAGCTGTTTCTTACATGTCCTTACCTTTGTTACTTTCTACTTTCACTGTCTTTCCCATTTCTTCTCTCCTGAAATAAATTAGCACTTATAATTGATGTTTATTGGATAAACAGTTGCTGTGTGTCTCAGTTCCCAGTGTGCTGTTATAATTACCATTCATCTTTATTCATGGCGCCTGCTTTGTGTGTCTGTCTGCAACTTACTGTCTACAACTTACTATAAATTAGCTACACACATTCCCAATGTTTTGGCCAAAAAAGGAAGGCATGAAAAAAATGTCTGTCTGTCTGTCCGTCTCTTTCTTCTCCATCCTGTTTAATCAGCCAGCTACTTGATCAATTTGGCACTGTGTGTTTGGATGCTTATTAGAGAAAGAGGGCATGGCAGAGGTGTGTGTGTGTGTGTGTGTGTGTGTGTGTGTGTGTGTGTGTGTGTGTGTGTGTGTGTGTGTGTGTGTGTGTGTGTGAGTGTGTGTGTGAGTGTGTGTGTGAGTGTGTGTATGTGAGTGTGTGTGAGCACATGCCTCCAGTTGGCTGAGAAGGGTAGGGGGAGCTTCTTCACTGGATGCCTCAGCGGAGGGGCCCTTTTCCCTGGGCTGACATTTGGACCGGACACCTGGAGGCATGGTGGGGGGTAGCAGGAGTTCCCACTGTGTGTGTGTGTGTGTGTGTGTGTGTGTGTGTGTGTGTGTGTGTGTGTGTGCCAGAGTGTGTGCACGCATGCATGTACCTTGGGGACAAAGGCAATCGGTGTGTGTGGTTGTGGCAGTATATGCAAGCTTGTATGCTTTTTCACATGAGGGTGGCAAAATGAATTAACAACACATGTAGGGGTTTACAGAGCCACAGCTGTGCAGGTTTTTGTTGAAATTGTGTGTATGGATTCTTAATAAGTGAAAAAATTACAAAACATTCAATGCCAATTGTTTATAGTGGTTAATTTTCTGTAGTTGATGCTAAGGGACATTTTGGTTGGTACTTAAAATTTGAAAATGTTTTGATATACAGTAGCTACCTAATGAGACATACTGCATATCATATACGTAAGCAAGCTTTATCTTTGATTACTTCTTTTGTCTCTTTCTCCCCCAGCGGAAACGCACAACCTCCAGTCTCTGCATACCATCCTCTCTACAGGATCTCCCCTCAAACCTTTGAGCTACGACTATGTCTACCGCTGCATCAAGAGCAACGTGCTGCTGGGTTCCATCTCAGGTAAAACTCATTGAAACAGACTCTGTCGGGTCACGTTTTGTCATTTTTCTTTTTACTTTATTTCCATCTAAAGGTACAAATAGCAACAGCTTTTCTAAGTGTTGTTGGTGTGTACTACGTTACCACTGGCAGCTACGAAATAAAGAAACTAAGCATCTGCAATGCAAAAGGACCAGCACGTACAAAGAAAATTTGAACAAAATAAATTGTATAGTATCTACATTTTCCTCACCACCCAGAGTGCTACCACACACAGAAACACATGCCCTCTCAGCCCATTGTTGTGTTGACAGGGCAATAAAATGCTTTCTGTCTCTCTGTGAGTCCTGAAACATTTACCATTTAGCACTGCCTGGGGGACTGACGTATTACAGACACACACACGGAAATACAGATTAAGTAGCAGATTGTAGCATCACACATGCACACTCATGTGCATTAGCTGCACGATTATGGCCAAAATGATAATCACAATTACTTTGATCAATATTGTGATCACGATTAATTATCACGATTACTTGTTGATTTTAACCAAAACAAATTATACACAAATAGGCTATTTATAACTGCTTTCACATCCATATTATGCTACATTCTTCTTATGTTTAAGTTGTATGTTGTATAGACATACAGCTGCAACACATGTAAATGAAAATTAGCTATCTTAAAATAGCCTAGGAAGCTCCTCGTTTTCAACAATAACTGATTAAAAGAGCTAGGGAAAGAGAGGGATTGCGATGGACGCTACTCACAGAGAGACGGCTGACTCGTTATGAATGGGTCCAGCACGGGTCAAATGGCGGGTCAACATTGAGATTTGTTGAGATTTGGGAAAATTATGACAATGTAAACAAGAAAACAATTATGACAAGAAACAACAACAGTCTGATGATCATACATATGCCCAGGTTAGCCATTTTTGAGGAAGAGAAAGGGAGCCATAAAATGATTATCTGTTATTGATTATACCTGTCGTACACATTGATCGCAGTTCACAGACCAACGCCCTGGTTTAGATTCGACTGTACGTACCACTCAAATTTGGGATATTCTCAATTTTACCTTCCAATAAAGTGTTGTAGGTATTCAAGCCAACCTGATGGCTTGTTTACAATCTGTCTGATAATGTCACCACTCATTTCTACCAGACTTTGTTGTAGCAATGTCTTGTGTTCCTGGATCTCATCAGTTACTCTGGTCAGGCCAGTGTTATCATAATTTATAGAAAGGTTGTCCAAAAATTATACATTGAGACTCAAGTTGTAATAAATTGTAAATATCATTGTAAAATTTGAATTTTTAAATTAAGGGACTAGATCTGTGCATGTGATCATGGATATGTAGGGCTGCACAATTATAGCCAAAATTATAATCACGATTATTTTGATCAATATTTTGATCGCGATTATTCTCACGATTACTGTATTTGTTGATTTTAACCAAAACAAACTTTATTGTCACATAGGCTATTTATAACTGCTTTCACATCTATATTATGCTACATTCTTCTTATGTTGAAGTTGTATAGACATACAGCTGCAACACATGTAAATGAAAATTAGCTATCTTAAAAAAAATAGCCTAGGAAGCTCCTCGTTTTCAACAATAACTGATTAAAAGAGCTAGGGAAAGAGAGGGATTGCGATGGACGCTACTCACAGAGAGACGGCTGACTTGTTATGAATGGGTCCAGCACGGGTCAAATGGCGGGTCAACATTGAGATTTGTTGAGATTTGGGAAAATTATGACAATGTAAACAAGAAAACAATTATGACAAGAAACAACAACAGTCTGATGATCATACATATGCCCAGGTTAGCCATTTTTGAGGAAGAGAAAGGGAGCCATAAAATGATTATCTGTTATTGATTATACCTGTCGTACACATTGATCGCAGTTCACAGACCAACGCCCTGGTTTAGATTCGACTGTACGTACCACTCAAATTTGGGATATTCTAAATTTTACCTTCCAATAAAGTGTTGTAGGTATTCAAGCCAACCTGATGGCTTGTTTACAATCTGTCTGATAATGTCACCACTCATTTCTACCAGACTTTGTTGTAGCAATGTCTTGTGTTCCTGGATCTCATCAGTTACTCTGGTCAGGCCAGTGTTATCATAATTTATAGAAAGGTTGTCCAAAAATTATACATTGAGACTCAAGTTGTAATAAATTGTAAATATCATTGTAAAATTTTAATTTTTAAATTAAGGGACTAGATCTGTGCATGTGATCATGGATATGTAGGGCTGCACAATTATAGCCAAAATTATAATCACGATTATTTTGATCAATATTTTGATCGCGATTATTCTCACGATTACTGTATTTGTTGATTTTAACCAAAACAAACTTTATTGTCACATAGGCTATTTATAACTGCTTTCACATCTATATTATGCTACATTCTTCTTATGTTGAAGTTGTATAGATATACAGCTGCAACACATGTAAATGAAAATTAGCTATCTGAAATAAATAGCGTAGGATTTTTTTTTTTAAATGCATCTCTGAAAAAGCTCCTTCACTTGTTTTCAACAATAACTGATTAAAAGAGCTAGGGAGGGAGAGGGAGTGCGATGGACGCTACTCACAGAGAGACGGCTGACTTGTTATGAATGGGTCCAGCACGGGTCAAATGGCGGAAACACACGTTGTGTATGAAATGTCTGTATCGTCACTGCGCTGCATTTTTATGAACTATGATATTCTGGCCATGGGTCACATCTCTCGCCCAGGTCCAGCAGCTCCGTCTCACAAGCTGTTACTCTACCAACTGAAGTTAGTTGCATTCAATAACTTCTTCTGTGTTCTTTGCCGTGGCGGCCGCGATAGCAGAGTTACCCGAGGAAACACTGGTACAAATACAGGTTTGCCCCTCATATTTAACAATATACAGCTGTGTTAATAACAATTAAAACTGTAGACAAATGTCAGAAGTGTGGAAGACAAATGTGTGTGGAGGGGTGTGGTGGGGAGTAAGAGGAGAGAGAGAGTAGAAAGACCCAAACACAGGCACGGCTTTACAGAAGAAATGGGTCATGTAACGGAAAATTAAACAATATCTATATAACAACATTGCAGCGGATGCGAGGACATTAACACCGGTGCGTCCTAGAGGAGCTAACAGCTAACAGACGCTAACTAGCATCGAATAGCTCCATCACGCTAATTTGATCGTGGGAAGTCAAAATCGTGATTGTGAGCCCTATGGATATGTGTCCCTGCCTATATTATTTAGAACAGCAGGTCCTGCCCCATCAGTTTTCTCCTTGTCGCCAAGGGCAACAGTAGGCACCAACTCCGTTGGCTGCCAAATGACCTAACCTTAACCCCCAAGGTCAACACTAACTGTGTGTGTGTGTGTGTGTGTGTGTGTGTGTGTGTGTGTGTATGTGGTGTGTGTGTGTGTGTGTTCTTAGGATTTATCAGAGCATATGGGACTGACTGGTGGTCACGGTGACATATGTGATGGGCCCCTTTGCCATTTTTCACCCCGTGTGTGTGTGTGTGTGATCCTGTCAGCAGAGAAATCAGACCCCCGCCGCGCCTCATTGGGGGATTTTAACACTTTCATTGCTGGATTTCCTCCATCCTAATATACCTCCGTCTGACTGCCCATATGTCACTCCTCTACTCCCTTTTTGTCTCTTTTCTTCTCACTCAAATATTGCATTTGTGTTTTGTAAAGGCTTCTTGTGACTTTCATTGTGTGAATAATTTTTTTAATTCATCTTTGAATATATAAATGCATGCATAGTTTTTTTTTTTCTTAGTTGGTGGCTTTGTGTGACCTCAAACTGTGTCAGAGTATGTTCAAAGCACTCTCACCTACACAAAGTAATTCAGACTTGCACACACACACACAAATATGTACACACAAACTGGAAAGTTCAAAAAAGATTTTCCTTCACTGTTCAGAATAGTCAGTGCTGTTAGAAACATCAGATCAGTGTGGCAAGTTACCCTCTTGTGTATACACTGTCTACACACACTAAATGGCTGATGAGGAGAGGCGTCCTTAGAAAGCTGCAGTGGCTTTTGGCTTAAAATATATATATATATATATATATATATATATATATATATATATATATATATATATATATATATATATAGTGTGTGTGTGTGTGTCTATGTGTGTGTGTCTGTGTTTGTTGTGTTTGTACCCAGCCATTAAAGTGAGTGCAATAATAAAATAATTGCATGTCTTCCCACTATAATTGTGTGTGTTTAATCAGAAGACAAAGTTTCCACTTCCTCCTGGGAGCCAATTAAAGCTCAATAAAGAGCCTGGCAGAGAGAGAGAGCGACAAAGACAGTGAGCCACTGTAGAGAACAGAAAGAAAAGTAACAGAGAAGGAAGGAGTGGTAGAAGGGCAGAGAGCAGTTGAGAGGAAGCAAACAAGATGGATGGAGTCTTATGATACAGAGGCAACGAAACACGGAGGTAGAGCTGAAACAATGGGAAGGGAGATGAATAGAACATGTCAGAAATAGCAGATGATTGGAAGGTAGAAAGAGACAAATGGATGGTGTAGCGTGTGTGTGTGTGTGTGTGTGTGTGTGTGTGTGTGTGTGTGTGTGTGTGTGTGTGTGTGTGTGTGTGTGTGTGTGTGTGTGTGTGTGTGCGCGCACGAGCGCGTTTGTGTTCGTTCATGACAGTTTAAAAAATGTGCTGCAACAGTGTAGAGCTCCTATATAGGTCAATGGAGGTGGAGCAGGATACTAACACTGCCAGTTTGTGTTGTCGAAATGTAAGATTGATTCCAATACTAAGTTTAGTAATTTCTCAGGTTCATGGACACTGTAACTAGGTACCTTATTCCACAGGTTAGCAAACAAACTAAAATGTATGTTTTCCATTTGATTTCATTGGAACTAGATTTATATAACTTCACATTTGTTAAACTTAAAGCTGCATTGAACTTGGGGGTTACAGCCTTTAAAATGTGTAGAAAGTAACTTGCTGCTTTTTGTGTTATTTTGTAAATTTTTAAAGTTTTGGACTGTTGGTAAAAAACAACAAAAAACAAACAAGGAATTTGAAGAAGATACCTCAGGGTCTGGGAAATTATAGGAATTTTTGTATTTAAAAAAAAAAAAATGTTTTCTGGACTAATAATAATTCAATTGAAAAAATAAACGATAAATGAATACATTTGCAGCAATAATCATTGTTTGTCTACACTGGTAGGGCCATCCATTAATTGCAGGGTTGGTGGTTCGATCCTTGGCCCTGAACCCTAAATTGCTCCTGAGGGTTAGGCCTTGCATGGTTCTCTGCCATCAGTGTGTGGATGGCAAATTGTAAGGAATTTGGATAAAATCACTATATAAATACAGTCTGTTCACCTTATAATTTTTATTGCTAATGTATTAGCAAACAATTGTACACAAGCTAAGTGTATCATTCATTTTGACTCATGCTTCTGGTATTGTTTACAAATCTTTAAGCGCTGGTTTGGTCTCTACTGACTCCTGAAAAGAAATATCTTCAGCTTTAGCTTCAGCATTTTGACTGTTTTCACCAGCCAATTGTTACCTTTGTCTGTTTGCAGCTCTGTGCTGGGAAAGTAGTTTAGTTATTTTATTGGAGTGGACCCTTTTTGTAAACGGCTTCTACTGGAAAAGGTTTAATGAGAGTTGTTAAATCCATAAACTTTAAATCCCAAATATTAAATTCAATAAGTGATGTGTTAAATTTTCAGACCATTAACCAACTCAATCGCTCCCTCTGTGTCTGTTATTCTCTCATCTCTCTGTCCAGGCGGCACTGACATAGTGTCATGTTTCATGGGTCAGAACCCAACAGTTCCAGTGTACCGGGGCGAGATCCAAACAAGAAACCTCGGCATTGCTGTGGAAGCTTGGGGCCTTGATGGTAAGAGTGTGTTTCTGAGTGTGTGTGCATGTTCATAATGGCTGAATTGCATAGAAATGGAATACCATTGCTTGTACTCTCTATTTAGTAACAACTCTAATGAGGGATTTATTGAGCAATTTATATTGGCAACAGAGTCTAGGGCTCACGTAGAGGTTGTAAGAAAGTTGGTAGTATGAATTGTAGGAGTGGAAAAATATTAATATGGAAAATTAATCACAAGCCATTTTACTCACTGCTGAGATGCCCTTGAGCAAACTTCTCATCTGCTTCTGGAGCTGCTTGGTAGCTACCAGAACAAGAATGTAGTTATACATGGTTGCTCGCATATGTCGGTGTACGTGTTTGCATTGGCATGAATTTGAAGCTAGTCATTGCTGAAAAATTAACAGAATTATTACTGAACTTTCCCTGGGTAAATACAGGAAAACACTAAAGGGAAACACTATGTTTTTTTAATTAAAGGAGCAGTAGTTATGCCTTAGAAAACTAACTATCTGGCTCCTCTGGCACCACTTACAGCTTGTAGTGCAATTTGAAAAAAAAACCCACAGCTCCTTGTTCAGATCCTCCAATCAGGGCCGGGGGGGGGGGGTCTACCTGCGTCTCAATCACTGCTCATGCACACTCATTCATAGACCTCAACAGTTGGTTCTGGAAGGAAGAATAAAATACAATTTCTCCATTGACAATTGGAGTATAAGCCATAAAATTGGCGACGATAGAATTGGCGATGGTAGACTTAAAACCAGCTACGACATGACTAAGCGATTGTATATGCTCATAAAGATGCCAAAAGTTCATGGGACACCAACCTTGTTTTGAGATAAATGTCTTTTATTCTCAATGTCTTGGATAAGTACTTCATTACCCACAATCCTGAACAATCACACAGTGATGCCTCTCATTGGTGAAACTCATGTAACTGTTTGGTAAAACCCCGTGAAAGTCCTTGAGAATCTTTGCTGCTGTACTGTGTAGGCTACTGTAACCTTACTGTGTACTGTATGATCGTTAATAAAAGAAGAAAATAAAACCTGTGTTGCGTTTCTACACAGTAGACTCAGTGCAATCAAGATCTCCTTGGCTACCATGATGTGTTTTTTCAAGGACGACAACAAGAGTGTCCTAAGGGGTGAAAACCACTTAAAATCGGGTCATGTTATTGAATGTAGAGTGTCCAAGGGACTGCTTGTAGGACAGGACCTACAGAGTTGTGGTGAGTTTTGCAGGGAGGTTGGTAACATTACCATTCACTTTAGCTAGGTTACTGTAGCCTTTGTACTGTATGAGTCATGTCAATCATTTTATTATTGTTTACACGATTACTGCTGAAACTGTATATTCACTATATAAAAATCACTATGTTTGGAGGAAAAAGTGTGCAAGGCTGTCGTCAGATTGGAAGTTGTTCAAGAGGCTCTTTTGCTGTTGTCTTCGACTATATTCAGTGGTGCACGGTGGTCTATGGGATGAGTAGTTCCTTCGCTTGGAAATGAAAATATGTACACAGTCTTGACTTTTTTGTGAATTTCTGTTCATTTTTTCACTCGCATTTATATGTTATATGTTTTATGAGTCACGTCGTAGCTGGTTACCCTAAGGAATTGTCTAAAACTCTTTATATAAAGATTTTTTCCAGACGTCAATGGGAGAAATCATTGGGAAATTTACTTCCGGAGGTTGGCTTAGGAGACCGTTTTGGGCTTTAGCTGAAAGGGGGGAGGGATTGAAAAGTTGTCAATGTTCATATTTTTTTTGGCTAAGTCCTGGATCTTTGCAATCCTACCTACAGTACCTTTAACAAGCCAAAGTAAAAAAGAGAGATTTTTATCTTGCTGGGAGTCTTCAAAGCCCCTCTGTTTTTCTCACTGTTTTTAGTCCCTCAGTCCCCAAGTTCCCGATCCCTGCTGCCGTATCTCCACCACCTCAAAGGAGAGTGGATTGAGTGAAAATTTAAAGGCAGTTTTGTAGGAAGAGTTTGGGATTGTTTTAGTCTGTCTCTAAGCCTGTAACACCATCCTGAGAGAGTAGGTAAGGTCTGTGTGAAACCACAACCTAAGGTGTATCAGGTTCTCTGAGTGTGGGATACATTACCAGGTGACATATTTTTCTTTATCTGAGAATGTTTTATTTGTGTGTGTGTGAGAGTGTGTGTGTGTGTGTGTGTGTGTGTGTGTGTGTGTGTGTGTGTGTGTGTGTGTGTGTGTGTGTGTGTGTGTGTGTGTGTGTGTGTGTGTGTGTGTGTGTGTGTGTGTGTGTGTGTGTGTGTGTGTGTGCACGTGTGTGTGTGGGGACACAGGTAAGCCCGTATGGGGAGAGAGTGGGGAGCTAGTCTGTTTGAATCCAATCCCCTGCCAGCCAACACATTTCTGGAATGATGATAATGGGATCAAATACCACAAAGCTTACTTTTCTACATATCCTGGTAAGTAGAGAAACATCATATATAAATACAAACTTACATACAGTATATCAATATACACAAAAACCTATATACCTATAATAGTATTTTTGGTATTCTTTAACCTGGACCCTATTTTCCCATGGATCTGTGTGAATATTTTAAATTGGTCAGGTGCTTAGCAACAATGCTGTAACCGGCAGCCACGAACCGGGCTGTAATATAATCCCATATGCCAATAGGAGTCATCAATGTACGTCACAGTCACACAGTAACATATCTCCCCTCTGTCTGGAGCTCTCCACTCTTGGAACAGCATTTTTCTTTAGGAAAACATTTCTTTAGAAACTTGCTATGGTGTAGGATTTATTTTTCCTCTTTGGCTGGTAGTAATCATCCACGGCCAAAAGGGTCAATGCATACAAGATGATCTTTGAGGCGCAGGATAAGGACCAGAGTGTTAGGATCTAGCCTCAACTTCAGCTTGTACGTATCCAAAGGTAACCTCCGCCTATGAAAGCTGAGCGAAGGCACAGTTCTCAAAAATGTGCAATAGAAAATCTTTTAGAACACAAAACTACGTTTCTTGTACCCCAAACAACAAACTCTCCCTGGAACTCCTCTCTCTAGCTCTCTCACTTGCGTTCCATGCCGCTGTCTTTTGATAACAAATCACCTCACAAGATTTCAGAACAGGATGTCACCACGTCATCTTTACATGATGTAGTTGGGCATACTATTATAATGATCTTTATCTGTCTGTGGCCAAAACAAGCTCTTTCAGAGGACGTATAGGATTACATTGCTGAGTTTGGGGCTGCCGGTTACAGCGTTCTCTCTCAGTACTCGACCAGTTTCAAAGATTCTTGTTCGCATTAGTCCCTCAATGGGAAAATAGGGTCCAGTTTGAAAAATACTGAAAATCCCCTTTAACATCTTTTATTTTATTATATTAAATTCAATTCTATGCAGCTGTTTTTGCAGTTTCATGCATGCATTGTGGTTTTATAGTTTCCTTTTAATGTGTGTTTTTCTATTATTGCGTCCTTTTTGTCTAGGGGTATGGGCCCACGGAGACTACTGTAAAATCAACCCAAAGACAGGAGGAATTGTCATGCTGGGCAGAAGGTCAGCCATTAACCGTTCTACTCAGGGGGAGAGCCACTGAACGTTGAAATAAACATTGTTTCATCACTGTAGTTTTAATTGATTCCTTTATTTTTTTTAAAGTGGATAAGGGCTATTTTTTGTATGAGATTTGGCACTGCGCTGCATTATATTATTCAGCTTTTTAAAGCTGTTTCATGGGGAAAACAACAAAAGAGGATTCAGTTCTTTCAGGGTAAATTGAAAACATGGAAATATACACGTATGGAAACAAATAAATAGACAAAGATATAGTTTCCATATGGCATATGTATGAAGAAAGAAAGAATCACGAGCTTACGGAAACTAAACCGTATTGCGGTAGATTTCTTTCTCTCTATTGCAGTATGTTGTATGATGTGTGGCAAGACAGCACCTCAATGACAGACACTAGAGTTCGGGATCTTGAACCTGTGTTTGTTCTGCAGTGACGGTACACTGAACCCCAACGGAGTCCGATTTGGCAGCTCAGAGATCTACAACATTGGTGAGTGTAGAGCATTACCTGTGAAGGTGTGGGTGTAAGAAAGGATGAGAGATAATGAAAGGAAATAGCAAAGCAGTTTGGTGAGCTGAAATTGAGTAATGGTCCTCTATATATTGGTGAAAGAACAACATCTTACAACACTCCACACATCCTCTTCTCTGTTCTTCTTATCGTTGCTTCCTTACTCTCTTCACCTCTCACCTCCCCCTTCTCTCTTTGCCTCTCATCTGCTCTCCTCATTTTTGTTTTGTCTCCTTTTGTCCTCTACTCTGCCCTCTCCGTTACTCTCCTCTCTGCAGTGGAGGCGTTCGAGGAGGTCACAGACAGTCTTTGCGTTCCTCAGTACAATGCCGACGGAGAAGAGCGAGTTATTTTGTTCTTAAAGATGGCACCTGGTAGGCCCTTCTGTCCGGAGTTGGTGTCAAAGATTAAAGGAGCCATTAGAAAAGCTCTGTCTGCCCGACACGTCCCTGCTCTGCTGCTGCAGACTAAAGACATTCCTGTAAGAGAAACAATTATTTCAATCAGATGTGAATAAACCTGTGAGATTATCCTGTCACAATGTAAAAATCAGTTTTTGTGAATAACAGCTCCTTTAAACATCCCTCTACAGTACACCATCAGTGGGAAGAAGGTGGAGGTGGCCGTGAAACAGGTGATTGCTGGCCGGGAGGTGGTACAAAGAGGAGCTTTCTCCAACCCTGATTCGCTGGACCTCTACAAGAACATTCCTGAACTGCAAAAACTATTAGAGATGAGGCTTCACACACAAATTGAAATTTATAGGGAACAGGGGATATATGGAAAGTGCATTGCAAGGGTAGTTTAGAAAGGCACCTTGAGCTTTGCACAGGGCATATACGAAGGAAAAACAAATGTGTCAATATAATACAAAAATTGTACAAAAATATATGTAACTATAATAATGTGTATGTATCAGGCAGGTGAGAGACTTTAAAAAAATAAGTTGTACTGCGCCATTGTCTAGCTTTCAATCTAATGATCAAGCAGCTGCTCTTGGTTTACCATATTGTGCAAGTAAATGTTGGATGCTGGATTCAGCTTTGCATAGAATATGATGTGCACAGCAGCACCTGTGAATATGCTCATGCTCTGAAGCCACCAGTTTAGCATCAAGTGCTTCACATTCTGATTGCAATCAGCCAGTAAAGAACCACATCTGTCAGTTTTCCCTGCTGAAAGCCCAGTGTTGGTTCGGAGTGGGTCCCAGACAGAAAATCCAAGGAAGTGTGCAGATAAACACACAAACACCTGGGATTAACACCTCGGCTTTGGCTCATATCACCATAGCATTGTTATGTGGTTTGTATTGTACATAATCAAATGTACATAAATGATTATTGTGAAATGATGTTAACATTATAATTATGCATTAAATAGAGTAAGCCAAACGTATTAACCAAAGTGAGTCTCAGATTTAGAGGGTTGTAACATGTCAGGAGTTGTAGTTTGAATAAATGAAACAGGAGATTCCAGATAAAACAAAACTTACAGAACCTTTCCCAACCTAAAAAGTTATTGATCTCTTGTGTATTACATGCTTAACTCCTAACAATTCTTTGACTTTGTAACCATTGAATCTGTTTTAATACCGCCCTGGTCATCAAGGCATGAATTGATGAAGTTCTCCGTACTTTTTTTTTTTTTTAGTCACATTGGCCCTCATTTATTATGCTATGCTGTACAAACAACTCTCAAGAGCAACAGATCATTTTATTACAAACGCCTGTATTTATTAATTTCATATCTATGTTCTATGTTTGACATTACTGTAAGAGAAATGTGCTCTCTCAAATAGGTAACAGGTTTTTACTTTGTACATGGGAAAGCTCAATTATCTACTTCAAATTTCTGTCATGCTGTGCGGCAAAGATGAACCACAGTGGTGTGGTCACTAACACTACTGAGCAACATGGGTGTACAATAACAAAAGTCACTTGGGTTTCATTTCTTGTAGAAAGAAAAAAAAAAACCTCAGATATAAACGTCAGAAGCATTTTAAACTGACACAGTGGTAGAATATGTCTTACTGGAGCGGTTTTTCTTCTTTTGCTTTTGATAATTGTCACTTGTTTCCAGATTATTTTAAAAAGTTTAAATGTATGAACGTCGACTGTAACATTCTGTGGGTTGTCTTTAATGTCATATTCACTGCTTAGATTGAATCAATTTCCTATTTAAAGGTACCCTGCGTAGGTTTTGACACCTTGCAGCACTGCGGGGCGATATTCTGTTTGTTTCTTGTGAATGCGGGTAACAGGATTAATATTCCTCACACTATAACACTGATTGACAGGTGGCAGTAATGTTTTAAGAAAAGTAGCAATGCACCAGTCAAATACAGGGGCGGAGAAAACTGCAAGCATGCAAACATGGATGTAAACAATGCAGGTTTTAAGTAAATCTATGAATGAATAGTATAATAATGTTGGAAGTTGACAGAGCCATGAACTTGAGACTTGGTTTGAGTCAAGTTCCTCCGTGTAATAAGTCTCCCTAATCTGGTGTTATAGGACTGTATTAATTCCCACCTTCAGTCATTCAAAACATGAGAACATGCTTTGTTGGCATCCTGTGTGCAGAGGACAAATGAGGGCTGCAGAAGTGTGGGTTGAATGTAGGAATGTTGTCAAATGAAAAGCTGTGAAAAGTGTTTACCAAATTCACAAATAACTATCTGATGGGCATGAATGGTAAGTGCCATGCAGTCCCCCAGAGAGGCTGTCTGTATGATTCATCACAGTGATCTAATAACAGAGCACATCACAAACTACAAAATGACTGTTAACTGCTTGATTGTACACTCTGTACTTACAAGGGTTGACGGTTAATTCATCCTCAGTGCAATCAATTTAAAATGTAAATTGAAACTGCAGAGACTAAACTATTTATTCTCAGTTATATTATAAACTGACCTGTGGTGCTTAAGTAAATGTGTTTTCTCCCATACTGTAAACTGACTGGATATGAATGTGATTGACTCTGTCTCCCCACAGGTGAATTTATTGTGGAACTAGTCAGAATAAGTGCCATTAGCGACTTCATTATGCAATTAGAAATAATGCAAGTGCAGACATGTCTGTTTGGATAGATTACACACAAAGTAGAAAAATGTTTGACACTGACTATTTCTTCATCAGTGTGTTTATGAAGGGGTGGTTGAAGCCTCTGTCTAATGGGGCAGAGTAACTAGATTTAGCTCAATTGGTAAGAAGTGAAAAATGGTCATCACAATTCCCCAAAGCCCAAAGTGACGTCTTCAAATGACGTGTTTTGTCCAACCAACGTTAATACTATAAAGTATGGGTTTGACATCAGCATCTGAAATGATAGACATATGTTAGAGCTTTCAGCCACTTCTTGTGGCCTTCATCAGTGGATGGAGTTGCCCTGTTGTCATGGAGATAGTTCAATTGATATCAAATTACCTTATAATGAAATTTTGGATATTTTTGCATATGGGGGATGTAAATGGCCGTCCACTGACTCCTGGCTGATGACTTTGAGAAGTTCTGTTGCCTAAGTCAATGATGAACCTTCAAGCTCAAAAGATGTGACAGGCTATGTGCAGGACAATTTGTTTCCAGGGGCGGTGGGGAGTGCTTCCCCAGCGCAGGTGAATACAGTATCATTTGTTTTATAGGAAACGCAGCCCCAGGCCTGACTCATCCCCCAACCAGTTCCCTAATCAGGCCAATAGCTCTTTTGGCCCTTATACCCTCTTTCTTTGTTTTGGCTGGTAGTGTTTTGGTGTTACAGGTATGTAGTTCAGAGGTGCATCTCATTACCCTTAAATTGCCTCCTCGACTCTTCCACTTGCGTCCCTTCCTCGCATCTTAGTCCCTCCTACTGAGGAGGCCGGTGAGAGACGCGAGGAAATGTGCTTTTAAAAGGATGAGACGTCCTTTTTTTCCAAGGCGTCACATGAAATCATCAGCTGTGTGGGCAGAGTAAGCAACTCTTTCAGCTGGAAGGCTGCTCTCTCCCCGGTGAGACCTCCTCGATCCTTGCTCCTTGGGGCAGGAATAAGAGCTTTGAGACAGCATTCACCGAGGAGAGACCAAACAACTTCTGGTTCAGCCGAGGACTGAGTTTTTGTTCCTTGTCCTGTATTGTCAAACCAGTTGTGTTTTGATTCTTTTCATTTTAGTTCCCTTTTGTTCAGTAACACAGTTACATATTGTTAGGAGCCTAGGAGGTTGCTATACTTTCTGCATGCAAGTAAAAGCCCTAGGACACATAAGTAGATTGCATCTTTTTGCAAAAAGGATTGCTGTGATGCACTTGACAAGAGGAAGCACTCATCAGTGTAGTGCCTCTCCACAAGTAGCCTCAGCTCTGTTTCACAAGTTTGGCATAGTATAGGCATATTGGACTGACCGTTTAAGATACACTAGGGCACACTCACGGTTTTAGATTTTGTATTCAGGCCATTTTAAGCTTGTAATGAGTCTCTATTTTACCCTTTCAGTAACTTTCATTAGGCTTTTAAAATGATCTTTCCTCCACAGCAGCTCCAGTTCCGGTGCATTTGGTAAAACGATTAATGGTTTCCACATTCCGTTTCTGTACTGAACAAACAAGATACCATTTTTTGAACTTTAGGGGACAGAGCCAGGCTAGCATTTCAAGTCTGTCTTCATGCCAAGCTAACTGGCTCCTTGTTACATTTACCGTACAGATGTGAGAATGCAATAAAACTTCTCATCTAACTCTAGCAAGAAAGAAAATTAATATTTCCCCTAAAGTCTCATTTCTGTAAGTAAACAAAGTTAAAATTGACAACTCATGAATACAAAGATGCAAGATTTGCTATTTAGTCCCTTACTTGAAAAAAAAAAAGTATATGCAGAATTTAAAATTTTTCAAACATGGCTTCAATATCACGTATCAGGGAGATAACTTTTTTTGGTTCAACATTTCATTGGCTTCCGTCTTAGGTTCCTCAATGTTTGTTGGATGAAGAATCCTTTTACTATAGAAATTACCTTGCTTACTCCAACCTCTAATGGATTCAGTTCCATCCTCAAAAGTTGGAATCCTTCCGACATCCCAGGCTTGTGAAATGCGTTATTGTTTCTTCCTATCTTCATGTCTCCAATTACCCTCAGGTGGCAATACGTGCACTGCAGCAAACCCCCTTCCTGTCACCCCCATAGGAGATTTGTTAAATCTAAATTGGTTCCCAAAGAGACTTTCTCCTGAAAGGCTGATGACAACATCAATAAAGCGCTCCCATGTGCTTTAGTTCTTCTGTGCAAATTGACAGGAATGTATCGGAGCAATCTGAATCAGAAGTGAAAATGAAGCGCGTCACCCACTCACTGTCATATTTAAATCCCGAGAATGGAAAGAAACCTCCGTTTTTAGTCTTGTCAAAGGAACCAGGAAAACCTCAGGGAGTTGACAATATTTTTTATGTATTCTGCATACTTTTACTGTAATCCAGCCGGTATCTGCTGTGCAGGTGGATGGGTCAACAGATGGAGGGAAGAGTTATCTCTTGATGTCTCGGCGTGTTGGGTCTGAGGAAGCTCATTGCACTGAATGGTTGGGGATTCCCATGGATGTATCCCCGTTTCCTTCCTATCCAGCACTGGTGCCAAATCATGAAACTGTCTCTGTCCATTTAAGTTGACAACAAAAAAGATGAAACATTTCATGCCAACTCTTAATTTAGTTGCTCTTAGTGAACAAGCTCAACTACTGGATAGGTTGCTTCTTGGGATGAATTTTAAAATTTTTGGGAATTGGAGTTTTCACATAGCAATGTCTTCAGACCCAAATTTTGTATTTGTCAGTACTTTGGTGTATGACAAAATAGTTACAAATCTATGTTTTATTAGGCTAAAACATACCAAATGAATGAAAGAATGTTAACATAAAAACTAAAATCGTGAACATGGTAAATGTTATTTATTATTATTATTATTATTATTATTGGCTACCTGGTAAACATTGGCTTAGCACTGATATTATCAAAAATGGAAAGTGTAAGCACAAATGGGTATGGCATGTTTTGGTTTTTCTCTAGATTGGATTTGTGTATACTTTAAAATTTGCTTAGCCAATAAACTGCTATACTGACTATACAGTCACTAATGTGTTTGGAAATGTGTGCTTATGTGTGACCATGTGTAGTATCATATACATTTATAAAAAACACAAACCAGAGGAAAGATATCTGATGTCTAACTGTTCAGTATTATATATATATATATTCTACTGTGTTAAAAAAAGTAATAAAGTGGATCTAACAGCCAATCTGCCTTGCGTTCCCTTTTCAACTTTATCCTTCCTCAAAGGGACACAACAGTGGCTTTTATTTCATATTCACTGTCAACAATATGAGATAACTCCACCCCCCCCCCCTCCCACTCACATCCCCCTCATGCGGATTAATGAAATGTTATGTGAGTTTGACACGAGAAGCAGCTAAATGGAAAAGAATTTCTACTGAGACTCGTGCCTGTGTAGAGTGGCCCAAATTGTTTTGAGCAGATGTGCAAATAGCTCCTGTACATCAGATTCCTCTATTTCCGCTGAGGGAAAACGATGATTTTGTGTTCTCTGGAATGGCAATTGTGACTTTATAAAACACTGCTTTGTATAAATTAGTTCATGGGTTAAATTTGACACATTATTATCTGGGAATGTTATGTTGAGTCCATGTCTAAGGGAGCGGCCCACTGTCTAAATAAGTTCAAAATGAATTGTCTAAGTTAGTTGTTGATGGTGTGTTTTTATTTTATTTTGTTGAGGACAATAATGTATAGGCTTTTTATTGAGTTCCATGATTTTGTATGTTTCCTCCATGCTTCTTATTTTATTGTTTTTATGTAACCTTTATTTATTCAGGCAGCCTATGTTTTGCAGGAACACCCTGATCACATTCACACAGTTCCACATTTATACCTGGAAGGTATGTGGAATGTAGAACTGTGATCTTTCAGCACCCAGATTTTTGCTTGCAATCCAACCCAAGAAGCATTTTCTAAAACAAAGACATTTTTTTTATTTAAGTGCAGAGCTGGATTGAAATAGTGCCAATGCACTTTGGAGGATTGCATTATCAACATATGGGACTTGCAGTGTAAATTAAAAACTAAATCTCTGGTTGATGTACTGTACACTTGCAACTTGGGTTTCTGATCTAAGGTCAGTCTGTGCAAGGCCAACAAAAAGCCAACCCAGACGAGATTTATTTACTAAAGCACCAGAGATCTCACCGATATGAGGCTATAATGGTTCGTTTAGTGGTGGAAAGAGAGTGTTCTACATCAAGCTGCAATGAAGTGCTCTGATTCCACATGAAGTATGGTTTAACCCTCTTTAGATGTCACTGCTGTCTCCACCACATTCATTTGTTCAGAAGGTCAACGTGAAATATAAAAGGAAAGGTGAAAAAGACAAGAGGGAAGGGAGATTCAGATGAAAGGCATGCCAGACAAAAAATGCCAAATATTGATGGAGTGATGCCTGCTTTGTCGGGCCGTCACGACGAATCGGCGTGACATATTGAACATCCCTAAGACGCATCCAACGAATAACTTTCACCTCTACACATGAGGGCAGAGGGGGTGGGAAATAGTTGGTGGCAAAGGGATCAACTGGCACACATTAGGTGTGTACCAGAACCCTTACAGAACCCCGATCTTGATCCTCTTCACAATAAATGTAGCTTTTATCCTACCTGTTTACTTCTAAGTCATACATTTCCTGTACTCTACTTCCTGTACACTATGCCTTTACAAGTGGTTTATCATACAATTTCTTTATCTTCTTCATCCGCCTGAAACTGAATAAATATGAAGATACATCTTAACCTGAGTCCAGCAGTGTCTATTTGAAAACAAAATACATTTCAACATCTATTTTTAGGGCATCTAAACAATAAAATTTTCTCTCTCTCACCCGACAGTGATGGAGTAAAGTATACGAAAACATCAATGTATTCCCATAAGGGCTGTCAAGCTAACACTGTTTGAGTAGTCAGGCATCATGATGCTTCACTGCAGTTTCCAGGAGCTTCAGCTCTCTTAAGATGCGTGGATTGAAGAAAACCTGCATCACTTTCAGTTATTTTAGTTGCATGTGTTATTATTTTGGGGACTTTCCAGTTGTCCTCTGTCACTTATAGTACCACCCACATTTCACACACTTTCACTGTCGTGTTTTATGCAAATTACCAATACTGAATGCTCTGATATAAAATAAATCACACTTCAACTTGCTAGCTTGTATGAAAACCTCCCTGAGAGTAAGAACATAGCAGTCAGTCTCACTTCCCGAACTGAAACATTCTTTAGCAACGTGTTGAAATAGTGTTCCTTATTTACCCAGTATGTGCTGATTTAAAAAAAAACAATACTTAGTGAAAATGTCCAGAAAATAAGAATACAATCTTGAGTGTCCCATTTTCTCAGATCTTTATTTCCTCTTTAGATGTCATTTAGAACTGATAGTAAAATAAATCCCAAATGATTGGATTTCAATTTTGTACTCGTTTTTTTTGAAGGAATACTTATTGAAATTGAAATTGGCAGTCACTATTATATGAAAATAGCAACAACAAAAAAAGTGTGAGAGAGAAAGAAAGAGCCTAATAATCACTTGAAGACAGGCGAAACAAGATGGCACAGCTGAGATACATGAAGGCGAACCAAACGGGAAACACGTAAAGGACAGGCACATAAATAAGATAGAGATGAATCATATTTGAAGTCATAAATATAAACCATACGGGCTGAACGCCATGAACATTTTTGATTTTTCTCCAATTCCACCCGTCAATCTCGCCAATTGTTCAGCTGTAAGTGGCTCCCTGCTTCGTCAAGTCAACCGATGCTCACTCTCTCACTGTCACAGCTTGATTTGTGTTCTCTGAGTGCACCCTGTGTGTGTGTCTTTGTAGTGAGTCTCTTCCCCCGGCTCCTGAAGACATCATTGGCTTTCCAAGCCCATCAGTTTATACCTGAAAAAATCCTGGCTCTCCTAAGTGACAGCAGAATCTCAATGTGAGTGTAAAATGAGAGGCAGATTCGTTCAAATGTGTTGGAGAAGGTAGTCATACAGTTTGTTTTCTCACACATTGGGAATAGTTCTATGAAAAATAGTTAATGAGTGGGATGCATTTTGGCCGATTTAGTTGCCTCATCACCTTCACTTTATTCAAATCAATTTGAAGAATGTGTGTGTGTGTGGCTTCTTAGATTTCACATCATTGGCAGACAGATGGATGGATGGATGGCAAGGGAGACATGGCAAGACAAAAATGGGAGTGCTGAGGAAGGAGAGAAGGCAGCATTGAAGAAGAAACTTTGAAAGCAAAGCTTTATGCTGCCAGTTACTTCACAATGGAAGAACCACAGCAAAGCTACAGTTCCCTGGAGAGAAATATAGTTTTGTTAACAAAAGTTACGTGGAAAAAGTAGTTCACATCCCTAATAATGACTCAAATTTGCTATATTATGTAAAATTAAAATAACCAGACTTTCCACCTTGTGGTTGTATGCCTCAGCAGACCAGTCAAGTTGCAGCTTATTGGGGACCTGGCTTGGGAACCAGAGAGTGGGTTGTTCAAGTCCCTGTTAGCTGAAAAGGTGCCTTGAGCAGGGCATCGAGCCGCCAGCTGTGTGAAATGTTCTCATAATTACTGTATGAATTCTTGAGTTGTGGCCAAAAATATGTTTTATAAGGTCACATTGAACTTGACCTTTTGACCACCAAAATCAAATCCGTTCATCCTTGAGTTCAAGTGGACATTTGCTACATTTGAAGAGATTCCCTCCAAGCAAGAGATATCAAGTTCACAACAACAACAACAGCAACAACAACAACAACAACATGTGTTTTTTCACTGGAAGACATCAACTGTACACATTTCAGTTTAGTGTAACCACAGGCATCAAATATGTTTTATAGGCAACAACCGAAAAGTGTTCTAAAATTACAATAATACCCAAGTTTAGTCCAAAACAATAACTTAATTACATCAACAATAACACTTCAAGATCCTAAATACTCCTAAAAATATTGTCAGCTAGAAGAGATAGCACCTGGTTTCTGTAGCAATAATTTAAATCCACAAATAGAGACCACATTTTTGCCAATTTGTGATTGTATCAAATTAAACATTTAAGAGAAATGGTTTATATGGTAAAACAGCTGACTGTAAGGGGAATGAAATAGCAATGTTTCAGCAAACATTGTCTGTTTTTGTTTCTTTATCTTTATAGAAATGTTGTAATGTGACATCCAACAGTGTTAGAGAGTCATTTGTGATGCTTTCATTTACATAAAAAACTGAAGCAAAAGCAAAAACATTCTGGCGCATGAATGTAAAAAACAGCCTTGAAGATGTTCAAAATGACCTCCAAGTCTTATTGCTCAGTAGTCTAAGAATGTGTTAGTTATTAGGAGAGCAGTGCACGGAGAGGCTCATGTTGCTTTTTCCCACGGTTCAGTGTGTTGGCTCACATCGGCATCGATCTGTGTCCTTGATTGCAATCACATTCACAAGTAGGTGTATGTGGGAAAACAAATGTATTAATTCAATATTTCACAATGCACACAAATCTATTTGAGTTATTACTTTCCATTTCTGTTTATCGGGGTCAGTGGATTACACAGGGATTAAGTGTGTGTCCTTAACGTGTGTGTGTATACACACTTTCACATGCATACACACACACACAGGAGAACACCTTTATCAGGTTGCTGGATTACACAGGGATAAATTGACTCGACTGATATTGACCCACTGACTGAACACACACATACACACTTTACATTTGCTCACACTGTGTACATACACAAACTAATACCCACATATAGAACTGAGTGAGTCTATGCCACACACCCAGGACAGTTTTTATATCAGTATGGACATACATGCAAGTTCTAGCCTATTCTGGTCTTGTCTCATCCCCTCTGTCCCTTGCTCTCTTTAACTGCTCTGGTTCTGATTTATTCTGGCCTAGTCAAGCTTAAAGCCACTACATGCTATTCCTTGTTGCGTCAATAAGTTAATATACCATAACCACTTGCGTAAAAATTTTTTTAAGACCATTCATTTATGTTTTCATGCGTTTTGCAATCAGAATTTGAAGTTTTTTCAAACAGTGAGTCTGTTTCTTTGGTAACACGTGAGGTTTGACTAATATCTAGAACAATAATTTCCATCCCATTAGGTTCTTACTGTATGCAATGGAAACGTTCACTGCTTCAAATAGGATAGACATTTTTTAGGCCTTTATTTAACAGGACAGATGAAGACATGAAAGGTGTACAACATGCAGCAATGGGCCACAGGCCAGATTCAAACCCCGGCCTGCTGCATTCAGGAGTAAACCTCTATATATGGGCACCTGCTCTACCAACTGAGCTATCCAGGCACCCACATTAACCCTTACTTAAAGGCTTAACATTACTATGACAAAACTTTCTGATCATGTTTACTTTTAACTGCTTGTTTGATAAAGTAATGAACTATAAGGAAGTGCTGTCTTGTGCCAAATTAGCGTACCACAGCTATGGTTTCTTAATACCAGCTAGTAAACACACCATTCCCTAATGTTGTCATTCCAGACAGCTTCAGCAAGTAAAATGCTAATTTCTGCAAACAAAACAGAACTGCCCTAACATCCAGCCATGTGCATTTGTAACTGTATTGTACAGTGGGTACGGAAAGTATTCAGACCCCTTTAAATTTTTCACTCTTTGTTTCATTGCAGCCTTTTTCCAAAAATCAAAAAAGTTCATTTTATTTCTCAGTAATGTACACTCAGCAACCCATCTTGACAGAAAAAAACAGAAATTTAGAAATTTTTGCATATTTATAAAAAACAAAAACTGAAATATCACATGGTCATAAGTATTCAGACCCTTTGCGTGACCCTCATATGTAACTCAGGTGCTGTCTATTTCTTCTGATCATCTTGAGATGGTTCTACACCTTCATTGGAGTCCAGCTGTGTTTGATTATACTGATTGGACTTGAAAAGCCACACACCTGTCTATATAAGACCTTACAGCTCACAGTGCATGTCAGAGCAAATGACAATCATGAGGTCAAAGGAACTGCCTGAAGAGCTCAGAGACAGAATTGTGGCAAGGCACAGATCTGGTCAAGGTTACAAAAAATTTCTGCTGCCCTTAAGGTTCCTAAGAGCACAGTGGCCTCCATAATCCTCAAATGGAAGACGTTTGGGACGACCAAGAGCTGGCGTCCGGCCAAACTGAGCTATCGGGGAGAAGAGCCTTGGTGAGAGAGGCAAAGAAGAACCCAATGGTCACTGTGGCTAAGCTCCAGAGATGCAGTCGGGAGATGGGAGAAAGTTGTAGTAAGTCAACCATCACTGCAGCAATCCACCAGTCGGGGCTTTATGGCAGAGTGGCCCCGAAGGAAGCTCTCCTCAGTGCAAGACACATGAAAGCCCGCATGGAGTTTGCTAAAAAACACCTGAAGGACTCCAAGATGGTGATAAATAAAATCCTCTGGTCTGATGAGACCAAGATAGAACTTTTTGGCCTTAATTCTAAGCGGTATGTGTGGAGAAAACCAGGCACTGCTCATCACCTGTCCAATACAGTCTCAACAGTGAAGCATGGTGGTGGCAGCATCATGCTGTGGGGGTGTTTTTCAGCTGCAGGGACAAACGACTGGTTGCAATCGAGGGAAAGATGAATGCGGCCAAGTACAGGGATATCCTGGTCCGAAAACCTTTTCCAGAGTGCTCTGGACCTCAGACTGGGCCGAAGGTTTACCTTCCAACAAGACAATGACCCTAAGCACACCGCTAAAATAACGAAGGAGTGGCTTCACAACAACTCTGTGGCTGTTCTTGAATGGCCCAGCCAGAGCCCTGACTTAAACCCAATTGAGCATCTCTGGAGAGACCTGAAAATGACTGTCCACCAACGTTTACCATCCAACCTGACAGAACTGGAGAGGATCTGCAAGGAGGAATGGCAGAGGATACCCAAATCCAGATGTGAGAAACTTGTTGCATCTTTCCCAAAACGACTCATGGCTGTATTAGATCAAATATTGCTTCTACTAAATACTGAACAAAGGGTCTGAATACTTATGACCATGTGATATTTCAGTTTTTGTTTTTTAATAAATATGCAAAAATTTCTAAATTTCTGTTTTTTTCTGTCAAGATGGGTTGCTGAGTGTACATTACTGAGAAATAAAATGAACTTTTTTGATTTTTGGAAAAAGGCTGCAATGAAACAAAGAGTGAAAAATTTAAAGGGGTCTGAATACTTTCCGTACCCACTGTGGATTTGCAGGGTACCTGGTCCACACACATGGTGCACATGGTAGTTGCATCTACATTTGGTCACATATTGAGCTGAACAGGATGTGCATATTTGCATGAAATTGAAGGGGAGGGAAAAGCATGAAAAACAGTTTTTTTTCACAGGCTTGAATCAGCATTCAAAGGCAGATATGACAAGAAACATATTGCCCACTAAGGCGTGGAATTGGTATTAGCATGCATTTTGTGTTTTTTATGAAAATTGACATGTGGTGAATTTACTTAACTTGTCTGTCCTTGTCTGTCTGGTTTTCTATAATCATTTGACTTATTTCACTACACATGTGTTTGACATGGAATCAAATGTCAAAAATACACCTTGCACAGAGACCCACATGCATACACGTGTGCCATTGATTTCTGTTTTTCTATGTAAGGCTGTTTGTCTTTCTTAAGCTATTTTGTCACACTTCCCCTTCACCTGCACACAGCCATCCCTGAGACAGACATACATAGACAGACATACACACATTATGCCACAGTAACGACCAAACATATTTAGAGCAGCAGAGGGTCTTCTAAATTAGGTTGAGAAATCATTATTGGAAGTCTGAATATGGCAGCAATATTAATCTGCTTTATATAACACATCGTTGTCTCACTGTGGGAAGATCCTCACCACAGCACTCCGAACGGGATTGTCGATCGATTGCATCTCCATCTAAGATATTAAAGAGGGCTAAAGAATCATCACCTGAGAGTGTTTCAGTCAGTCTCTCCCTGGAAACTGGATCTTTTCATGGACGTCTAATATCTTGGCTGGTGCCAATAATTGTGCAGCTGACAGAGAGTTATTAAAGGCTCAACAAATTGTTGGCTAACAACAGCTCTGGTATAGCTTCAGAAGCTGTGTTTGTGGGATGGCACCATTGTCACCACTAAATTGAATATTATAGTACAAATATTATCTATTGCAAGAAATCCCTTTTGCAGACCAGACATTTGGATGCCATAAAAAGATTCCCTATGATCCCTTCAAGATCTGAGGGTCAAGTTAAATGAAAGAAAAAGCTGCATTTTACTTAATTTGGTTGCATGCTCCAGAGAGACATTTTCAGACTTGGCCCAGATAACTGAGCCCAGTCCAAGATTCATTTTGTCCATTATTACTAGATAGACACATCTATCTCATTTTTTTTAATGTAATGGACCAGCTACTATATAAAATCAACAAAATTTGTCATACGTGATTCTGTTTTGAATAACGAAAAGTGAAAAGTAAAATACTATCTACCTTTTGGGCAGAGGTTGGTCTAAAGAAAACAGGATTGTGATGACCACAATTTTGCAATGGACCACATCGAGTATGACAGCAGCTATGCTTCAATAAACATACCGAATCCCAAAGAAATTCCCTCAGAACTGTCACAAGGTTTTCAGTGGTGCTTCAGAAACATTAGTTAAAATAACTTCCTAGAAATGATTCTTTATTCACTTGAGATTTTGCATAATTTAGTCTTGTACAAAGCCCTAATATTTCCAGACTGAATTGGAATATATCTTTAAATGGCAGATTTTTTGTCTATTGTGATATTAACTGTGTGCGCATGCAGATTCAAAATAATAAAATGTTAAAATGTTTAAAAGAATCTGGCCTTGCTGTAAAAGGTATGGTTTCGATTTGTCAATTCCTCTTTCTCTCCCTGCCTCTCAGACAGTCTATCGCACACATTATCTCCCACTCTTTTCCTCGATGACCTGCTGTGAATGTATCCTTTCCCTCCTCTTTCTAGGATTATATTGAAGGCCACCCACTCCATTCGGCCATTGGAAAACCGGGCAGAGGAACATCTTTAATTGGCCCAGAAATAGCCAAGGAGACTAGGATAGATCAAGAAGGCCAAGGAAAAGAGGAGAAACGCTAGGAGGAGCATAAGGAGGAGGGTATAAGGTTTTTGGAGGATTTTAATGTTTAACACTGATCTTCCCATCCCCGAGGGAGGGAGTGGGCTGTGTCTGTCTCGCCCCTCCGGTGTCATGAATGTGTATTATTCCTATTAAGGATGTAGATGTGCCTACTAATATACTAGTATATTATGACCGTATCAAGTTCACGAAATACATCAGTTCTGCAGACACTGTTGGAAAACTATGAATAGTGATATTTAATTTATTTTACAGCACACTCATCTCACAAATTGCATATTATTCAATTGCACTGCAGCAGGCAGAGAGAATCCAGTCATTAAACTGGCCTTGTTTTGTAGTTTCATTATTTCACAATTAATTCTCTAAATAACAAGGATCAGTTGAAAAGCAGGTATAAGGTCATTTTCACTTATTAAGTTTTGATTAAAATGTGTTTTGTTTTCATAATAGATCTGGACTGCATGTCAAACACACAGATTAATATGCCAGGTGCCTTCTTGGTGCAATTATGCTTGCAAAATGGAATGAAATATGCAGTTGGGTAGGTTGAGCACAGTTTCCATCCGTTTCATATCAGCACACAGACCAGCACATGCCGCTTATGCCGACTTGAACTGACGGCTCAGTGCAGCAAGTAAGCAAAATAGCATGAACCAACAGCAATACACACTACAAAACACGTTTTGTATTGCAGTTCAGTCCAAATGGAAAAGGTACTCTATTGTCTCTGCCAACATTAAGCTGCCAAAGGATTAGATTAAATGTACTACTGCATCTCAAATAGGCTACAACTGCTGTTTTCAGCTGATAGCCATTCAACTAAATATCTGCTGCCTCATAAACTACCTGCACTCCATGTCACGTCTCGTCCCTGTGTCAAGTTTAGTTTGTTAAGTTTTCCCATTTCCTGTTTTATTTTGTACTTATCTGTTTCCCCTTGTTTTACTTCCTGTTAAATATTTTCCTGCCTGTTTGATTACCTGTCCCCGCCCTAATGTACTGCCCCTGTGTCTCATTGTCTCCCCTTGTGTATTTAAATTCAGTCTTCCCCTCTCCCCAGTGCACAATCGTCTGTTTTCCTTGTGTGCAGCTTTTGAGCATTTTTTTCCTGTTTTCCTGAGTTTCTGAGTCCTTGGATTTTGACCACTGCCTGTTTCCCAGATTTTCCATTTGCCTGCCGTTACTGGACACTGTTGCTTGTTTAATAGCTTGCTAATAAAACAACTGTATTTAACCTTTTCTGAGTTGTGTATTTGTGGGTCCATGTGTGCATGATACTCCATTTAGCAGTTTACCCTCCCCGTATTGCTGAGTACCAAGCGGTTCACTGACTCGGCCAAGTAGTGTAAGCCTAGTGTGGATAACAGGTCCCAGAATTCAAAATGATATGTATCGGGTCCAGTGTTGGGAGTAACGCATTACAAAAGTAATGCAATTACAGTGCTGTAGTGTATTCCTTTTTGCTGTAACGCAGTAACATAATGCATTACAAATTCAGTTTTGGTAATATTATACTTGTTACAATCCAAATAACGCGAGTTAGAACGCATTTTAAGCAACATTTAGTGGTGTTTTGTTTTCTTAAGAATCACGTCTCACATTCATCTCAGTTACTCAGATCTCAGTGTGCTAGCAAGAATACAAGTAATAGACAATTTCCATGCAGGCTACTTCAAAATAAAAGTCCTTCATATGACGGTTCGCAGTAAAACTAAATTACTGTGTAAATTTGAGTACCTTTTCACATATCTGCTGTAAATCCAGTACTGTAAATAATGTAGCTAGTGAGTTTTAATCACACTATAATTGACCATTTTCTTTAGACTGTTTTAAACTAAACAACATGAATTTCTTATTCAAGTGCTTTAAATAAACATTTTACAACAATGCCGTACTTCAATACAACTGTAAGGTACTTTTAATTGAGTATTTTCATTCTTCTACTCGCCTGTTGTATGTTTTACTTATCTATTTTTATAGCTGTAGTTACTTTGCATATTCATATGAATTATACAAAATACTATTAATAATTTATGATGTTAGTGGATAAAGAGTCCGCTGTTATTGTTTTTTAGTGAATGTAACTCAAAAGTAATGCAAAAGTATAGTAACACATTACAATTCAGAGACCGTAATATTGTAATAAAACAAATGAATCTCAAATGACAGTAACTTGTAATCTATAATGTATTACATTTTGGACGTAACTTGCTCAATACTGATCAAGATAGAAAATACAACTGCAAAAGTAGAAGAGCACTTTGAATACATTGAAAATCTTAAGGTTTATATCTTCAATTTCATAATTTTACATTTTTTATTGTATTAGTATGCTCACTACAGGTGCCTACAAGGGAAAAGTGCTTATAGAAACCCTGTGGTTGCAGCATCCTTTCAACATATTCAACAAACCTCTGTTGGAAACAGACTAAATGAAGAGTGACTAGTCAACTGGCTGTTTCATTGACGAGCTAACCGAATCTTGGACTGAATGAATGAATGACAGATCCGCCGATTAAACTGCAGGCTGATAAAATGATCACACATTATCCTGCTGTCAATTTATCCAATCATGTCTCACCAGCTCATTAATCAACAAATTTGTTATCCGCTCCAAACAAGCTCTGAAGCTACACACATCTAATTAGAGACACAAATGCTACCAGAAGGATCTTAACAAAGACTGATGAACACCTCGTCTCATAATGCACGCTTGCATGCATTGTATTGTATGTATTCCTCTGTTGTTAAGACCAGGTAAAATCAAAATTCTAATGTCTATTATTCAAAAAAAGCCTTCCTTCAAATGAAGAAATACTGTGCTATTACTTATCTCTAGTCTCAGACACTTTGGAAGAGAGATCAAAATGTAAGAGGATTTACAGGTCTTATATTGACTGACAATCAAAGGTGCAAAATAATATGGTAAGTTAAGAGCTACTACACTGGGACCAGTCAACTAGTTGCTTTTGCTTTGAAAATCATAATGTACAATTTGATACACAAACATACAGAGTTTTGTATGTTTGCGACTTGCTGTGTGCTTGGAGATTCATCCAGTTCATATTTAAAGTTCAACACACTTAGCTGTTCCCAAATGTGAAAATTGGCTTGTACCAAAGCACACAACACAGTTTGTAATCACAATAAAAACACACAAATTGCAGAAATGTTCACAAAGACTTACATAAAAATGAAAGGAGCCAAAAGCTGAGGTTATGTGTTTGTGTGTGTTCTGTTAAACCTAGCTTTTGTGTTTTGCTGTGCTGATTTCCTTCTTAACTCAGAAACACAAGTACCCTCTGTGTCCCCGATGCACTTCACTGGGAAGGAGGGCACACATACACACACTAACAAATACGAACACACACACCAGACAAAATGTCCCGTCCCAGGAGAGTATATTTCCTGTTGAGTGGGATTACACAAAGCGGTAACCATCCTTCCATATGACTCTCTCTCTCTCTCTCTCTCTCTCTCTCTCTCTCTCTTTCTCTTTCTCACACACACACACACACACACACACACACACACACACACACACACACACACACACACACACACACACACACACAATATTATTCACTGATTATTCATAGCAAGCTGGTGCACTCTTGGTCTTGATCCAAGTGTGTGTGAGTGTTTGTGCGTTTAACACAAATTAATAAATAAACAGGTAAGCCCTTATTCTCTTTATTCTTATACTCAGAGTGTTTGTCTTTGTGTGCGGCATGAAACAGTCCAGTTGGCTTCAGGTGGCAGCTTGCCTGGCGCAGCTGTGCTGGTTTAATGGCTCTTACTGGAGGATTACTGGCTCAGTCTGAGCCAGCCTTGCGGCCTTGTCAGTGGCAACAGCGGTGACAGAATGGTCTGTCATACTCCAGCAAACATTCACTAAAAGACAAAAACAAATAATGAAGAAGAGTAAGTTCAGCTATGCATTGGCAGACAAGTTTTACCATAACCAACTTCTTTGACTTGTCAAAAAGAAATTAAGGAAACAGAAATGGAGTATTTATAAAATACCGTATATTACTTTATTGGTATTTCAAGGTATTTCTGAAGGAATATCCACTGACTGGTCAAACATAAAAGGCATGTTAAGATATCTCCAATGTGGCTACATTTAAAATAATGAACTCATGTTTGTTATTTTGCATAAATTATGTGCTCAACTTTGACCTACTGTGCCTGCCATAATGTGTCTCTTGCTGTACAATGAGCTTTTATCACCTTGATCTCCATAATTACTTTGCTGAGATATGTTAGTGTAATGAGTGATAATCAATACTGAGTAATGATGTGATTATCAATGCAATGGCTACACCTACATAAATAAGACTCCAGCTGTAGTAAAGCACAATTGCAATCACAACAATGAGAAATTTATTACAGAGACATATATTTTCTGTACTCGGAGTAACTTTGGAAGGCCAGAGAAGAATGCAGCCATAACGTACAGTATGATTTGTTTTGAAAAATTAGCCTAATTCTTTCTTTTCCTCAACTGGAGACAGCAGAAATGCCCAAAACCATTTGTGGGTTGTTGAGGTTGTTGAGTCATTTACCAAAATGTCATTAACAATGTTTTTTTCTATAGGTGCCTGTATCCATCAGTTCTGAGCATATTAGTTAGGTCACTCCTGATGACATAATCTACAATACCCAATAATAAATATTCATGTACGTGTTTGTGTGAGCTGGGGTAATATATACAGGTTACAGAAAAGAGCAGAAGTCCTCGGGTCACTGTACTATTAATGATGACCGAGTGCTTTTAGCATAGATTCAACATACCGATTTCTTTCAGTGATCGAAAGAAAGACAGAGATAGGAACATAGTAAGTGACGCCAAACTTTTGACTGGTAGTGTATATCAAATTTGTCATAAATAAAGACAAATAAAAGCCTCATAATTCTCACGAAATCATCAAGAATCATTTACGCTGCACTCATGGTTTCCCCTTCTCACTCACCTAAATCTGTCAGTCCTCTTTAAACCTCTATTTCTGTTGTAATACACACATATCAGTAAATTCAAAGAAGACTTACAACTAGACTGTGACACCGATGACTTGTGCCTTGCTGTGAGTTGATATCCCAGCCCAAGCCTAAAGATGTTTACTTCATATGAAAATACTACATATACATGTTAATAAGCACATTTGCTTAGGACTTGAACATTTTATTTAAATTAATTAAGATTAGGATTTAGGACTTAGACTTGACTTGAGACATATTAGTGCTAACTTTGGACTTAACTCAATACTTCAAAATCTGATGTTTAAATCTGGTTTGAATCCTTGATTCCCATTATGTTGCATCCAAGAAATCTTTTATATTTTTTGTGCTTTGTTTTTCAGTTAACATCCTAATTTAATAAACAGTCATTTTGAATTGGAGTAACTCACTTAGCAAGTGTAACATACTTCCAATAAAAACCTTCCATTAAAACTTAACCAGTCAGATAGAATCATTCTGATGAAGCCATTTTGATTCTGCAGATTACAATACAAGAAAATAGGCTAGTGTCACAAAAAAATATGTAATTATGTAATTATATATTATGTAATTTACTTTCCCCATATAAATTACACTATAAAAAAATAAATATTTCAAGTTCATAATAAAAAAAATAAAAACACAAACTAAGCAAACATCTGGTGTCTGGCACGTTTCTTTGCATGGCTGCCTTACGAGCTGTGACCAGACGCCATGGTAATGTCAGACACCAACACTTCGTTAGGCCCTCGTTAAGCTCGTTAAGGCCACACTCGTTATGTTTTCCGCTAATGAGGCTGCTTAGAGGTGACTGAGCCGTGGAAAGATGTGGGAATGTGTTGCAAATGCAACAATCTTACACATGGCCTTGAAAGGATGGGGGGGGGGATAAGAAAGGGGGAGTCAGGGAGGGGGAGAGTGATCAAGATAGTGACAGAGAGAAGAGTGAGAAGAAAGATATTGGATGAAAAAAAGAGGAGGAAGAAAAAAAGGATTTTGGTCTGTTAAAACACTGAACAACATTTTAACACTATCAAGGTTTGTGTTTTTGAAGTGTCTTTAAAAAAAAATTTTTTTAAAGCTCTTTACCAAAAAGAATAAATATCCAATTCTCCATTCTTCTTTTGAGTATATGCAGTTGGAGCCCTCCTCGTCAAACGGTGATGTCCTGTCATGTTTTGCATGGTTCAAGGATATCGGCCCTAAGGTTGCTCCAGGTGTGGAGGTGCCTTGTCTCGGTGAAGGACAGGGTTGGTCAAGTAATGGTTACATCAGTGTTTGTAGTAGGGTGTCCTTAAGGCTGCTTTGTCATCTGAGTGCAATGATAAATTTGTGAAGTGTACCTGGGAATACATAACAGTGTTTGGATGATTCCTTTTCATGTAATTGGCCAAAGGGGAATATATCTGTGACACCATCAGTGGTGGGTTTTCAAATGGGTTGCAGTTATTCATGTATAATATGCTCCTTTTATAACCTTTTATAGTTATTTTTCGTGTCTTTTATGAAACAAACTTACCTGCTGGAACATTTTTATGGAAAAAAGATTTGCCACATTTGTCGTCTCTGTTTCTCTCTGCTGCCACATTCCCACCTCCTCAAACCCGTTCACTGCCCTTCTCTTCCTGTCCATCAGATGCCCTCTGACTTTTTCTCGTGTCCCACCCACCTCACTCCCACATCCAACCACTCCCTCCTGCCCTTTCCCTCCATTTCCAGTCACCTGACCTTCCCCAGCCCACCTGCTCACCTGTTCCCAATTGCCATATTAGCCCTGCATTACCTCCCAGCTTCTTGCCTTTGCTTTCTAGAGTCACTCCTCTGTTATCTGAAACCTGGAATCAGAAATTGGCTACCTGTCTTTTTTAACCTTTGCAATTTGGATTTCCTGCTATCCCCTTTGGATTTGTTTGCTTGTTTGGACAGCCCTCCCAGATTGACCAGATAATGCCTACACCGAGATATCCTCCTGCTAGAGTATGTGTTGCCTTATGTTCTTTTTCCACCAGCATGTTTCCTTGGATCAGGGAGGCCCCAAAATCATGGTTGCAGCTGTCGCCATGGTCCCGCTACACGTCCTGCTATGCCCTGCCGTGCCCTGCTACGTCCTGCTGTGCCTTGTAATGTTGCACAGTGCCCTGCTATGCCATGAATGACTACAAAGAACTACTACAAACTACTATTTTTCGTGACTGTTATTGCCACTCTTCATTCTAACCCCAACCGGTCGTCAGACACCGCCTACCAAGAGCCTGGGTCTGTCCGAGGTTTCTGGCTAAAAGGATTTTTTCCTCGCCAATGTCGCACTGTTGCTTGCTCTGGAGGGAACTACTAGAACTGTTGGGTCCTTGTAAATTCTGGAGTATTGTCTAGACCTGCTCTATCTGTAAAGTGTCTCGAGATAATGCTTGTTATGAATTGATACTATAAATAAAATTGAATTGAATTGAATAGAGTTAGCACCCAACAGGCTTAAACAGGGCAAGTTATAAACATGCTTTTAGCCTCTAAACATGTTTAAAATGTCATTACAAGTGCCTACCCATGTACAGTGATTCTTTCTGAGTGAACACAACGAAGACTGCAGTAGATGTGAAAGGCATAAAAGTTGTGTTAATTTAGCCAGTGGACATATCTCTGTTAATTTCCTGCTTTCCGGTGATGTCCACACTAGTTGAAACACACCTTTCTGTAACAGACCTCCACATTTACAAACAACAGAGCTACGTATTGAAATTGACTGGAATTCTCCTTAGACCACTTGAGGTCAAATGCCTAACCCCAACCAATTGAGCTGCTTTGTAGAGCAGACCTTGTCTTGGCCATAGAGAAATATGGCACACTAAACTGCAAGTGTGCCTGTTCAGTATGTATAGTTTAGCTGTGACATTTTGTTTGTTGCTTTTAAATTTTGTGCTGGAGGTGCAACTCACTTTTGAGGCTGGTCTCATTTCCATTGGATAATTGACAAATTCAGGTTTCTTGTAGCCTATACAAACGGTCCTTTTCCCCAGCCCTTTGCTGAAATATATAGTTAAATAAGAAGTGGATACTTCCAGTATGTCAGCTAGTGTTGCCAAGTTGTTTATTTTCACAGCATGGAGATACAATGAATAGTATACTCTGCATATTTTGCACACATGGAGATGAAATGAATAGTATATAGTAGACTTTGCATTAACAGAAGTTAAGAGAAGGCAATTATGAGATGAGTGAACAGGCATGATTAGGCCATTCATCAATGATGTTTCTTTTTAAAAGGATTAAAATTGAGTTTTGCATGAGAAATTATGCAGAAGGTCTGTGTGATCAGGTTGTCCTTCAGTATTTTTTCTAAGCATAGCTATTCATTAGCTTTGTGCATTTTTTGATAAGAGTGTGCAAACACTGCGAGTTGCCTCTGTGCAGGACTCGACTTGTGCCCTGTTGTGGGTATAAATGGGTGTTTTTGTTTGTTTGTGCCTCTTTGTGGCATTGGCAATTTTGTGTGTGTGTGCGCATGAGTATTATTTTTGTGTGCACCTATGTGTGGGTGAAGCTGAACAAATGAAGCTAGTTTCCTCTCTGATCGTGTTCACAGTGTCAAGCACTCAGTTTGTAATTAGCACACAGACAGCCATCTGTCCAAACAACCAGCTCAAAACAACTCCTGTCCTGCTCACTTTCACTGCTATCGCAATATCCATCCATCGCTAACTCTCTTATTTGCTTGCTCTTCTCTCCATCTGCCTGTCTGCCTATGTCTCTCTATATACGCTACATCTCACTGTCTCCTTGTCCCTACCTTTTTTGTTTGCTCACTTTCTAACTCCATCTGTCTCCTTCACTTGTCTGAATTTTTTTTCTTTTTTTCTTTTTTATCTTTCTTTAGGTCCCAAAAATCAAAGAACTTGATCAAAACATTAAAACAAAACTTAATCGCTCAATCCTTTCATTTCTTGTGATGGTGCAGTGTGCTCCACGCAGTCTAACTGCCAAACCAAGATTTTACAGTGGCAATTCTAGCACCAAAGTAAACTGATGGCAAAAAAAATGAAACCGATTTTATGCTATCTCAAACATCACTGAAATGTTATCTTCTTGTTAGCCCTCTACAACAAACAACACAGGCTTGTTTAGACATTCATCACTTTGCAAGCCTTGGAACCAGCCAAATCTGTGAGCTCATGCTTTATTTGCTCTGGCAGATATGGCCCTTCTCCCATTTACAGATTTCCAGCCGACCAGGCCCAAGTTAGGCTAACCACAACTGTTTATCCAATAAAGGGAGACGATGACAACTTGTGGCGCCTTCGTACTACACAAAATAGGGGAGAGTGGGACGGATGAAACATTCCAGTTTTCTCTGAGTGCAATGATGATAGACAGACTTCCTTAGGTGAAAACATAGAGCATGTTAACCTCCTATCAGCCAAATATCTTCTTGTTATTTCTTTTTATCAAGGAGTTACAGCTGATAAATGCGTTTTGATGGTCAAAAGTAAACTTCAGCAATAACTTTTTTTTTCATTTAAAGGTTTGACTGCACACTTATTTAGTAGTCCATTTAGTGTTCTCCACAATCCCACACTTTCATGTTGCATGCTTGTTGACATGGAAAGCAAAACAGGCTGTAATGGCATGGCTGTCATGACAGTTGAAACAGCAACTCCAACAACAAACAACTCCATTTATTTTAAATATATGCACAAATATCTGTGTTTATACAATTATTTATGGAGGTGGGACATGGACAAGCAATTTTAGAAAGATGAAAATATATTTGGGCCCACCAGGTATGCGGGGTTGAGTTTCCCATGTTAGCCTATGGAGACTAACGGGGTGTGGGGCATTATTTGAACGTTGAGTGGTCTAACCCACGTAAACACCTAGTGAAACATTTTCCACAATAGAAACATGATATAAATGGAAAAACCTATTCTAGCTATAAAAAGGGCCGAATCATTCACAGTGCATGCTATTTCAATAACTGCTTCATACACGCTTCAGGATGCCGGTTAACAGACATTCACAAAGACATATAGCCCTGCAACAATCTATCTAAATGAACACCTTTTGGAAGTATCATTCATGAGATATAGTAAAATATTAAAGTTGTGGGAAGTTTATATAGCTTAAACTGTATATTTCATTCGTCCCGTCCAGGAGGGACAGATGAAACATTACGCATGTCCAACTTTTGCTGTAATTCCTGAATGGTTTTGTTCAAAGCTGAAAATGCCACTGTATTTGACAGATGACATGTGTAGGTTGCTAGTGACAAAATGTTAGTTTTCAGTGTGATACAACCGCTTTGTAAATTACATTTTAATTAAAGTGTTTCAACTGTCCCGGCTCTCCCCTACATGGTGACGTCATACTACTGCGAGTATAAACCTAGCTTAGTAAAGAGAAGCGCTGTGGAGGCATTTTTTGGATAATAACCAAGATGCCTGGGGCTGATGTGGAACTTTCTATGAAGGTACTATTTTTAAATTCTGATGGCAGAAACGGGAACATTCAGGCATGGGTTCTATACATTCACAGCTCACAGTATGCTCCAACATACAGTACGGACCCATAGCTGTACATCGCTCTGCAAGGGACAGCTATTCAGCAGGTGAAGAGGCAAAACTGTTGGCTGTCACACTGGACAGACAACCCGGTCCCATGGCAGTTTGTGAAATGGTCACGTTATTTTGATCTATTTATTCATCAACAGGGACAAACTTTTCCTGTGAACAATGGCTGCTGGGACACAATCCGTGGTGTCTGGGGGATGCAACAATCGGGAAATGAAAGTCCTGTGTTTGAACCATTCACCACCCAAACCAACCTCCTTACGAGGATTTTTGGCTTTTCAATACCTGCTACCGTAATGGTGCTGTTATCACAAAAGATACTTCCCATTGAAATACATTAGCTTAACATTCATGCTCACCACCACAAAAGAGAAAATTGTGTACCTGTACACGGATCAATAGATTAAATAATGTCCCCATTTCACCTACTGATGAGACTGGGCTGGGACAGAACGTTCTCTTGGTCAGCTCATTATTAATATGGTTCCCAAAATCAGCAGTAGGTGTGCTTATTTTTTTAGCTGAAAAAATTAGTAAACAAGTAATACGGTCGTTTGTATCACACCTCAATTACTGTCTAAAAAAACACAGCTGGCTAAACTATTTTAAAAATGGTGTTTGTTCAGGACCCCCCGTCTCTTGCTAGCATAGACTGTTAATATTAATGGACAATGCATCCAGAGTGGCAAAGTACTGCAAATAGAGCTCAACAGACCTGCCCACAGGGGTTCCGGAAGTAAAAATACAATGTAATTTCTCCATTGACAGTCTCCCTTTTTTATTTTATGTGCTCATATAGGTGCCAAAAGTTAATGGGGCACCAACCTTGTTTTGAGATAAATTTTTATGTTATCTTTTATTCATGATGTCTTGGATAAGTACTTCATTACCCACAATCCCACAGTGATGCCTCTGATTAGGGGAACTCATGCTTGTAAGGAGGGGGAGCTGTGGGTACCAGATCTGTGGAAATGCATAAAATGATAATCCTGTTTCACAAGGATTTACGACACTGCACAAATCACAATCTATTCCACACTTCTGCAGTTGGCATCCACCTGCAAACTAACGTTACCTGACGTTAGTTACAGCTAATTCTGCTAACTGCTAGCTTGAGTCAGTCTAAAATAATTCTAACTCAAACTAAACACTGGGTAAAGCAAGCTTTAGCTGACGTAACAGCTGTTATATATTTTAACGTTATTTTCAGGTTTTATTTTGAGGGTCTTAAAGTTATTACATGCTGTGTAATAGTTAGCAGTTAGCGAAATAGCTGTTAGCTAAACAAATATTAACTTCCTTTATTCACTAGTTCCTTCGCTCAATAATGAAAATATGTACACAGTCTTGTACCTTGACTTTTTAGGATTTTCAGTTTTTTTTTCACTCAAAATGGTATGTTTATGAATCACGTCATAGCTGGTTAGCCTAAGGCATGGTCTAAAACTCTTTTTATATACTGATTTTGACGTCAATGGGAGAAATGAATGGGAAATGTACTTTCATTACCAAAGGTCTCTTGGAGGAGAGGCAGGACTGCTCTATGCTGAAGTGCCTTGAACCTGCATTCTATCTGAATTCCAGCAGGGGTGACATATGCAGTTCGAAAAGGAGGTCAGTTTTTGTAGAAATCTATGAGAAAGAGACCCACTTCTCACTTGATTTATTACTTCAATAAACGTTTTCATAATGAGTGTATGGTCTCTTCTGCAATACAAAATGTTTATTTATTGAATAGTGGTCTCGTTGATTTAATTTTGACGATAAAGAAAGGGGTGTTTTAGGGCGTGGCTATTATGATTGACAGACAAGGCATGTCTTATATGTAATAACTATGGGGCAAAGATATAATTAAAACCTAGCAAAGCTAAATCTTACCTTAAATTATGTAGGCTAGCTTTCAGCACCAGTTGGATCCAGATTGCTAGTAAAAGTGGGTAACAGAGTAATCACCCAACAGTGTATGGCTCCTCCCTCCTTCTCGTCTAAAATTGTTATATACGCAACCAAGATGGCAGGCACTATCACATCACCAGATATGCCTTTTATGGGACTGTTCACACTACCGTTACCTAAAACTAATACCATAAAGAATATTCCAATGTATAGGGCAATGTCAAATTGGAACAGATTACCACTGCATTTACCATGAATTACAAGTGACACTATGTGGATTGTCCATTGGTTACTTGTGTCAAACGTTGAGAAAGAAATGAAATGTGAAGGTATCATAACTATATTTTATTGATGGTGTGGAATAATTAATTCTATAGTATTTATTGTATTGACAATGCAATTGTTCTTTTTTGTGTGGACCCCGGGAACAATAGTTGTTACTACGGTAAAAATGAATGGAGATCGCAAATAAAATAAATCTCTGCACAATGTAGTATGAACCAAAATCTAAACCAAATTGTAAGGTATTGAACATAAAAATGCTGTTGTAGTGTACCTTATTCTTTAAAAAAACTTGGGTTTTAATATCCGTATTTTTATAGTATGTCAGTATGCATTTTGGTCTACCGCCGTTAATAACAAACCTTGGAAATTGTAAATTAACTGCAACAAGTTTTGCTAAACAAGTCTTCTTTTTTTCTCAGGCTTGTCAATTAAATGGTACATTATTTTTCTGTGATTTAATTTAATATCTAATCTATTGTCAGTGTAGCAGTGAGTCAATGTATGTCATTGTTTGAGGAAAGTACAACTTAAATGTGAATCAATGCAAACTGAGAGCAAATATATAGATTAGAATAGCATTGTATCTGTGGCTTCTAATTGCAGAATTTGGTTTCTGTCACTCACTCACAGGGGAAATGATCTAATATGACATCGTTAATTCAGAGTGTTGGGGCCAAATTGACTTAGCCAAATGTGTTTTTGCGCTCCTGTGGGGGACAAGGAGTGTAATTAAGTTGCTAGTTGCGATGTGTGTGTGTGTGTGGTCACCTCCCACCCCCTTTCAGGTGGCAAACAAGGCCCCCTGGGATTTCTGTGTGTGGGTTTCATTGGTTAACCAATGAAATAAACAAGGACACACATTGGGAACGTCTGTTTATATCCCCCCTGTCAGCGTTAGCAGGTCTGTGAGCATATACATGTAAGAAACAAAGAGGGAGCAAGTGTTTGTTTATGGGAAGGGGTGGCATATAGAATGTTTGGGTAATCAACAGGAACCTTATCTATGCTTTTATTTAGGGTTCAAATGTGCACACGCACACTTGCATAACCACACAGCTGGGCAGAGCGTAAAACAGGCAGGCCCAGATTGCAGACCCAGATTGAAACTCCAACAGGGTTCACGGTGAATATCAACATTTGCTGAAAGCAGGTCACGTTAGCATTTTTTTAGTCTTTAAAGCTATAGTGCATAATTTCTGTCTCCGTCATGAGGAATTCTAAGTAATGACTGTCGGTGCGTCCACATGATGTAAGCCTTCTATGATTGTGCACGTGCCCTAACCCCTCCCCCACACAAATCAAATGAAATCAAAAGAACTTTGTTTGTGGTCAGGAACATTCATACACAACATGCAACAATACAGTCTGTATTAATTATACCAGAGAATAAATAAATGCTAAATACTAAAACTAAAAATCATAAGGGTAGGAGTTGAGGGGTTGCTAGGTAGAATAGGTCAAAGTCATGATTGCTCGATGGCGGGGTGGTTGTTTGTTCAACAGTCTGATGGATGCTGGCACAAAGGTGGTCATGGCTTGTTTGGATCCTAGGGAAAGGGAACGGAATCTCCTCCCTGAAGGTAACAGATGGTACTGTTATACTGTTATTGAGATTATGGGTGGGGTATTATATGATTGTCGTGGTCGTTTCTGGACCTGGGTTCACTGACTTTGGTCAGGGCAGAGATAAGTTGGACTCAATTCTGGCAACTTGTACAGAAACTAAATCCATCTCTTAAGGCCTGTTCACACCGGGACGAATTTCGCGCGCGATATTCGCCGACGTTTAACGCGTCGTGACTTAACAAAGGGCGTCAATGAGAGTGTGCACACCGACGCGAAAAACGCCACGCGTAAAAGCGTCATTTTTAAAAAAACGCCTCGGGTTCGTTTTTTTGGTTTGACGCGCCGCGTCAAAAACTATCCGACCAATGAAATCGGCCCTTTTGCTCACGTGTCTTGTGCTTCTGAAGTTACACTAAAACACAACTTGGCGGCGCTCAAGCACAAAACGGTCTTACCGAGCACACCAACGAAGAAGACATATATACGCCACCGTCATCACTGCCACAAGACGAGGAAGAGGCAAAGCACGATGTCCAAAATAAATGTTGAGCTGCTGGTCTCCTTGGTTTCGGAACATAAAGAGCTATATCTGATTTAGAAGAAATGTTCTAAATACTTGCTCTCTTCTTCTCTGCTCTTCTTCTGAGTTGCAAGCGAGTATCAGAAGCGCAAAGTTGCGCAGCGCCACCCTATGTACGGGGGGTATTTCTGTTTTACATTAAGCGCCATCTAGTGACAGATAATGAATTTGCATGTTCATTCGGCTCATCGTCAGCGAAAATCGCTTGGGTGTGAACACAAAAAACGCGTCGAAAAACGCTGACGAATAACGCCCAGCGATATTCGTCCCGGTGTGTACGGGCCTTTACTCTGGCTTTGTTCTTCTCTCTCTCCTACCCTCCCTCCCCTTCCTCTCTGTCCCACCTCTCGATCTTTCTCCTCCCTTCTCAGCCTCTGCCATCGTTTCTTGATCTTCCACTTCCTCTCCTACTTTCCTCTCCCCATTTTCTCTGCTATCCTACTCCCCCCCCCCCGCCTTCCCCCACAGTTATTGATAGCACCCAGTGCTGTTATTTCATCCAAAGGGCCCTGTAAACAAAATTGTCTCTGACAGAACCAATATGGAAATCTCAGGCAGTGGGGCTACGAGTTATAGCATTAACCATGGTGTGTGTGTGTTAGCGCGTGCATGAAACCGAAGTGTGTGTGTGTGTGTGGCCGTCCATTGAGGTGGTTCTCAGTTCTGCGTAATAAACTCTAGTGCAGCTAGTCATTAAGTGGAATGTGTGTGTGAGATGGGGAGGGGTCAAGGCCAAATTGACATGAAATGGTCTGAATTAGCCCCACTTGTCTCCATTGATTTACGTTGGGCGAGTAAATTGCATCTGTAGTGGGAGAAGAAAAGTGGGGAGGGGCTTGCGGATTCCCTGTAATTGATCTCTGGCAGCTGTTGGTGTGGGTTCATGGTGACAAGCTGTACAGGATATACAAGAGGGCCACAATTTCATCATGGCTGCAACTCTTAATCTTACCTTTTGCACAAATGGCTGCTGGGTACTTGTGCTTGGACCTGGTCAGGGGACCTCTGAAGCCTGTCAAGTTTTTAAGTGTTAAATGGATTGTAATGAGAGAGAGGAAAAAGTAAGACACGTTAGGAGAGATTGCTTTGCTTTGAGATGTAGGTTTGTTCTTATGTTCATATATCTTGATTTAGTGCACATCAATATGACAGGTTTAGATGAAAGCCACAGTTTTTTAAACCATTTTACAGCATTTCCTCATACTTTTTAAACCATTTCTTTAATGACTTTCAATAAAAGAAGCAATACACAATAGTGTAACAGAAGACCAGAGGTGGAAAAGTACAAAAATATTGTATTCAAGTAAAAGTACCAATACTTTGAAATACTACTCACAAGTACAAATACATATCTAAAAAATTACTCCAGTAAAAGTAATAAGTTTGTTTAAAATGTACTTTAAAAGTTACTTAGTTACATTACAAACTGTATAACTGGGCAGGGGGATCTCTCCCATGTAGTGAAAAATAGGACAAGGGTCATAAATCCCAAACTATTTTGAATTAAAGAATCTATACAAATGTATACACGTGTAATAAAATGAAGGAGTCTTTCCGGGATATGTTATCCCAGAGGGCTCCGGAGGCAGTTGCAAGGCACATATAGGCCCAAAGGGCTGCAGCCTCTGCCGTGACAGTGGCAAAGCAGCGTGTGGAAGAAGTTCGGAGAAGACATGGAGAAGGACTTTCGGTTGGCACCAAGGTGCTTCTGGGAAACCGTTTGCCACCTCAGGAGGGGGAAGCGGATTATCATCCAAGCAATATACAGTAAGGATGGGATGTTGTTGACCTCAACTGAGGAGGTAATAGAGCAGTGGAAGGAGCACTTTAAGGAACTCCTAAATCCAGCTGATACATCCTCTGTGATAGAGGGAGAGCTGGAGGATGATGGGGGATTGTCATCAATTTCCCTGGTGGAAGTTGCTGAGGTAGTCAAACAACTCCACAGTGGCAAAGCCCCAGGGATTGATGAGAGCCGTCCAGAAATGCTGAAAGCTGTGGGTGTGGAGGGCTGTCTTGGTTGACACGCCTCTTTAACATTGCGTGGAAGTCTGGGACAGTGCCTAAGGAGTGGCAGACCGTGGTGGTTCCTCTCTTCAAAAAGGGGGACCAGCGGGTGTGTGCCAATTACAGGGGTATCACACTTCTCAGCCTCCCTGGTAAAGTCTACTCCAAGGTGCTGGAAAGGAGGGTTTGGCCGATAGTTGTACCTCGGGTTGAAAAGGAACAATGCGGATTCCATCCTGGTTGTGGAACAATGGATCAGATCTTCACTCTCGCAAGGATCCTGGGGGTATGCCCAACCACTCTACATGTGTTTTGTGGATCTGGAGAAGGCGTATGACCGGGTCCCCCGTGAGATACTGTGGGAGGTGCTGCGGGAGTATGGGGTGAGGGGGTCCCTTCTCAGGGCCATCCAATCTCTGTATGACTAAAGCGAGAGCTGTGTCCGGGTTCTCGGCAGTAAGGCCTGTGACCTTCAGCACTCACTGGATTGGTTTGCAGCCGAGTGTGAAGCGGCTGAGGTGAGGATCAGCACCTCTAAATCGGAGGCCATGGTTCTCAGCAGGAAACCAATGGAGTGCCTTCTTCAGGTAGGTAATGAGTCCTTACCCCAAGTGAAGGAGTTTAAATACCTTGGGGTCTTGTTCATGAGTGAGGGGACAATGGAGCGGGTGATTGGTCGGAGAATTGGCGCAGCGGGTGAGGTATTACATTCAATTTATTGCACCATTGTGACGAAAAGGGAGCTGAGCCAGAAGGCAAAGCACTCAATCTACAGGTCAGTTTTCGTTCCTATCACCAATGGTCATGAAAGCTGGGTCATGACCGAAAGAACGAGATACAGGGTACAAGTGGCCGAAATGGGTTTCCTCAGGAAGATGGTTGGCGTCTCCCTTCGAGAGAAGCACAATAATCTGTGAGGATTTTGGAGTGGAGCCCCTGCTCCTTCGCATTGAAAGGAGCCAGTTGAGGTGGTTTGGGCATCTAGTAAGAATGCCCCCTGGGCGCCTCACTAATAAGGTGTTGCAGGTGGGACGAGGCCTCGAACACCCAGGACTGGAGAGATTATATCTCCAACCTGGCCTGGGAATGCATCGTGATCCCCCAGCCGGAGCTGGTTGATGTGGTTTGGGAAAGGGAAGTTTGGGGTTCCCTGCTGGAGCTGATGCCCCTGCGACCCGATACCGGATAAGTGGACGAAGATGGATATATGTTTTTCATCTGCTGCACTAAGTTTCCTTGGCCAACCACTACGTCTACGATCCTCAACGTCGCCCGACCTTTTGCAAGTGTACTTGATAAGAATTGCTGCTGGTTTGAAGGCAAAGACTAGTAACGGCAAATATTGATGTGATGTTGTGTTCGCTTACTTTGCATTTTGTAAATGGATAAAGATAAACCTCAGTATTTTGTTCCTAGTTTACAGCATTTTCGTGTGTAAAGGGCTGTATGTAATGCAGGACAGAGTTATCGATTCTCTCTCACACACATTACTCTGATTTACCGTGCCTGACAGTGGTCTTGCTGTGTTTTTAATATGGCAATAGAAACCACTTGGTGAGACAGAAAGGCATTCTATTTCACTGACTCGTTGCACTATGACAACACATGTGATAGCAACACATACGGAAACAAACGTGCACACACATGCACAATATTATTTACATAGAAGCAGAAGTTGTCCTAAAAACCCACACAAAGACACCCTTCCTCACACATTGCCTGGGCATAAGCTATCCTATATAATTGACACATGTACACACATGAAAATTACAAACACGGCCTCACATGTATAGACTCTAAGCTTGAGCAGATCTCTTCACCAACCATAATTGGATTCTAATATATTCTGTTTGCTCCACTGAGCAAAGAGATGGCTATGGTTTTCGACCAGAGAACAAGTGAGACAGAGAGAGCAAGGGATAGGGAGTGAGGGAATTACATGTAAATAGGGAGGTTTGTCGGTGGCGGTCATCTTCCACAAGCCCTAGTGTGGAGTGTATAGTCTGAACAAGCTCGATTTCTGCATCACTGTCTCTCTCTTTGGACTTAAATATGTGGATGAAACTCGTATCTATTGCAGCAAACAAACCTTTCTCTCATGCGCTCACAAACACAATTTTGACCCAAGATCTGTATCTAAGCAGTTTGTCTTCTTTCATTCTGGTCACTTTACTTTGCCCTTCAGAGTGCTTAAAAATGATTGTTTACACCGTGGTAAATACGAAAATACTGCTAATACTACAGAACTATGACCTCCAGTCAGACATAATCCTAAAGCATCACATTTACTTTTCTGAGTGAAGGAGTTTGACTTTAAGCTACACATCAACTTCATGATGTTTACTTGGACTTATCAGCAGTAAAAGCCAAATGAATAAAAAAAAAAAGGCGAAGTTGGATTACCATTCATCACATCCCTTTATATGTGATCATTCAATTAATGGACCTAATACATTAATACAAGGTTTGGGCTCATCTGGCTCTAAAGTGAACATGTATGTAGATTAGTACCTTTTCAGTTTTTACTTCCATAAAGGTTTCTATAAAACTGTAGGTGCTTAACATTATGTAGAAGAAACTGCTGAATTTTTAAAATCCATAAGCATTTTCAGCCCTATGAAACTGTCCACTTGGCAGCTTACATCATTTGTCTGCAATGTCAGGGGTCTTAAAGATCCAGAGCAATGATTTTAGGCACGGCATTTTTACGGTGGCCAACATGACAGACACACTGAAACTTAATGAAATACACGCAAATAGACAAAACACAAGCAAATTAAGAAAACATCTTCATTAATTTGACGACACATTTGCAGCATTTAGAAAGCACCCTGCAAACATGCACTATTAGCAATGTCCTCAAAGTACAATGAGCTCTCTGCTCAGGTTGGATGTTCAAATCATTCTGAACTCCATAGTCCTGTTTGATTCACATACACATTTCACTTATTTTTTCTTACTACTGAATATTATCGTTCTACTGACAGAACCAGCTCCTGATGTTAACCAGTACCTAAAATAACTTGTGAACATATATGTATTATGATTTTATTGGTTAGCTCAGTTGAAATCATAACTTAAACATACCAGTGTTTCTACTTCTTGACATGTTTTCAAACAAATCGAGACTAGCTTGCCCCTCCCTCCTCCTCATCCCGTCCCCTTCCCCTCCCTTCTGTGCTTCTGCGGACTAACCCCCCCCCCCAAATCCTTCTTGTCCATTACTGGCTGGAACACTGTTTGTATGCTTTGTGGTGCAGGTGGGCATGGTTTATTTTTTTTTGCCGTTTTCAGACCCTGGGCTGTCTACAGTTTTTTTACAGTGTGTTCTGGGGACAGGCAGCTCGCTGATAGTGAGATGTTTGCCGCATGTGACAACAAATGTTCTAGCCTAAAACATGCATGCCATCGCTTAGAGCACCTCTAATAGTCACCATAGTGTCCTGTACTTGTTATACTTTGGTCATACAGAGGCAAACACATTGGACTTTTATTTGATTTTTAAGTTTATTTAAAAACCTATAAATCACACAAATTCCATGAATACTTTTGACGATACATCATTCAAAGCTGTGATTGAAGAGATAACATTTTATATCTTAAATTTCCTTTATTGAACAATTAAAGAGGTTATGATGGAGACAGTATGCAGCCTCAAGGAAGCAAAGTTGCTGTTAGTTACACTCCCATAAGGTCAGTTCCAGGTGAGTGGCCCAACCCTATTTGTCCCCCTGTCAACATCATGTCCTCAGCAGTCAAGGAATATGAAGAGGAGTGTCCAGAACCACCACCCGGGCCTGAGTCTGATGAAAAGCCCCCAAGAGACGTGGTCGACCACTTGGACAGGGTAATAAACGAAATCAGGCTCAATGCCAATTCGGTGCTACAACCCAGAGCAGACGAGCTACCAAGAGTGCCCTGCTTCCTTATGGAGAACTTCCACCACAGTTAGGCCTACCATATAAGAAGCCAGGTTATATGTAATCTCAACGTTACTCTCCACCGTCCAGCTCTACACCAATTCAGTACTATTCAGGTCCGCAGGCCCATTCACCTATAACAACTTTGGGCTCCCCTGCAACTGGCAGTTCCCAGAGCATCACCTGCACAGATGCTTAGGCCAGGAGAGCCATCCTATGGGCAAGCCTACAGGGAATCCCCTCGAGCAGAGTTAGCCTGTAGGGGACCCAGGCCGCCTTTGCCAGACTTGTTGACAACCAAGTCAGTTTTCACAATTAAAGATTGCTCTAGAGAACCTTTTGCACCGTGATGCAACAGAGCTCTTCAAGTATCAAGTCCTCACTGACAACCTTAAGCTAGAAGAGGCGTGTCTGTTGGCAGATTCATACCTCTACTCCCCCACTCCATATTTAGACACTATGGCAGCTCTAACTGAGAAGTTTGGGCAGCCATACCAGGTTGCACTGAAGAGGATAGCCAGTGTCATGAATACACCTGATGTCCGACGTGGTGACACGGTCGCCTTTGAGAAGTTTGCTTTGCAGGTCCAGTCATTGGTGGGAATGTTAAAGACCCTAGGTCCAGAAGGTTAGAGTGCAATGTGTCATCAGTGGAAGTCTAAACCAGTGATTCCCAAGATGGCCAAACTACCGGCAGCCCACCTGCGCCTATTTAAGCCAGCATTTCACTCCACTGGCATGGATTGTCTTGGGCCATTCCAGGTCAAGGTGGGGCGGGCGGCGTCTCAAGAGATGGGGCATAATTAAGTGTTTACCACCCATGCTGTGCACTTAAATCTCTTCACCAACATTGCAGAACAACACCTAAAACACAGTAATAGCAGACGCCCATGTTTGTACTCTTGCATTATTGAATAAAAATATCAAGAGAGAAGTGGTCTCTGTCCGTGTTTTGGCAGACGCACCTGGGCAAAGTTGGAAACTGGAATTAGCTTAAAATACAGTCCTAATTTTGTCCTCCACAACATCTAGAGAAATGGTTTCTTGATATTTCTAGCTTAGGGCCCCCACAAAATAATACTTGGAACACATCTGGATTTTACGTTTTTGGTTGGAAAAAATTAACATTTTGACCATTATTCCCTTCAACATCCAATTGAGGCTAATCCTGGCCTTCTGCTTTCAAAATGGAAAAGGATTACTGTATTAGCCTTATTGAAGGTTTAGGAACATAAATGAGAATTTTGGAAGTTATGGCACTCTAACACTCTTTTAAGAAAAACATTAAGAAATGTATGTAGCATTACATGTTATTAGAGGGGTGTGTGTTTCAGCAGGACAAGAGTGATATGAAGTACTTTATTTTAAAAGACGAGTTTTCAGCCTGTGGCAGATGTGACTTGTAGTGCAAAAGTCATCTCCCCACTGAGAAGCCATGGGGAGTTAGGCTGAGATGGGTGCAGCATGACCTCAGGGTGGGTACAGCACTGCAGCAGACTGTCCAGGGATGTGGGGGGTGGGGGTGATGTGTTTGTGTGTTTCTCATAGCTGAATGTGCACTTGCCTACAGCTCAGCTTGTTTAAAGGTGAGAAGTAAATAGCGTTTTTTGCCTAAGTCTTTTTCTTGGCGGATCCATTTTTTTCTTCCTTCCGGTTGTCCGTACACAGATCTCCGTATTTGCAATCATGCAGATTTTGGAAATAAACCCAAATCCCTAGGTATTTTGCCTGACTGCAAAGAAATTACTATCTCTGAATTTAAAATAAGGAGGGGAAATATAGGCACACAACTGATATTTACATTTGATTTAAAGAATCAGTTTTCCAACAAATACAAAGGTGTGCAATTGATTCATTAAATTAGAAAGATTGCATCAAAGTGAGTGTGCGGCTTTCCCAGCCTTCATTTGACGTTTACAAGCAAGCACTTCGCTAGCTGAAAATGAGAGCAACACTTTTCAATTGTTCCTTTTGGGAAATAGATGCAAAGTACAATAAAAAGTGGGACTTTTGTTACAGTTCATAGAAGTAGAGAACCAAATGCAGAGAGGAGAGCAGGCAGGCAAGAGTATATTTTAGAACAAAGATTTATTAACAAAAGAGTCAGGGCCAAAACAGAGATCCAAAAGTAATAACTGAAGACTCAGGGAAAACACAAAGTCCAAAACACAAAAACAGAAAGACAAAAAGGGAAAAACTCCCAGGGAAACAAAGACCTCATGTTGAGCAAAATGACTGGAACAGGTGACCGGCAAGCACGCACAACAACACACAAAAGCCTCTGACTAGAGACGAAGGAAGCACAGACACTAAATACACTGGGTAACAAGAGACAGGTGACACAAGGGCTGGTAAACAGGTGAGAAACATTAGGCAATCGCAGAGGCAGGAAAGACCACAAAAGCAAGCCAGACGCAAAGCAGAAAAGCTAGACTGTCAAAATAAAATAGGAATCCGAACAGACACTCACTGGAAGACACAAGACAGGAAGTACACTTAGGTGACAAGGGAGGACACATGGAGAATAACAGAAAACAGGAAACAAAATCAGAAACCATAACAACTTCATAATTGCAGCTGTATTGAACTCTTCCTGACTAAAGTGCAAAGGTAGAACCGGTCCGTGGTCAGTCTGGAAATGAATAAGCAGAGCAACCAGCCTTGTAGCATATTATTCTTCATTTATCACACATCGATTGTATTTTAAGAGTTACTGACAATGCAATCTTTGTGATGAATGCCTTTTTGTGATATAATGAATGCTTGCTTGCCTCCAGAATTCCTCTAATAATGCCAAGTGACATATTCTTAAAGGGGAAAAATAGTTGTTTGCAATCAAATTGCCCAATTCTTTTTGATCTTGAGTAAAGAGTCAGGTGTTAGCAGCTTTTCTTTTTGGGGGTCATAAGCTGCAAACGTTTGGAACAAATGTAGATGACCAAGCACATATAATCATGTATAATTACTACTACAAGATGTATTTTTTTGTCCCTAGATTTATGGGAAATTATGTGCATTTCTTATTATTTTTTTAATTCTTTGTCAAATTTCCCCAAACAGCCATTGGGGCCTCATTGGCATACAGACACTGTATTTGTATAAATATTACATTTTACTGCATGCTTGCTGAACTAATGCCTTGCCTCAGAGGAATAGTTCAGTAAAAAAAAAAACGATAAATGAATTTAAAAAAAAACTTTTAAGCTTAAGTCACAGGGAATGCTGCAGCTTGGCTGGCTGAGGGAAAAGTCATTGTGGGAATTTAGAATATTTTTAAGTGCATTGATTTAGTTTCTGCTCCATAAGATGGATGGATGGATGGCGGTTTGATATGTTATAGAAGAGTTAGCTTGTGACTGCAAACGTTTGGGGAAAGTGAGTGAACAATGAAACGGGACAAGTTGGAATAAAAGTGCATGAAGGCTCACTGTTCACAAGTTGGAATCACAGTAAAGATAAAACCAAAGTGGCAGAAGAATAAGATGAATGCACCAAGCCTTCTTCAATGTCAATCATATACTGCTAATTTAAGGACAAATCTAGGACAAATGAATCATAAAGAATTAATGTATAGAGGATCTTCTGTAATTGCCACAACGTATTGTCTCCTCTGTAAATGTGACACTAGGGGGGGCTGTCGCTCCTTCTTATCCTCTTGTAGAGGCCGTGGAGTCTGACAGACAGACGGACAGGCAGTGAGGCGCACCTATCTCCGTCTCCGGAAATCCTCCCAGTCCTCCGCCGACGGACTGATTTGCAATTCAATAAGTCACAATGTCATCTCTTTAGCTTTTACACATTTAGCTGACAAAGGGAACCTGGCAGGCTGCCTCATGAAATATCGTCTCGGACTCAAATAAGACCTTAATGTTCTCTCTCTCTCTCTCTCTCTCTCTCTCTCGCTCTCTCTGTCTCTCGCTCTCCATCTCTCTCTCCATCTCTCTCTCTCTCTCTCCATCTCTCTCTCTCCATCTCTCTCTCTCTCTCTCTCTCTCTCTCTCTCTCTCCATCTCTCTCTCTCTCTCTCTCTCTCTCTCTCTCTCTCTCTCTCTCTCTCTCTCTCTCCCTCTCTCGAAAGTGAATGAGTTTTATGACAAGGTGTCCGGTGTATCACATTTTGCTGTTGTACAAGCTGTCACATATCACTGGAAGCGGATGTGGTGTGTGCGCGCGCGGTTTTGGCGTATAGGCCTACATGAGAGCTCGTGCGAAGGTGGCGTCTATCGATTACAGAGTGAACAGGTGTAGCGTGTGTCTTTATATTAATAATGCAGAGAGGGGCTTTAAAATGAGAAACAGCACACACACACTGACCCCAACATAGAGCAAATACAGTAGGCCTTTCTTATGGGATAGCGTACTTTAAACGTGCTCAAAAAGCAGCAGTGCGCAGGGATATCCCTTTTTAACTTTTTTTTTTTCTCCACAGATGGATTTACAGGTATTTTAGTTTCAATTGTTGGCTTTGAATGTCTATGGCACAGCCTTTTATGTTGTATTTTAGTTTTTTACTCGTTTATTCATTTTGAAAATACATGTTTTAATAGTCCTTATGCTGTGGGTACTGATGTTTTGGGGGCCCCTCCAAAATTAAATGAATGAATAAAAGAAAAAAAATGACATGAATGAATAAAAGAAGAACAATAATAAGGTCTGAACCATATTAATTCATCTTAAATTTTGAAAGAGATTAAATTAGCCTAAATAAATTCATACACCATCCATTGGCTGCAAACTGTCACTGAAATCCCCAAATCCCGCCCTCAGCCCCACAGTCTCCGCTGGCCCTCCTCCTCTTCCTCCTCTGCCGGCTGGTGGAAACGACAGACCTCCTCCTCTTCTGTCCTCTCCTCCCTCCATCCCGCCGACGAGTGTATACAGCCTCTCAAGTTGAACCCAGACACACACATAACACGCACAGCAAGAGGAGGATAGACAGAGGGAGGAAGGAAAGGGAGAGCGGACGGAGCTGCTGCCGGGCGAGCGGAATTTGGATTTTATTCACGAACCTTTAAGTGACAGAGTTTTCTTCGGCGTTGCTGTTTCTAAACTGCTTATTGAGTGGACTTTTTATTTCGTTGGATGACTTCTTCGTCCACTCTGTTGGTTCTTTTTAAACTTTGGAAGAAAGAAAAGTGTGATTAAGGAAGAGACATTGAGGTTTGCTCAGCTTTAGCTGTCCCGTTTGGATAAATGTAGCGGAGCGCACCGGTGGAAAAGCTCACAACGGGGGAAAACGGACTCATTCCTCGGCTCTGTCTTGAATGAGACAAACCGGAGACTTTTTGTGGGGTGGGGAGAATTAAACAAGAAGCTAGCCTACACTGGAACTGCCCATCGGGGGTTTTCTTTTTTTTATCACTGACTCCAGAAGGATTTATAGTTTACTCCAATGTGCGCGCTGTCGTAAGTCAAGCACAGCGGGAGCGCAGTTTGGTCAAATTGAGATTCTTGATGGCACCGATGCGGTAGTGATCTGTCTGGGGGGAAGAGGAAAACGATAATAAAAAAAGATCCCCCTGTCCTTTTGTCCATTTTCTGAACAGTTTTACCGAGTAGCGATGGACACGGTCTGGAGAAGGCGAGGCGCGCTGGTGGGATGCCACCTCTGGAAGACGGTGCTTCTTCTTTTCCTGTGGAAAGGTAAGAGATGCAGATACATGCGAAAACTTGTCAACCAGTTTGAAACGTTGTCGTTTTATTTTTTTGGGGGGGTGGGGCTGGAAATCGGGAATGTAACATCCCACTATCAGTATTTTTTGTTTTAACTTTGTGTAGGCACCATGGGTTAATGCATCATCTGCAGCCTGTTCTAATTGTTGGTATGTTTTCCTTGGCTTTAATGGGGCTTCAATGTACGATTTGGAGGTGAGTGATGTTAGACAGGCATGTCGATGAAAGGAAACTCGACTCAAAACTCAGTTTACCCACATGACCATCCTCACAGAGATCAACGTGACAGTATCCATCACTAAACGGTGTTTAACTCAAACAAGTTGCATGGAGTCATGACGCTTTCCGAAATGATCAGAGGTTTTCCATATAGTGATCCCAGACTGGAGGTTATGTCTGCCAACATGTTAACACTCTGGGAATTTAAATGAAGCAAGTTTACTTTTTTTGGCCAAATGACGATCGATTAGCACTTATTCACCTTGACACCTCCTTTCCGTGCGTGTGTGTGGAATAATAAGTAATTGACTGAGCCGAAGCGTCAAATGTCACAAGCATACTAACTGGTGCCCTGAGACACCCGAACCCCGGTTAGTCGGCTGCTGACCGAGCCGTGTGCCCGTTTTAAGTCCTCGGAGAAGACTGAGCCGAGCTGGCAGCGTGTGTCCTGTAAAAAAATAAAGAAATAACTTAAGTTGTCGTATTCAAATTTGGGAAAGAAAACGAACGCCGGACTGACTGGCTACGAGCTTTTGCGCTCGTCTCATGGAAGAGGTGATCTGAAGGGTTTTTCTTATATGAGGTCCTTTTTTTAAATCGAAGGATGATCGGCTGTCCACACACACACACACACACACACACACACACACACACACACACACACACACACACACACACACACACACACACACACACACTCAAGCATTAGTGAACTGAAATAAAAACTTCGCACAAGGAGCCCGACCCGTCTCTTAATAGAAGTGAAAAGAGTATTTCTTAGTCTACAAAATGCACACATCATAGACAGAAACAGGAATAGAGCGGTAAAGACCCCACCTATGTCCGCCTAGGTATGTATGTAAAGCAATGATTTCATTATTAACTTTTAAAATGGCTTTCATATTAATTGGACTTACGGTAAGTGACTTTAAAAAACAGCCGGTCTTTTAGGCTCAACTGAAACTGTTAGAAGATAATATTATTCAGAGTCTGCGCACACGGCAATTCACTGTCATTCTCCAAAACGCTAAACGGGGATGAGATATTCTGAATTCTGCTCGGGCAACACAACCACCCACTTATTTCAGAGAAAAAGAAAAAACCGAAAAAGAAGAAGCAGCATAAGCTGAAGAAGGCTGGCAGATATTTTGTGTTTCGAGCCCTCTGAGCGCGCGCCTGTAACGCCTCCGTTTTCCACACACATGACAGATCATTCAGCATTAGTATCACATTCCCCTGAGTGTATTCTGTGTCTGTGCGCGCGCTTCGATGCGCGTGTGTTTTAATCGGCTCCGGTCACTCACGGCTCACTGAACAGTTGCTGCGCTGTTGTGGCCGTCGCCTCTTCTCCTGACACCGCCTCTCCTCCTCATCACATGGGATGAGATCCAAAAGACAAGAGTTTTGGCCCCGTGACTGTCTGTACCTTATGTCTGACAGTGCATATTGTTCCTTGACTGCTGTTTAGTAGCTCCCTTGGTAGTTAGGATGGCCAGTAGTGTGTGTGTGTGTGTGTGTGTCTCGCTCTCTCTCTTCTTTCTTTTACTTTCTTTCTTTCTTGCCGGTGTGGTGTTTCAGTGTTCATGCGTTTGCGTTTATATGGTGTAGTCACACAGGCCTTTAGTCACCTGTGATTGTGTGTATGCAGCTGTAATACTTTTGCATTGTGTATTGAATTCTCCACTCCATTTCTGACTCCAGCCACAGAAAAACACCACCTTTTAAAACCTATTGCTCAGTTGAAATGTACAAGTTTTTTTTTTGTTCTTAGTACTCATGTCACTGTACCTCTCTGATCAAAGACTTGCCTTCATCTCCCCAGTAGTTACCATTTGTTTTAATGTCTCAGTATTCTATTTTCATGTCACTCCATTTCATTGCAATTGCATTCCTCTGTTAAGTCATCATTCAGGTCGTCTCCAGGTTATAATTGTTTTGTTTAAATGCTGTGTGTGTGTATATCTTTTTACTTAGTTACATAGTTTGTAAAAAACAAACAAATGTATAACCAATATGATGTTATTGGATCTTTTCATACTCAAATATCAATATTTATGGGCCCAGTGCTACTGTATACTCTACAGCATGGCCAAGAACAAAAACTAGTTTCTGATTGGCTGGCTGGTGTTATTTAAAATCAGGAAATCCCAACAGTCCCACTCAACATTTTCACTGACATTAAAAATTGGAGCACAAGCATCTTCCTGATTTTAAAGTGAGCTACTAAACAATGAGATGTTCTCAAGCTCACTTTAACGCCTTTACTTTTATTGAGTTTTCCTTTTTTAATGTGTGGAATAGCCATGTCAAAGATTGTCCTTTGTGTCAAAAGCTGGGAAGAAAAATATGTGTGTGTGTGTGTGTGTGTGTGTCTCTTCTGCCTGCCTACTTGAGCGTGTTTTGCATTACACTGCTAACCTGTTGCACAATGTCAGCACTATGCACCATTACTCATGCAATATAGAACATTAATAATTACTGATGTAAAATCACTGACACACACACACACAATGGTAGTCTCTCACCCTGTCCTTTCTATACATTGCTTTTCCCCGCTCTTTGTTTCTGGCACATGTGCACACATACGCATACAGAGAGAAAGACTGAGCTTATTCTCTGACAGAGAAGTAATAGAGGATTTTGAATCAGACAAGGAACATTTCTGAGATGGAAAATGGGAACTTATTACTCCTGAGTGCAAGGGAGAAGTTGTAGGGGGGGGCGGGGGCATGGCTGCTAAACATCATGGTGTTAGAAAATAATACTCCTTCAGTGTGATCCTTTTTTCTTTCTTTCTGTGTCGCTGGTGACTGGGAGAGGTTAGAGCACAGAGAGACACAGCAGAGTGAATGTAAATGGACTGTTCTTATATAGTGCTGTTCTAGTCTCAAGACACAACGACTACTCAAAGCGCTTTTACATAGTACAGGAACCATTCACCATTCACAAACATTCATACACTGTGGCCGAGGCTGCGGTACAAGGTGCCACCTGCTCATCAGATAATCCCTCACACAATGGCACAGCATCAGAAGGTTCAGTGTCTTGCTCAAGGACACTTTGACATGGTACTTGAACCACCAACCTTCCGATTGGCAGGCAACCGCTTTACCACTGAGCCCCGAGTGGGTCACAGAGAGACTGAAAAACAAATTTGGTGTACTGGAAGAAGTAGACATGAGTCAGTCTTTACGAAATTCTTTGCTTTTTACAGTATTGACTTTGTGTATCTTATATGATATTTCGATGTGACTGCAAGGTTGCCTGTTTGGGAAAGCAGAAGAGAAATGTATTGCTCTCTTTCGAAATGTTGTTGGTGCTCCTGAATCTGAAAAAAAAATTAATTAAAAACACAGCTGCTCTGCTTCAATACTGTGGGTGAAATGGATAGATGTACTATCAGGCTGCACTGTTATCCCATTTTAATCAATAAATGGATACTGGACTGGAATATTACATTATTCCCTATATCACTCTGTTGTGGCAGTTGGTATATAGGTACTTAAAGGCAGGGTTGGTAACATTTTCCAATAAACACTTTTTTATATATTGTTTGAAATGGTCTTTACACCCCAACAGTATAAATAAAAAGATCACTCATCTGTAGCTGCTGTAATCCTGTAAAAGTGACCACAATCACTGCCTCGCGGTCCACATGGAAAGAACCAATGAAATGCCCTCTTCCCATGTTCAGATTTGTAGTGCCAAATGGGAATCAAACAGAAAATTTCAAATCCAAAACATTTACACATACCCCCGGTAAATGTGTTTTTGTTCAAGGTTCCATTAATTAATTGTTTTGTTTTCTGAGTTGCCAGCAGAGCCGTCATGCATCCACAATTTCTTCACCTTCTATCAGCTGCGGCTATAGCTTTCATTACAGTAGGCCACTAATGTCCAACACCATGTTTAAAAAATAGATTGATTTTTGTCAGCTGGCATTTCTAAGCGGTTTTAATCCTGACATTTTTCCACTGTTAAAAGAAAGCAATAGTCTTAGTGTATATGCTGGTATACAGCTGGAACACAGGTCTCGTAAGTTATAGTTTTGAACCTGAATATATTACTAATTTTATGTATTTAGTTAACTAGCCCATTTAGGAAACCCAGGAAAATATTTGCATATATGTTGCATTATGTTTTTCCTTGTTATTTTCCTACTTTACAATAGGAACCTGAATTCTTTCTCCATAGAAATGATTGGTTTCCCCTGCCACTTGATGGTTACAGAAAGTGTATGCACAGCCGCATACACAAGACTACTAAAAACGCACCGACACGCACAAACGAACTAAAGGAGCTGGATGATAGGGGAAAAGAATAGTCTCTTATCGTCATAAGGAGACCAACTCTTCTTGTCATCACATACAGGCGGAGGAAGCAACGGAGATGGAGAGATTGAAGAGAGAGATTTTCTCTTCCCTTGAGAGTGTATTCATTCTGTGTCCCTTCTTCTATATCAGTAAATCTCATCTAGAAGGATACGGTTTTCTTCAGAGCCTAGACATATTTGCTCTGACGCACACACTCACACGCGTAAACACAAACATACATGTTCTCTTTCTGGTGTACACATGACCGACGCAACAAAAGAATGTATTACTAGTGAGCCACAATGTGTAATCATACTCAAAATATTGTTGCTAAGGGTTAGTAAAAGGTTGGTAAAATGTCTGAATCTAACTCAAATTATAAGATAAAAATGATTTCCTATTTTCTAGGGAATTTGGTAATATTGTAGGAGTAAAGAAAGTTGACTCATAACCTCCAAAAAAAACTAGTTTTTCTGTCATGCTTTTATCTACGTATGCACAATATTATCATTCTTCAGCTCTCTGTTGTAAAAAAAAAAAACTAAATTCTTATTGGCATGTGTGTCTAGGCTTGTGAATTCAAACTGTGAATTCAAGTGTGTTTGTGTTTTATACCATTGTGAGTATCATATTCAACAGGCAGAGATCAGTTAGAGGACATTTGATAAAGTGAGGTCAGATTGGCCACTCGTCAATTCTTAAAATGATTTATTTAGTGTTGGGACTAAAATAGGAATTAAGGGTTCAGTTTGCTTCAGAAGAACTGTCATATGCCTCGTCCTCCGATCTCGTCTGAAGGCAATCGTGTTTATACCAGTTTCAAACAGCTACACTTGAAGGTGAAGCGGAAAGCCTGCTATCAAAGCCTCCTGGATGTATCACTGCCTGCCTCCCTGAGAATTCCCTTTTTTGCGTGTCTTGGTACTTGAAATGCATTACACACATGGGTGATAACAACACACACTTTTGGACAGACTTTTTTTTTCCCAAGGCATTAGTGAAGTTTCACACACACAATAATTTGACCAGAGTAGTTTGAAGAACATGATAAAACACGCTCTTACATTCTTTTGAATGGCTCCAGTTTGCCGGTGTAGAGAGGGTGCCAAAGCAGAGGCTCAGGCAGAAGAACACGACTCATCCGTCAAAGTTTAACCTGGCTCAACTTTTGCTGCAAAGCGATGGCTATGTGATTTGCTGGCCAGTCAAATAAATGCAAAAGCACATTCCTGGCAGACTACTTTCTAACACAAATGGCATATTTCGATTGTGTACCTCGCAATCGTCTGAACGCCTGTTAATCTGACCATTGATACATTTGACGCATGCTGAGATCTTTTAAGATTAGAGTTTGGGGTTACACTTTACTTGAAGGTATCTACATAAGAGTGACATGACATTGTCATGAACGTGTCAAACATTATAAACGAGTGATAAACATTTATGACATAAAGGTTCTTTTAGCATGTGTCATTCAGTTTTAAAAAGTTGGGGTTCATGTGTCATGACTGTGTAATGTTATCTTGACAGTGTCATTCTGACAATGTTGTTGTCATTACTTAAAATTCCTCATGGAGGCGACAGAAACTACGCGCTATAGCTTCAACGAAAGTGCACAAGTTTAAGATTTGAGGGGGAGAGTGACGCAGTAACATCTCCATAATATTTTTCACTTAATTTCATGAAGATATCTGCACTTTTTACATGTTAGGCATCTGTTCTGTTTGTTGATTTGTTGAATTTTTATCCGCATTAGTGTATTCTGGTCTGCTGTTTACACCTCAGCTATTAATAGAATCTACAGGCAGTTGCTTAAACTCCACTGATTAGTCTGAATACTTGCGAATAGTCTAACTTCCTCTTCACAAGCCTGTGTGTCTCTGAGCCTGCATTTCTCTATATACTCTGTGACCATGACCACGGCTGGGATTCAAAGCCTGTCGAGAGGTTTAAGGGTCTTGTTAATGAGCAAGTCATTTCCCCTCAGATTAGCATGAATAGCCTGACTAATTTTGTGTGTGACTGCTACTGTAGGTCTAGGAGTCATGTCTAGGGGTTTAAGGTTGAGCTAATCGGCAACATATTTCCGCGTGCGTGCGTCTGTCTCAGAGCAGCCTTACAATGGATTAACATTAGCTTTATTTTTTCTCGTTGAATTTTGATTGTAATATATCGGTATCTTGTATGTTATGGATATTTCGATGTGACCGCAAGGTTGCCTGTTTGGGAAAGCAGAAGAGAAATATATTTCTCTTTTGAAAACTATTGTTGGTGCTTCTGAATCTTAAAAAAATGTAATTAAAAACGCAGCTGCTCTGCTACAATAGTGTTATCCCATTTTATTCAAATGAATACTGGCCTTTATATATATATATATATATATATATATATATATATATATATATATATATATATATATACTTATATGAATAAAGTAAAGCTATCAAATAGATAATTACAACGTACAATAGGCAAGTAGGAGAAAATGCAAATACTCCATTAAAAGTACCTTACAGTTGTATTGAAGTACGGCATTGTTGTAAAATGTTTGTAAAGCACTTGAAAAAGAAATTCACTAATGTTGTCCAAAGGGAATTGTCAATTAGTGTGGTTAAAATTCACTATTTACATTATTAATAGTACTTGATTTACAGCAAGGCTCAACACTATTGCCGACATGTTTCTATTTGTCAGCTTCTCGGACACACTGCTGTCCTTGCTGATCCTCACCTGTTGGGACATAGATGTTGTCCGTTCCGTCTCCGGCTCTGACCACGGGAACAGAGACGGGACAGCACCTAGCTTCAACGCAGCGTCATAACTCCTGTAAATAATAATCTCTCAAATGTATCTGTCTCTGCAGTCATCTCAACCATCACATAAAGCAATAAAATCATTTTTTTTCCTGTGAAGAATGTTTGGTGAATTCTTAAAAAAAACGAAACCCCTAAAACTAAATGTTGCGTTAAAATGCGTTGTAACTTGTGTTACTGAGATTGTAACAAGTATAGTATTACCGAAATTCAATAAGTTATGCGTTAGTAATGTTATATTACTGTGTTACAGCAAAAAGGAATACGTTACTGTAAATGCGTTACTTTTGTAACGCGTTACTCCCAACACTGCTCGCGCTCACCATCCACTCAAAACGTAACGTTACTACTCTTTGGCCGGCTCGCAAGCCCAAACAAGTGTGCGGTGTGCCTGTTTTGTTTCCGGTTTAGCTAGATCCGGTGTGGTGTTGTAGTTTTTTTACAAAGAAAAAAACCTACAAGTTTGCTAGGCCAAAAAGAACGTTAATCTTGCAATTAAAAAAAATGAATTGACGCTGTTAAAAGGGGTTTGCGTTAGCACCGTTAACGCGTTTAATTGACAGCACTAGTAATATTTTACAGTCTATGACCAGAACGTGTGTGGTGTGTGTGTCGTCGACTTTGGATTGAATGTAATTTATCGGTATGACGTGTGTGTCACTATGAAATAGTCTAAAGGCTGAACTACGACTTGATTTTACAATACTTTTTATGGTGTAGTATTTTCTTCTATTACAATATCTGGGAGTATTAATCCATTGTGAGCAATAATGCAATCAATTAAATCCCTTGTTTTTGTTTCTTTTTTTAGCTATTATATATGGTGACTTTGCAACAAAGATATTTCTTAATTCATCCATAAAGAGAAAATGTACTGTACAGTGATTTAGTCTATGTATCAGTAATTTAAGATTATTTGTAATAAGGAAGCATTTATTGTCTCTCTTGAGTTGTGATAGATGCAAAAAAATACAGTTCATGGGCACAAACTGTTTCAAAGTGTGCTATGAATTCTAGGATGAGCACATGATACCTTTTAACTGGAAACCATACTTTTTTTTTTTTATAAAAAAAAAAAGCCTAAATGTTGGCTTAACTCAAGTAGCAGTACAAAAGCGTTAAATACAGTTAAACTAAGCAAAACTTACTCAAGTTGGGAATAATTGGATGAAAGCCTAAGCAGAGTAGCAATAAGTAGAGTAATAATCGGAGTAGATATCTGATTATGCAGTTAACGTAGATAACAGTTTTCAATTCTTGCAGCTATGGACACATTATGGATGGTGAAGCCCTTTTAAAACCATTTAATTTAATTTAACTGAAATTGCCTTCCACTATCCAGTCAATTCTGAAAATTCTGAAAGTCTCTTCTCTCTTTAAGACTCAGCTGCTGCCCAGCTGAGTCTTTTGATTGCTAATTGTTTACTTATGTTCTTTCATCACAACACAATTTATCTCTGACAAACATCTGAGGAGCAATAACAGAGGGTTTAACGGGCCAGTGCTTAGCAGTCACACAAGTCTTCTTTCCTCTTCGCATCCCGTTTCTCCTTAGCCTTTATTGTGACATTTTTGCTCATTTAATCAGTCTCATGTGGTTATCAATCATTCTTACATTTAATCTTTCTATTTCTTTCTGTCTCCCACCAATCTTGCTTTTCTCTCTTTTTTGTCACATTCTTCTTTTTAAAGGAGCATTTTCTGTGCCTGTTACTTTTCTCTACTTCTTGCCATCCTCCATCACTTTATACCCTGCCATCATGTCTCAGACTTCATCACCCTATCTTTCTTTTCCTTTCTCCAAAATGCATCTTTTCTCTCCTTGTGATTTTCTTCCTCCATTCTGAACCCTTTTCCCTCCCACATTTTTTCTCTTCTCGTCTACCATCAATTTTTTCCCACCTGCCATCTTCTTTTTCTCCCCTCATCTCTCCATCTCTGAGCGGTCCTTTTGAGAGTGTGTGTGAGCTGCTCGGTCTAAATGATTTTCTATTACTACCGCCTGTTAACAGCTCTCCATTTGATCAAGCTAATGAAATTGAAAACTTTCATCTCAGCCAAATTGATTTCAAACCTGAAACTACACACGCACACACACGCACACACGTGCACACAGACACACATGCTCGCGTGCACACACACACACACACACACACACACACACACACACACACAGAGATCTTTTGACTCCTGTCCTTGTATGTGTGAGACCATGTATGCAAGCATGTGTGCATGTATTGACCAATATTGAGTATGTCTGTATTTTTGTGCTTGTGCATAAAGGTTTAATTTGAAAACACACTGTTTTGACTTCTTTGTCTGTAAATAGTCGCAGTAAGCAAAAAGACAAATGTTGTATTTATTGGGTTTCCTGATTATATCTAGTGAATGAAAGATTCATTTTTTTCTTTGGGTTTCATTGTGTTATAGTCTGGTTTATTGGTCTTGTCAGCTTTGGGCCTATGAAGTGATATTATAAGTTACCGTTATATTGTGCCAGGAGCAATCATTTAGAATAAACCTCCATCCAGGTTGATATGATGCTTATTCATCATAACTGAGGTAAATAACAAACATATCAGTAAAGAAAAAACAGCACTAACATAGAAGGCTGGGTTGCTGCGGCTGTGCATTGGCCCTAACACTGCCAACTGAATGTGACGGTCTACTAAAGCCAAAATAACACCGGCCAAAGTCAGAGGAATCTTTTGATGACTAACTGACCCTAATTTGTCTAACTTTTTTTCAACATTAAAAAAAGTATTGAGCTTATCAAATAATCTGACCAGGGCGGAAAAAAAGGACTCTGACCAATTTCTGCCGCAATGCTGTTCACACAAGAACTCTCATGCAATTATAGATTCTTACGCCAGACAATGTATATAGTTAAAAGTTAAAGTATAAAAGTTATAAAATGTCAAGCTGTGGAAAAAAAACTGAATAAAATAGGCTAAACATTAAAAAGGCATATAAAGTTCATGAGCAGAAATATCAGACCTCAGGTCAGCATCAGTACTAAACAGAGCATCAAAACATGCAACTGTGTTTCTTTTGGATGAACATAATGACTGCATTTCATGCAAGTTATTTTAAGGGTGTTGATTGTCCTATAGATTTTAAGCCTGTTTAAGAATTGGTAGGACATCTATCCACAAAGTGAATCAAAGATAAAATGAAACAAAAGTATGGCAACATAGAGTAAAAAGGTTGCTGGATAGGTAAAGCCCTTTTTGGCTTAGAGAAGCTCACTGTTACAATCAGAGGCCCACCAGATTGTTCTTTGGATGGAAATGTAATATGTTATGTGCTGGTTAAACACATCAAATGTGTTCAGGTATGTGCATGCACCAATATTTTCATAGGTGTATGTTTATATATCTATTTTTTATTCAGTTCCTTATTTGTGCTTGTTGGAATGTAGTTCAGGGGCAATGGGCTTTGGATATTTGGTTTAGGACAGCTGCAAACACTTTATGGCATTAGATACAGTCTGAGAGTGAGCAGGCAAGAGAGATTGGAAACCGTTAAGAGAGAGTTGCTGAGGAGGACATTAAAAGGCCAGACCAGGCCACGATCTGGGCACTGTGAAAAAATGGGATGGAGAGAGTGAGAGAGAGATGAAAAGAGGATGAAAAAGTAGCAGTGTGAAATGAGACTTTTGGGCAGCGGAGGGAAGAGGGGAAGATTGGAAAGAGATGCGAGAGAGAGAGAGCAAAACAGAAGGAGAAAAAAGGTAGTAAAGGAAGGAGGGAGAGGCAAAGAACACATTATAGGCAAAGAGACGGAAAAGACGGAACTAAGAAAGAACTAAATGAACAGATTCAGAAAACAAAAGCATGAAAAAAATGAGGAAATTTGGTCAAGGAAAAAGCTGGGGAGCGAAGGTTATGGACAGCGAGAGATTTCACATTTTATTCTGTGTTTCTCTTAGCCCGTAGGCCAGCATCACAGTAGAGATTTCCACTATTTACAAAGCTCCCAGTGGCTTCAGGACTCCATCTGCATGCTGAACTCGGCTGTGCTCTGCCCATCAAAGGAAGACGGTGTAAGGATTTTGGGCATCAATCCCTGAGGCCTCCCAGGAGGCCAGGGAGGGGAGGCCGAGATGCTGTACTAGACACTAAGTAATAGAATTCAATTACTGGCAATATCTTGTCCACATGGACCTTTTTGAAATGTACTTTTTGAAACCATAATTATCTGGGATTAGACTTTCTCACTTAAAGCAGTCAAATGATTTGACATCAGCAGACCAGAGCTAATTACAGGCTTGATCGTGCACAAGGATAGGATAGGATTGTATAGCTGCGTTAAGAGTCTGAGAGATAATCTATAAAAAAGGATTTTTCAACCTGAAGTACATACGATTTCCTGTACAAAAACACACTGCATTTAGAACATCCATAGAGCAGCTGAACTTTCGGTTAGTATTTCTTAGTGGATTAAAGGACTGTTTGATCGAATGCACTACACGTTCTTGGAGATGCACAAATTGGCTGAGAAGTGGCTGAAAGAAACTGTACTAGAGTGACTGACGAGACCATTGAGATTTGGCGACACTCTGCTTAAGAAATGGACAACTAAAGCTGCATCTGTTGTAGATCACTGTGGCAGCCTGGTGATTACAGACAGCGACTCATTGAAAGACTGTGCTCGGTGATTACCTCAGAATCACATAGACTGTCCTGTTCAGCATTTGTGGGAAGAACTTCAACCACAAATTTGATCTTTTCCTATTTATTGTGAGTAATGGTCTTATTATTTCTGCCTCTGCAATGCCTTTCATGAATATCAGTAACAATATGAATGTTATCATGATCCACACGCAGTTCTCCTAAATGTATTCAGGTCTAATGAATTGATCGTCATTGATGTTCACGTTAGAAAAACAAACCTCGCTGGACAATTGAGGACGATTTGAGCAATGTCTTTCATGCTGCAGGATTGGATATTTAGCTTTTGTTTGTTTTTTTTTAAACTTTTTTTTACCCTCAGTGTATTCGCTAAACATTTCACTCGTTTACCGATTTATTTTTTCTCCCAGTCTTGAAGTTTGCCTTTTCCATTGTTATCCCTCTTGTTTGTTTGTTTCATCTGTTCAGTGTGATCAGACTTTAACTAAAAATGGATAATTTTTATAATCAGATTATCTCAAGTGAAATGTCGCTTTAACTGTATATACTGTTTTCATATGTGTCGCATAACAATGATTTTAACTAACTTTGGAAAATTATGCACTGGAGTTACACTCACTGGCTCAAAGGGAGAGCTTTTATATCCAACATTTACATTCATATGCTGCTACTACTACTACTACTACTACTTACTTTTTCAATATTTACCCAAGAGCACAATCCTTTCCAAACCCAATTGCTTTGAGTGGCTAACCCTAACTATACTAAAGTTTTAATACAGCTTTAGTTGCTAACCGCAAACAAGGATATTGTAAGAAAACAAATGAAATATATTGTCAGTGAACATTTGGTCTATTGTGGTTTTGAATTGTTTGTTTCAGACAAAAATTGTCTTGTTAAGGGACTGTTCATTTTTTATTTAGGGGCTACTAGAGGACTTTTGGTCTCTTTAGTCAAAAGACCTCAAGAGACCTAAGAGTAGGCTACAATAAAAAAGGTTTTCATGCCTCCCACTAGAAGGGGATCTGATATAATCTGAAATTTAGATAAGAGAAGGGTAACCAATATTTATCATGAATCTGTTTTTATCTAGAATTTTGAAAGTTGCATAGATATGAAATTTTTAAAATTAGGATTATAATAAAATATTGGTTAACCTCTTGTTTCTGAAATCATACATTGAAAACTGCATCAGCATTTAACGTTGACCTTTGTTTAAGCCATATTACATGCGAGTGTTTAATTTTTAGGTCTGTAAGCATCACTGAAGTGTAGCCTACGCCGCCCACACATATAAACATAAAACTGCTTTGTTAGTTCCAGTTGTAGATACAGTCTGAGAGCAAGCAAGAGAGATTGGAGACCGTTAAGAGGGAGTTGCTGAAGAGGACATTAAAAGGGCAGACCTGGCCACGATCTGGGAACTGTGAACAAATGGGATGGAGAGAGTGAGAGAGAGAGAGAGAGAGATGAAAAAGTAGCAGTGTTAAATGAGACTTTTTCAGCAGTTGTCATTAAGACATCTGCTGAAAACAATAATTGTATGCATCTAAATCAAAATCATCTAAAACACCAAAGTACAAAGACACAGTGGACCAGACGCAAGCTTTTAATTTGAAAAGTAGAAGCTCAGTCGGACGGCACCAGCTGGGAGGGCATGAGATGGGAGGTTTCCAGGCTGCACTCAGTACCTGACTCAGCCGAGACTGAAAGCTACATGGAAAAATATGCACCAAGCAAGCCACCAATTTTACTGTTTTTAAGAATACAAAAGTTGGGTGACCCCCTCACCCATCCAGACTAAAAAAAGTTGGGTGACCCTCCCCTCAACAAAGAATAAAAAGACATGACCCTCCCCTATCTTACTCGAGTGGTCCATTACATAAATACATTTTACTATAATTCAAATTTAATGCTGATTACTTATACCATACTGCCTAGTTTTTCAAGAGTGTCTGTATGTGATGGGTTTTAAAAATATAACCTCTTGTCAGTAATTTTAAACTGAAGAATTAGAGTCCCACACTTTGCTCTAGCGGTTCAGTCTGGGCTGACGTCTTCCTTTTTAGAAACAAAGTAAATAAATATTTGTAAGATTGAATATCTTGACTGATCTCCAGGGTAAGCAAATCCAGCTTTTGTGTATTTTGTGCTGGTGTGTAAGCATTTCTTTAATACATTGATGGCCATTACATACCACTCTCTTTAGGAAAAGTACCTTCCTTTACCCAGCTGCTCAAACCGGATTATTTTTACCCCCTCCACCTTTAATGCCTACAACTTATTTGTGATGAAGAGACATGTCCAAAACATATACAGACAGAGCTTACAAACCCAGAGTGACTAAGCACACATTTGACAGAGCCCGGTCACTTGAGTGTGATATTCTTCTTCAAAGGACAACTTCATCGCTCTCTCGTGTATTATTTGTCACCACATACTGTATAGTACACATGCTGAACAAATCAAACAGATAGTTTAAAGTAACTGGGCCAATATTGACAGGGACACTTTGTTGAATAAAGTTTTTCCTGAACCCCTCATTTCTATTAGAAGCGCCCCCACACTTCAAAAGGCATTCATATCTTCCAGCAGATAGCAATTGTATTAGTTTACAAAACCGTTTGGTACTTTTAAGACAGAATACAGAGACCTAACCGAAGTTATCCATCGACTGAATGCATTAAGGTATTCTGGTCTCAATGACTTCATATGTTTTTCGGTAAAACCTTTTTTTCCTTTTCCTATATAGGCTATGTTAATACCATACAAAGTATACAAGAGTGCCAATGTGAAAAGCCCTGACAAAGCCCTACTATGGTCAAAACATGTTGGCTTTCATAATGATTTAGCCACCACAATGAAGGGTTTTTAATATTTCCTCCCTCATTATTATCTTTTCTTAAATTGGAGTGCCTGGATTGCCTTCCTGTTTAAATTGACAGCCATATTCAACTCAAGGCCTTGTAGACCTTCTATGTGGATGTATTTTCAAAGTCCTTCATGGTGTGTGAGTTTGCATGTATGTGTGTTTTTTCCTTGAACAAACTTGCAGTGTGTGTGAAGGAAATGTCTTCAATACATTGACCAGCTCTTTTTCACTTTGAGTAGCCTACTAAGCGTGCATGTTCGTCTATGAATGTGTTGGCAAGTGTTTGTGTGAGTGTGCAATGTGTTTGCTCACCAAATCTGTGTGTGCCTCTGTGTGTTTAAACCAACATCACTGTGTGCTTAGTGGGAGTCTTTTCAGGACTCCACTATTTGTTAAAGAGGGAGGAAGCGATTAGCTGCCCGTTAACAAATCCCCCAGCGAACCCCACTAATGAACCCCGAGGACAGCTCTGGGACGGTCTCGGCATGCCACCACTATTAAACGGGCAAATAAGTGCTCGTTATGCAAACGAGTTAGTTAATCTGCATATCTTTACCTGAGACACTCCCGTTGCACTGACAAATGTTTATCCAAAGGCAGGGAGAGGGGAAGGTTACAGGGACAGAGTTGAACAAGATTACTGTGCAACATAGGATATGTTGGAAGCAGCCGTTTAGAAAAACATTGGATGAGGGGATGGATGATAAAGAGAGGGATGGGAGCTGGAAACCGGACAGAATTTAGGGGAAGAGAAGAAATGTCAATGCTTTGTACTTTGTGTTTACATTTCAGCCGATGTACTGCTTATCTCAGCTCGAGTGATGAGTCAGTTTGTGCAAAGGTAAACACAATCATCCTTGTACAAAGAAATTGTTTCTGGTTGAAAGCATACCCAGATTCCAAAAAGGGACGTTCTGCACAACTTTTAAATTGTGATCACATTTTTGTAATCCTGTGCCTTGTGGAAATGCATATCGGTGGAGCAGGGACGAGTACCCAACAAGTGAGAAATGGTGAAACCATTCAATTTTTGTTTAATTTTCTGTGTTAAAATGCTTTTCTTTTGTGGATTTTGTCATTGTTTCTCTGCTGTATTTCTTGTGGTTTGTGTTATTATATTAAAACAAGACTTAACAGCCTGCAGCCATGCTAGCGGCTCAGTGAGGCATAGCAATGCTTTAGGCTAAATGCTAATGTCAGCAATCCAACGTGCTTACCATGACAATGCTAACATGCCCCCTTTTGTGTAGATATAACAATTACCATGTTTACCCTCCTACTTTAGCATGTTAGCATGGTAACATTTTCTAAGTAGCACTAAACACAAAGTATTGCTGAGGCTGGCGGAAATTACATTATTTTTGCAGGTATTTCGGCATAAATCAAAGTAATGGACACATTCAAATTTTAGCCTGATAATGGCGCTAGATGAATTTAAGGGAATTAGGGGTAACATGAATGTCTGTACAAAAATTTGTGGCAATACATCCAATAGTTGTTGAGATATTTTGACCAAGGTGGTAGACCAACTCCATTTCCAAGCTCTAGAGCCACGTTGCTACCATATTACGGCTAAAAACAAAATATTTGAATATTTTAAAAAAGCCAAACATTTTGTGGAAAAAATGTGAATTATGTGGTTACAAAAAAATCAGTTAAAAAACAAATCACGTAGTTTCACGATTGCACATACCTTCAAGGATCTAATGATGGCAAAGTTGCCCTTTACTACCTCTTGGGATTATATATTTCCTTTTGTTTATTTTTTTTTGTTAAAGATTTTTTTTTGGGTCTTTTCCTTCTTAATTTGATAGTGACAGTGCATAGACAGGTGGGAGACATATGGGGGATGATGTGCTGCAGGTCGGATTCAAACGCCGGGCCACTGCAAAAGACTCAACCTACATGGGGTGCACACTCTTACTAGGTGAGCTAGAGGTCACGGGTGTATTTGTCCTCTTCTCATCATTTAGTCACCTCACATTCTAAATGACAATAAAATGGTTGGGATTTGTGAGGCAACATGTAGGGGTTGCATGACACTCAATCTGCTCTGCAGCACTGTCGTTTATGAGGTTAGACTGAAAATTTCCCTTTTTCTATAGAATTGAACACAAGTCCTGTCCTGTACTGGAAAGACCTATGGTGTGCTGTGAAGCATGAGAGACTTGTTGTGATTGGTTCTTGGCTGAAGTGTGTATCGTCCTGGCAACACTCTCCATGGGTTGATGGGTTTGACCTCTATGTGGCATCGGGGTTCCTGATGGATCACTCGCTACAGCCAACACACTGTACAGATACTGTCTATACTGTTCTGTGAGTGGTGTCTTCTGCTTGTGTGCAGGAAAGTTTTAGACAATGATACGGATGACTGCGTTTTTATTGTCATCAGTCTTTCCTTGCCATCAAGGAATAATCCACATTTCATGAGCATAGAGTGTAAGATAGCATGATATGTGTGTTTGGGAGAGTGAGTTTTGTGTGCGTGCGTGCGTGCGTGCGTACACGCTTGTCTTTGGCTCATTAGTGCAGTGGTTCAGAGGCGATTATTTATTGTTGATGTTGCCCAGCCTGCTGAGTTGTGGCACAGTCAGCAGCGCTCTCCATCTCACGCACGCACGGACGTACACACGCACACAGTCCCCTGTGCTTTGTAAACACACACCCATAAATAGTCATCATACACAACTTTTTATACCTTATCTTAAACCCCTCATGCCAAAAACACCTCCCCATTGCACTCGCTCTCTCCTACCAGTTCTCATACTCACGCTCTGACTTTGTCCCTGTGACCCTGGACGAGTGTTGCCAGAGGCTGCTGCTGAGATTTCTGCGTAGGGGGTTGGAGGGCGGATGGAAAAAGGCTTGGCCAGGGATCACACAACTTTCATCCCTCTATCCATCCGTTCGTCCGGTTGATGAATGAGAGAAAAGTTTCCCCCCTCTTCTTGACAGATGGCTGCGGAGTTTTCGGGGACTGATGAGGAGTTCATTTATAATGAAGCTCCTCTTTGGACTGCATCTCGACAACAACATAATTTATTTTCAAATTGTGCATAAATGCAGTTTTCAAAAGGTGACTATGACTGATCACAGACAAAGCAATTGTCAGACTTTCAATTTTTTCTCTCTTGCATGCCTGCTAAACTACTACTGCATTTAAGCTCTGTCCGCAAGAATAATTGAAAACCTTTCTTCTCACTTTTTCACTGTTCATTTTACAAAGAAAAGTCTGGTAACTAGAACTCATCATTATTGTGTGTGAGAAGTGCAAAGGAAGAAGCTGAAACATGTAATGGAAAACAGTTCCAGCCTACATGTACATAAAAAAACACCAATCACAAAGTCTGCAGAAGCATAGTCATTCTGCAGTAGTCTGCATAATCAGTTTATGAAATGTTAACAGTTGGTTAACAGAACCCCTGATGATGATGATGACCTTTGTTTTTGTATGTATAATTTTGTACTCATTGTCAAATCAAAAGTGACAGATCTTTAGACTGACTGTAACACTATGTAGCAACCTGTGGGATATTTTTTGACTAATGTGGGTGTTCATACTGAAATATGTAAAGAAAAATGACTTTGGTGTTTGGCTAAAGTTTGAGTATTTCAGAGTTGTACGGTCAATTACAGCAGATGATTGAACAATGAGAAGTTATTTATGATGACATGGCATTGCTTTTTAGGATTGAAAATGTATCACAGCAACGATTATTTTATCCTCCCTGTAGAGGCTAAGCCCAAGCTTTAAGCCCCTGAGGTGCTGTTGCACGGGTAGAGTATTTGAGACACTTTTTACCTTTTCATCAATGAAAGTCCAAGTCATATTTGCAGTTAAAACCATTGGTTCCATTTATTTTCATTATATCTTAGTTAGGTTTTCAAACAAATCATTGCTTGTATGTGTGCCTGTGTAGTGTTGTGGTGTTGGTGTGTGGGTGCGCTTGTGGTGAAAAACTGTACGTGCTTCCGGGTTGCAACAGAGGAACCAAAGGTTGGTTCCTATTTATACCAAGGACACTAATAGACTCTTACACTCCCCTTATGCCATACAGGCTACAGAGTTAGTACATGGAATATGCCCTTGCACATATTTGATGAGCCATTGTCACATAGCCAAGTAGCCAAGTTTGACTTTAAGGCAGGAATATCCAGATTTCTTTTCTTTTTGCCAGAACCCTCTTTGTTTGCAACCCCAGTGGCCTAATTGATACAGTATGAATGAGGGACTGAATTTAGTCATGCAGTGCTCATGTCATTGTGAAGTCATATCAAAGCTTTGGCTGAGCTCACGCAAAAATAATTGGTGCTGTAAGGCAATAAAGCAGATTTTCTGCATGTAGGTCTACCAACCTCATAGTATTTTAATTTTTGTACCATATTAAATATGTTGATGAATTATTGAGATATATATGCAATGCTACACCAGCTCAAACAGATATACTGTCTGTGTATCTTGCAGTATCAGTCCACCGTCACAGCGTTATAGCCCGCACAGCTGTTAGCTGCCATTTTGAGAAACAGCTGACATTTGCCGTCTCTCTCCATCAGATATGTTACTGGGCATGGGCCTCTGACATTTCTGACTGTGTGTGTGTGTGTGTGGGTGTGTGTACGCAAGTGTATGTGTGTGTGTCATAAGTAACTTGGGCATGCCCCCTGACATTTTATCGGATGCTAATGGTATTCATTGCCATGGCAGCTGGAAGGGAGGCGGGCATGGCTATCTGTGTGTAAATGGTGCCTGTCGCTAACCTGTAAGTGTGAGCCTGTAAGTGTGAGCCTGTGTGTGTGTTGTCAGGTAGGGGGAGGTTACTGACACACAGTGTTGGATGGAGTCAACATTACGTGTGTGTGTGTGTGTGTGTGTGTGTGTGTGTGTGTGTGTGTGTGTGTGTGTCTTCTGCGGGGCAGGAAGATAAATGTGCCTGCTTTTTTCTGATAAGGACTCCCACCACCACCATTCTATCACTCTACTGTTCTACCTCTCTCTCCTCACCATCCTACCGTTTCCCTTCAATCTGTAACAGTAGCAACACTCTCTCTTTGTGAATCTCTCTCTACCATTGTTCCTGTCTGTATTCTTCAATTTACTGCACTTTGGACATTCCCTCAGACAAATATCCCTTCATTATTTATAGGCTAATGAAACAGACTAATCAAGAAAGAAAAATGTCTTATACTGTATAACTTATACAAGAGATAAATGACCTTAGAACAGAAAACCATAGCAGAAATGTATATGATGTGGATATACTTGTTATAAATATCCACACCATTATTTTTTTATTTAGTTATTTATTAAAATGAGATGAAACACAAGAACTCTAGTAGTTGTAGTAGTACTCCAGTAGGGGACCCCAAACTTCCCTTTCCCGGGCCACATCAACCAGCTGCGACTGGGGGGATCCCGAGGCGTTCCCAGGCCAAATTGGAGATATAATCTCTCCACCTAGTCCTGGGTCTTCCCCGAGGCCTCCTCCCTGCTGGACGTGCCTGGAACACCTTCCTTGGGAGGAGCCCAGGAGGCATCCTTACCAGATGCCCAAACCACCAAAACTGGTGGTTTGGGCATCTGGTAGTGGCTCTACTCCGAGCTCCTCTCAGATGACTGAGCTTCTCACCCTATCTCTAAGGGAGACGCCAGCCACCCTCCTGAGGAAACCCATTTTGACCGCTTGTACCCTGGATCTCGTTCTTTCGGTCATGACCCAGCCTTCATGACCATAGGTGAGGGTAGGAAAGAAAACCGGTAAAACAGGTAGATCGAGAGCTTTGCCTTCTGGCTCAGCTCCCTTTTCATCACAACAGTGCCCCGCTCCATGGTCCACTCACTCGCAAACAAGACCCCAAGTTATTTAAACTCTTTCACTTGGGGGTAAGGACTCACTCCCTACCTGAAGAAAACAATCCATCAGTTTCCTCCTGAGAACCATGGCATCAGATTTAGAGGTGCTGATCCTCATCCCAACCGCTTCACACTCCGACTAGTCCGACTTACTGCCAAGAACCCGGACACAGCTCTCGCTTTGGTCATACAGAAATTGGATGGCCCTGAGAAGGGACCCCCTCACCCCATACTCCTGCAGCACCTCCCACAGTGTCTCCCGGGGGACCCGGTCATATGCCTTCTCCAGATCCACAAAACACATGTAGACTGGTTGGGCATACTCCCAGGCTCCCTCCAAGATCCTTGCGAGAGTGAAGATCTGATCTGTTATTCCATGACCAGGACGGAATCCACATTGTTCCTCTTCAATCCGAGGTTCGACTATTGGCCGAACCCTCCTTTTCCGCTCCTTGGAGCAGACTTTACCAGGGTGGCCGAGAAGTGTGATACCCCTGTAATTGGCACATACCCGCTGGTCCCCCTTTTTGAAGAGGGGAGCCACCACCCCGGTCTGCCCCTCCTGGCACTGTCCCAGACTTCCCTGCAATGTTAAAGAGGCGTGTCAACCAAGACAGCCCCTCCACACCCAGAATTTTCAGAACGGCAGAGGCTGGAGCCCTTCGGGCCAGTCGGTACCTTGCAACTTCCTCTGGAGTCCTTGACCTTTGGCCTAGGGTGCTCTGGTACCACATACACTTATGAGCATCCCTATGTTCGAACATGGTGTTTATTATGGACAATCCATGACTAGCACAGAAGTCCAACAACAGACAATCACTCTGGTTTAGATCAGGGAGGCCGTTCCTCCCAATCACGCCTCTCCAAGTATCTCCATCATCACCCACGTGTGGTTTGAAGTCCCCCAGCAGAACTATGGAGTCCCCTACTGGAGCCCCATGCAGGACTTCATTTAAGGTCTCCAAGAAGGCCGAATACTCCAAACTATTACTTGGTGCATATGCACAGTCCGAGTTTCCCCCCCAATCACCAGCAGGCATAGGGATGCAACCCTCTCGTCCACCGGGGTAAACTCCAACGCAGCGGCGCTCAGCCGGGGGCTTGTGAGTATTCCCACACCCGCCTTGCGCCTCACACCCTGGGAGCAACTCCTGAGTAGGACAGAGTCCAACCCCTATCCAGGAGTATGGTTCCAGAACCGAGACTGTGCGTAGAGGTAAGCCCCACCAGATCTAACTGGTAGCGCTTCACCTCCCGCACAAGTTCTGGCTTCTTCCCCCACAGAGAGCTGACATTCCACGACCCCAGAGCCAGCCTCTGCCACCCGGATCTGGCCCCTGGGGCTTTGACACCCGACCCCATTGGTTCCTCCCACAGGTGGTGGGCCCTTCCTCACTTTTTCATCTCAGGATCTTTGAACCATTCTTTGTCTGGTCCCTCTCCTGAGACCTCTTTGCCATGGGAGACCCTACCAGGAGCACAAAGCTCCAGACAACAACAGCCCTCAGGTTCATAGGGACACACAAACCTCTCCACCACGGTAAGGTGATGGTTCCCGTAGTACATTCTTCCTGTGTAAATATTTTCACACATATTTTTATATTAAACCTTTAACCCCAAATCTGCCACATGGGAATATAAAGTTTCTACTAACATTAGGCTATAGCGTATGTCAGTAAATAGTAATATAGGCAGGTTGTATAAAACTGAGCTATTTTAGTGTTAACTAACTTAAAAAGTACCTGCCATGGTGAAGTGCTTCACCATCTGGTTTTCTCTGCAGTTGACAGAACATGGCTGTAATTACAATATTGTCACACTTTGCTGATCTCCATAAGGAAAATAATTCTGTTCAGGATCAGCTGTAGTGACGGCTGATAAGGATTTAGTGGGAGATCTCAGTCAGGCAGGTGGGTTTGAACCAAGGCCCTCCATTTTAAAGAAGGTCTTCCTGCTCGCCCTTCCATCCTGTTAATAGCTGTAAATCTGACATACATATAGATAGACCACTGAGGGATTAGCCTGTAAGTGGTGCTCTGCAGGAGAACAGACGCCTGTGGCTCAACGGTCTGATCTCACTCTTTGTACAATCTCCTCTTAGTCATTGTTTGCTCTTTCTTTTTTTATTTTAAATGTTGAACCAAGAAAAGAACTACAAACAATGACTAAAGCCTGTGAAAATACAAGTTGTTGCCAGTGATTAAAACAATCTATCAAATTTCACCTTTCACCTCTTTTCCCTTGTTTACCATCTTCAGTTCACTGCCTCTCTTTGCTGCCTTGTGATATTCTTCCACCTCTCTACTCTGTTGGACATCTGTTCTTTTTCTTCTCATTGCTGGAGGAGAAGAGGATCTCTCCATATCTAGCTCCCCTCTTCCCTCCTCTTTCTCCTGCCCTACATAACATATTCTGTATTTAATTCCCTTTCAGTTTGCTCACTATTTTTCGTTTCTATTCCTTCTCATTTATGTACCATCTCTCACACCAACTCAATTTGTCCTTTTTCCCATCACCTATGAATATCTTCAGAGCTTTTCTTTCTTTCTTTCTTTCTTTCCACCTTTCCACCTTTCTTTGTCCCTTTCAACTGATTATCTAGCTCTATCCCTTTTTGTCTCCTTTTTCCTCTCCCAGCTGGGTGTTTAAGAACTGTTTGCCATCTGATGTTCCTATGAGAGGTAATTAAAGTGTGTGTGTGTGTGTGTGTGTACAGTTTTCTCTATTCTATCTGGAAGATATGTGGGACAACCATCACATACTCACTTCATGAAGAGTTTTTCACGTGACATATTATACCTGAACTACTCATTATCCTTTCAAATTGAGGCGTGTTTATCTGCTAATTTCAGCACTGTTTTTTAGAATATTTTTTTTTGGCATTCTAGGCCTTTAATTGACAGGACAGATGAAGGCATGAAAGGGGAGAGAGAGAGAGCAAGGGAATGACATGCAGCAAAGGGCCACAGGCCGGAGTCAAACCCGGGGCCGCTGCGTCAAGGAGTAAACTTCCTCTATATATGGGTGCCTGCTCTACCAACTGGGCTATCCGGGCACCCAATTTCAGCACACTTCTAAATGCATGGAAGGATATTAATCATTTATAAAAGATGATGTTTTGAAAGCAGCTCTTGACCACATAATCAGCCATTGGAGCTCAATCTGTATCATCTCTCACTCTGAGAACAATAAGATGAGGTGTCAAGATGAAGTCAATTACGTCACCAGATTTATGTTATGTTTAGGTAACATTGTTTTTTTGCAAAACCTAAGTATTAAGGATGTTTTATGGCTCAATGCCATGTTTTCTGCATTGGGCCAAGACGCTTCCTAGAGAATTGCCTCTTTAGTAATACATTAATTACACTGGACTACAAGCATAAACACCTAAAACCACTAACAGTGTAGCAGCAGAATGACTCCAGTAACTCAGATGTAGTTAAGTAAATTGGCTTCAGGCTGCACTTAAGGAACAAACATCAGAGGCTGGATCTATTTCTTATGTTTTGCTGTCATATATTCTTCTATGTCTGCCTGTTTCTATTCATCTCTGCCCCTCCTTGTCTTTGTTTCTTTGTATCTCCCCATCACTGCTGCTCTCTCTTGTCTCCCATTTGTTTTCTCACTTGCTTGTCTTTCTGTCATTAGTTTCATTTCAGCCACACCCACACAGCCTCTCTCCTCATCCATCACTCCCCGGCGCTGTTTTTCTTTCTGAGAGTGTGTGTGTGTGTGTGTGTGTGTGTGTGTGTGTGTCTGTATGTGTCTGTGTGTAAGAGAGAGGGATACTGAGTCAGAGAAAGATAGTGAGACAATGTGTGTCTGTGTTGTGGTTTTTTTTGTGTTTTGTCTGATTCATGGGTGTTTTGTGTTTACTTTGAGATGAGAGTGAGTGAGGAAGAAAAACAGACAATTGTGTGAAGTATGGGTTTCCCTCAGAAGGCTGCTCGATGGACTCGAAATGCAAAATGTATTTTACTTAATTATTTACTACAAGTTGACACAAGTTAACAAGCTAATAAATGAGTGTCTCGCACCCTACTCTAACTCTAATTTTGATTTATCCTGCAATGCTTGAATGAGCATTTTCAGCAGCACTGCACTTCATTTATCCAATTACACATGTTCATAGCTGGGAGCTGCCCAGTACAACCACAGCCTTTGACTGTTCACCACGTAGCAGCTCCAGCGGAGCAAGTGGGGGTTAATTGTTCTCCTGAAGGATTATCCACAGGTAATTGTCAGTTTTCTACATCCAAGCTTTAGAAGTATAACTGATATTTGATATGTTTTCTTGGATACATCATTAAGTAAAAGCAAGCCTCAGTTATTTGGGGGGGTAGAACTACTTGTAAGTTCTGAAATTCCAGAAATTAGTTTTTGTGTTTTCTTCCATTTATTTTAACCATAAACTAAGAGTGATTTTCTAATTAAATGCCATGTTGTAATTACAAGAGATTTCATCTCTCCAGTTTTCATCTTTCCAAAAAGTGACATTTTTTTTCAAAATGCCAAAGTGTCCACTGGGAAATAGAGCAGAGTCCAGGGTTTCTTTTTGCCAAGACAATGTGCTATTCGGTCTCAACCCCAATACAGAACCCAGTGCCAAGTGTTTTATTACTTGCACAAAAAACCACAGAAACAAAAACACAATGCAGTGACCGGAGACTGTGTATGGCAGAGACCCAGGGTGTGTAGGAAAGGCACCTGCAGAGAGAGTGTGGGTTACACTTGTATTGCAACATTTCGATTGCACTTTGAATATGCATGATAAGGATGCCGCTAGAGGCTTTCCCTCACTGCAGAGAGTAACATTCTAGGTTAAAACATTATATTCTTGTGGAATTTTGGTGTATAAATGTTGAGGTTTTAAAGATGCACAAAATAGCGGCAGCCATAAGCCACAATTTATCGAGGCCCAGTTGGAAACAGTTTAAAATAACAAGTGGCATGCATAGATAGAGGAAAAGAAGAAAAGCTGCTAGGAAGGAGGGCAGGAAGGAAAAAAGAGAAAGAAAGGACTGGAATGGATATTTGGATTTAGAAAAGACAGTACAGGCTTGAATACGTAAATGTCAGGGACAGGGAAAAAGCAGAAGAGGAGAGCCGAACAGCAAAGATTGCAGTTTATTGATTGGAGCTTCCAATATTTATTGGCAATGTTTGAGGATTAAATGGCTTTGTATCTACAAGGAGAAAGGGAGGTAAAGCTGCCAACTGTACACATGATATTAGTGTTGGAGGGACAGTGAGAACCGGAGACATAGGATAGAGGAATTGATGTGGTTAAAAATGATTTTTTTTTTTGAAAATTAAAATGAGTAGAGATAGAAAGTGGAGAAAAAAAGGGAATTGTAAGGAGGGAGAGGTTTAGATACAGAGCTGGAGAAAGAAATGGAATAGTGAAAAGATTCAAAGTAATTTAATCTATGATTTGGTATGTCCTTTTTGCTTTATTGCGATTGTTGTTGGTTACATACTGGGATATAAAATCAGTATATATGTGGAGACTTGGTCACAGGAACAGATGGGAACAATGACAGGAAAAAGAACTGTTTTTTTGTTGGCCATCAGACTTCACACGCAGGGATCCTGTCCAAGCTGTTTAAACAATGGTAAGCACCACGGACAGCTCCCGTATCCCTGGCGGTCCCAGGATCAGCACCTTAGACAGCGGTCGTAACACACTTTAGTGTAGAATATTATACATGATTCACTTGAGCCGTACAGGAGTGCAGGTGAGGCTGTTTTAGAGACTGTAGGTTCAGCGAATTAAACTAAATACAACTTTAATGTATTTTAAGATCAGTAATGTTAATTTATGACACCCAGAAGCCTTCAGAAAGATAACTATAAACTGTAAGAAAGGTAAGGGTCCATATCAACTTTAAATCTATGCAATAGGTGGACAGTTAGTCATTAACAGTTTTTTATTTCCTTTTATAATCTGTTTAATGCATTTTATTTCCTTGCGTTTCAGAAACAATCATTAATTCTAGAATTCCTTTCAATTGTGTTGTGGTAGTGGCTGTAAAGCTATGCATATGCTTTGGAATGCAGGAGAGCAATTATGATGGTAGACAAATTGATGCTAATATAAAGTGAATTAGGGTTAAGTGTGGCATGCAATTTGTTTCCTGGTTGCATAATACACAACATCTTTCTTTTTAAAGATGATGGAGGTAGAATTGTGAAGATCTAGGATTTAGCCAAAGAATTTAAACATCAACAACTTCTCAGTCCTCTCATCCACAAGGGAGAATAACTGTTTGCCTGAGCAGTAATCGACACGCAGTTAGATTCTCTCTCTCTCTCTCTCTCTCTCTCTCTCTCTCTCTCTCTCTCTCTCTCTCTCTCTCTCTCTCTCTCTCTCTCTCGCTCTCTTCCTCCCTCGCTCTCGCTCGCTCGCTCTGTCTTGGGAATGATGAGACTGATTCAAAGCTAAAACACAGCCTGCTTCTTTTCAGTATATCAATTACATTTGTACTTTTTTATACAGCAACTGATGAATCAACAGGCTTTGAACGTTTTTTCAAGTTTTCTACCTGCGTTTCCTTTTCATCATTCGGAAGCAGTATTTGACTTACTTAAGAGGTACTTCTGCATATTTGCCCTTGCTTTGCTTTCTTTGTGAACTGCAATTTAAAAATGCTCGCTGTCTGTTAGAATTGCAACAATATGTTCTTCAAACCACATTATTATTATTATTATATTATTTAGTTGGCATGAAGGTGCAAATCTATTAATGAATGTCAGTTTTTGATAGTTATTTGCTAAGGTATCTTAAACTGCAGGAGGAAGCAACTAAAAACAAACAGATAAGGATAAAATGAAGAGAGCAAATGGAAGAAGGAATGTGAGCAACGAGAGGAAAGGAGAATGAGATTAAGTGAGAGAGAAACAAATCCAACGATACACTCAAGAATAGTGTGAGTGATATTAGCCTGGGTGAAAGTAAGGACAAGTACTTTTTCTTTCTACCCTTGTGTCGTTTACTTGGCAGAGCAGCTCCTCAGATTGTTTCAGCTTGGCAGTATCACTTTGTACTCACCCTCTCTTTTTCACTCTCTCTCTCTCTCCAAGTTAATGTGAAAAAATAAACGAGCACTTAGTGGTGAAAATGTATGACCAGGGTTGCGTTCTGTTTCTGTGCATAGAAAGAGTTTGGTGCCAGTAGAAATAGCATTGCATAATACTTTTTATTTTATTTTATCAATATCACTTTGTGTGAGTTTGTAGAAGTCAGCTGTTAGCTACCGTTCAAAATGAGTTCAGCTGACCCATGATTTTAGTTATCATTTCAGTTATAATTCAGTTTAATGCATGAAATAAAAATGCTAGATTGAACTATAGTGCTCACTTTAATTTTTGGAATTTACCTTGAAATGGTTCGAAGTGAACACGGAACATTCAAAATCATTTCACGCAAATGTTTTTTTTTTTTAATCAACTGCTCTCCACTCTATAAACATAATGATTTCCCTATCATAAAGGGGAATCAAGAAAGATGGGACCAAAAACCGCTAATCACAATGGCTGTGACTCTTGCCCTGGCTGCTTACTGGTATATGAAGTTGTGCTATCTATTCACTTGCATGTCACACTATTTGCACTGCATTACATTTGGAAGTTAAGTGATCAAAGCCATGGAGGTAACACAAGGTGAAATGTTGCCTGACAACACTGTAGTTGTAGAGGAAGATGACTGCAGACTTTGTACCTGTATTTTCTATTTTTTTTTTTAGCTGGACAATAGTCTTTTTTTGGTATTTCTATACAGTTTTGTGTGTGTGTACTTTTGACCTCTCTAGTGAATAATACATTGTGTCTGTACTCCCTAAGGGGTGGTAAGATCTGTGTGTGTATATGTGTATGTAGTGGTGTACCATCACAGGGCATGCTGCTGAGAGAACAGCTGTCAAGGGAGGGGCAAGGGTAATGATGGCCATGCATCTTTGTGTGTGTTGGTGTCTGCTCATACGTCATTCTTCCATGTCTGTCTGTAAGCTGCTGGGTGCCTCCTACGTGTGTGTACCGTGTGTGTGTGTGTGCTTGCTAGCCTTGAGTCTGACAGTCTGTCAGAAAAGCTTTCTAATTGTGGTTAAAAGATGGCAGGCCAGAGTCAACCAGATTTATCATTCACCTGCTACGCACGCACTCACACACACACAAAAGTAGGGTATTAGCAGGTTTCTTAGCAGTTATCAGACAGGCAGCACACGGGTCTGAGGGGAGTTATATTAAAACACACTCTATGTATGTAAATGACTATGAATACAATTTCAGTGGGTTTCTTTTTTTTAACATAAAAAAGATGAAGGGAGGGAGGTGTAAGCGCAGGGAGAAAAGAGGATGGAGGAAAGAGAAAAAAGGAAAGGGAGGAACGTAAGAAAATGGAGTGCAGGAGAAAAGAACGGATGAAAAGGAAAGAGCTTAGAGGATGATAGAGGACTGGATGGGAATTAAAAGGGAAAGGAAAGAGTGCGGAAGATGTAATAAATAAGGTAAGAGTAAGAAAAAGTGAAAGAGGAAAATCAAGCAGAGAGAGTTACAAAATAGGAAGCCAAAGATGAGAGAGGAATGAGAAGCAGAGACCAAAGTAAAGAAAAATAATAAAACAGAGGGAGAAGAAAGAAAAGGAAGGCAGCCGAAGGAGAGAGAGTTTGTTCATCTGTGTTGGCAGCCTGACAGCCCACTGAATAAAAAGACTTTCTAACCCATTCTTTCACTCTTTCTTCCTCCCTCCCTCCTTCCGTTTCACTGATTTCATCCTGTTCTGTTTTGGGCCTGTTGCTTTGTTTGTGTGTTTATGTCTGCTTGTATCTGTGTTTGTGGGGCCTGTTCATGTATTATTTGTGTATTTTCATTTGTATTTTCATGAGGGTTTATGCATGCATGTTTTCTTGGTGTGTATTGAATATTGATACACTAGTGGAAGCATGTTTAAAGGTATTTGGAGAGAAGCAACAGAATAACATTTCAGCATCTCAGTCTCTCACTTTTCCCGCATCCAAGTCAAATTCAGTTTCCTGCCTTAAAATGGGTATCTTACACACTCACAGACTGGAACCCATGCATAATCTCACAGTTCCACAGATAGCCAGTTCATGTCAGTGGGTCCTCCCTACACCATGGGTCAAGATTAAAGGATTTTCTCACTGGAGAGTTGCTCATCCCCTGGCAGGGAACAGGAGAGACAGAGAGGTTTATGGAAGAGTTACACAGTGGTAAGATCCACAGGCCTGTCTGGGTAACCTGCTGGGCACAGCTGACTAATGACACTACCTGTCTTTCTTAATCACTGTTAGCATTACAAAGTTACAGTGGAGACAGGAAAGTATGTTTAATGGGGACATCACGACTCAATGTACATAATTACACGTGTTTTTTCACTTTTATCCAAGTTGTATCCGAAAAGGATAATGACAAATACAACAAAGATAAGTCAAGTTATCCACATGAACAAATATTTACTGGTAAAATGTATCAGATTAATTGTCCAGATTTTGAGGTTTTTATCTCTAAGATGTCTTAAAAATGTTTCATAGTAACTGTGAACACTGAAGCAAAGAAATAAGCTGCTGTACAAAAGCACTTAAGGAGGATGCCACAGGTAAGAATGTTCCCTATTTGCCTAAATTAAATGTAGGGTGTCATGGTAGTTCTGCTCTGTTACCATGTTGGGCTGCAAACATGTATACCCCCCCCCCAGCAGCTTTAAAATGATATAGCCAACCTTTGCGTATAGTAACAGAGACATAAGATAGAAATGTAGCGAGAATATTCTCATTGCGCACCTTATTCAAATTATTACAGTTCTTGAGGGATTTACCGGGCAACCTCTTCTCTTCAACTCTCCTTTTCAATACGACATTGTGGATTAAGAGTAAATAAATGGACAACAGTGTGCATTGAAAAAGTGGGAACCTGCCTAGGGAAATGGTGCAAGGGGAGAACATGATAACTGAAGGTGAGCATGGAGAGATCTCAGCAAAGGAGCGGAAGAGGAGTGAAGTGAAGAGAAGAGTGACAGAAGGGAAAGGAAGAGGAAAATGTGGCAATGTCAGGGACAGAGGGGATGCCCTGAGGTTGAAAAGAGTGTGAGTGTCTGTGTGTGATATGGGCTGAAAATGTCTGTCAAAAAGTTTTAAAACATTTTTTTTATTTCCAAGTGTGGGGTTTCAAGTGTTACAGGTTAGTAGCTGGGCATACCAAGGGATTCTGATGCTGTGTGCATGTGCAGTATTCTAGAGTCCGGGAGAGCTGCTGGACAAACCAGTGGACTGTTGTACTCTGCCACTGTGTGTGTGTGTGTTTGTGTGTGTGTTTGTGTGTGTGTGTGTGTGTGTGTGTGTGTGTGTGTGTGTGTGTGTGTGTGAGTGTGAGACAGACAGCACTGTAGGGCATCACCTTGGCAGAGGTATTAAATCTTTTTCATCCTCTTCACTGGCTGTGGGGAGGACCAGGAGACAGATTTACTCACAGAGATGCACACACATAAGCACACACACATGCACATACAGTAACTGTTTTGTAGAACACACACTCATGCTAAAACAGACATTTTGCATACTATGAGACATAGACACATAGACATTCACATGCCCAGTCGAATTTCTACAGTCACACACAGAGCGACAATGTCTAACAGTCTGTTGGTTTCTAACTTAACATGCTCCCTGGGCTGTCACTATGTCAATGAATCCTCCCCACTGACTCACACAGCCAATAAGTACAATCCAACCTGGCATGTGCTACATATGCAATATAAGCTGGGACATCGGTATCTGGTGGAAAAATGTCTCTCTCAAATTTTTGTTTGGTTCTCCTTCAGATTGGATCAAACTGTCCTGTGGTTATTTGTGCTCATAAGTGTTGTAATCAGCGGATTGACAGAAACCCCACATTTTACTGAATGCTGGCTGAGTTTACTACTACAATAATTGTGTAAATGTTTTCAGTTTTATTCTTAAGGTGTGAAAAATTATGAGCGATGGTTTGGTATTGTGATTACTGATACTCGACATTGCTCACTGGTATAATAACTTTTTTAGATTTTTTTTTTGTTGACATTTTCATTTATTATGAAGTGACAGTGGATAGACATGAAAGGGAGAGAGAGATGGGGGGATGACATGCAGTAAAGGGCCGCAGGTTGGATTCAAACCCAGGCATCTGCAGGACTCGGCCAACGTGGGGCGAACGTTCTTACTGGGTGAGCTAGAGGCCGCCCTGGAATAATGACTATGGTGTATTCTGTCCCTCAAACACTCAACAGTACAACATGCAAGTTGTGTGTATATGCATACAAGTTTCATAATGCTCACATTTTAGATTTTAAGTCATTTTAAATGCATGTGGACAAATGTTACAGTTTTGTGTATGTGAAACATACTTATAATAGGTTCTACTTTCTTAAATAATGTGGAATTTGGGAATATACTTAGATTGGCTGTGTTTTAAAAAAAAAGTTTGAATCTATTTGGACCACGCACTACCATCAACATGAGTCTGTCAGGGACTGAAAGCCACAGGAGCTCCTCTATGGTTAATAAGGACAGACATGAATATGTGTAACCTGATGGTTGTAACCTGCATTGCTGAAAAGAGAAGCCAACATGCTCATCAAATCCTGTTCCCCCAATGCTGTATCACTTCTTGGATTACTGCCCAGTCCGTTTGTGAGTGACTGTAACATGACATGACAGCGCAAAGAAGCTTAGGGTAAGATTATGTCTCATATTCACACATATCAAGATTATTCACAAATATTCAAAGTCATGTTATCTCTCTACTGGCAGATCATTTTCAAGTTTCGCTTAAAACAAGTTTCTGTATTCTTGTCTTTTCCCTGTGTATTTATCATTTTTGTACTGTACATAAACTGATGTTGTCCTCTTGTCAGCCTGGTTGAGTGGTGGTTGACTCGGGAGGTGTCGCAGGTTACTATATGGCTCACTGAAGTGATAATGAAATGTCATTAAGGGAAACCCTGAATTCCTTTCTGCTCACCTATTAAAAATAAAATAGCATTAAAACAGTGCCTGAGATTGAAACTATCATGTTTCCTGTAAAACAGTCTGTAGGTTTTGAAACTATTATAAAATGCATGCAACACTGAAAATCTGTTAAAGTTGACATTCTGTTTATCCAAAGATCAGTTAGAGGGATCAAGGTTAACACTGCTCTGTTGATACAAATAAGATGGTGTGTGTGACACAGATCACTGAAAAAGTCTTTTTGCTAGTTTTACCATGCATATTAAATTGTGTTTGAAGAGGCAGACATTAAAACTGCCAAGCAATAACTGCTGGATTAAAGCTTTGGATTTAGACGTTTACTGAGGATTATTTTTGTCTTCAGCTAAATATTAGTAAAATTGAGATAAAAGTGCTCATATTTGAACAAACATACTGTACATGCCATCACCAGAGCAACGGTATAATATTAACACAGGCCATCGAAAAATGTGCAAAAAGTGGACACAGACCACACACGCAACTTAAGTCTCTAGGTACGTGTTGAGCCTACCAATTTGAAACGGACACACACACAAACACACTAGCTGAGCTTCCTCCACTTCCTCCTAAACCTAGATGCTGCTGTGTTTGTGTGAACCAGTGTGCTGGTATTATTTGGAGCAGCACTGTAACTGTGTTGCTCTGTTCGAGGGTACCATAAGACTGCATGTCCTTACCAGCAGACAAACAAGAACACACAAAGCCCTGTCAGCACACTTTCAAACTGAAAATGAGATGCCCATCTTACAGGAAAAATTTTACATTTTGGGAAATGTGCTTATTTGCCTTTCTATGAGAATTAGATGGCCAACTTGATGCCACTGATATCTATATGTAAACTATGAACCAAGAGTCAGGAGATGCTTAGCTTAGTATAAAGACAGAAAACCAGGCGACTCAGCTAGCCTGGCTCTGTCCACATGTAACGAATACCCACCAGTCCCTTTAAAGCTCACTATTCAATGTGTTATTTCTTTTTTGATTAATTGATTAATCCATACCAAAACTTAAGTGTAAAAACAAGTTGCTTTTTTGGGGGGGGGGGGGTGCTGGACTATGCTGGTTTCCTAGCAACGTCAGTTATGACAGAAGTCACTGTCCCCGATCAGGACATTCTCTAACACATAACTCCCGTGATCATGTCATGTTCAGGAGACAATCACACATTTACAGTAAAAATTACATGATAGCCTACCTGGCTGGGACGTAATTGATTGGCTAGTTGGCAGATGCTTATTGAACACAAAAACAGACGCATCCTCTTGTTCTCTCCTATTGGTTGGTCTCCTCATGTGTCAGCTTTGCATCTTTGTCTCATTTTCTCTCCCAATTTTGCTAAAATCTTCCTGTTTTCTCTCTATTCCTCTTGCCTGTTTCTTTCCGTCCAACTTTCAGCATGCTAACAGGTGGGGGTGGGGTAGAGAAAGATTAAGAAGTGATTAGAACATCATTGGAGGTAGTTTCTACCTGCTGGGCCTCCTGCTGTGTTGTTAAAGCTGACCTTCTTGTCTCCTCTCTTCTGTAGCTTGTTTCTCTCCTCTCTTCACCGTTGCTTTCTATCTCCCCCTTCCTCTTTTCTCATTTCCTTTCTCTCCTCCCCTACAGTCCCTCTTTTCATTTAGTCTCATTTCCTCTTTTCTCGTCGCCTCCTGTCCTCTGCTTTTCTTTCATCTCTTCTTTTCCTCATCTGCTATTGTTTCCTTTATTCTACTTCTCTTCCATTATTTTTCCTCAAGCAACAACAACAGCTACAAAAAAGTGTAGAGGCATAGCATGTGAGTGCCACAGCCTGTTGGGTTGCTGTTGATGCTATTTCTTTTTCTCTAAATCTTTTGAATGCTTGAAATAATGTGAAGGTTGACATACGGTGATGGGTACTTAGCTAGGGTCATTTGGCCAGTAGAGGCCATTGTGCAGAAAAAACCCAGATGGAACGGTTTGATTTCAAGCCACTAATCACTGTTGTCTTGGGCAACGCTGAGCCCTTGACACTACGATGGCACCTGTCCAAAATGGAGTTAATGGGCCCCGTTAAAGCTATCAGCTGAATGAATTGTACACACTGTGAACGGGGCTCAGTCAAACATTTTTAGCAGTTTTCCATCTTAAATGTGGTAAATAAAAAGTGTCAGAAATCAATTTGAAATCACCCTCGCCTTTACTGTAAAAAAGCTAATGTAATGTTGCAAATATAAGGATTTGATCACGATCATTAGGATTTAATTGGCCGTCTTGATTAATGTTTACCCTATAATATTATACTGCCCTATTTCGTGTGTGTGTTGATGTACGAGTATGGTTTAATATTACATTATACACGTCCATGCACACCTGCTGAAATGACAGATTCAATCAGCGGAGTATTAATTGTAACATTTTTTAATACGCTAATTATCTTCACTCATTGTTCAAGAAAAACTGCCAAATATTTATTAGTTTGATTCAGCTTCTCAGTATTACTTGCCAACCTTTGTAAATGTAATATCTTTTGACTTTTGACTGTTGGTTGGACAAAATGAGCGACTTGAAGATGTCACCTTGGCACACACACTTTCGGATTACACTCTTTTCAAATGGTGCCGTGGGGTCACTTGGTGTTTGAATGGAGCTCACCCCATTCAAACACCCTCACTATTTTCTGACATTTTATAGACTATACATGTTTGTTCAATTCCTTAATTGAAAAGTAATTCAGATGGTAATTGATGATGAAAATTATCATTTGTTGAAACCCAACTTGTTTTGAAACATCAGAGTGAAATAGCAATTTAGATGAACAGTGAGTAAAGAAAGCTACAGAGAGTGCAGACACTGACTGACAAACTCAGTGAGATATTATGGAAGAGATTGTAGGTGAAAAGGGAATGAGGTCCTGAGAGAGGCAAAAATGTGAATGCAAACACTGAAGAACTTATCTCCAAGCATAACGGAGAAAGAGACCGAAAGACAGTGGGAGAGAGACGGAATCAGATAGGTGGAGGAAAAAAAAAACAAGCGAGACAGACCCAGATGAGAGCAGCCAGAGCAATCTAAAACAGAAAAGACTATATGAGGGCACATAAGATAAATGAAGATAGAGTGCTAATCAGTGAGGCATGTTCATGTGTGCTGTGTTTACTGTGTGGGTGTGGGTGTGGGTGGGTGTGGGTGTTCTTATATGTGTGTTGGTGCATGTGCTCATGCATGTGTATGCATGTATATTTTTAGCCATGATGATGAAGCTCAGTGCATCTGGTACCCCTAGCCCTAGGGAGGGCAGAGCGCACACACACACACACACACACACACACACACACACACACACACACACACACACACACACACACACACACACACACACACACACACAGTCTAACTATATTTTTTTCACTGTTGTCTTTCAGAAATAAACACATGCATACATACAGAATACGCTAATTGATATAATCACACATGTGCAAACAATACAATCTCACGTGCACACTAGACACTATTCACAAAGGGCACAAAAAATTACACACACTGTGTCCCGGGTGGAGAAGCATCTCTTTTTTTTACCCTTTTTGTTTTGTCTTTATTGGTGGCCTTTTTATTTCTTCTTTCATTCTGTCTTCCTCTGCTGCTCTATAATCCTACCTGAGAAAATACTAAAAACCTTTAGAGGTTGGCTCCAAGGTCAACTTTACTGTTAAGTGAGTCACACATCTGTCCTGCAAGTGAGTGCTAAGTCGGGGCACGATTGTGACACAAAGCTTAATGTGATGCAAAACCAGTCAATCAAACAAGCAACCCTCCAAATATTTCCTTGTTTAAAATAAAGTACATTTAATTGTCACAATCACCAGAAAATACTCACTATAGAAATTAGCTACTGAAACTGAGAAAATTGTATTGAATTTGTGTTTTGATAAGTTGGGTCTAAGAGCACTTTCACATTGGTTTGGGCATCCAGTCCGCAACTTGAATAATGTTACATTTAGTATACAAGGGATACAACAATGTCGTGTATAATTCTTTGTTGTTGAACAGCAAAGCTAAAAATTGGGCAAAATTTTTCTACAAAAACCTTGATTGATTTTCAATGCACTCGCCAAGCCGTGGCACAACAGTATGTGATTGATAACAGTCTCTCTCTTCAGTTTCTATGGCTTCTTCCAAAGTCTTCCAAAGTCTTTCTTTTTCTTTTCACCCTAGTGGCAGCAAATGTAATTTACAGACAGACAGACAGACTTATCAAACTGTGGGGTCACTTAGTGTTTGAATGGAGTGCTGATGTGACCTACCAACCTCTCTGTCGACAAATTACAATGGCACCCCAAGGTGGTGAACATTTACATATGTAAGGAACCTAAAGTAGAAATGTGTTTTTAACTGAGGAATAACCAATCACAACTTAAGAACAATATTAAATCCTGTGTGGAAAAACCTCCAGGTTCTATACATGCATAGATTATTTGAAACATTTATGTTATCAATACACATTACCTGAACTGTGTGTGTGTGTATGTGTGTGTGTGTGTGTACTTTTGACAGAAAGTCTAGATAACTGCAGTCCATTTACCATTTCAGCATTCATCTAATGCATCCATCCTAGCAGTGCTTATTCAACACATCTGGATCTACAGTACATTTCCAGGATAATTGCCTTGTCTCATGCGCCAGCTGTCCCTCACCTTCGTCTCTCTGTGTGTTTGCTTCAGGATACAACACTTCAAAGTAGCAAGCTACCCCGGCAGATCTTCCTCTGATCGGGGGCGTCTTCAACAAAAAAATTCAGGGCGCCTCGCATTTTGCAACCTGCAAACGTGCTCTAGCTTATCCGGGCCTTAGTCATCACTACATTGGTGCACTTTTCATTCACCTATATCCACTTCTAAAGTCAACATATAGTTTTATTTAGGAGATTCACACCTTATTCTGAGCTCTGTTAAAGCAAATCTTAAGAAACTTGACTGGAAAGCATGGTAAAAGGATTTAAACAGAGTTGATGGCTATGTGTTTTGCAATTTTGTGTGTGTGTGTGTGTGTGTGTGTGTGTGTGTGTGTGTGTGTGTGTAAACACTTAGTAGTTCCAGTTTTTCCTTGCCTGTATCTGTGTTGCCCCACGTCTGCGTGTGCCTGTGTATTCATGTTTGTCTGTCTGTCTGTCTGTTTGGATGGATGTCTCAGCTGGCATAGCAGAGCAACATCACATATGAGTCAGACAGGGCTGAGCCCGTTTTTTGCATCCCGCTGAACGGGATGCAGCCCAGTCAGTGATTTTTATGTTGGTGTGTGTGTGTTTTTGAAAGGCAATAATGAGCTCTGAGGTATCGTATTAACAAAAAGGATGGTCCTGAATGATGCTATAGATGTACTATGTGCTACAATTCTGCAGAGACTTCACAAGCATCAGCATTTTCATCACACACACACATTCCTAGCAGCCATAGAAATTCCACTTTTTGCTGCATGCTTTCTCCACTCCTGCTGCACTTTTGCTTCATCCCTCAGAGATTTCACTTGGGAAAGTAATGTTTGCTTCTTCTCAGTTGTCAGATTTAATAAAAAAATATATCCAGGGAGCTAGTTCACTAAAAAATACAAGGATTTCTTTTTAAAATACATCGACTTGCTTTTGCAGCCTAATGTTTAAAAACAGACTTGTCTGCTGCTCTTATGGAGGACAGGAATAGGAAAATGCAATGGGCATCTGCAGTGACTGGTGCTTGAACTCGAGTTTAGTTTAGCTTATCAACACATTATTAAAAACAATAAGGCTTGATACAAAGTAAAACATTGTGCAGGAAAGGTTAGAAGCCAAGAAAAGGTTTATAAGTAAGTAACACTAGTTAAACTAAGCAGCATTGAGAATTAGAAAAACCCTGCCCAAAAGTTAAGAGAGTGTGCATTTAATTATCTGAATATGTAAGTACATGTTGTCAAGTATTGGCTTCCTGAGGTCAAAGCTTTGCCTGGCTCCTATATTCAGCAGTCTTCCATTTAAGTGCTAATTAATATGCAACCAACAATGACAAATGTAACCAAAAAAGCACTTAGAAATGCTTTAGAGTGAAGGACAAAAAAGCTTTGTCTTGTTCACTGAGCTCACAGGGGAATCCGTACTCAAACCCACACATCATCGGTCTAATTTTCCCGAATACACATGTGATTTCTCTCCCTCCTTTTCCCAGTGTGCCTCCTCCCCAACCACACATATCAGCTGTGGGAGGAGAGTTTCTTGACCGGACGTTGATGTAGATTATTTACAACATGGTAACAACCACAAAAAAACTGGTCGGCGGAAATACTCATGCGCACATACAGCAAGTTTGAACATGTATTAAGTTAAAAAAAAAACACAAAAAACACACAGCGGTTGCTGTAAAATGGCGAGAATTGGTGTGGGAAAAATATTAACCGGTGAAAACTGGAACGGTAGATCATTTCATTTAACTGCAATAAGAAAAAGTCCTAGGCCTATTAATCCCATTTTTAGGTTACAGGAACTATAATTCATAATCTTTTATTTCAAAGGGTTTACATCATTCATGCCTTTTTAATGTCTCTTACTGGTTTGTGTCCAGGAAACACTACAAACACGTTTAGAAAATGTTTGGGAGCAAGTCACACTTCTCTGACAGCGGTTTTACTAATATGCTCCGCATCACCAATGTTTAAAAAAAAAAAAAGTAATGTGACACAAATAATCTGCATGTCCACGATGGGTGACGTTAGTGATATGAGGACGGATAAGGTTATGTAGGCTACATGACTGCATAGACTGGGAAGAAAAACACTACCGCTCAAACAGATAGGTAGTTATCTGGAAATTAAAATGTGTCGGGGCCTCAATATTATCTCCCAAAGTATGTTTAACTCCCTGCAAAGTAATACTGCTTCTTCATGACAATGTTTTCCATGCAGTTTTTTGATAGCAAACTGCATTAAAATGCGGCTGATACAGACTCAATAAATGAATGAGGAAACGAAAGGGTGCTGTGTCAGAGGGAGGAGACTGAGAGAAACTCAAAGTTTTTTGAAGAAAACCTCCCAGGTTTGATTGACCTCCTTTTCTGAAACGGAAAACCCAGCGCTTCCCTTATCTCAGGGTTAACAAACTCACAGTTTTCAATAAACCTGCTTTCTGAAAAACATACACACACACACACACACACACACACAGGTTAACCCGGTCTCATGCCAGTTTGTGAAATGGTCACTTTATTTTGATTTACTGATTTGTGTACATGTCATGATTTTCTCGTTTATTACGTATGTAAGTAAAATGTTTTTTGAACGTGACCATTTCACAAACTGCCATGACACTGGGCTGCCCTGGGGGACGCCACAAAGGGGAAATGAAATGCCGGCGACAATGGGAAGGACCGCCACACACGGGACTCAGTCCCTGGGCGCAGGGACACAATCCGCGGTCTAGCATTAGTAGTAGCGGAAAGTCCTGTGTTGTTGATCAGACTAGACTCCCTGGGCGAATTTTCGGCTTTTCAATAATACTCACCACCATAATCGTTCTGTGATCACGTAATAGGCTTCCCATTAAATATTACTTCAAAATTTGTAATTCACACACGTAAATAACGTCATTAACGTGACCTTTACACAACGTGACCATTTCACAAACTGCCATGAGACTGGGCTGCACGGGCCGGCTTGGAGCCCTGCCGCTGAAGGAGATGGCAAGAACCGGTTCAACGGTTCAATTTTAGCTTTAGGAGAAGGCATTTCATCTGTTTCTCCTACCGACGTAGACACTTAGGTGTTATGTAGTGGGAAATTGTCTGCAGTGCTGCGTGGGTTGTTGCCGTGTTCTGATGCAAACAACAAAATCAACATTCCTTTTCAAAAATCTTTTATTTATTGTCAGAAATATGTTTTCAAAAGCATCACTTTCATCACATTTTATGTTTATTTGTTTATTTGTTTATTTCAAAGGATCCCCATTAGCTGACGCCAAGACAACAGCTAGTCTTCCTGGGGTCCAAACAATTCATACAAAATACATCCAAAATTACTTACAGATATATAAATTCACAAAATTGAAAAAGAAAAGAAAAAAAGAAAAAACAAAAACAAACTAACAATACAGGAAGTACTAACAACCTAAATATAGTAAAGAGTAGTACAGCACATGATACAACCTCGCTCAACCAATCCAGACAATATTAAGATATCGAAATCAAATGTAATCTAAGTATTTTTTTTAAAACCAGTTTTTCCCTTGGTGTCCCGAATCCCAACTGGAAGATTGTTCCAATATACAGCTGACCTATAAAACACAGTCCTCTTCATACAGTCAGATTTAGGTAGTGGTAAAGAAATCTGTCGACTATTCGCCCCTCTTGTATAATGTGAATGCATATCTGAGCAATAAGATATGTTATCGTAAAGAAATTTAGGAATCCCAGTATTAATAATTCCATAAAAATATACCAACATATTAACAGATAATCGATGATTGACCTCCAACCAAGCAAGACGTTCATGCATCTCAACAACCCTAGTTCTCAAGGAGCAACGAAGAACCAGTCTTGCAGCCTTATTTTGTGCAACTTGTAATTTTTTTAAATGACTATTGGATGCCGCAGACCATACAACAGAACAATAATCCAAATGACACAAAACCAATGAACAAACAACACGCCTAACCAACTGAAATGTTAAAAACTTTGCACATTTACGAACAACTGCCACCGCTCTACCCATTTTAGTAACAACATTGTTAATATGATCCGACCATGACAATGTGGAATCAAGCCAAAGTCCCAAAAGCTTCACCTTTTTCACTTGCTGTACATTTTGGCCATTTACTTGTATATCCATTTTGGGATTATCAGATAATCTATACTTAGAACCGAATATAATACTCACAGTTTTTGAGATATTTAGTACAAGTTTATTTACTTTAATCCAATTATACAATTTGCTAATCTCACTAGACAAAACCTGATTAATCTCTAAGCATGTAGGGGCAGCATAGTAAAGAGTAGAATCATCAGCAAACATAGTCAGTTTAGCCTTACTGAGTATATACGGCATATCATTTGTAAAAATTGAAAATAACAAAGGACCAAGGCAACTTCCTTGAGGAACACCACAGTCCAGGGACTTACTACTAGATAAAGCTCCATTAAAATAAACTCTTTGCGACCTCTCAGACAAATAGCTCTTAAACCACTTGATTGCAGAGAAAGTAAAACCATAACTAATAAGTTTAGAAATCAAAATTTCATGGTCAATCACATCAAAGGCAGCGCTAAAGTCAAGTAGAAGTGTACCCACAAGCATTGAGTTGTCGATAGATGTTAGCCAGCTATCCGACATTTGTGTCATTGCAGTGCAGGTAGAATGACCACGTCTATAAGCATGCTGAAACATCGTATTCAAATCATTGTTAGAAAATTAATCTTGCACTTGCTCAAATACAATCTTTTCCAACAATTTACTTAAAATAGGCAAGATGCTAATTGGCCTACTATTTAAACCACAGAAAGTTGATTTCATGTCTTTGGGTAAAGGAATGATCTTTCCCTCCTTCCAAAGATTTGGACAGACATCACTGATCGAACATTTAGTGAAAATGTGACAGATTGGTTTAGAAATATGTCCAGCTGCTAACTTCAACAGCCGACCATCCAGGTTGTCTATACCAACAGACCCCCCAAAAGTCACAGATCGCATCAACCTTTCCACCTGCACAACATTAACCAGTTGAAATTCAAAACTGCACCTTTTATCTTTCATAATACACCTTTCAATAAGCTCAACCAAGTTATAATCCACAGTGGATTTCATCGTCTCTCTAAAATTAGCAATCTTATTAATAAAATACTCATTAAAATAATTTGCAATCTGTATTGGCTTAGTCAAATAAACACCATTAAATTCAACAAAAGAAGTACAAGTATATTTTTTCCCCATAATTTCATTGAGTACATTCCACATTCTCTTACTATCAGTACCACTATCTTCAATTCTCTTCTTATAATATTCTCTCTTTTTCACTCTATTCTATTCTATGTGACATAGTTTCAGTAGGCCAACTGGCTGGATGCAGGCACATCCAGACACAAACAAGCAGGCTTATTAACTGTGTGTGTGTGTGAGATAATTGGATGGGTGGCTGGATGTTTCAGAAGATATACCTTCATCATTCTATCACTCATCTATCACTTTTCTCTTTTATTTTCTCTATCATTCTTTATTTTCAACTTTTTTTCTCTCTCTCTCTCTCTCTCTCTCTCTCTCGCTCTCTTTCCCCCCTTTGTGTTGTATCTCTATCTTTTCTTCTTCACCCTCCAATTCTTTCCTCTCATAATATACCCACCTCCGTCTCTGTTTGCAGCTTGCCTATCTGTGTGTCTGTGTTTTGGTAGTGTGGACGTGGTCCTGTCAAAACCTGCTGTGTGTGTGTGTGTGTGTCTATACAATTGTGTCAGCGTGCGTTTGCTTTGCTCATTCATCTGTGTCTTTGTATATCTGTTGGTTTGTGTCTAGATAGGGCGGTGTGTGTGTGTGTAGTTGGGTTTTAGTGATCTTTGTGTTCTCTAAGTATGTCAGCATTCATCTGTGTGTGTGAATTATGTGTGTTTTCATTTAAGTATCAGTATGTGTGTGTTTTTTCTGTGCATACGTTTTGCACGTGTATCTGTGTGTTGTACTATTTTGTGTGTGTACATAATTCCTCCCTTTTCCATTTACCGGTCTCTCAGACTACAAAAAAACCTTCCTTTTTCTTAAATAAATTGCTTTCTTTCTGCTTTAGATTAGACAGACAAAACGAGGCGAAGAAAGTCGGCTTGTTTGATTGATTGCTAACTCAAAGCTCAGCTTTGATTTTTACCACGCCTAATCAATGCATCCTTACACGTGCGTGCACACTCAATCGCAAGTATACATTCACAGAGAAAACCGCTTTGAGATTTTCATAGCTTCAGTTTTTCAAGCACAGATGACTGAATGTTGCAGGTTTTTTGTTGCATTTGTTTTCAGGGATGTGTGCATTTCTTTTTGCATTTGTTCTTCATGTGCAGTGCGTTTTGTGTATTTGGTTGTATTGTATTTGCAGCGTGTTTGTTAAATGCTGCGCATGTGTTGTCAAATTAATGAAGATGTTTGTTGCAATGCCAGTTAAATTTGTAAGGTGGCTCTAAAATGTTGGTGGACAGAATATTAGAAAACGCCTTGAAGTGAAATGCAGTCTGGTACAACACCACCACTAACTTTATGACCCAAAAATGTACCATAGAAAAGAGTCTACGCACAAATATGTAAGTAGTAATAACAAGGTATTATTTTAAGGGCATATTCATTCCAGAGCTATTTGGTAGAAATGCATTGCATTGGATTGTTTGTTGTATCATTTGTGCTTTCCACATTATCTAAATCATTCCACGCAACATGGGGGCAATACGTTAACCCTCATGTTGTCCTTGGGTCAAATTGACCCGTCCTATATCAATGTTCTTTTTAACTACCCAATTGTAATTACCCCAAATAACATGATTGATTCTACACAACGCTCTTTGGAAAGTACAAATCTCTACTTTCATTAATTTTGGGGTGTTTTATTCAATTTTATAGCATTTGAAAAACAAATTGAAGTGGTTTTAAAATAGTATTGATTAAAAGTTGACATATTCTAGTCTGTGATCATCCATCAACATACATTCCTTTAATTTTAGTCTAAATAATTCCTAATTTCTGCTTTTCAACTCAAACATTAAGTATAATTTTCTATTAATTAGGTTTATTGACCATACATTCCAAAAATAACTGTAAAAGTTAGTGTTACGTACAAAAAAGTGACACATATTGAAAGAAAGGGTTTAAAAAACGGACAAAAAACATAAGAAAAAGTTAAAAACATTAATAAAAAGCATCAACAAAAGGGTTGATTTTCAATTTTGATGGGAAGACAACACATGGGTTAAAGTAAACTAAAGTTCAAACTAAGTGTTAAACAGGTAAGAACCTATTCAAGAAAGCATTAAATTGCTGTTTTGGGCCAATATGATAAAACTATGAACCGCATTTGTTAATTTATTTGAATTAATATATCAACATGCATACAGTACAGTATTTTAAAATGCTGCAGCTTCACACAGTTAAGAAGAAAAGTTGAAGACACAGAGTAGACTCTGGTAGCATGTGATTCTAGTGCAGTGGGGATTCAGATGCGTGGGACTTTAGCTTCTATCTTTAGGCACACAAGTCACATTTTTAAATATGTGCTGGCTGAACCGCTGCTATACCCTGGCCACATCTTGAGGAGAGGTGGTTCAGAAAACTCAGGTAGTGTTATTTTTAGTGGCTACATGCATGAAACCGACTGAAATGAAGGACAAGTTGTTGTGCTGCTGCCTTATCAAGTTCTGCTCTATAAAGCTCAAATTGTTTTGAGTGTAAAATAGACGTTTTAGTCCAACTTTGACAGAGGTTAGCTGTGCAGTTAGCGGAGCCGTGCATACAGTACGTCCTAATATTATAATTACTTAGCTCTCCTCCTCTCCACTCTTGGCTGCACAAGTGGCCAAGCTCTTACATCAAAGCAGGCAGTGAGAGGATGAATTTAGCAAACAACAAACCTTGTGGCCTTTTCTCTACCTCTCACTGTGCTTTCCTATGTCACTCTCCACCGTTCAAGCTCTCATCCCTCATCTGTCTCTCTACCTCTTTTTCTGTTCTTTGATAATGTTGCTTAACCTCTCTTTTCTTCATCCTCCCTGTCCTTGTCTGAAGCTGTCATCTTTCTTTCAGTCAACTTTTAGTTTTTTTATTGACCTTGACTTATACTAGCCATATATGCATCTAACCTAGACAGAGGTATTGAATTAACGTTGGCTCTCAAAAAATGTCTCAACATTTGAGGCAGGACATTGCCACTCAGAAGAAACCATGTTTAGAAGACTCTTCAGAACTTACAATAAGTCGAAATCATGTGTACACATCCCAGCCAGACTGTTATCTCTGTATAGGTTAAACATCCAAGGTTTAGCAAAAAGTGAAAAGTTCCTGCCATGTCAGACTATAGATAAGAGCCAGAGACAACAAAAGTGGCAAGATGAGGTAAAACGTGATGGGTGGAGAGAAAATTTGATGAAAAAAGCCTTGTTAGCTCTTTTTCTCTACATCACTGAGATAATTTGTTCAGACCTATTAGCATTCTCAAGTCTGCCTTTGCAACACAAGAGCCAGGGTTTAAAGAAAGAGGAGACAGAGAGAAGGTGTGAGGAAGATGGTGATTGCCAGGTAAGAGAAAAGAAGAAGAGTCAAATATTCAGAAAATGGTGAGAGGAATAAGACATACTGTACCTGGAAAAAGAATATTAATTTTGACAATAGGATAAAAGAAAATATGGAGAAAAGAAGGGTGGGAATTGTGATCTATGGAATTTAACAGGTGAGAAGGAGACAGAACGAGAAAGAAAAGGCAGCATAAAAGACGTGACACAAAGAAATGAGAACAGATACAATTAGGTGTGTTTTTCAAATCAAATCCCTGGTTCGGATGGATCAAGAAATGCTGATCTGACATTTTCACTCAAAGGGGGGTGGTGAAGGAGAGAGGGAGAGAATGAAAAGGCTGAGAAGGAAAGAATGTCAGTCCCTGGAAGCGGAAACCGTGAGGGGGGAGAGTCGATAGGGAAAGAAAGTTAAAGAGACGAGCTCGTGAAATTGGAGCTGGGAGAGATGGATGGGATGCTGAGAGGGGCAAATAAGAAAAGAGGAACAAGACAAAAAAAGGTAAGGATAAAGGGACAGGAACCCTCCACTTCCCTTTCACCTCAACAAGTACTTGCGTCAAAACACCTTTAATAATACCACAAGATGAAAACCCTGCAATGACATGTCCAAAGAAGAACAAATAAGGATGTTTGTGGTATTGACTAAACTAGCATACATGACCAACACATTCTCACTACCAGCTCGTAAAATACGGACGCTTGGTCAGGTGCCTTTGTCGTTGTTATTGACGCTAAAGGTCTTCTTTAGCTTAGTCGGGACTATCGGCGTCCCTTTTGACAATGTTAGGTTAAGGAAAAGCTTGTGGGTGGACTTAAGATTTGGTGACACGTGGGAATAATGGGCCGGTAAAGAAGAAATCGGCTTCCCTGACACGTGGCAATAAAAGGACAGTTATGGACACACGCGGGACACAAACCCTGCTCTGCTGGGTAAAAGTCCTGTGTTTGAACTATACACCACACCGACCAACCTCCCTACGCGGAATTTCCCTCTTACATACTACTTGCTAAACCCTATGTAGATGCTGCTCTCCCCAGTACGTTCTACACACCAAAGGGTGCTTTTTTCATCGCTTCAGACCCGGACAGCCACTGTCCAAACGTCCGTGAGAACGGGTTGAAATGACAGATTGAACAGAGCAGCGGACTTGCCTACCATGATTTACAAATATGTTACTGTTGCAATTTGATTATGTAATCCTGGCAGAGCATGGCAAGTCTTTCTAAAAAAATACAAGAACGTGACACAGGGAGAGAGGGGAGGGAGAGGGAGGGAGATGATCTGGGGAGAAAAAGGAGAAAAACGAGAGACCGACAAGTTTGGAAAAAGACCATGTGACGTGTGGAAGGTATGGACAAGGTGGTCATTCAAGCATTGCCTCAGACATTATTGGGTAACTGGATTTCTTAACAAGTAATAAGGCAGCTGAACCTAGAAAGTAATGGAGCAGAGCGGCTAACAGAGATTTTCACGCTTTGCTTCGGGCAGGTCATTAAAAAAGTCTGTCGGAAGATGCAGGCAAGGCAGGGGGTGTATTCTTTTTAGCCTCAGTGAATGGGAAATATATTTGCCAAAGACAAAACTTACCGAGCATAATGTTGATAAAACTGCTAAATTTTACTATAGCAATTAATAGCTTTTGCATTGTTGTTCCCTTTGGTATAAAGCATTCATGAGGTGGCTTGATGCTTTGGTGTCACATAGAGTGTTACTGTGTCTTCAAAACAAGTGCCCTTTTCTTGTCAGATCATGTCATGCACTGATTGATGTATGAATGGGTTTCCTGCATATCACTCAGTTGTAGTTGAGCAAGAGGTCTACAGGGTTCCAGGGAAGGGCTCATTGAACCCAGTTTGGACTAGACATGGAAGTCATGCAAATTAACATCAGCTGTCCAATTCATTAAATTCATTCATTCTAAATGTTTAAAGTCAGCTCAGCAGCATTTCAGTGGTGAAGATAAATCGATAAGTACCAGTCATTGTCATTTAGTTGGTCATGATTGGTCATATTACTTTGTTTAGGCAGGAGTGAAATATATATACAGTATATATGTGTGTGTGTGTGTGTGTGTGTGTGTGTGTATGTATATATATATATGTATATATATATATATATATATATATATATATATATATATATATATATATATATATATATGTATATCTATATGTGTGTGTGTGTGTGTGTGTGTGTGTGTGTGAGAATATATAGTGTGTGTGTGTGTGTGTGATAGTTGTTGTTCATAGAGTATATGGGACAGGGTCCACTGTGTCCCTGTTTGCGGTGCATTAATCAGCTTATTTGCTGCTATCCAAAAGGGAGACAGCAGGCGTTTTGTCCAAGACCAAGCTGCGAAATCACAATAGTACTCACCAGATCTTAATTTCTCTCTCATTCTGTCTCACGCGCTTTACTTCCCTCTCTCTCAAGTTCAAATTCTCTCATTTCTCTTGCAATTGCTATGTTATACTTTACCACTCATTACTTCCAGCATCATTCTTTTCCTGCTCTAAACAAGGAGAAAAGTACCAGCTGGTGAAAAGATGAACAGAGCAGACAGATAAAGGGCAGCGACGGAAAAGAGGAGAAGATAAAAGCACATGAGGCTAAGAGAGGGAACTGGTAATTTAAAGGCAAAAAATGTAGATGGACAATAGAGGAAGGAATGATAATAGGCCAAGTAAAGTGTGTGTGTGTGTGTGTGTGTGTGTGTGTGTGTGTGTGTGTGTGTGTGTGTGTGTGTGTGATCCAGCTGAGCAAAGAGATGAAGTTGACATATCTACAAGACTGTGGAGAGAGGAAGTGTGTGAAGATGGTGGGTGACAGTATGTATGTGAGTAAGTGGACATTTTAGTTTGTGTAAAGGGTGCAGGAACAGAGAGATAAGAAGCATTTAACAGCCATATTAGCGAGTGCCTTGAAAGCCAAGCGGCAGCTTTTGTACTCCTTCATAACCACACACATACACAAAATCCAGACACACTCATACACATTAAGTACGTTAGTCAGCTTTAATAACACAGCATGATAGTGTGTGTGCTTCCACAAGGCTGCTTAATGTTGATAATGACGTACTCTTTCACAGTAATAGATCTGCCATTCAACACAATTAAAGGAACCCACACACACTTGCATTCACACATTTTCAAGAATCTTCTTTGTCTGTCTCTCCTCATAATACACACACAGTGGAAATCCACATCAATGGGCCATTATCAAGTCATCACATTTCCAAATTGAGGAGTATGTTTGACGTGCTGTCACATTTCCTTTAATTGGCATAGGCAAATTACACACCCTGACACACACACACTGTCACATTCACATTTGCTTTTGAATTGTGAAAATGCAATGCTTATATTAAGGATTAGGTCACAAGCTGTCACATTTCCTCCCTAGTTATAATTAAGGGTTATGTAATATGATACTGCCAAACACACTGCTAATCTCACACACTCAGGCACATGCGTTTAGAAACACAAACTTTCACACACATCCATGCAAGTAAGCATGCCTCCTTCTCAAACATACAGACACAGATACATATTAGAAATAGACGTAGAAACACACACTTACATGTTGAACGAAGCAGATGTAACGCGCACTGACTCTGAGCAAGAGAATCTTGTTAATTATTGAGACGACGCCCTGAAACAAGTGGTCACACAGCCTTGCACACAGAACACACATTAGCTGTATTAGTATTGCATGTGCATCCTGGCCTTTTAACAGTAGTAAAATAAGCCGGCAAGTAGGCTAGAAAGCAGATAGCCAATGCTGCTGGAATTTCACCTGCACTCATTTACTGTATGAGCAACAAAATCCATATGACACTAGGCCTAGATGTAGGAAATCAGCAAGTATAATCCATTAGCAAGTGTGGCTTTCTGCCTAATGACAGCACAGAGTGGACCCACCCATGTTTCACAAAAGAACAGCTCATAATTTGACACATACAACACACAAGCATGTCTGAGGTGAACACCATACCCTCATTACATTGGAACCATACACAGACTGAAAGACAAAATAAGGATTTTTGTATATCTTCGATTGCTTTGGCGAATAATTACGTCTCCATACCAATTTGTGACTTTAAGCCAGGCAACGGCCACATCTCACAAAACAATTTTCTATTACTGTAAGTAGTGCATAAGATGATAAAACGATATATAGAAGCACTACCTCAAATGCAGCTCTTGTCTAATCTAAAAGTCAAAAGCATCAGAATTCAGTAAAATGTTGATTTACTTATCTAGCTATATATTACTACATGGAGTTTTAGAAGTTCAAATATTCATGCTTGTTGAAACCCTACATACTGTACGTAAAATGAATAGCAAAGTCTCTTTTAAGTACCATCTGATTTAAAATTATGAGTTGGGAATGGACAAAGTTAATGTATGAATTTAATAATGAGTGTTCTACTGTAATAACTTATTTTGAATAGTGTGATGTTAATAATGATGTCTACAATGTTTTACTGCTTTTAGATTATCATTGTTAAGTGAATTTTATTTTTTTACTTTTTGGGGCCCCAGGAAGATTTGCTCTTCCCACTTTGGTGACAGCTAATGGGGATCCTTTTAACAATAAACAATGAATAGTAAACCTTATGTTAGCACATGTGCAAGTCATTTATGCTGGGAGTTAATTTTATGGTACCTATATTCAGCAGATCACATATTGCAAGTATGTAAAATCCCTCAAGCTTTTATTAAAATCTGAACTGACATGAAATCACCTGTCATAGAGCTTTTAAAATGACGACACCCCTTACGCTTTTCACTGCACCGGGAACTGTAAGAGATGGACAGAAAGAAGGATGGACATTAAGATAAATAGATAACTGGGTTTTAAGTCATTGGATGAGGGAGACAGAAATTGGGGCAGACCTTGGAATGGGAGTGAAATAGTGAGATGAAAAAAGGATAGATGGATAAATAAATAGGATTTCAGTCTAGATCCAAGCCATGGGAATATGAAGGAAAGAAAAAAGGTGTACTCAGACAGACATGGAAAAAGAATAAGACATGGATAGATAGTTGATAATGGGGGTTTGCCTAGTTCAAAACCATTGCAATGAGACAGAGATTGATATGGATAGATATGATAATGGGATTTCTGTCTAGTTGTAAGCCATGAAACTAAGCTTCATGTTTGTTGTGTACTGACTGACTGAAAGCTGCTTATAGTGCATATGCTGTCCTAAGCCGGATGTCACATTAGTTATTTACAGTAAGCCTGCACATTAATGTGCAGTGTCTGTTATTGAAGGAATGTGACTGACTCCCTTAAATCTGATGCACAATTGATAAATTCTAATAGTTTCCGTCTTGTCAATTCAGCTGTTGCTAATATGGAATGAATCTATCTGAAATACATATATAAAACTACATACTCAACAGCCATATATTTATCCATCTGAATATGCAACAATCCTACAAATTCCATCCCTTCATGTGATTTTGTTCTTTTTATTTCATTTCTTGTTTGATGTGTGTGCAACTACAAGTATGTGATACAAGCAAGAAGGTGTAAAAGTGGAACAAATATCTGCATTGTTTAAAATGCAGGTGATTTTGTGGAAAGGCCCCTACCTTGTTTTCCTTTGCAGCTTAAGAACTGTTACTCACCAGTAAGAAGCAATTGAAACAATGACAAGTATATTGGTCTATTGCTATAGCAACTGTCCATTTTCCCATTCACATATGTCACCACCCCACCACCTCAACTACCTCAACACTAGTTATAAATTGCAACTCCAGTTCTATGCAAGGTACTGCAGATCCTGGGGACTGCTAGACACTGGTAGACAAAACACTGGCACAAACCTGCTATACTGTTTCTTTGTATAAAAATATAACAAGCCATTCATTCTCTTTACATACAGATCATCAATACATGACATCTACAGTACCTGGTAAATAAATAACATAAATACACATACTGTAACTCATTTCTAAAGCTAATAAGCAGTAAGTTTGGATATGAATCGCAGCAGGGAATATTGGGCAACAAAAGCCTATGTCTAATGTCTTTCTCTCAGATGTTTGGCTTCTGGAGGTTGAAGCATAACTCTTCTAATGACCTTTTCTCCTATGGTGTGGAATGAAACCTTTTTTTTTGATTGTCAGTGACCTTCCAGCTGCTCTATATCCAAACTCTTTTCCTCACCATATGTTCAGAGAGAGACAAGAGAGTATAAAATACTGCAAGGGCTCATACTTGAATGTCTGTGTGTCCTCTGTTGGTGATGGTCCATATATCTGAGTTGTGTGAGTGTCCTGCCACCCCTGTGAGGTCACTGGCAAAGCAAACATGCACACACAAGCATAGAAAGACAGAAGTGTGTGTGTGTGTGTGTGTGTGTGTGTGTGTGTGTGTGTGTGTGTGTGTGTGTGTGTGTGTGTGTGTGTGTGTGTGTGTGTTGGGGGAGATGAGGGTTAGAGAAGGACAGCCAATATAAACTCTCCAGGAGGCCAGAACGACCACTGATGTAGAGAGAGGGAGTTAGGACATTTACAAACGGTTGTTGTATGATGAGAGTGCACATGTTGAAGCTTTCATGTGGCTACTAAGATTAACAGCATTAAACAATATTTGTCTTAATACCATTGTACGAACAGATATAATCACAGTTGTAGCCTCCGAAGACTTTCCTTTACACATTTATTCAACTTTTATTAGTCATTTCAGCAAGTCACTCACACACACACACTTACTGTACAGTACACATAGTTTAGTTCCTTTAAATCAGTTAGTTTTCAGTGAACATGGACAATTAAAAGGACAGTCAACTGCCCCTGTCACTGTATCTCTCTCTCTACAAAATATAAATACATTGCTTTTGAATAATTTAGAAGAATATATCTCTTTTATATCTCTTCTCTTGGTTTTAATTATTAACATAATCTATGTGTGTAGGGGGAGTTGTGTGTGTGTGTGTGTGTGTGTATTCAGCCTTAATAGCCTATAGATTCAAGTGAAGTCTGTCTTAGGTGTACAAGTGCACCAGCTAAACGGCTAAAGCACAAATAAACCTGAATAGGTTGATGGCTAATAGTTTAAAACAAGGGAAAATATATCCATCGGTGTTGAGCCAGAATTCTATCACTTTGTACACCTCGCACTTACACTCACACTTACTCGCAAGTGTGGGTGTGCACACTCGCACTTTTATTTGCTGTTGGCAATCTCCAATTACCTTAATTAATAGTAGCTGGTTTCCTGTATCTGAGTCCTCAGGGCTCTAAGCCAATCCAAACTCATGTTGCTTCCTTGTAATATTTGATGACATGACAACACAAACATTGTTGATGTATTGTTTGTGAATATATTTGTGTGCTCCCATCTTGGCATTAGTGTATGCATACTATGTGAGACTTTGTGCATAGGTGTGAATGTGTGTGTTGTTGTGACAGTATCTGATCGTGCATTTTTCTTTGTTTCCCCAGCATGTGTGTGTGTGTGTGTGTGTGTGTGTGTGCTTTTTGAATGGCCTTGAGTGTGCGTGAAAGAAAAGGTAGGATTACCTGCTTGTTGTTGCGACATAGGGTAGGATTACCAGGAGAAAGAAACAGGGGAAAGAGGAGAGCAAAGGCAGTATGTGTGACAAGAGATAGGATAGAGCGACAAAGATGTAGATGGTGTGACACTGAGTGGGGGGCAGTAAAGTTGAAAAAAAGAGGTGGGGAGGCAGTTTCAAGTTGGAGGCAAGAACCAAGAGATGGTGAGGAAAAGTGAGAAAGAGACGGAGGTCGAGAGAAGAACAGGTTCATGCAGCATGTGGCCATTGCAGGAATCGGGATGTTTCTGTTCCGCTAATGCATGAAAGATCCAGAATAAAAACCTAAAAAGGGACTTCTGCAATGATGACCGCTTCCAAAAAAACTGGACCAAAGGCTGACGAAGACCTTCTCTTGTTTCCTTTAGGCTGATATGATATAGATGTGGTGTGTTGTTTCTAGCGTAGCCCTTATTTAATGAACTCCATGTAACAAACACTGAGCGGTGGCTTTGGATTAGATTGTCAGTGATTGCAGTTCTATATTGCACTTTCAAAGTCACTTTTGGGCCCACTTCAATTAGTTAGAGTGACAACAAAATGGTAAAGTGTAACATTACTACCTCCTCCTGCCTTGAAACAAAACAGGGGGAAAGGAAGTGGTGCTTGTACACCAACCCTGGCCTCCCGCAAAGCAGTGGGTGCACATTAAACAAGTGAACCATGGTTACAAACAGTTCTTTCAAGTGAACTCTAAAGTGGTGTGTTCATTTTAAGATCACAGTGTGTAAAAGGTCTGAACCATAACTTTTATACTGACCAACTGGAGGAAAGAAATGCTAGGAGAACTACAATTATTTTTGCCCCCATTATTCATGAGCTGAACTCAAAGATCTGAGACTTTTTCTATGTACACAAAGGGCTTATTTCTCTCAAATATTGTTCACAAATATGTCTTAATATGTGTTAGTGAGCACTTCTCCAATGCCGAGATAATCCATCCACCTCACAGGTGTGGCATATCAAGATACCTATTAGACAGCATGGTTACTGCACAGGTGTGTCTTAGACTGGCCACAATAAAAGGCCACTCTAAAATTTGCAGTTTTACTGTATTGGGAGGGTGTTAAAAAAAAAGGAGCTGCTGGATATTGGCAGACCACTCTAAAATGTGCAGTTTTATCACACAGCACAATGCCACAGATTTTGCAAGTTTTGCTGCAACAATTGGTTTGCATAACCAAAGAATTTCTGCACAAACTGTCAGAAACCGTCTTAGGGAAGCTCATCTGCATACTCGTCGCCCCCATCGTTTGTCGTTGTAACCGACTTGAGTGGGCAAATGCCCAAATTGATGGCGTCTGGCACTTTGGAAAGGTGTTCTCTTCACGGATGAATCCTGGTGTAGACTGTACAGGGCAGATGGCAGACAGCTTGTATGGCGTTGTGAGGGTGAGCGGTTTGCTGATGTCAACGTTGTGGATCGAGTGGCCCATGGTGGTGGTGGGGTTATAATATGGGTAGGCATATGCTATGAACAACAGACATAGGTGCATTTTATTGATGGCATTTTGAATGCAAAAAGATACCGTGACGAGATCCTAAGGCCCATTGTTGTGCCATTCATCAACGACCAATCACCTCATGTTGCAGCATGATAATGCACGGCCCCATGTTGCAAGGATCTGTACACAATTCCTGGAAGCTTAAAATGTCCCAGTTCTTGCATGGGCAGCATATTCACCGGACATGTCACCCCTTGAGCATGTTTCGGCGTATACGACAGCGTGTTCAAGGTCCTGCCAATATACAGTGGGTACGGAAAGTATTCAGACCCCTTTAAATTTTTCACTCTTTGTTTCATTGCAGCCTTTTTCCAAAAATCAAAAAAGTTCATTTTATTTCTCAGTAATGTACACTCAGCAACCCATCTTGACAGAAAAAAACAGAAATTTAGAAATTTTTGCATATTTATTAAAAAACAAAAACTGAAATATCACATGGTCATATGTATTCAGACCCTTTGCCGTGACCCTCATATGTAACTCAGGTGCTGTCTATTTCTTCTGATCATCCTTGAGATGGTTCTACACCTTCATTGGAGTCCAGCTGTGTTTGATTATACTGATTGGACTTGATTAGGAAAGCCACACACCTGTCTATATAAGACCTTACAGCTCACAGTGCATGTCAGAGCAAATGACAATCATGAGGTCAAAGGAACTGCCTGAAGAGCTCAGAGACAGAATTGTGGCAAGGCACAGATCTGGTCAAGGTTACAAAAAATTTCTGCTGCACTTAAGGTTCCTAAGAGCACAGTGGCCTCCATAATCCTCAAATGGAAGACGTTTGGGGACGACCAGAACCCTTCCTAGAGCTGGCCGTCCGGCCAAACTGAGCTATCGGGGGAGAAGAGCCTTGGGTGAGAGGCAAAGAAGAACCCAATGGTCACTGTGGCTAAGCTCCAGAGATGCAGTCGGGAGATGGGAGAAAGTTGTAGTAAGTCAACCATCACTGCAGCAATCCACCAGTCGGGGCTTTATGGCAGAGTGGCCCGAAGGAAGCCTCTCCTCAGTGCAAGACACATGAAAGCCCGCATGGAGTTTGCTAAAAAACACCTGAAGGACTCCAAGATGGTGATAAATAAAATCCTCTGGTCTGATGAGACCAAGATAGAACTTTTTGGCCTTAAATCTAAGCGGTATGTGTGGAGAAAACCAGGCACTGCTCATCACCTGTCCAATACAGTCTCAACAGTGAAGCATGGTGGTGGCAGCATCATGCTGTGGGGGTGTTTTTCAGCTGCAGGGACAGGACGACTGGTTGCAATCGAGGGAAAGATGAATGCGGCCAAGTACAGGGATATCCTGGACGAAAACCTTTTCCAGAGTGCTCTGGACCTCAGACTGGGCCGAAGGTTTACCTTCCAACAAGACAATGACCCTAAGCACACCGCTAAAATAACGAAGGAGTGGCTTCACAACAACTCTGTGGCTGTTCTTGAATGGCCCAGCCAGAGCCCTGACTTAAACCCAATTGAGCATCTCTGGAGAGACCTGAAAATGACTGTCCACCAACGTTTACCATCCAACCTGACAGAACTGGAGAGGATCTGCAAGGAGGAATGGCAGAGGATACCCAAATCCAGATGTGAGAAACTTGTTGCATCTTTCCCAAAACGACTCATGGCTGTATTAGATCAAAAGGGTGCTTCTACTAAATACTGAACAAAGGGTCTGAATACTTATGACCATGTGATATTTCAGTTTTTTATTTTTAATAAATATGCAAAAATTTCTAAATTTCTGTTTTTTTCTGTCAAGATGGGTTGCTGAGTGTACATTACTGAGAAATAAAATGAACTTTTTTTGATTTTTGGAAAAAGGCTGCAATGAAACAAAGAGTGAAAAATTTAAAGGGGTCTGAATACTTTCCGTACCCACTGTAATTTTATTTATTTATTTCTTTATTTTTACTGAGTGGTTTTTGGTGTTGCGTTTATAATTTTGTTTAGTATAAATAAATGTATAGTCTATCACAGACACAACTCGTAACTCAAATCCCTTTCCAAATGAATAATTAGAAATCAAATAATAAGTAATAGACACATGCACCACTTAAATTAAGTTAAGAATTATGGCCACATAGAGACCTCACTTGCCTTAAATATCATATTCTCTTTTGTTATGTAGAAATATCTCTAGAAGTAAAGGAAGAGACAGTAGGTAGCCGTCTGTAGTGTGTGACAGTTGTCTGTCTGGGTGCTGCAAAGGTTAATCTTGTGTGTGTGTGTGTATATGTATATATATATATATGTATGTATGTATGTATATATATATATATATATATATATATATATATATATATATATATATATATATATATATATATTAAATGGATAGAAGCTCTGCTCTACGGAGAAATATGGATAACAAAATTACATATGACACATCGACCATTCTGCTGTCTCTGTTCTTTGTAATACCATGGAATCTCCACATTTATATACAGTGTCCTTCACTCTTGTTAAATGTATTTACTTTTGCACAGTTAGCTTATATTGGCAGATTTGGAGATTAATGATGTGACTCTGCTGTTAATTGTGAGGTTATTAAAATGGCTCAGTAAAACTTATAATGTTGTGCTTTCTATGCTTTCCTCCTCTAGCCTAGATTAGCATGTTGCAGTGATTATGTAAGGTCACTGTCCTGCAATGGTGTGCAGTGCTTCAAAGCAACTATTAAACCTCTTCATCAACTTCATCACTTATTTTAAGCACATCTGAAATGAACAACCCAGGGCAAAACCTACCTGCATGCGGATAGGAAAAATCTCAAACTTATATATTAGTGCTGCAAGATGAAAATGTCTCATTGTACCTGATGTGATGAAAGTCAACAACAGGGGAACCAAAGTGCAAGAACCAAAACTTGCCAGTTAACTATCAGCATCACCCGACTTCAAATTTATGTAAAACAGTGTTGACAGGGCTGGAACTGTTGAGTCCTATTATAAGGAGAAAGTTACAGCTGGTGGGAGTTATTTGCATTGCCACCTTGATGGCCTTCAGTTTGTTAATGGTTTTTAGGATTTTCTAATTACACATGTTGTCCTTCACCTATTCTGACTCAATGAAATTTGGAAGTGTGCAGCCATACTCCCAACTCACTCTGCTCAAGTATACATATTGTTGGAAAGAATAACTTCATGGTATTATTGAATCAAGGTGGGAAAAAAAGCCTTTAGGTTATTAATGTTTGTTTATATTTCGCTGGGAACTGGCATCTGTTGGCGTGAAAGGAATGCAGAGTGAAGCAATAAAGGTGGAGACGGCTGGTTTCCTGAGCATCATGCTAATCAGCCATCACTTATATATGCATCCCACTGCCTGCTGAATGTCACCCCCAACACACACCCTGACATGCAAATATAAAATACATCACATAAAATAACCACACGAAACTCTCTACTGTACATCAATCTATGTCTCTATTGCTGTTTGTCCTTCAATAGTTCATCCATCCATCCATCTTTATCTTCATTCATTTATCTGAGGTCGGGTTGTGGGGGCAGCAGACCCAGCTGGGGACCCCAAATTTCCCTTTCCCCCAGGTACAGTAAGTGCTCCAGTCAACCACTGGTAGCTAACAATAGATATTACTATACCACAAAACCTAAAAGTGGCTTAACCAATTAGTTTTGAGGCCATGATTTGATCATTTAAAAAGAAAGCAATGTGTTTTCCTTAAACCTCTGCATACAGTACGGGCTGAAGCAATAGTGCAGCATTGTCAACAATAAGTAAAAGTCTCCAACATGTGGTTAGATGTTCGTGTTTCAACTTTGTGTCACTTCTGCAAAGTCTTAAACACACACACACACACACACACACACACACACACACACACACACACACACAAGCTACACTTAATATCCAAACAGCTGTTACTTGTATGTGACATCATCACACCTGCAGGTGAGACACAGAAGTACCTCTAAAAGGTGAGATCTTAGAAAGAGCAATGTGTGATTGACATGTGTGCTTTGTGTGCTGGGAGGATGTGTGTGTGTGTGTGTGTGTGTGTGTGTGTGTGTGTGTGTGTGTGTGTGTGTGTGTGTGTTTGCACATTTATCTGAAACTATTTGTCCTAAGTGGCAAGTTAACCATTTAGATTTCTTTAAATGCGTGTAATGCTATTTGTTTTAATACACTTTTTAACATTATAGCACATTTAACTGCCTGTCTTTTTTAAATACTGTAGCCTACCTTTAGTACAAGTGAAGAGATGCATTGTTTTATTCAACACCTTATTGTATAATGTCACATTTTCACCACCACATCACCATGACACCAAGTCTGTTGTTTCCATCTGAAAATGAGCGTAAAAATATAAATACAACTACATATTTAATCCATCATGTTCATGCAACTACTCTTAAACAGTTCATCGTAAAGGTTTTCCTGTAAAAGAATTATTATAATATTACTTGAAATAATTGTAACAAGTATCCGTGGTTTACATAAACTGCAACATTACTCAGGTACTTGCAAGATATTTGTGTATTATTAAAGTGTCACTAATAAACTCTGTCACACTTTAATCTTTAAGCTTTAAAGTGTGTAATGTGCTTAGTTGTTTCTCAAAATCGGTGTTGCCCGATACAAACTTGTTCTTTTTATAAATATTTACCACCACCATCAATTCCAAGTATTCCTTTTGGCTTGAAATTTTAAATTTGCATGAAGATATTCATGCGCCATCTTGAAATACATTAGCCGGTAAGGAACATACAAGACATACTCCTCCGCCTTACGCGTTTTCGCTGTTACAAGATAAACTCACATGGGCTGCCAATAATTTAATTATTACAGAGACAGTGCATATTGATACACATTTCTGTCAATGTGCCAGAGTTAGCCAAAAGGCTAATTTTCATCTGCAGTCCCTAGACAGATGGTAAAAGTCACCCTAAAAGAAGTAAAATTACATATTGCTGCTAATGGGTTTCATCGCTTACCGGCCCCAGCAACTTTGAAAAAGGAAACATGGAGGACCATACCTATTCAATATCCAAATTTAATTCTTCGCCCTGAAAAAGATATTGAAAAGAGCAAGTGACCAGCTTTTTGAAGCGTGAAGGATACTGTAGCTGTATTTTGAACTGAGTAGTGCGAGAGAGTTGATTACAATATATGATTTCAACGCTAGATGGGAGAAATGCCTTCACAATGGACCTTTAAATGATTTGGACTTTTTCCATTTAGATGCTTTCTTACATAGTGATACCCCTGTTATTGACATCCATTACCCATAAACACACAGAACAATGTTTTTGGAACTTTAACTTTTGTAATGGTTATAACACACTTGTACATTCTTCAAAAGCAGTACATTAACAAATTCATGTTATTGCTTCCACTTAAAGTGGAATTGCCCTTTATTGGAACATAATCCGTAATCACATTGTTTGGACAAAAGAACTTATTGATATGACGAGTGTTAGGTCAAAAGATGTAGCTGTAGCTCAGTAAACCTGTTGTAACCTTGTAATAATGAGTGTTTGTGAGCTTGTTTTGTCAGTAGACTGAATGAGCATTACTGTGAATGTGTGTGTGCTGACTACAGTAAACTGCAAGTGGCACCCCATCTTTCACAATGACCCCCCCCATTCCCCCTACACATACACACCTTTGTGTAAGCACCGACTGTACCTATAATGAAGTTTAATGACTGTAAAGCTGGGCCAACACTGGGGGCGGGACATTACATTATGACATTACCTGCCTGAGACTTAGAAATGGTTGTTTGTACAAAAATAATGTTTACTGTGAAAACTACAGCATCGGATGTAACTGTCTCTCTCCACGTACACTTACACGACAGTGGATGTCAGCATAAGGAAGTCACAAATTGAAGTAGAAGTTGTTGAGATCAGCTGAAGGAACAGCTAAATATGCTAAAAAGTTACTTACAGCATTTAATCAAAGATGTACTAATTTTATTTGCTAATTTGCGTGCAATTGAAATGTTCTTGTTTTTTAAAAAGAGATGTTTTGGGGCATTTTAATAGACAGGAAAGCTATAGATAGGAAAGGGGGGAGAGAGAGGGGGAAAGACATGCAGAAAATGGCCGCAGGTTGGACTTGGACACTCCATAGTTCAGAAACCAAAGTGCACCAACAATGGGTTAGTAAGCTAAATTACATTTCAGTGAGCTATACGATGGGGAGCCTGCTGTTTATGTGTATCTGTGGACACTGAAGAGACGGAGGGAAGAGAATATAAAGACTCATTTACAGTAGCATCCAGGCACAACTTACAACAATGCTAATTAAATGAGCATCAATTAGCAGGTTAATCGCCTGGGTTGTAGTCTAAAACATCTGAGTGTAGCATTTAGGGCCTATTATCATCATCATGGTTTATGTTCAGTTGTCCCAGTATTGATAAAAGCCTTCCTGGTAGGAAAAAATCTGACATATAGCTTGCTTTGCAAAAATGAAAATGTATGTGGTAGAAAAAAACATAATACATAACAAGACAAAATGAATGAACCGCAAAAGTGCAAATACATGCTATGATTAAAATAAGGCAGAACAAAAAGAACAACTGACATGGTAAATACATTACTTTTAGACAGTCCAAATGCCACCAATGTGGCAGCATCAAGCTGCAGTTTAGTGGATGAAATAAACATGGAAAGTAGTGAAATTGGCTCCAGGCTCATCTTTATGAACGGACAGCAAAGGCTGCATCTATTTCTTATGTATCAGCTGGTGACAGGCAGCAGAGGTCATGATTGATATTCCGCTCCATGATGTCCTCAATGTATGCATAGGTGTGTGTGTGTGTGTGTGTGTGTGTGTGTGTGTCTTTGTGGATGACGAGGGATGAATTGGTCCATTGACAGAAATTAGCAGCCTCTCAAACTGGATGACCTCAAAAGTGAGAGAAGATAAGAGTATTTTAAATGTATTATGATATATGCCAAATATACGTTAGCAAAAGACCCATTTGAGAATTTCTCCTTGTTGATATGAGGTTTAGGAGAAAGAAAATCATGCTTTCGGGGGTTGGCACTGATCGCTAATTTGATCAGTATGTGTCAGCATGCCATAGCCTGAGGGACAGGGACAATGACAGAGTGTCCTGAGATGGTATGAAACACTATTGTTTAATCATTAATGATGATAGCTTAACCCATTTTGTGCCACGTGTATCAGACATTCCACGAGATGTACCCTGAATCTCTGAGAAATCAAACTTACTCTATCTATCTATCTATCTATCTCTCTATCTCTCTATCTCCGCATCTCCGCTTAGCCGGTATCGGGTCGCGGGGGCAGCAGCTCCAGCAGGGAACCCCAAAACTTCCCTTTCCCGAGCCACATTAACCAACTCCGACTGGGAGATCCCGAGGTGTTCCCAGGCCAGGTTGAAGATATAATCCCTCCACCTAGTCCTGGGTCTTCCCCGAGGCCTCCTCCCTAGGGAGGCGCCCAGGAGGCATCCTTACCAGATGCCCAAACCACCTCAACTGGCTCCTTTCAACGCAAAGGAGCAGCGGCTCTACTAGAAACTCCTCACGGACGACTGTGCTTCTCCCCCTCTATCTCTAAGGGAGACGCCAGCCACCTTCCTGAGGAAACCCAGGCCGCTTGTACCTGGATCTCGTTCTTTCGGTCATGACCCAGCCTTCATGACCATAGGTGAGGTTAGCAACGAAAACTAACCGGTAGATCGAGAGCTTTGCCTTCTGGCTCAGCTCTCTTTTCGTCACAACGGTGCGGTAAATTGAATGTAATACCGCATCAGCTGCGCTGATTCTCCTACCAATCACCCGCTCCATTGTCCCCTCACTCATGATCAAGACCCCAAGGTATTTAAACTCCTTCACTTGGGGTGAACCACCACCCCGGTCTGCCAATGACACCGTCCTATACCTCAACGCAATGTTGAAGAGGCGTGTCAACCAAGACAGAGATTAGAGACATTGTTAGAGAATGTTAGAGAAATTGGAGATGCGGACAACAGGTGTTCAGACAGCAGGACAGACTGATGGACAAAAAGCAAAAAGGCAAAGAAAAGAGGTAGGTAAAAGGACTTTCTGCCCTTCCTTCATCCTGCCGTGGTTGGAGGCTGCTTGTGTTTAACCTTTAGAAAGAGGCCAGTTTAACTCTGAGGGCCAATTTACATTGTACGCAGCATGCACTGCACTCACCGGTAGGTTGTGTCCTATTTCCGAAATATATTTGTTGTGCTTGCCGCTGGGCTCAGCGCAAAATTGTCAAGACTTTCTACATTTACGTCTTACATACGCCAATATTTGAATGAAAATCATGTCTGCGTCCAGTGTTTACATCAGACTTGTAGCACATGGGGAATTGTGTAGGATACTCAGTGATTCCAGTACCAATTTGCTGGCGGAGATATTCCTGTCTTTGAACCAAAAGAAAGCCTTGGCACTTGTCGTGGTTGGGGGATATACAGAAGGAGGCGGCAGCAAGAAAGGTGTGGGTGCAAGGGACCCTCAGGTCCAGAGAGCAGTTGGAGGTATTCTGGCTGGTGAAGGAGCTCCGCTTTCACTGTGACCAGTTCCAGGGGTAATTTTGGCTCAACAGGGAGCAATTTGACAGTCTGCTCACGAGAGAGATTCATCATCATTCATTCATTCATACTCTGGAAAACACTTTTTTTAATGTCAATGTGCAATTAATTCCTCGAAGGCTGGAGCATATACATTTAGAAATGGGTGGTTATTCTGTGTAAAGGCCATATAACTACCCACATGTGAACTTCAATGAAAACGAACATAACTTGTGTCAATCAGTCCAAACATATTTTACTTCATATGAACATACAAATCTATATCCTACAAATACCTGTATGGAGCTGTATAATAAACTTGGTATTTGTTTTTTGCAGCTCACAACAGTACAGTTCTTCTCAGTTGCTTTGGCGCATTTCTCAGATCGGCAATGACAATACTGTTAAACTGTGACATAGGAAATAGTGCTCCCTTTCATGTGCATTGTTCATTACACTACACTTACAGAGTGAACTGGTAAATTGGGACAACACAACGCAGGTACCCTATCTTGGTATAAACAATGGTGTAAGGACTCAGTTCGATTGCGTCATTGGTATAAATACTTGCTTTGGACAAAAACAAAAGATTTCCAGCAAGATACACGCTTTTGCAAGTCAGTCACTATGCGGTGCAGTTTACACCAAAGTATTTTAAGAAATGCACTCACTGTAAGCTACACATCTAACATGCCTATTTTGGTGGAAATATGCACCACAGCATAGTTTTGCGTCCAAACATCTCTGTACTACCTCAAACTTGTGTTGTACAGCTCTGGGAGATCGCTGATGGCCAAAATCAACCTCTCGTCTATGTTTCGTTTGTGGCTCCACATGTATTCCGTGTTTACTTTTACTGTTTTTTTCAGACACGTGAATGCACGTCACAGCACACCGTGGCAGCTTTTGCACGTGCCACAGTCAAAGTTGAACCATGTTGAACTTTGACCGTGACACGTGCAAGAAAGGTACTACTATTGCTGGTCTTTTAACCATCCACTTACACGGTTTCATCTCCACAAACACACTCCCTTCAAATGAAGTTTGACTGCTTGTCAAAGTCACTAGTTGAGTCGGCAGACTTATTTACAACCACATCTCACCAGGTGGGTGTTAGCTCCCAACCTGCTGATCAACATCACAAACATGCTGCATTAGATCCAAAACGTGTATAATAAGTGAAAGTGTGTCATTATTGTCTGTTTCACCCAATATCTTATTCAACACGCTCATAAGCCTTTTTTCTTTGTATTCATTAAAACCAAAGCCTCTCATGCTGAGAAATAAATTAGTTTTTCAGGCTAGGTTTAGAAAGATCCCACAATACAATACAATAAATGGTAAAAAGCCACATTATAATCACTTTACAAATCACAATACCATGCGAACATGCATCAGAAGACAAATTTCTTGTTACAGAGGAAAGAAGTTTAGTAAACCTTTAAAGTTGGTCCAGTGGAATAACAAAATTCATGATGTTATGTACAAACAAAGAAAGTAGATAAGTGATTCCTTGATTCTTGACCTTATTCTTTAGTGATGTATTATATTAGCTCAAAACTCCAAACTTTAGCCACATTTAAATACTGATAGATGTTTTGCATTTGTTGGCACAGTTATGTCAGATTTTATGTAGTTTACATTATTGCTGATTTCTTAAACCATGCATTAACGTTTTATATTGATGGATGCATTTTCTATGCAAAAAGCCACAAAAAAACAACTCGCAAAGACACTTGTTGAGATAGGTAATCAGTGACACGTTAAACTAGAAAAATACAATGTTGTTGATATTGTATCAGAGCTCTTCAGGGTGAAAATTTAGACATGCCTGCTGCTGAACAATAAAAATTTCAAAGGAAAAGCTACCAAATACATATTTTCATCACATCCATATTTGCTTATTCACAATCTTTAAGGTTTGTAATATATCTGTTCCATTTCTATTTTCTTCACTTATGTCAATTCACTGTATCTCCAGAAGGGTTAAATACATGAACATTTGTTATTCTTGTAATTTTTGGTTTCACAATTTTACACTCAAGAAGTAAATGGCAACGATCCGAATTGCAGCAGTGCATCAGTCAGAAAACAATACAAAGGAATGAATGAATGTATAGTTTTATTTCTAACATACAAATAATTAGACAAAGAGTAAGTACAAGACACCGTATTTTACTTTAGAAAAAGCAAGAATAAGCTAAATAAATAAATACTCTAGTACTCTTGTAATATTCTTAGATTCAAAATAGATCAGAACAAAACTGAAACAAGTTCATACAAAATTATACACTAGCCATCAATAATTTTGAGTTACAACCTCCCTCCTCTTTGCAGTACCTGTTTCTGAATTGCTCTTTGTATTTCAGTTTAAATTGTTTGACATTTTTACTCAATTTGATTTTGTGCGCCAAACTATTCCAGAGAGTCACCCCATGAACTGAAACACCCATGCTTTTAAGAGTGGTGCGGGCATACGGTTGTTTTAAATTAAGTTTGCCTCTTAAATCATAGCCCCCCTCTCTATCCAGGAAAATGTTTTAAATGTTGCCTGGAAGTAAATTTTTTCTTTGTTTGTAAATTAATTGTGCCGTTTTAAAATCAACTAGACCCATAAGTTTCAGAGCATATGACCTTAATGAACATTGCAATAATGTACTCGCGATGACCTACATTACTATCCTTACGGCTTCTTTTTTTTAAAGTGTACATATTGCTTGTAAGGTGCTTTTGCACACAATGATTCATAGAAATCTGAGATGCCTTTTATTTTATTCATTTATTCTCAGGGATCACTGTGCTATAAATATTCATTTAGCATGTATGATCATACGTCTTTTAGATTTATAATTAAGTGCTTAGATTGAGTGCCCATCTATTATGTCTAAATATACAAAAAGCTTTCACTCAACTTACACACCTACACACATACATAAACCCACATGTATGCTGCCAATCCCTCAGCTAGTTATAATTGTAACCTGCCATTTTTACTTACTCAGTCCTTTGAGACTGATGCACATACAATATATATAAACACACACACACTCATACACACTCATTGACAAACACACAAAATCCCAAAGATGTCTCTCTGTCAACAGAGACCAAAAATTCACAGAAACTTGGAGAAAGAGAAACAATAACCTATAAAAATAAGAATATTTATTATTAATATTTATTTAAAAATAAAACAAAAATACATCCACTTGAAAAGGTGATGGACTAGAAGCATGCCTCTAAAACAGAAAGAGAGACAGATGATCATGACACATGAGCCAGGCTAATCTGAAATGTTAGTTCACACCTCTGCATAAAGAACTCGCGCATTGAGGCAGCTGTGTGTTTGATGACCTTAGGGAAAGTGTGTGTGAGACCTTACAAGGATAGAAAGGTGAAAAAGTCTAACTATGAGGATATTTATTGGTCATCACCTCTTTTTAAATCTTCATTTTCAGCTTAAGGTTAATGCTTGCTAAAGGTTGAGTGTAATAATGTTCAAGGACCGGCATGAATGGAAGGTCTTCACAACTACAGAACTACTGCGTGTGACATTCATTGACACCCTTGCGTTGCACACATGCTTTAAAAATGTCAAAGTTGAACAAGGGCACAATTGGATTTCACACAAAATAATAACAATTAGCTGTTAATAAGAAACAAGTTGAAGTTTAAAATGAGCTTAAGTGGGTGTGTGGATGGGTGTGTTTGCTTTGGCGTGCTTATATTTGCGAGAGTGGGAGCATTTGCGGATGCCGCGATAAAAATACCTGCTCTTGTCAGACTTAATTAAGTTTGTCCTCATGTGGCTTCTGTTGCGATCAATTGCAATAAGACAGAAAATGACTGATGAACAGGGAGTGAGACACTGATGACAGCAGAGGGAAGTGAGACAGACAGAGTTCAGATGCAGCCTGGAAGACAGATAAAGAGTCACAGATAAAAATATTTGAAATATGCCAGCAAATTAAGAATAAATTGGGTATAAAAAAATGTATGTAGAATAGGAAGAGACCGAGAGAAAGGTGCCAACTGTGTGATAATCCTCCTCTTATTATTACATCAATCAGATTACTCGCACCATATCCGTGTAATTATCTGTTTAACATTAATTAAATTGGTCTAACCAGATTGGAGTTGTAAACAGATTAGACAAGGATTACAAGGGCATGCTGTACAGTAAGAGGATGTTTCTGGTCTTGTTCATAAGGCTAGTCTAATCTGTCATTTTAAAAGCCTAGGAATCATTTGAAAGACCTGCTACGTATACAGTTTATGGAATATAAATGTTTTATACTATGGCCTCTTAAAATTCTGATCAGATGACACTAGGGATTACTTTCAACTAACTGGACACTACTTGAAAAGCTTTATTCTACGATATTGAAAAGGGACTTTGGTTCTTTATTTTGTTGTCATTTAAAACGAATCAGTCAGTGATAAAGTTTATTTGATATAACACATTTTACAAGCAGTCACAAAGTGCTTCACATAAAACATTTGTAAAAATACAGTAGGATCCAACAGAAAATTAGCAAGGAAGAAATAACTGAAAGACATCTCATCATCTCAAGCTCAGAATGTGAAACAGGAGCTCTAAGTTTGAATGTTTGTTGTCAATGATTTGATATGTTGATCAAAATACATGTTATGATCAAATATAACACCACGATTTCTCAGTTTGGACGGTACAGCTGAAGAAAGGGACCCCAAAAGCTGAAAACTTGTAAACTGTAGTGTCCAGAGCAACAATAAGGATTTCAGTCTAATCTTCATTAAGCTGTAGGAAATTGTTCGCCAGCCAGTCCTTGATGGAAGTCAAACATTTAAGCAACACTTTGTCAGTCTCTTCCGGGTTAAAAGAGACATACTGCTTGATGTCATAATATAATAATATAAAAGTGATAATGGATATCTCCAAATTGGATAATTATACTGTATGTCCCAGGGGAAACATATACAATGCAAATAAAACCTAGACCTAACACAGAACCCTGAGGCACCCCACAGAAATTTCTGAACAATAGGGACCAAGTGACTCATAAAAACTTCTACCTAAAAGATAGGAGGTGAGCCAATCCAGGGCGCTCCCTGAGATACTAACCCAGTGTTTAAGTCTATCAAGCAAGTTGTTATGATCCACTCTATCAAAAATTGCGCTAAGGTCTTGCAGCACCAAAACCGAGCATTCACCAATAGGACATTAATAAATTGTTGGACACTCTGACAAGAGCAGTTATTGTTGAGTGTTTCTGATGGAAGCCAGAGTGAAATTTTTGTACACTTTTCTGTGTATTCAAGGAGCAGCGGTCTTTCAGTCCAAATCAAAATGTTCAGTATTTTCTTGTGCAAGAGTACTTTGCAAAAAAAGCTGATTTATTTTACCCATATGCAAAATAAAACCTAAGACATATTTCTAAGATGTTGTTATTCCTTGGCTTAGTGAGCTTCCTCAGTGACTTATCATTCCTACTAAAAGTTTAGTGTTTTAAATTGATCCAAAAGGTAATTCAGTAATGTACTGTGTAAAGTGCTGCTTTTGTTCTCACAAATGAGCGATTACATAAAAAATTATTTTAAACCCTTTTTATTGAAAAATATTTACAAAACTTTTAATAGAAATATTTTAAATAAGCAATTTTTTTACATAAAGTATTCAAAGTTTCAAAAGCACAGCACACAACAGCTATACCCTCCTCAGAATAAATCCCCTGTATTGTCCATGAGGATGTGGAAAGCATCGGTGGCCCTGCTTACTAGCCTGCGCGTTCATGGCAGGCTCTGCTGTGGGGGAGGAGCTGTGGAGGGGGGGGCTGTAGCGCAGCAGAGAGCAAGGGGAGGGACCTGTAAGGTGTGCTTGTTCAAATTTTTTGGCTAAGTGCATGTTTTCTCAGAACTCCCTACTGCAGCTTTAAGGAGTGGTGACATTTTGTCTGTGCGAGTGGAAATCAATGGTCCACAATTAGTTGGTCAATGCTGAATACTATGCATTGTAACAGGTAGTAACATTATTGATGTATTTAGTTTAAAGGTAACCTGTGTAGCTTTCTTTGCAAGTTACGTTTTGCACTAAATTGTATTGTATAACCTCAAGGCCAAACAAAAACATGGAAAAAAATATAATAATTATTAATTCTTAATCAATTAAGAATACTTAAATGTTTTAAAACTGTTCTGTTGCTCACATTGGCTTACCGTCTAATTCTCCTCCTTTTTGACTGACACGTGCTACTTTTAACATCCACCAACTGTTGGTATGGATAACTACTCTGTGCAGTTGGCAGGATGCCAAATTGCTTTACAGCGCCGCTGGTCGTCACAAGCTCCTGGGGCTTCTTTCAGGTCTGAGATGTGTACATCCACCCTACAGTGCACATGTTAATTTCCGAACATTTACACATATTTACTGTGTGTGTGTATTTGTGTGGTGTATGCTGTATGTCTGCCCAATGTGCCTGGACTGTCTTTTACAAATAATTAGCCTACTATTCTTATGGAATTATTGCCTTCACCCTGACAGTAGCATCCTATATTGAATATTCATTGCTGTGTTGGAAGAGCAGAAGTTAGGATATTTTTTTTACGTTGAAGACAAATGCATTTAACTGCAACCCTGAAATGTAAATCTACATTATTTGTTTTTCAAGCCTTGCTCAGAGCTCTCTACTCATCCTTTTATTTTCTACTTTCTCTTTTTTCCCTTTTCATCCATCTGTTAGTTTGTGCTTCAAAGTTGTAGAGACTGAAACTTACCTGTTTATTTTATTTTTTTCTCCCCAACAACTCCTCTGCTCCTATGCTTTTGGGTTATGATCTGTCCTTTTTCTTCTCCCCTCTTTGAGACCTATTATCCTCCTGAAGAAACTGGATGGTTTCCCACCATCATTTCCTCCTTTCCTTTCTCCCTAGATACTTAGTTCCTATTGGCCCATTAAGTCAGTTGATGCTCAGATTCATTTAGCCCCTTTTATAAGCAGCTTTAACAAGTTGGCTGCCTGGCTGTGGTCTACTGAAGTATAGAATTGAATGGCACCAAGGCCCAATGGATATATCCTTTCCTCATATTCATAGCCAGAAGATCCTGGCCTGACACTTACAGATGCTTTTCTTCTACTGTTCATATTCTTTGTTTTTGTTTTTGATAACCTATCATATAACATATAGGAAAATGTATATTTATACAGTAAATTTACACACTACCTTTTCTTCATCCCCATCCATTTTTTCTACAAGATAAAGTGGCTGATTACAAACTCACTTCCTTGGATGCCCAGTACAGTAAAGTTCTCAAACTGTTTGAGAATAGACAAGGTCAAAACACTACATATTCTCAAATGGTGTGAATTTCACACCATGGTTCTACTACCGCTCCTAGCGTGCAGTGGGAACAGTAATGAAAGTACTTTTTGACCCAATTGACACACACTCTGAATTCAATCAATGTACCAGAAGTCCACTTTTGGAACACAAGTCTCCAGTTTAGAACCGCCGCTTAAATGTGTGTGACATGGTCATTTTTCAAAAAAGGTTGAAGATAGGTTGAAAATGAAACTCCAGAAATGCAATAAACAGTGTCACGCATGACAACAGAAACTGTGCCAGGCTGTGGGGCAATTGTCTCATTGTGGGCAAAGTGGAAATTTACGGCCATGCAACACACTTTCATACATACATTTCACATAAATCCCTACAATAAAGACAATTTACAGAACATGACTCTCATTCAGAAAAAAATAGATTTCTCTGGATACTGTGTGTGTGGGCCAGTGTGAGTCCTTTCTGAGAGGCCTTTCCTTTCTTTCCATCTGTCTCTGTCTCTCAGTGGTATGATGACCATTTGAAATTGCTCTTCACACTTCCCTGTATCTGTTGCCACAAACACACTCAAAGAACCCACGCACACGCATGTATGCGCACACACACACACACACACACATGCATTGACATGAGTCACACTTGCAGAATTCACATTCACAATTCCCAAAGTCCTCCATCCCAACATGTTATATTTCCTTCAGTGGGTCTATGCATTTTACTTCCTTTCTCCTACTTCTCAAGAAGAGATTGGAAATGGAGTGAATGGACAAAGTGAATGAAAGTAATAAGAAAATTGGAGAGAGAGAAAGTTGATAAAAAAAGGGGAAAACATTGGCAAAGCGGAACGGCAAAAGGTATATTTCATTTAAACTTTTGGGGTAGACATCTACCAGGAACTGCAGAGGTCCACCGTCTATAATTACAGTCTTAAACCAGGAGAACTGTAAAATACACAGTTTATCCTAATTCTAATCAAGTAATCATTTGGAATGTAACATACTGAGCTGAACAATGTGTTGAGAAAGTGTTATGTTTGCTCAAGGTCTGACTAAAATATAGTACAGCTGGCCTATAGACTAAATAATTTGTCTTTCTCACACTTTCACTCTTTCTCCAATATGTTCAAAAAGTGTGAGAGTGTCGTTAACTGATGGAGGCATGATTTATGTGAAATTATTAGCTTTGACATGTCTCCCTACCTTCCCATCAAATTACATCTATGGAAATGTGTAATGGGAAACAGAACAGGGCTAAGACACACAGGGAGGAAAACAAGGAGGGTATAGAGGAGAAAAAGATGCCGACAGAGAGAAAGACAGACCAAGATATAGGGTCCATGCAAGTGAGTTGGGGGGGGGGGGATTAGTGGCAGAGGAGAGAGGTGGTAGTCAGACCATATCTGGGGGAATGTGGCTTCACTGACCCAATGACAGGGACATCAATCAACAGGTGGTGTGAGCATGTTGGTGTGGGAGTATCAGGAATTATTCTATCAGGGGTACATAGAGTTCTGTTCTATGGATAAACTCAGAGGTAACTTTTTTCACAATAACACATACTGCTCTAAAGGTTTGTCATGTTGGGTTGAATTCCAATTAGCAGCATTAGTCAGCAATTAAAGAAGTCTGGCAGTCAGCACTTTGATATGTGAGGTTTTAAAGCAAGATGAAACGGCTAATACAATTTGAAAGAGGAAAAATCCTCTCTTCCTAAACTGTTGGGGGATAGGTCAAAATAGCTAAGCATTGACTTAAGGTAATAACCGCTGTTTTCAACATGTAACGTGAAACAAAACTATGTAGTTAAGTTTAGGCAAAAAAATACCTAGGGTTGGTAAAACATCAGGGATTTAATTTAAAAATAATGAGGAAGGTAACTACTTTGCGGACTAAGGTCCGTAAAAGTCGAATCATTTCAAAAAGTGATTGTTGACTTTTGGTTTCAGACAGATCACAAACCCCGGTGTGGGGTGGCAGTCCTTTGTTTCTTTGACCCATCTGCCACCCCAGCCTACATCTTCATGTGAAATTTTGGCACCACACTTCCTCCTTTGCTCATGTGATAATTACTACAGCCACCTAACAGCAAACAGAAATTTAGGTCATTATGAACTGCTTGCACAATCAACTTGGTGAGGACAGTCTGACAGTTTAAGGTTGACAAAATAAAAAGAACATTTTACATTTTAATACAATATATCACATGCTCAAAAACTAGCTGAGCTGCATTTATACAGTACCTCTCTAACACGGTCTCAACAAACTTATCCATTACAGGTTTTTTCCTTACCATTTTTACCACCAGATTTTGTATTGAGTTTCATAATGGTGTTAGGTGTTCCCTTTTTTCTGCAGCTCCTGTACCAATAATTGGCATCCACCTATCTGTACACAGCAAGCTTTAAGGAGATTTTTGATTTCAATTGTCACATAACACAAAATGTCGAAAAATAAAGGGCCCGTTTAGACCACCTTTACATAGTACAGGAACCATTCACCATTTACACACATGGCCGAGGCAAGGTGCCACCTGCTCATCAGATAACTCTCACACATATTTACACTTTGATGGCGCAGCATCAGGGGCAACTCGGGGTTCAGTGCTTTGTCTAAGGACACTTGAACAGAGATTGAACCACCAACCTCCCGAGTGGCAGGCAACTGCTCTACCACTGATCCACAGCTGCCCCAGTGAGCTGCTGTAATGAAATGAGGTAATGTTCTTCTAAATGAAACACTACAGTGACAGCAGGTGACTGAAAGGAAGTGGTCAAAATTGAAGCAGAATATGTGGGGATTTACTTACTTTAGGTGACTGGACCTCCAACAATACTGGATCCTACATTTCCCGTAATGTAACCAAAAGCATTTTTTATTAGACCATTTGGCTTTGGACAAGGCCATCAAACGCCACACTTGCATTTTGAAACACTCCCCGTTTCTCAATGTCAAGGATCCTTCCTTCCCGAGCTAACTGAACCTATCATTTAACATTCGGCTGTTAGCTAGCTAGGTTGCTGTCTTTGTGTACGGTGGCATGTTCATCTCTTTTTATATGTCATTACCGTATATGCGTAACGTTAGCAGAGATTTAGAAAGTTGGTGTGTTTATCACTGGTTGTATCTGTAGACGGGAGGTAACACTGCACCATGTTAACTTCACTAGCAACGTTCATTGAAGGCTAACATGTATGAGTACTTTCCCAAGTAATAACATAATGTTATAGCATTCATAACGTAAACATCTTTTGTTGTGTTAAGTGTGTTTTAACAGGAACTACATTAACCGTACATTAAACTTTACAAAGACAGCAACCTAGCTAGCCAACAGCCGAATGTTAAATGATAGGTTAGGGTTAGCTAACGTCAGCTCGGGGTGTATCTACCTAATTATTATAGCAATTTGTACAAGCATTAAAGCGTTAAGCTTTACATTGATGTAAAACATTATATAACAAATGTATGGCACACACTAAAGATACTCACATTTAGTTTATTATTTCCCTGTCTGCGATGCCGCTCGAACTCCCGCTTATGTCCGCTATTATTTTTTTTAACGAGACGGCAAAGGCCCGCGCATAGGATTGTGGGTGATTTGGGGCCGCGAAGGATACACATATGCATCCTTCTCTGTCTATGGGAAATTTTCTGAATGAAGGACTCAGTCCTTGGAAGAATTTGGAGGATCCTTGACATTGGAACGGTCCTTTGGCGGACGTTGATGACATGGCATCTTCCAAATTCTGGCTTTGGAGGATCCTTCCTTGACATTGGGAAACCCCCAATGACTTTCAGTTGCAAATGTTTAGTGTCTTTAATCACTTTGACATCTTTAGGGGTTATTCTCTGACTTGACAAAGTTCCTCCAGAGCCACAGAAGACATTATACAACACATTTTCACAAGCTGAGCAGCACAACTTATGACTAGTATAGTGACACTTATGTGGGAAATCATTGGAGTTCCCCTTTAACATTTTAAAAATTAACACCAGTAAGGAGAGATTGTGCAGGGTGGGGAAATAAAGAGACAGGCATAGAGAACAAGAGATAGAGTGACCACCAAAATAAACTCATACTTGTGATGAATGTTCTGCTCAGAAATAGAAACCTCATCCCTCTCTCATCCTCTCTTCCCCTATTACCTCTCCTCTGCAACATTCTTTCCTTTTTCCTTCTTCCACATCTCGCACCATCCCTGTCTATATATCTCCCTGTATCCATCTATCTGTCCCCATCTCCTTCCTTCTCTGTCTCAGATAGTGTGCCATCCGTGTGATCAATGGAGTTAATTCTTTTCAGGAAATTCTGCCATGATGGAATTTTCTTCCCTGTGCTGTGTCTGCACAGTATTTTATTTTTTCAGGTGGGGGGTACGGGGGCAATTTGCTTCTGTGGATAAAAACTTTGAGTGAAGCATATATATTGATGCTTTTTATCAAACACTGATCATTTTGGGATATTTTTTATTTCATTTCCTACAGTTCACAGATATAGAAAAGCAGTCATGGACATGTTTTACTTTTAACTACCGGCTCAGAATAGCTTTGAATAGCTGTTTGTTCAGTTGTACAAAACAAAAGGAAAATTGTGAGGAAAAGTAAATCAACATAACATTTTGGAGAATTTGAGACCTTCTGCTTTGGCAATGCATGGCAACCCTGGACCATGCCAATGCACCACTGGCTAAAAATGAAACTGAAAGTATGCACAGAAAAATAAATGGACCCATGGTTTATGTGTGAATATTCAAGTTCATATTTTTGCTGTTTGTGTAACAGTTTGCTGTTAAAGGCAATGTTGGTGCAACATTGAGTTTGTGCCACTTGAGTGCGCGCACACACACACAGATACTTGCAGACAGATACCTAAACCATGTTAATGTGGAAGATAGCCCTAATCATATTTGTTTGTCTTTCATTACTGTAATTATAAAAATCAGAGTCAATATTTAACCAACACAATATCAAGCAGTGCTAATGCCATAATCATATCTTGGTATCTCTCTTTCTTACTCGAAACCTATCTCTTTTTGCTTCTCGCTATCTTTCTTTCTTTCTCTTTCATCCTGTCCTACACGCTCCACTGTGTTTTGATTATTTTGTGTGGGTGTGGGTGGGCGTATGTGTGGGTGTGGGTGTGAGTGCGGGGGTAGGAACAAAGCCAGATGTACAGAGATTTGACAGGGCCCATTTGTGATCCCCTGAATGCCTATCCTGCTTTATTTGCTGTCACACACACACACACACACACACACACACACACACACACACATGAATATATACAGTATACTTTATGTTACTGATGATGCACTTATACATTTTTGCATACTTGACCATACATGCACATACATTGACCCACTGGACCAGTGAAATCCACACACACAGGCACTTAGAAAGATTTCACGCACATACACAGACACAGTGTGCAGCATGCAGACACAGCGGGTATGGATTCCTCTTGTGGTTGGTGGCTGCCAAAGTAATGATGTCAGGTAATCACGACCATGCCAAGTTTAATGGTAGGCAATGGCATACCAGTGTTTGGATGGCGGATTTAAAAAGGATCAATCCTAACTTACATTGTGTGTGTGTGTGTGTGTGTGTGTGTGTGTGTGGGTGTGTGTGTGTGTGTGTGTGTGTGTGTGTGTGTGTGTGTGTGTGTGTGTGTGTGTCTGTTTGTGTGTCTGTGTGTGTGTCCAGAATAAATTACAGTTATGACAAGAGTAGAGGTTACACACACACACACACACACACACACACACACACACACACACACACACATACACACAGAATGTGTGTATGTGTGTGTGTCAGCTGTTCGAGTTCCCTGTTCGGGATTGGAACATATGCTTCATAAGACTCCTGTGGACACACACGGACACACATGCAGGCCTTTGTATTTCAAGGACACTTCTAGTAAAAAGAAAAGAATAAAAAATAAATAAAAAAAGTTTACTGAAGATAATGTGCTGATGTGTGTTTGACCACATAACTGTCAGTCATCTATCAGTCAGCAGTAGATGATTACAAACTACATCTAAAAAATTCACTTTGGCTACAATTCAACCAGCCTTTTTTGCATGTGACTCTCAACTCCTTAAAATGGATAAGCTCCAAAACATGAAGTGTTAGACTTCTGTGACCCTGCAGTCATAAATGTGCATAATGTTGACCTCTAATCCAACATGAAGTTAGTTACTGAATAATGATTTATAACCCTTTTTAATAGATGTTTTATGTTATTAAAGTATGGATGATGCCAAATAAGCTGTATATTTTACTCTACATTAATATGAAAGAAATGTGTCCTCTCATGACCCTAACAAGTTTGCCTCAGCGTTAACTGTTTTCCCGGTAAAGCACATGACCAAGCACACAACACTCAGTATAACCATGAATACAGTATAAACATAAACTAATTTTGCTTCTGCATTTTTTCCCCTTGTCAGCCCATCTCAACTTTCACTCCTAAGCTTTATTTTTTTTATTTTTGTCCCACTCATTTTAGTTTCTCCTTCTCATCTGTCTCACTCTTCTTCCCTTCATGGAATTGTCTCTTTGTGTTTTTCATTCCACGTCACCACGTCTCTCTCTCTCTCTCTCTCTCTCTCTCTCTCTCTCTCTCTCTCTCTCTCTCTCTCTCTCTCCCTCCTTCCCTCCCTCCCTCCCTCCCTCTCCCCTCTTATTCGTACGTGCCCATGCAGCATAACCAAACCAGCCTGCTTATTCATGTTGCACTGAGGTATCACTTTATTTCTCTGCCATTATTTTTTTGTGAAGTCTCCTCAGTATGACTTGCCCCAGACAGCACTATGCTATCCCACCCTCATTATATTTTCACACTCCGCTACCCTAGGACACATTTCCGCTCAAACCCACTTCTGTACATGTGTGTTTTGTTTGTGCCAGCGCTAGTTCCTTGGTGTGTTAAAATGGAAATCATTCTATTTTTCTATAGTAAAATGCACTATTTTATAAATGTTCTCTGTGGCATTTGTACAGCAGAACTCCATTTAATGCATTGATGTTCAGTTTTCTACAGTATATTTTGTTATATACAGTATATATATATATATATATATATATATAATAATAATATATATATATACTGTACATACAGTATATACATACAGTACATATATAGTATTTTTCTAGATTTAAATAGCGGTGGCTCTGTGTTTTAAATAGGATGTCCCAAAAATATGTAGGAACAGGAATTTACATGCATATTCACAAACGAATAAGCAACAATAAAAGTAAAAACAATATTATTTTTTATATCTTCCTGAACTTTACTAAACCACAATATGATTAATTGTGGTTTATTTAGATGACACGCATATTCCAAGAGTGTGCAATAAGGGATCAGTTTGGTGGTTTAGTGCCTTGCACTATATAATGCTGACAAGCCAAACAGCAGATGAATAATAAATACTGCGCGATGAAGGATAAAGGGTAGGGATCAAAACTTCCTCCCATCAAAGCATTGTAACCCCTTGTATTTGTCTGAAATGAGATACTGCACCATAACCAAGGTAATCCCAGGCTTCAAATTCACAATCTTTGTGAAATACCTGGTAAATACAGTAGAAAATGAATAAAAAACAGTATGGAAATAAATGGAAATAAACTGCCAAAGAGCAAAATGTCATTGTTGATATATGCTAGTATAATTCCTTTCAAATGGGGACAAAAATAGTAATGCATTAATGTGGATCCTTGTGTGATGCTGAGTCAATTACTCGTGTAGGAATAGGCCTGAGAACTAATGTCTGTGCTCATTTCTCCTTGTAGAGAAACACCATGTAGTGTGGTATATGTTGTGCCAATGAGTTGTAATGCATGTGAGAATTTATGTGAAAAAAAAGATGATTGAAGTGTGCGTGTGTCTATATCAGTGTGTGTGTATATAATAAATATACATTTCACATGTCAATGAGTCTTGGATTTACACACTGTTTGTTTACGCGACTTTATTAGATGATTTGGATGCTTTGGATTTCAGTTATAAATGACACTGTAATTATTGTGCGCTTTAGCCAGGGTTTGCATTAGTTATCTGTTTTATGAAAGGCATGTTTTTATAATTATGAAGTTAATTGTTTTCCATCGTTTTTTGACGTTCCCTGTTCTTCCTCAGTGTCTGACAGCACAGCAGGAGCAGCAGGGGTTGGACCAGGAGGAGATTTCTCCCAGCCCCGGTTCTCCTCCTCCCTTCCCACCTACCTCCCAGTCCAATGCCAGCTAAGTGGTGCAGACTCTGCCTTCTTCCTGCGGGAAGCCAATCAAGAGGTGATGCGAAACGGCAGCCTTTCATCGTGGACTGAGCCCTTCTTCCTCCACCAACTGGAACCAGCCGTCGCCGCCCCACAATCCCTGCCAAGTGTCAATTGCAGCTACGGAAACCTGAGCATTGAGCAGCCAATCCCAGTGGAGCTGCTTCAGGGACCACCACCACATCTGCTGCTGCCGACCAACCAGGTGACTTTGAACTGGAGGGTCAAAGGTCAAGTGGTGGTGCCCAGAGTGGGGTCAACACGGCCCTGGATACAGGTACTGGCAGTTTATTGTTTGACTTTGAATGTTCATTCATTTTTTACTCATAAATCTTCTCATGCAATTAAATAAGGCTTTAGGCTTTATATTATACTTAATAGGCCAATCCCAATCAGGAAGCATGATGAGAGAGAGAAAGAGAGAGAGAGAGAGAGAGAGAGAGAGAGAAAATTCTATCATTACATACATTAATGACCACTTGAAGCTTGACCTTTGGCTAGGAAAAGAATGAGAGCAGTAAGAGTGAACCGAAGCAAAAAAGTTGCATGCCGGAAAACAAAAACAGTTAGCTGAAAGATCATATAATGCTCTGTGGAGCTGAGGGGCTGCATGGTTGAGTGGTAAATCTCTTTGGGTTTAACAGTACGAGTAACACCTTTCACATTACATTATATGTAAGTAATTGAGGGAAGTACAGTATTTTCCATCCACTGTAAATGTAAATACCCATTGTTGATGTCAATATATTGGTTAGGACACATTTAAAGAATATACTCATGCAGAAATCTGTCTGCAAGAAAGAAAGAGGCAAAAAACATCATTTTCTTTGCCATTTTCAACCCATTTTGCAAGAGAACATTTGTAGTTTTTGATTGTTTTGTTTATCAATGGACAATTATCTTGTTGGCTAGCTGTTCATCTACTAATTTACCAATTTTGACATTATCTGCATTTGTTTTGTCCTCAGGTTCTGTTTTATCTGGTAGGGCGGCGTTGGGATGAACCTGAGCCGCCTCCTTTAGCCCTCCTCCCATGTGTCAGGGCCATGGCCATCCGTGACTCCAGTGAAGCAGCACCCTCAGCGGGCTGCCGGCTCATGGGACCATCTGGCATCTGTGTGGTCCGTCTGGAGATTCCCCCAGCTTGGTTTACACCACCGCAAGTGAGAAAAAGACTTCCTGAAGTGACTCTACCATCAGTGGATGTGTATTACTCAATCATACCAGTGGAAGGAGCTGGTCAAGAGTGTCCCTCCATTGTTAATGAGCCATGGAGAGGTCAGAATGCAAACGTCGGGCCTCTTGGAGGCCTGGGCATGGGCCAGTGGAGCCCCCCAGTGGATGGGGGTCTTCAGGACATGCTGAAAGCTGGTTCTGTGGCAATGACCGTGGGCCCAGTTTTTGCCAAAGGAGAAAAATTGAGACTGGATGAAAATGTGGAGGTTCTGGTGCCACCCAGTCCAGTTCGGCTTGGCAAGACGGTGGCGTTTGGTGTCTACATGAAGACAGGTTCAAACACGGAACAGTTTACATTGAGGTGGGAACGTGAATGCTTTCAAATAACTTCTTTGGCTTCGATTTCTTTTTTAATTTGGTGTTCTGTTATCTTTCCCTTTTTTCTACAGTTTCTCTGATTCTTTTTTCTATCATCTCCACTTATTTCTTTCCTCCTCATCTGCTCTCTCTCATCTCTTAACACCGCTGCCTCCCGAGGTTGATGGCTGTCACCTTTGTGTACCAAGCCTCCTTCAGGAGCCTTGCAAAGAACAACCTTATAAATATTCATGACAAGAGAAGAAAACACAGAAAATGAGAAGCGGGAGAGGGAAAGGCTGAGGGACGTAAGAAGAAGCATAACATTAGAGTAGATCCTGGCTTCTCATACTGTAGGGTGGTACCCATAATGTGTCTCAGATGTGCCTTAAGAATTCACCTACATGGTTTTCCAAATAATCTGCAATTTGTTTTCTTGTATGTGCTTGTATCCCAGGAAACAAATTTTAACGAAAATGAGTTTACAACCCCTGATCTAGACTAAGCATGCATAACGGCATGCATGACTTTAGGGATTTCAGGCTGAAAAATGACAGATTTATCATTTTTCTCAATGTATTCTATTTAGAGAACATCCCAGCACACAACACCGTGGCTGTATATACTGTAGCATTGTATGAGGCAATGAGGCTAGAACTTTTTAGAAAGGATCTCTGAACAACTTTGAATACATTTTTCAGTATTTCAGTCTCACATTCACTCAAAGAAAACCTGGAACACTGAACATGTTTATTGAGAATAATCTATTTTAGATAATGAAAGCTGAACATTTGTATTTGGAACCGCTTCAGTTGCTGCATTTTTCAGAATGACAATAATACCCTTCCAGGAAGAGGATGTTGATATTTGTGCTGCCTATGGAGAATGTCTTAGTATCTAATTCTATTTGATGTAATTAATGACGTGTATTTACTTATTCTGACTAAGTAGAACTCTACTTAATTTGAAGCTGGGCAGAGCTGGGACTTAATATGCTAATGTCTCATTTGTCCCACCAAACAGTTGTAACAAAAAGATGGATTAACAAAAAATTACATTTCCAGGATAATTGCCTGGCATCCCTGTCCCTCATCTTCCTCTCTCTGTGTGTTGCCGTTCTCAAATTCTATTTGCTTCGGGAAACAACTACAAATTTTGAGCTAGCAAGCTACATGCTGAAATTTGCAAGTTTTTAAGAAAATATGAATTGTGCAACAAGGCAGTAAAAAATTACAAATAATATGTTCACTGCATTTGGTATCTAATTGGGACATTTTGGGGACCGATTGGTGTGGGATTGCTATGGATGAAGTATACACGGCTATACACTCCCAAGAGCAAATTACATTTAACCATTTATCCAGCTAATTTGTATAGCTCATGTTACTGTATTGTGTTAACAGTTAACTTAAGTTAATATTGTTTGTGGCATTTTTTTTTTTTTTTTTTGTGGGGTGCAAAACAAGTTCCTTCACAAGACCATTTTTCCGCACCGTTCTCAGAGTCAATACAGGGGGGCTGCCAAATTATTATTAAATATTGAAGTTTTTTTCAAATATTAGTTATAACATGAATCCAACATATTATGTATGTTTAACATTAAGACATGATTTTTAAAATCATGGCAACAATTTTTATCTTATTAGCTCACTATCCATAGCAAAAAGGGTATGTATGAAGGCTTTAGGCCGTCCTACACATTATTGTAGCCCCAGTTTAATATGCAACTTAATTTTATACAATATACTGTATGTAGTAGGGGGTCCCTGCTGCTCCATCTTGCTTTCAGTTAAGGTGTCCTTGGCTTAAAAATATGTTCCCTGGTTTGAAGAAATGCATACAAACCCACAATGTACGTACTGTTAGTGTGGTGTAGCCAGACCTTACTCCGCAGCACTGTAGAGATAGGTCTGACAACAAAACTAACAAGGGAGTTAATCAAGCACCATGGATTTGTAGGTCTTTTAAAACTGTTTGTGTTACTTTCACTGTTACAAACTTTCTTTGCAGAACATTGCATATGCAACGTAATTACATATCACAAGCATAAGCTTTTTTCATATGAAATGAGTGGACCTCCGTCTGGCAGCCATAAAATTGCACTGTATTTGATAAATGATTTGATTGTGTTGCATTGCAGACAGGTTAATTGAAATTCCAGTAGGACTAGGATGCAAATCAGTACACATTAACCACTTGTAGGGAAGAAGATCCTTAGCAATGGGGGTTTGAATACAATGACAAAACTGACAAGTGATGACAGCCTCAAGACCCTATTAATTTTCATTCTAAAGTAAAATTGTGTTATTGGTGAGATTTAACCTTTCTAATAGGATATTATAAAAATTCAAAAAGATGCACACACAAATCAATATTGTCAACAGGATCTAATAAATGTATTTCTTTGTGTGCAATCATTCCTGAGGTCATCTGAGGACACTGGAGGAAAAGAACAAATGGCTAGACTGCACTTTGTCCCACTACCTGCTGACAAAGTTCACAAACACACACAACCACACACACACAGGCACAGAAGGAGACTGAGACACTGAGCACACTATTTCTCTCTGCCCTGTTTACACACACATACTTCTTCACAGTACATGAACACAGACACGGTTATGTGTGTGTATTAACACACACACACACACACACACACACGCACATAGTGAGGTAGCCTCTTTGGTTCCCTCTAAAGACACTTTGTCTTTGTTGTACTACACCCCTGCTCTGTGTGGAGCTGATCCCAGCTGACATTGGGGGAGAGGCAGGGTTCACCCTGGATAGCCAGCCAGCCAATCACAGGGCTTATAGAGACTGACAACAATTCACACTCCCATTTACTCACACCTACAGACAATTTTGAGTCAACAATTAAGCCAACACCTGTATGTCTTTGGACGGTGGGAGCTGGAGAAAACCCATACAATTTTAAAAGCTTTTCTCCTTATCTTTCTTTCTCTCCGAGTGTGTGTGTGTGTGTGTGTGTGTGTTTTATAATTTATTTGATTAAGACAATGCACATTAATCAACATTTCTGTAAATGCGCCAGTGTTAGCCAATTGGCCTTTTTTCAACTGTAGTCCTTCCTAGCATGCATGTCTTTATGGTGGGAAGAAACCGGAGCACCCGGAGGAAACCCACACAAACATGGGGAGAACATACAAACGCCACACAGAACAACCTGGATTCGAAGCAAGGACGTGTGTGTGTGTGTGTGTGTGTGTGTGTGTGTGTGTGTGTGTGTGTCCTACCTGCAGCTCCTGCCCTCTGCCCTAGCATACAGTCCCATGGATAATCTCCCATGTTAGAAGCACAGTCAGACATGTAATAAGGTTTAAGTGGTTCTAATTCGTGTGTGTTTGTATATGTGTGAGACACACACGTAATAAGCCTTAAGTGTGCTCTATCTCACAGAGGCACACGGAGAAAGGACGAGCGACAGAGACATACAGAAACAGGAAGAAAATGAAAGAGGGGGGAAGAATAAAAGGAGAAATAAATGAGGGACCATAACTGAAGAGATAGAAAATGTTGAAAGAAAGGAAGGGAAAATCCACTGACTTTTGTCCTCCCCAAAAAGTTCTTAATTTCTCATATAGAGGGGTCCATATGAAAGTTTACTCTTAAAAAAAAAAGTCACTTTTGCAGAAACACATTGTCTTCATATACTAAGTTAAAAAAATGTAATTACTTCCTTTTTATCATATTAATCCAGAGGATGATGCTGAAAGTTTAGTCACGGGAAGAAAATAAATTAATATGTAAATTTAAAACTAAACGTTTTCTGTGCACTCCAACTGTCTGCTGCTCCTATTACGGTGTGCCAGTGTCACAGACTGGGACTGAAAATGATAGACAACGAAACATGTTTATGGCTGAAAGAACACAACAGACAAATGACACATGTGCTAGATAAGTCTGTAATTTGTTTTTTGACACTCAAGCTTATATATTAATAATATTGATGGGCCAAACTTAAATGGAGTCCCTGGCTATCTGTGCCTAAAAAAGATTAATTTTGAAAGGACAAGAGGAGAGACCTGTTGAGTAATTAAGAACTACTCAAGGTCTTTTGTGCTTATCATGTTAAATAAGAAAAAAGGATATTTGTCAAAAGCGGTTATTTGTCCAATTTGTTATATCCTAATTCTAGGTTTCCATCAGATTAGCTGCAGTTTTACAGTACAATGCAGACATTCCTGCTATGTTTCCACTTTGCCACATTCAACGGTGAAGGTATACGATTATGTCACATTTTCCTCTTAAACACAGTGAAACATTCTTAAATATGACACAACATAAAGATTATGGGCATCAAATATGCCAGATGGTTGTTTTTTTTGGGGCCAAGCAGACCTGGGCTGTTTTTACAGTGGGCTAAAAAACTGTCAAACAGTACGCACATTGTCTCCAATGTAATTCTATTTCCATTACTTTTCTGTTGCTTCTGACTGATGTTACTGTTGTCCTATTGCTCAGTTCATCCAAAAACTCATACAAGCTCCATACATGTTATTGACCTATATTCCTGTGCACCAGAGAAAGTAAAACCTACAACCAAAAATTGCTTTTATGCACTGGTTTTGGGTTGATTCATTACTGGATTAACAATTGTGACAATAGTGCAGAAGGCAAAAGAGACATTTAAAAAAGTTTCTATGCAAAATTATGCTAACTCTCTAACATAATGTTCGAACTGCCCCATAAATGTTGATCTGTTGATGGAGCCTCTGATTCGATCTTCATGTTGTTAATCAAAGCACAATACTTTTTCTGCTGTATCATTGTACACAGAAAGACACAGGACAACAGTCTTGCTGCCCAAGTACAAACCTGCCAACCCAGCTCTAAAAGAAACAGATACAGCCCTTACTCCGGCAATTGTTAACATACAGCATATGAGTGGTTTTCTGCTGGAATGTCTACAATTTATTCACTCTAAAATCAAAACTAGAACTTCCCTTTGCATGCAATAATCCTTAATAAGTACATCAGAAAACAAAAGACACAAATTAATTAGCTCACTTATCAGCACACCATTACTTCTAACTTCAAAAGGTAGGAAAAGAGGACACAACTTGATGATGAATTCATGTCCTATGTCTAGTTGAGTAAGCATTTTGCCAATCATATTTAATACAATGTTTCAATCAGTGGAAACTCCTGCCAGAGAAGTTCTGAGGCTTTTAATGGTTTAGTTGAGCATTTCAATATTTTTTAACAGTGGGAATGTTGACAGACCAAGGGTCAAAGTGATTAGTATCTCCCTCATTAAAAAGCTGTTGTCTTAAACTGTGTGCTATCATTGTTTGGTTAGGTAATTAGCGAGATGATTACTGATGAGGGGATAATGTACAGTATGTGTGTGTGTGTGTGTGTGTGTGTGTGAGAGAGAGAGAGAGTGATATACTGCAGAGAGTGACTGATTGACATAGCGATTATCTAAAGGCAAATATCTTTTTCACTATCTGCGCATGTTCTCTCTCGTTTCTCTCTATTTTCTCTGTGTGTGTGTGTGTGTGTGTGTGTGTGGGGGGGGGGATTAGTGGATTTTTCCTAGAATCAGAGGGAAGATGTACTTCTAAGGACCATCTAGTCATATCTGCTGGTTACACCTCGCACACACACACTCTTTCTTCTTGGTGTCACCACACACGTACGCACACGTGTCCAGGATGCCTTTATTCCACAAAGCTCGACCATCAATTTCACCTCAAATGCCCTTTCACCAACAAGGAGGGGAAATCAATTATTTTGTTTGTGTGTGTGTGTGTGTGTGTGAGAGTGTATTTGCGGCCTTAAGTAAACAGACTGGATATGATTATTAGTGTAATTGTGTTTTTGCTTATGTGAAAATACGCTTTGGTAAGCATCCTCATCATTTGTGTTATACAATATGTGATTCGGGTGTGCCTAAATAGTATATGTTCTACGGGATTATATCATGTTATTAGCCTCTCTGGGTCAGTCTGTACTCTCTCCCTCTGTCTTCATGTGTTTGTGTGTCCTTGATTCTCTGCTGCTCTTTGTGTTAAAGCCCGGCAACTGACAAATGCTTTTGATCCAATCTTGAAAAGACACTAAAGAAAAAAAGAATGAGAATTAGATGCATTTCTTTCAGGTGGGATGAAGGCAATAAGTTTGTGGGGTGGTAAAACAAAAACACCACCCACAACCGAAAGAGAGCAGCGTGCTTTCTATTCGTAAAGTGACTGATAGTGTTGGATGATTGTGATTGTTTTTGTTCATGTTTTACAGCTTTTTCTTTTTTCATCTGTAAATGAAAGCCAGTTCTGTAGTACCATATTTACTGTAAAAAGATCTTCAATAGGCTTTGACTTTTTGTGTACTTAAATTGATTGTCAAAACTAGTCATCTCTTCTTTCTCCCAAGTGTAGCTAGAGTTGACTGTGTCCTTGGTCAGCAAAGTAGACCCACGTTGGCTTAATTTGTTGGATGATAAGGTACTTCTAAAAGATGTCGTACAAACTCTAATGCTAACTGATGAGTAATAAATTGCCAAATCTGACAATTGTGGATTCTCAAAATGACATGAAATAGGATATTGAACAGTGTTAAGTTTGAGTACCTACTTTACATTTTTTGTTATTTGTGTGAGTTCCACAGCAATTCAGCACATGGCACATAGTGTGGGACAGGAAGTCGAGCACAAAAACAAATAATACATCCGGTTCATTTTCAAAATAAAGTAGAACGTGCTCACGGCGGAGCCGATCCGCAGCCGTTCCGCATCCTGTGGAATCCCAGGGTTAATGTACTGTATCATTAAACTAAAAGAACCATTCTGCAATAATAAGTAAAACACATTGGCTCTATTCATGTCAGTGCCTCTCTGCCTTTGTCTTTTTCTGTTTACTTCTTCTCATTCTCCATCTTATTAATCTACATTAACAAATAATTGGGAGATTTCAAAAGTAAGAAAAGTTTAGTAATTCCGACTGAAGGGACTGAGTAAAGAAGTTTGAAGATTGAATTGGAATTAATATTAGTTTTATCAGTATATAATTAGAGTTAGCAAATTAAACTATGTAGAGAAATCGACACACTAATAAGAAAAACTAAAACATCTAAATGTACAAAACAAAATGTTCTTTTCTCCAACTTACATGTGTTGTAAGCACACATGCTACCTCTCCACGGTTTGCAAGTGAAGTGAAATAGTTCTGACTCTCATAATTTTGTAAGAAAACAATAATTTGCCAAGACGTTGAAAGTAGAGTTCTGTATGTCTGTCTGATCTGTTAATGTTGTTTTAGAGAAGCGAGTCCTTGGCGGCTAGTCCGCTAGAAGAGGTTGTTCACTAGCAAGGACCACACCATCAACCAAATCCGTTTGAACGATTTAATAAGAAAAGCCGGTTTCCGGCCGGTTCTTAGAACATAATGTTCATAGAACCCTTTTTTCTCATGTTCCGACTTGACCAACTGGGGGTTAATAAGTTCCTCTGACCGCAGTTCCTCCTGTAACTCTTTCCGCTCCTACTTCATGGCAGGGTCTTTTCCCTTTTGACCTAGGTCTATGTTGATTGGTCAAACTTATAAGTCATGCCCCCACAGCGCGCCATCTGTAGAAGCCATGCCATCTGTTTTAGCAAAACGTTTACTACTTGAATAATTACTTGACTACGTGAATTACTACGAGAATGGACGGAATGCTGAACTTAATACTGAAAAAAGACTGATGCGGAGGATCATATTACACTGCAGTTGAGACACTACTGTGGGCGCCATACGCCTGATGACACATTGCTAGAATGGGTCTGCCAAGATGATGGAGCCAGGACAAGATACATAGCAGAGCAGAGCCTTAAGACAAATGCATTCTCAATTGTAGAAGTTGAAGTATAAGTTGTCACTTCTGTTCCTGGAAAAGGAACAGGGAAAGCAGTTTGGTTTTACAGGGGCAGTTTATATGGAGTTGAAAAGGATCATTTTGCACATTTTCAGTGCGGGCAAAGAGACTTTGCATGTGATGTTGGTCTATCAAAGTTAACTTGATTTAATTTGACAATTTATTGCATCATACCTCTGCCTGCATAGGAGCTACTCTATACCTGCACAGTAACAATATTTTCCTGACTTTTCCTGCATCCTAAAATTCTCCATTAAAGATTTTATGTTGGTTCTCTGCAGGTAATTTGCAGCACTCTTTGCTACAAACAAGTTAAATAATCTGATAGGGAATAATATGAGGCATTATGGTAACATGGGCATTTGCGCACAAAAAACTCCTGAGAAAACTAAAATATACAATAATGTAATAAAACTATTATCAGGAAATGTATTTAAACTTTTCCATACATTGAGAGAGTTAACATTGACATATGCACACTAACATATTGAAGGAATAATTCACATGTTTGACAAGAATGTAGATTTTAAACCCATTAATCTGTGAGTGTTACAGCATCTTCAATATTCGATGACACACACACACACACACACACACACACACACTCTAAATGATGGACATTTAAAAATTGCTTTGCTACATTATTCAATGACCTAATGCCAGGAGCCAGTCTGAAAGAGTCCAGCTGAGTCTGGAAGGTCAGACCGAAGCCTAAAGTCTTTGGCGAATATTAATTCTTGCAGAAGGTCCTGAGGAAAATTCATGACCACAACAGCCAGCTGCAGCCTTGATGATAAACTAAGATAAATCAGTATATGATGATTGCATATTCTATGTGAAGGTGCACCACAGCTGTATTGTCTGTTTGTGTTTGTGCTAGTGCTATGCTGTTGTTACAGTAAATGTTAACTCACTGTTGTTGGTGGGTTGCATTTTATACACTGTCATGTTTAGTTGGCAAAGCACATACTGCCTTTTAGAAATATACATTTGAAGGACAGGGGTTTCAACTGGCATGCATGTGGCCACTGTGAGAGAGAGGCAACTGGTACAACCGTAGCCTAACTGCTGGGACCAAATCAGATTAAGAATGGACTGAAATTGAAAAACAATTACTGACTGTAAAAATCTGAATGGAAAAAATAGACATGGTAAAACAAGCTTACATCAGGGGATCTTTACCCCTCATTTTGATAGTAAATTGATTTTGTTATTAACAATATATTAAAGGTGCAGTGGGTAAGACTAATAAAAATAACTTTCTGTCATATTTGTTGAAACTGACCCTATGTTTGAGAAGAACTACATGGTACACAACAACAGGTTATTAAAAAAAATCTGGCTCTTCTGGCACCATCTACAGCCTGTAGTGCAATTAGCAAAAATCCACCGCTCCCTGTTCAGATCCTCCAACCAGGGCCAGGTGTGGTCTGTGTGTCAAGCACTGCTCATGCACATACCTTTGTTCCCCTTCGAGGGGAACGCGAACTGCGTCGGTTACGACACTATGGGAACGCCTTAGTAACCGACGCAGTGTCTCGTTCCCCTATCTCGGGGAACAAGGGTTACATACGTAACCCGAGACATTACCCTTCGAGGGGAACTCAAACTGCGTTGGTTACGACACTAAGGCGTTCCCATAGTGTCGTAACCGACGCAGTGTCTCGTCCCCCTATCTCGGGGAACAAGGGTTACATACGTAACCCGAGACGTTCTCCCTTGTGGGGGGAGGGCCACTTTGTGCTTTAGCAGAAAGGGGGGGAAGGACTCAGAAGTTGTCAATGTTCAAATTTTTGGACCTGGATCTTCACAATCCTACCTACAGCACCTTTAATGTTCTTAAAGTTCAGTTTACATTTTTGTTTAGATTAAGTGATTAATGTTGTATTAATCACTTAATACAAAATTATTTTATTATTAAGATAAAATAATTGTCTTTAAATAAATTTACATTGAAAATATAGACAAAAAACTAATTTGTCTACACTTAAAACATGACAGTGACTAAGCAAAAAAACTAGATGTTTTGACATGATTTAATACACGTTGTTTTCCTTTACTATATGTTATGGTTACTTCTTAATGCTGTATCACTTGTTCAGAGGTGGATTAACTGGAGCTCTGCAATTGTACTGGACTGTTACTGGACTGTTGTACCCAAATTTCTAAATTCTTCAAAATATTTTGTCAAAGACTTATATTTTTATTTCAAGGACCATAAATATTACTATGATTAATATAGACAGTCACACACACACACACACACACACACACCTACTCTCTTTCTCTATTTAACCCACACAGTCACTCTGTCTGTTTATTCCCCTAATCCAGTCTGCGCCATCATTCTGTTGAAAGCATTCTTCTTCTACTCTCTCTCCTCCCTACCCTTTAATTCCCCTGTCAACATCTCCCTTTCTTCCTTCCCCTTTCTCCTGTTTCCTCTCTCGCACTCTCTTTCCATCTCAAATCTGTCATGAATATTCATAAGGGTGTTATTTGCATTGCTGGCTCCTGAAAGAGGCTGAGTACACAAAGGTGACAGCCATCAACCTCGGGATAGCGCCAGTGTTTGTATGTTTTTGAGGCTCTGAGTGTGTGCGAGGGCGAGAAACATATACCGAGGTAGACATGGAAGAGCAGAAGGAGCCAAGTCAGAAGAGTAGGGGGTTTTGTGTATTTTGGCTGTATCACTTGCAAAGTTATTTACGTTATCACTGGAATTCTAATTATCATGTCTCTGAGTATGAGCAAAATTTGAAACATATTTTGCTTTCTGAACTCAGTTATTGAAATGACAGTGATCCGCAGGACAGCTGTGTATGTGCGCACATGTCCGTCTCTTAATACAAATTTCCCCATCTCTCCCTGTTTTCTGTCTCTTTCTCCTTTTCTTTGCACGCCTCTATTTCTCTTTGAGTCTGGGCCTGCCAAAGCGAGTTTGGGGATGCTTTATATGCAAATGCCTGGTCGGTTATTGTGTTGTTTATTGTTCGTGTCACTCCTTGTTGCACAATAAAGGAGCCCTATTTAGAAACGGGGCTCCTCTATCTTGCTTCTGCATTCCTCTGCTGGAGATGCACAAGTTGTTCTGAGTAGCACATTTTAAAAGCGATGCTGCGCAAAGAATGTTCATATTTGAACTCAACTGCCAAACACAATACAACCATCTTCAGAAGCTTTGACCACAGATTCACGGACAGATAAATACTGGCCGGCCAACATGTTCACATGCTGCCTTCGCTGGCCAACATGTTCACATGCTGCCTTCCCTGCTACCATCAACTGTCCCCGCCTGTTGCGGTTGGCTGGAATAGTGTTTTGTGGCTCGTGCACTCCATTCTGTTGGTTTTTTATTTACACAGACATGGCTGTTTGAAAACTGGATGCTTTTTCATCGCACAAAGAAAATAGAGAGCTAGGTGAACGTGAAGAGATATTCACTAAATTTGACAAAAGTGTATTGGATTAACATCACTTACCATGCCTTTAAACCAAGTGGTGTATGCATGTGTTTTTTGTGTGTTTAGGCTTTTAGCTCTAAGTTACCCCAGGAGTTTAAAAAATGAGTTTGAGGATAAGTTTGATTTTATTTTAACAACCTCTGGGAAAACAACTGGTATTTTTACTAACAGAGAGAAATCCCTTCCACAGCTTTCCACCCTGGAACTCAAATAACATTTTTATTTTCTTGGCCTGGGACCCAGGCTCATGAAAACATATGGTCTATTTTATTATGCTGGGACCCACTTCAAATAAGCTACAGATGTTCCTATTGTAGAAGCCCCAATTTGTAATGCACAACAGCTGAACTGCAACTGCACTTTGGCTCCAAAATGGGATTTTGTTACTACAAATTGGGAGGTGTGTTGCTGGTATGTTTATTTCATACAATACATTCATTTTGTTATCAATTATAGATATTAAAATGTTTGTCTTCTACAGCATAACTGGTGGTGTATCTGCTCTGTAAACCAGGGATGGACTGGGACCAAAAATCGGCCCAGACCGGCCCACCCCACACTTAGCCAACCTAATGCAATAGTAACATGCACTAACATGCCTACGTCTTTTATTGCTGTAGTGTTATCATCAACAGTTTGTTCACCACTTGTTGTTGGCCAGTGATGGGAATAAATAACGGAGTTACTTTTTTTCAGTAACGAGTAATCTAATTGATTACTCTTCCCATCTTGATCACGCATTCATTACTGCCGAAAAATGCGGCGCGTTACTATAATTGAAGCTGTTTTTTTCATCAGACCAACGAGATCTGAGCCGAGAGGCAAAGACTTCTTTTCTTCCTTGATTAGTGGGCCGTGCACAAGACTAAGCACGCATAGTTGGACACACAACGAACAACACAAGTGAGTCAGTCAACAAGAGACAGGTATGGTGTTGTGAAATCAAGGAGCTTGGCATTTGATTGAAAGCTAGTCTCACTTTGTCCCACAGCAACATTAAAATTGTTTAGATGTGTGTACATTGTTTCTGTTAATAATGTATTGTATTAAGTGTCCATTTCATTATAATAATCAGATTTACCATAAATAATTGTACATGCACATGTACTTTAAATCCATTTAAGTTACTTGAAAGTAACACATTTCTGAAGTAACTAGTTACTTTTATAATTTGTAACTATCTAATTAATTATTAAGTAACTAGTAACTGTAACTAATTACTTTTTAAAAGTAACTTGCCCAACACTGTTGTTGGCTCAGTTTTATCAAGCGATAAGGTGTTTTAAGGGGAGTTCTTCTTACAGCAGGTTCTACCCTCACTCCCTCATCTCTGTTCCTCTTCTCCTGAGTCTGCTCCTACATGTGCATGCCACTGACCACCACTGTCATCAGCCATGGGAGCTGATGAAGGTCCTGCTACTGCCGAAAACTGAGCTGAGCTATGTGTTTCATGGGCCGTGTCTGTCGGAAAAAACAAACAAAAAAGTGAAGTGTTTTGGGCCAGCCCAATGTCAATTGAAAATACATTGGGCCGCTGATTTAGACCTACTTTTTTGGGCGTTTAAATTAAATAAAAAAATAAAAGTGTCAGCGGTTGGCCCAAAAAGTGTGTTAGCCCACCGGAAAAGTGCCCGGTATGCCAGATGGCCAGTCCGCTCTTGCAGTAAACAACAAATCATAAAATATCAGACAACAAAAGGGAAACGTTTATATTTCCACACAGTTGCTAGTAGCCAAGGAGGACACAGAGGATTAAAAACAACATGATGGACTCTTCAGAATAGGTAATTATATTTAATCGAGCTTCTGCGTGGGAATGTTACCAGACGACACAATCTTCTGAATATAGCCATACTGAGAAATACAGAGAGAGTTGTTTGGAGCTGATAGTCTTAATTGGCTTTGTAGCAACTCATTTGGTAATGGCTTGAAGGTAACAAAGGATTATTTATTTTTAAAAAGTATGTACTAAAGCTTTAAATGCTGCTAAACAATGGTTATATTTAATCTAGGATAAAAGCATTCACCTTTCAAGTAATTTAGCCAGTTAAACGGGACATAAACTCTGTTTTGTGAAAACCTCTCCAGTAGTATCAAAAATACTAAGGGGCACTATGCAAAATATGTAAGCAAACCATCATAGGAAACCAGTGATTTGGATTATATTTTCTTATTACGCAGCCATGCCAAACATGTTTACATTGTTATACTCAATTGTTGTATAGGAATGTTTTTTACTAGGCTGCATAAGCTTACAGTACCCTAAGTATGTGCATCTGTATTACACAGGACAACATCCTAACTCTTTTAGTGGACCTGTGCCCAACAGGCCCATTTGGTAATCCATCCGTGACTAGCCTCTCCTCCTTTACCTTTAACTCTCAATATGAAGAATGCCTCTGCGGCTTCACTTTGAAGTGGAATTCATTAGGCTGAATCTCGTTTACATAGCCCTCCAATGTTACAGAATGCTACAATTCTTCAGAGAATCTCTTCTATGAGTAGCTTTTTTATCTGTTCAACACATTGAACATATTTTTCTTCCTATCCCATTTGCTTATAGTGATGCACTCTCTGCTTTAGTCCATCCAAAAACTTACAATTCACATTATTGCTTTCTCTTTTAGTGTACTGTGGGGAGCCTTACACAATAATACTGTTTTGTGTCTATGTGTGATATATAAATAACCTGCTGACACCTAAAATAATTGTATTGTACAGCTGTAATCAATTGTAATTGATATTATTCGATACACTGATCTGCTTCAAATTAGTTCCTTTTCTTTACAAGAGCTATAACCATGTCAACGTTCTTATAAACGTTTTAGTAAATGTTCTTTAAAGGATTGTTTCTCAGAAGTCAAAAACATGTATTTCTAAAACGAAAAAAGCAAGTTTTGTGTTTTCTCCTCAGAATAACCCTATTTGTGCTTGATCAAGTGTGACTGTCTCCCTCTCCCCTTTACCCACTGAGCCAGTGAACACCATCAAAACTGTATAGATTTTTTTTCACACGTATGATTGCTCAGCCACCATGACAGTAACAGTATGTGGTGTTACAGAAAGCACAAGCCCCACACAATAGACAAAAATCTGCCTGTAAAAGCATCCTTTGTGTCTTGGTTGGATTGCATTTGTTCCTTAAAACTCTTCAAAGGAGAAGCTACAATTTCAACCAGAATATAACATGGCAATGGATGAGTGCTTAAACTTCAACTAATCTGTACTCTAGATTTCCTATCAAACCTGTCCAATGATACGTTTGAGTTTAGCTCTGAGCTGTGTAATCTCAGAAGATGCACACCTAAGGTGGCACGCACAAAAGGCTGTTATTGTTCATTCCAGACACGGTACATCCCTGTAGATTAGTTACAGTTTAGTGGACCTTTAAAAAACAATTCCTAAATCCTTCATGGAATTCCCACTGGGATCACAAAACACTGGCAATAATTTGTTCTTTTTTTTCCCTTTGAACTTCTCTTTGCCATGTGACCATTTAAGATCATATGATTACAGGGCACAGTTGCACTGAACTGTGTAATCTACTGGTCACTTGTAATGTTGTGATCTTTCAAACCTGTTTTGTTTTGTTACTCTACGGTTGCACTCATTCTCAAGTCACAGTGGATGAGAGCATCACCCTGTAAAATAAGTGATTGTTGAGGCTTCTGTCAGGGAAATACCTGCACTCTGCCTTATTGGATATCTAGCATTGATCATGGTTTCAGTTTGTCCTAACAAAGATGCTACACATGTTTAGAGGATTTTGGTTTGAGCTTGTTTCCAGCGTCTAGTGACCACAGGAGAGAGTAAACTAGCAAATGTGTTTTCCGGGAAGGCTGCTCTCATGCTTGCTCCTAAGGGCAGAAATAAGAGCTTTGAGACAGCTTTCACCAAGGAGGGACAGAACAATTCCCGGTTCAGCCAAGGACCGAGGAGTCTAGGAGCTATCAAATAAGGGGGATGAGATTCAGCCTGTGTCAAACTGTTAATAAGTTATGAAAGGAGCCATGACTAAAGTATATGGGGCAGCACAAATATGAAGTGTAGTCTACACTCCAGACCACACAATGCAAATGTCATGTATATCGGGTGATGTTTGTCATATAAAGTTAATATCCATTGTTGGACGAAAAACTTTGAATAACTTTTCAGTTAAGGTAAGGTCTTTAGATTACACAGGACATTTCAGTTCAGTACAGCTCCTGGAAAAATGCACTAAAACTGCACATTAAATTCAAAACGGCTGACTTGGTTGGTTTTAGAGTATACTTCCAAGAGGGTTTTTTGTACATCGCCACATGTTACATACTATGCTTAATAATTTCTGTAAGTCTACGTCGACATTTAAATGAGGGGGGTTCAACTTTCAAAATTTGTGGAGGGCACTTTTGAGCCATTTTGTCACACCAAGCATGAAACCCATAAAATATAATAGTTTATCTCTCATGCTGTCAAACTGATTGAAAGCTCTCTAACTCTACCAATTTACTTAATTTCATTAGAGTACAGCTTTCTGACAGCACATTTAATTTTGATTATTTCAATGTCTGTTACTGTCTCTTTTTGTTATTGCGTTTATTGGAAGACAGTGTGGCTATTACGGGCAATGAATTGTTGAACTTGAACTAAAATTTCATTGAGAACAGATGCTTTCAACTGCTGGGGTATGGTATGAATAGATGGCTGGCTCCATTAATGACCACAGTGGTTCGTGTTTGCTCGTTTATCAGTGCTAATTTGCTCGGCTAATCTCCCCATTAAGCTCAGTGAGAACATTAGCCTAGCAAATTAGCACTGATGAATGGGCTATTATTCATAGCAAAATCTCCACTTCTATTTGCCTTTTTCATTTGTTCTGTTTTCTTTCTCTATCTCTCTCCCACTTTCTATTTCATCTTTACCTTTTCCTACCTTCTTCTATGGTTCCTACTGCACAGGTTGCTAACTCTATTGTTTTTAACAATGTGAGACGTAAAGATACGTTTAGGACCGTTTTGTTCTAAGATACGGTGACCGACAGGGGCAAACGCCCTGCAACTTCAGAAAGCACATGCAAATAGACAAAACACAAGCAACTTGAAGAAACAACTTTATTAATTTGACAAATAACAAATAATAAACAATGCAAAAAGAAAAGCACACAAACCCTGAAAAAAGAAGCGATACAAAAAGAAAAACAACTTCATTAATTTGACAACAAATGCGCAGCGTTCAGCAAACACACTGCATATACACACACACAACACAGCCAAATACATAAACGCGATGCAAATACACAGAACATAACCAAATACATAAACGTGATGCAAATAAAAAACGATGAAAGAAAAGCACGCTAACCACAAAAACAAATGTAACAGAAAAGAGAGGACAGAGAGAACAGAGCAGATGAGAGGTTTGTTTGGAAATGGGACCAAAAGTAAATATATCTGTGACATAACAAGGTTAGTATTCATTTTTAACAGTCTATTTTAACATTTGGCCCTTTTTTTTTTTTTTTTTTTTTTTTTTTTTTTTTTTTTTTTTTTTTTTTTTTTTTTTTTTTTTTTTTTTTTTTTTTTTTTTTTTTTTTTTTTTTTTTTTTTTTTTTTTTTTTTTTTTTTTTTTTTTTTTTTTTTTGGCCCTCCCTTTTTACAGTAGCCTCTTTACAGCTTTAACTGCTCCCTCTAGAGGCCTGGAGAACTTTTGTTGTGTAATCTGGATGCAGCGTTTTCTTGTTGCGTGTGTGTATTTGCAGCGTGTTTGCTAATGGCATGTGTTGTCAAATTAATAAAGTTATTTTCTTAATTTGCTTGTGTTTTGTCTATTTGCATGTGTTTTCTGAAGTTGCAGGGCGTTTGCCCCTGTCGGCCACCGTAATACTAAACTGTTAAGAAAATTGTCACCAGTGGCAGTACCAAGTGGTTAGGATGCAGGATGAATACAGGAGGGAGACCACTTTGGACCATGTGTATGACTTGGATATAAAATTATAACTGGATGTTTAACACCTTTTGTAGGTTTAGCAGCTTGTTGAAAAACAAAGGCAAGGACCAATGCCTCTAGTCTATTTTCTACCATCTTTTCTTCTCCCCCCCTATATTCTAATCTTAGCAGGATTTAACAAAAAGTGTTCCAGCTTAAACACGTTCAAACACACAATGTGAGTCTTTCAAGGTAGCGTGTGGTATGTCGTTTGATCCCCTTTTTGTTCTTTGCTTCTGAAGGTAGTCTCCATTCTGTTTTATATTCCAATCCTTATAGAGGAAAGACGCGCACGCATGCACACACACACACACACACACACACACACACATACACCCTCAGTGTTTGTAAATGTGCCTGTCTCTCAAGAACATGCCAATGTAACACAGCCATGTGTAGCCTATACAGCACAAACAAAAGAATATACAAATGCATGTGTAAATTGTGACATCTCTAGAACATGCACAGAGCCACTGTGGCTTTTTGAGTCCCTAAGAGAAAGTAGAGACAATTGTGGAATTCTGGTCTCCCCCCCCCCCCCATATCACCTAGTTTTCTGTCTATGGTCCCTTTTACTCTCCCTCTCTCTCCCTCTTGCCCTCTCCATTTCTCCTAATTAGTGTTTAATATGTGAGCTGTACAGTCAGCTAATTAATTAAATCCTGTCATCTTGTGATTAGCTGCGGAACATCCTTGTGGAAGCACTCATCTGCCCATGAAACACGATCCACAAAGATACCTTACACACACACACGCATCTGTGGATTATTTTACTCAAAACAAAGGTGCATATCATGTGACTGAAAGCTGCACACAGGCTACTTAATGGACCTTGATTTGAAAATATTTTTTTGTCATCTGCTGTGTCAAATATCAGAAAAGATTTTGGAATCTCAACTTTTAGACTGACATGGACGAGAAGTCCTTAAAGCAACACTAGAGAACTAGTGTAACTTAAAATAATGTTTCCAAAATAGTTTCAGTGGTTCATCAGCTCGTAACAGGGTTAACGGCACTTCTGCATTCTTTGCAAACTAGACTACAACCTACGCTGGCCGACAGGGGCAAACGCCCTGCAACTTAAGAAAACACTTGCAAATAGACAAAACACAAGCAAATTAAGAAAACAACTTCATTCATTTGACAACACATACGCAGCATTTAGCAAACATGCTTCAAATACACACAACAATCTCTTTCTCTCGCTCTCTCTCTCTCTTCCCAGAGAGTGCCCAGAGAATAATCACGTGAACTCCATCTTCTGATGAGGATCATGTGATATTGTTTTGTCAAGGTGCATACTATTTATGCCAGGAAATCATTGGCCACATTGCAGTGTCAATCAAATCCCTTGTGACCATTGTGTAGAATACTTTTACTCTTCTTCCATGTTTTAAATTTTCTAACAAATGTCTTCCCATTCACTTTTTTCCCTTGCATTAATGGTAAATTGGGTTGCATCACATGAAAAGTGACATCATTCTTTATATAATCTGCTACAAAGAATTAATATGAGATAAATGTATGATAAAGATCTTTGAGAATTGCTTCCACTGTACTGTGCAGTAATGGAAGTAGCATTACACCTAAGTCTAGTTTTCCCTCATGTACGTTTCAGAGTAAACAATACAATGGGGAGCCACAACATTTCCAAATTAGGAGGAAAACAGTAGGTAGTAAAAAAAAGTCAGCTTGAGGCCAATGAATTTGCTGCTTGGCTGATGCAAGTCACTATGCTTGATCTGTGCCAGCATGAAGTAAAGGCCTGATATAATGCAAGGTAATTGCTTTAGGTCAGAGAAAACACACCAGAGTGCCGTGGCTGTGAAAGCAGAAGAGAAAGCAAGACTATTTCCCTCTGTTTGAGGATCATGTCTGGCCTGTGTGCAGTCTCTCTAATGGTGTTTCAGAACTTAAGCCGCGTCCACAGGGCAACCATTAGATAAGGGGACAGAAATCATAATCTTGGGTGGTCCTGAAGCTCCTACCCTCCTGGGAAAAGCTCATTACCATGCTTTTTGGGTGCCGATGTTTGCTGCTGCTGACAATCCCTGACATCTACTATTGCCCACAACACTTCTCCTCCAGGGCCCTCTGACAGCAAATCAACCAAACTAGAGTTTAGCATTAGTACATCTACATTATACAGTATGTAAAATGGTTAAAAATAATGATTAGGTCAGACCTTAAGTGACTCCATGTAACTTTTGCTGAACAGCAGCCATCGTGGCTATTGTGAGTGGCCGAGGCATAAAATAAAATAGGGTAAAATAAGCCGACTAATTTTAGCCGATTAAGATTAAAAGAATAAAAGGTAAAAGATAAAGATAAGCTAAAAAGATAAAATGGTAAAGAAAGGCGAAGGTTCTTATGTTGGGGGAGAGCAGTAAAATCAGTGGTGTATTAAAACAGGCTACAACAATTTGAGGGATAACAGGGTTTATTTTAAGGAGGATAAAACACTAAAAAGTTCCTCCTTAAAAACAGTAAACAGCAAAGTACAACCAACTTAAAATCAATTGAACCTAGGGCAGCAGAATAAGAGTTGGAGGTTAATATCAGTCCATGGAGACGGGGACCAGCTTTGTTTTGCCTGCTCTTCTCCTCGGGCAGAGCCTGTAGAGGGGAATTTAGGGCCAGTCACCACAACAGCTAAGTATACCACACGCTACTTATTAGAACTAACACCGGTCTGAAAAGAGACTTACACAAGAGGGAGAAGTTTCACCTTCTCCCAACTTTAGCCGCTAGCGGTCGGTTTTTTCTTGGTGCGTTCTCAGGTCTCCTCCAGAGCAGGGACATCCGTCTCTGCCTGTTAACTCCATTCTGTTGTTGCACCCAAGTCCTCTCTGTCCACTTTGCACCAACCAAGTTCTTCTGTCTGCTCCGTTCTTGCGCCAACAAGGTTCTGTCCTGCGGTGCCCCTTTTATCTAAAAGATAAAAACACAGCGAATCCAAATTAAAAGCATGCTCAAATAATGTCCCGTAACATCATGACTTGCAGTTACAGGACAATGATGAATGATAAAACAGAGTATAGATTTAGCACAAGACTGTTATGAAGTAAAAAAAGAATAAATAAAGTAATATTAATTAATCACAGAGTAATATTAGTTAGCTTTCATTAGCCACTGGGATGTAGTGGAAAAAATGGATTGAATTGAGAAAGTGTGCATTTTATTGCTTCTTAATTCACTTTTTCAAGAGTAGTTAAATCGTGGTATTTCATCTTTCAAATGTTGCATAATAATGTCACATGCACACACATACACAGAGACATATCACCACACATATGCAAACATCCACAGTGCATACTGTATTAGTCCATTTGAACATCCAGAATAAGTGTCACACATAAAAAAACATGCATACTACATGTAGTATCCTGTTGCCATTTTTCTAGAAATGCGTGTGTGTTTGTTATCAGACAGAGATAAGGATATAAAGGAAGAGAGAGTGATAGAAACAGAAGTGAGGGACTGAGAGACAGTAATGAGTACTCCAGTGGAGAGTGATAAGAGAGACAGAGGGGGAGTTGGTCTGCATAATGAGTTCTCCAGCATGGAGGTGGGATGTGGGAGGGATGAACAGGACTATTCCAGTAGAGAATAGAGCAAGCAACAGAGGCGAATTGGATCACAGAGAATGGTCTGTATAATGAGTATTACAGGGGCCAGCTAGTGAGGTAGAAGACATGGAAGGCTACAAAAAGATACAAATGTCAATCCTTTTAAGGGAATTGTATATACAAATGTAATCTGAATTCTCAGAGAAAGAAAATAACAACGTAGGATTAGTGACCGATCTGAGCAGCATGTTTTAAAGTAATTACATGCATGCCACCTATTTTGAGCCTTTGTTGGTCGTGCTGTTTTTTAGGCTGAAATTACAATGGGTACCACAGCTGAAAATAACGACCCAGCTCTTTCTATGTTTGTTCCAAAACAAACTGCTGTCAACAGGAAGTGCTTCACAAGGGCACCTATAATCTTCTTCATAAAGATCCACTGAAAGAAGCTACTCCAAACAGCAGAGGTTAAAACTTAAATTTACAGTGAATCAATTTATTCAGTATTGTGTACTGTATTAATACTGTTGTTAATCATGCCGTATAAATCATAGTAACGAAGACATGTGACAGCAGCTATTTGAACATTTCTGACTGATTTCATGACTCCTCATGGTAGTACATAAACAAACACGGTGTGCACTAATGTTGTTTCCCAACCTTTTTTGTTTGGATTTTTTTAGGTTTAGATTTGGTCTCTTTTTTTTCTATATTTTACCCCACTAGATTTAGTTGCAGTCATTCCGCTTGACAATGACAGGAACTGGACTTTATCAACACTTTTAGCTGTTTTATTAACGTTCTTGCTCTGGAACTAGTTCTCAAATAGCAGCAGGTTGAGCGTCAGCCCATTGTAGTTAATGTGACAATAAATATATTAAATCAGCTAAGCTACACAATCTTTTCATGTAACCCCTAGAATGCTAAAGTACCCACTGGGTTGGGAATCATTGCATTGATCTGTGCTCTTAGTGAACCAGACCAGTAGAAACTGACAATGAATGTGCTTAAAGCAACCAATAGACTTCAACAAATTGTCAAGATTCTCTAAAACCAAAAACTTGAAATATTTTCAATAAACAGTAAACTAACTAAAATGTAAATGTAGGGACTTTAGTGGTTCAGTAGCCACAGTGGTTGATATCAAAACAATATGTGATTTGAGCAGTTATTAGATGTTACAGAATCAGTAGTTAAGATCTTTTTTTTTATTTAATTTAAATTAATTTCTGGCTGAAAAGGAACACTTTTTTTGTTATAATACACTGATTGTGTTATTCTATGCCAGCTATTTGTGTTATCTATGTGTTAATACTTAACAGGAAGAAAATGCACTCACATTCCAGTTGAAGCAATCTCTGAGGTAGTTTTTGAGTGTAAATAGGACTGACATCCAGACGTCTGTCAGTTCTGCGTATGTGTTACTGATGTGTGATTGACAGCAAACATACAGTACATACACACTAACTGACTTCCTCACACAGCCACAGTCCTTTTGCATGCAATGTCAATGTTAACAGATAGATGAGGCAAAGCTGCCAGGATCCTAGTGGCACTTTAAGAATTAAAACAATGTGTGTGTGTGTGTGTGTGTGTGTGTGTATGTGTGTACGTGCGTGTTTGTGTGTATGTTCTTTCCCAGAAGCTGTCATAGTATGATCAGTAGTGGGTGGCATGAGTGGAGACCCGTAACCAAAATATCTACAGATACTGATGGGCTCCAATGGAGAGGAGAGAAAACAACAAAAAATACTGAATACACTGTATTCATATGTTTACACGCAGACACATTTTGACTATGTAAACATGCCAAATTACCCAGCCCCCTCTTCTCTCCTCCTCCACTTATAGAGGGAAGAAGGGAGAAAAATGATGAAGAATACGAGTACAATATGGAGGAACCATCATGCCAATTGAAAGAAAAGCAGTTAATAAAAGGGGATATGGACAAATTCACACTTACAGTACATATGTGTGTCTAGTCTGCCATCCTGTAGATGCACTCATGCAGCGAGCCAGGCAGATAGACAGCTATCCCATCATCAGCTTCCCAGCCAACCTGTCAGTCAGTTTGTCAGCCATCCAGTCATCCAAACAAACAATCCATCCATCCAACCAGTCAAACAGGCAGTTATCTAACAAACCATCCATTTAACCAGTTAGACACGTAGCCAGAGATACAGGAAGCCATGTTGGTAGTTATTCCTATAGCCATAATAGGACAGCCACTAAACTCAGAAGACATAAATGATTACAAAGATTTTGCGACAGAGACATGGAGGGGATGACAATGATACACCTTTTGCATTCATTTCACAGTTACATAAGAGCCTTAGATAGATAGTCTAATGGGAGAGAGGAAGAGATGGAGGTAGGTGCTACAGAGGAAGCACAAAGAGAGGGTTTGATAGAAACATGGGGGAAGGAAGTGTGAGGAGGATGAGAGGAAAGAGTAGGCATTGTTTATAGTAATTTAATGTAAGAAGTTGAGGCAGGAAAGATGGAAGTCAAGAAAACACATTAATTTCATACTAAAAAGACTAACTTTGTACAATACCCTCTTGACTTGGAAAAACTCAGACTGCTGATGCCCTATCTTATACTGAATTTTGGTATGCATTTCTTCAAAAAACAGGGACTTTGGATTTGGTCCCCGTTATCTTTCACCAGAGTCAGGCTAGTAAGGGATCTCTTTACTCTATATGAGATGATATAAAATGACTTCTAATCCCACACCTTCCTGGAGAAATCAGGAAATTAAACAATTAATGAAAAAAGAACAGCAGAAAGAAGATAGAGAAAGAATAAATCAATTAACTTGTTTTTCCGAAGTTTACATGCTGCCACTTGGAAACGTCATCAGGAGGCACGGCATTAATGCCTATAGCTATGGTGATGACACACAGATTTACATCGTCCTGTCTCCTAATGACTAACGTTCAACCAATGCCCTTTTATCTGCATTTTAGATATTAAGTTATGGATAGGAGACGGTACAGAACGAAAGTCTTTGTACTGAAGTTCAGAGAGACAAACTCAATGTGAAACGGCATGCACTGGCATTAAACCCCTAACAACAAGTTAAAAGCCCTGCCAAACATTAATGTTAAACTTCACGTTAAAAAAATAACTAAGATTGCATTTTATTATCTAAAGAACATTGACAGAGTGCAGCCGTTTCTCTCTCCAGCCAATACAGAGACACATATGCACGCCTTTATTACTTGCAGGATTAATGGTTGTAATGCTCTACTTTCTGGTCTCAGTTAAAAAAACTAGCGCAATAACAATTACTGCAAAGCTCAGATGCAGGTGTTGACTATGACCAGAAGGAGAGCAGACATTACATGCATTTTAAAGTCTCTGCACTTTCCACTATTTTGCTTCAGAATTGATTTTAAGGTTCTTGGTTTTGTTATGGGTTCACAAAGTTTTTAATGGTCTTGTTCCTATCTATTTATCAGATTTGCTGTTATTCTTTGAGCCCTCTAGAAGCCTCAAGTCTTCTGGCCATGGCCTTTTAAATATCTCTAAATAAAAAACCAAAACCCACGATGAGGCATCCTTCTATTACTATGGTCCAGGACCAGGGCTTGACATGAACCTTGTAGTTCATCAGCCACTGTGGCTAGTGGATTTCTAAAGTTACAAGCCCTCGGCAATTTCACTAGCCACAATTTTTGGGAATGATGTTTTATTTGATTCAAGTTGACTATGACATGCTACAATTTCTACTTCAACTAGATTTACTACCCTTTCAAATGTAAATGACCACTGTAAACACCCAAACATAAACATAATAAAATGTATAACATTTTAATATTAGTCATAAAATGTTCAACTCTGATTAGTAAATAAACCTCCTTTTGTATGAAAACATGCAACGGATTTAGACACAGACATAAACAGAGTAGCTTCTTATGGCATAAGTGGTGCCTCTGCTGAATTCTATCCTCGTTTGGTGGGTTGGCTGGTCCTAATGTCAAGAGTTGTCCGCGGCCCTGAGGACCTGAGGGCAGCAGACAATCTGTGAAACTCAAGACCTATTTTTTTTTAGTCTGGCTTGTAAAGGAGAATTCCAGTCAATTTCAACACCTAGCTCTGTTGTTTGGAAATTTGGAGTGCTGTCAGTAGCGAGAAAAACGAAAACAATCGGTGCTAATGACTAATTCTACATAGTCATTGCTAAGGACATAACACCTTGTGGAAAAAAATACAATTTGGAAGGATTGGATTTGACTTCACCGGAAAACAGGAAATAAACAAAGGTATGGATTGTCACAACTTTTATGCCTTTCTGTCCCATCTACAGCAGTCAGATTCACTGTCTTCTCTACAAAGGAATCAATGCACATGGGTAGGCACTTTTAATGACATTGTGAACATGTTTAGAGGCTAAAAACAAGTTTAAAACTTGCCCTGTTTAAGCTTGTTGGGTGCTAACGCTAGCTGGAGGATAACACGGTGTAGACAGATCCGACTGTTTTTGTTTTTCTCTCTACTGACAGCACTCCAAATTTCCAAACAATGCTACATGTTCGAATCAACTAGAATTCTCCTTTAATTGAGCTTTATTTATTAATTTAATGTTACTATTATTGAGTTACTGTTATTATTGAGTCTTTTATTAATTACAACGCCACTATCTCTTTGTGTGGATTCTGTGAAGCATTTTGTGTTGTATTTTTATATGTATCAAATGTGCTATACAAATAATGTCTGATTTATTGATTGACTGATGTGGACAGGAGGATGTATTACAGCCACCAATGACTATTTTATTACACATATTTGCATCTGTGTAAACCGAAAAAAAAATTAACCTTGAACCTTTCAGTCTGAGGTCCTTGTGCATGCACACATACACATTTTGAAGCTGGAAATAAGACCAAGTGAGCATAACCATCCACACTCCTTGCTTTTGAAACGCCAATCATATTTTACATCAAACGTTTACATGTGCTGTTTTATAGTTATTGAGTATGACAATAGCTTTATTAAACTGCTTTCGCCACTGCATTCTCTGCGCTTTCTCTTTCCTTTTACTGTACATGTTTTTCGCTCTGCTCTACTTCCACTGCTCTTCCCCCGCTTTTCTCACTTCTCTTCCCACCTATACTCACCAGAGATCTCTGCTATTGACAAGGGATAGGGAAGAAGAAGAGGAGGATAAGACCAGGCTCTATCCATCATGACAAAATGCGGGGGTAGGGAGGGGTGTTGGTGAGTTTGCGCTGCTGATTGAAGACCACTTATTGAAGCAGGGAACAGAACAGACAGGAGATAGGTTGTTGTGGCAGTTTGACATGCAGTTTGTGAACAATCAGTTAAGGCTCTCTGGTGACTTCAGCAGTGGCTTTTGTATTTGTATATTTCTGTTGAGTCATGCAGGCACCTGCACATAATCTCCAATGTCTACCGAGCACATCAACTGTTTATTCTGAAACAGTTTAACCAAACTCACCTCTATCATGAGTGACTGAGGCTCTGGAGGTAGCAACGGTTATTCGCTAATGGCAGGGTTGGTGGTGTGATCCCCAGCTTCTCTTGTTCAAGCTTTAAAGTGTCCTCAAGCAAGACACAGAACTCTTGATTGCTCACAATGGTTGAGCCCAGTATCATATTTTGGCGCGGGCTAAGCGGGGAGGCATTTTTTCATGACACATTGGGGGCAGCACGAGCACTTAAAAATCCTCAAAGCGGTTTTCTACTGCATTATCTATCATTTTAACCGTGTGGGGAATTGGCAAATTGGCGCCCCTGCTTGCTGAGAGGGTACTGTGACCATAGAAGCTGTGTGAAAAGGGGAAAGGGGAGGGGGGAGCATTGTACAGTTCACCTCTGGGTCGAACGGGTTGCCGGGCATAGGTACCGATTTAGGGTTTAAACAGTTATGACGGGAAACAGGAAATAAAATGAAATAAACGCAAGGAGTGCGCATCTTTTGATGTCATACGGTAACGTTGATGCAGGTGACGGTGCTTTAATGTAGCTACGGTAATAAAGGCTCACTAAATTCATTACACAGCAGTAGTTTACATCCATGGAGGCGGAGAGAGTGTTTTATATCTGCGGCCAATTTATCACACAATTCTGAAACCGCCTGAGCGCGGAGTCTATCGACGCCTCGACATTTCTGTCGGTTGTTTTAATAAAGAAATTTAGTGTGTTTTCACATTTGTGTGATGAAGGATTTGTGCTATTTAGAATATTTATTCTTTATTTTATTTGCATATAATTCTTAATCTTTTATATTATTGTTGATTTTTGCTCTTGTTACATTTTTTATATATCTGATTGTATGTATATACGTATATATATATATATATATACATCTATTATAACAACATAAGTGAAAGAGAAAATTATATTTCTTAATTGCACAAATCCTTCATTAGAACAAAGAGAATCCTTTAATTTAAGTAATTGCTATTGTAATTAAAACTGGAAACACACTTTTTATGGTGCACAATCTCCAACTCCAACATGACAGTATAAATTATCAGAACATAAAATTAATATACACTATAATATAGTAATTCTGCAAATGTGTGTGTTGTTTGTGATGGGGGTCTTGCCCTGTGTGTAATTCAGTGTCAGCCGTAACTGGTTGAGCCACGTTGCATAGTAGCTCTGCCAACATCTGTGTGAGGGGGTGTGAATGAAAGACAAATTGTGAAGTGCTTTGGATAAACGTACTATATAAGCGCAGTCTATTTACTATTCCATATAATCATAATTTCATAATATCAAGTGTTGCAATCATAATAATTTTCTCCATTCAGTACAGTTTTAAATCATTGTAGATGTGTTGCAATGCTTTCGTCTCATTGTATTACATTTTAAACTTTACGTGAATTGCTTAAGTTAATATTTTCAAATAAAGATGCCACTCATAGTAAAAATCAGATTTCACCATGTGTGTCATTTCTAAAAGCCTAACCAGGGACAAGGACAGCAAATTGGTCTACCACTAGAAGTTCCACATACGTTGCATCAGTTGCATTTTGGATGTAACAATGCATATTGTCCATGACAAATAAACTGATGAAATAAAAAAAATTAAGGAAATATTAAGCATGATTTTTTTCATCTGGTGAAGATTTTTGGCATTGGCTTTTCTTTTGAATTAAGTGGTTGTGAGTGACAGGAAAGCACATAAAGCTGAGGTATTTTCCACGTTCAATTCTTCTCCTATTGACCCAAAAGATGTGACAAACAACTCCTCCATCTCTGATGCTTTGTTAGAATTTACCTTTATCCTAGTGGTAAAATTACAGCAAGTCCTCAAGTCCTAGCTTTAGTCCAGCCAGTCAAACTGAAACTCCCAAAGATAAAAGTGGACCGTTATAATTGGCATATGAGACACATTTGTTTTATTTATAGTACATGTGATGGGGCCTTGGTTTAAAGTTTGCCGACTTCTTGCCATTTTTAGACCCTGGATCAGACGCTGACACTGTTTATTTGCCACAAATACATGTTTCTTCAACTTTCTTCAATAAAGAAAAAATGCTGAGCACATACTTTAGCAGTACTCTTTTTTTTCCCCCACTTATTTACTTCCAAACTTTTACACCTGGGAGCTACTACAACATTAGTCCTCTGCTACTTTGCAGCTGGCAGACCTGGTGCCTCAGCATCTCCGTTAAGGAGAAGAGACTTGTTTCACTTAGTTTCACTCACTTTCCTCTGCCCAGATTTCCCTCCACAGAGTCATCAAGCCCATGTGACCCTCTGGCCAGGAGCTCAGCTCACTCACCGTTAGGCTTCCACCACCTCTTTGTCATTTTGATGTTAACTCCATATTGCAGTGTAGATGAGTCAGCCGTGGGAAATAAATTCAGAGAGCCCACTGAATGAGCTCCTTAAAGTCTACACTGGATGTTTTTGTTGAACGAGTTCCAAAGAGCTGACTCTCGGAGCAGAAACAAGCTTTCCGTTAGTGGCACATTGAATTAGTAGACTAAGTCAGGTCAGGAGGGAGGAGAGAGGCGGAGCTGTTATCACACTGCAGCACCTGGACCAAAGACAGACAGGACAGGACAGAGATGTCTGTCAAACACACACACACAGAGGCAGAGACACGCGCACACTAAGCAAAACTCAAGCAGTAGAATACACACCAAGACTGTGTGATTTGTATTTGTTTATCCATTTCTCTTCAGCTCTGAAAGGTCATCGTGGCTGTCCTGTCGTTTCCCTTTCTCTCTTAATTCATCTCTCTGTCACTCCTCCTCTCCCTGTCCTTTCCCTGTCTTCTTCTGTCTTCCCTTCCCTATAATTCCATCCATTTTGTCCCACAGCATGTTCCTTTTCTTAATTTGGTGCCTTGTCTACTTCATCGGACTCCTGACATCTTCCTTTTCCATCTGTATCTATATACAAAAATATTTTTTTTCTCTTGTTTGTCAATGCATGATATAGTTTGTGTGCCCGTCACCACCAATTCTGTGTTTAGTGTTTCTCAAAATCAAGGCCCCATTTCTGTTAGAGTTGTTTCTATGCATGCAATAATGGATCTGGTATTAGACCTGTAGAAAAAAACGGACACAGCACTTTTTAAATCCTGGAGTAAAGCTGTTGTCTCTGAAACGCCAACATTTTAATTTTGATTGATTGATGATTTTGGAGCGTGATATACTGTATTTTGAAGAATAGAGTCTAGCAACACAGGTTTGGCATAATTTAAACAATTAGAATACAATCTGAAATACCCATTTAAAAGCTTCAAAACTGTAAATTGAATATAATAATCACATCACACATGCAGTGACTTGAAGGTCTTTTCTGCTCCTAGTTTTTGAGCCCTGATCTTTTTTCCATGTGGTTTTGCATCTCATTGTCATTCCTCATGGTGATCTTTTCCTATCTTTACCTCACCATTGATGCTATTCTTCTCTCAGCCTCCACCGGCCTCCAGTGTTCTTTTTTTCTCTCTTTCAAATGCCTGAATGACACACAAGAAAATACACACATGTGAAGAAGCCATTATGAAAAGCACAATCACAGATGTCACATGCCAGGTAGTGCTTTGTGTGTGTGTGTGTGGGTGTGTGTGTGTGTGTGTGTGTGTGTGTGTAAGCATAAGTGTGATTCCACGTTTGTTGAGTGCATGTATTTGAAGCACTGAAGAAAGAAGAGGATTGAAGCGTTTTTAAAGTGTGCCTCTGCTGAGGCCATTAATTGCGATGACAGTAATGGAACCCCGAGGTGCTGCATCTCTCCCCCAGCAGGTGACTGTTTTAACCTTTTAGCTCTGCTTAAGATTATCAGCACAACATTAGCATACTAAAATCTGCATACTCAGGCTCCTCTCACGTTTTCTTCACTCAGTGTTTTTGTGAAGGTTGAGAGTTTTCAATTGACTGTTCTCAGATAGAGCCGAAATAGTCTCAATTACCCTGCAATCTGCTTAGAGGCAAATGGAATTTTGATGAGCCACTGAACACCTGTAAGATTGTCTGTTTCACTACCTGTACCTCTATTTTGCTTGGCCATTACAGAGTAGTAGCAATAGTAATGGACAGAAGTTCAAAACATTGATTTTTACTTTCACTTTCAGTTTTTAGATTTCTGGAATTCTGTTCCCCAACCAGACTCAACACACTGTTTTCTCTGAATGTGTGTGTAAAGTGTTTCAAAAACTCACAGACCAACTGAGACCAATACAATTTCATATGTAGCCTAAGCTCCTACATCCATTGCACCTGTTACGTGAATGTGTGTGTACGTGTCGTGTGTATGTGTGTTGTGTACAGAACGTGTGTTTTGTGTGTGTGTGTGTGTGAGAGGGAGCCATATCCCTGACAGCATACTTCTCTAAGGACAACACACTGATAGGACATGTGTTGTTGTCGTTGTAGATGCACCTCAGACTCCAGTATGTGTCCTCTTATTGGTTAGTTTCTCCTCTCAGCTGTGGTTGTTTATCAAATTAGTTGTTTACTGGTTTTGTTTGTTTGGTTTCCAAAATTGCACCATTGTTACCATTGTTGGAGTAGACTAAAACCTGTGGTTTACTTGTTGTGCTGTTCTATTTCGTATAGGCTTCGCCCTCTAAGGGCTACGCTATTGGGTTTATCCCTTCGCGCATGCGCAGTCGTGAAGATTTTCTTTCCCGCCCTTGCGTCCAGCACGGGCCTCAACTACGTCCGCATTTACTGTATATATATGCAGCGGACCCGTAGTTCGTCTCCCACTTTTTCTTCAACTACGCAGTATGAAGACAATCTCAAGAATGTCCACCGGTGCCCGCGTCTGCCCCTCCTGCCGGACCGGCTACATCCTGCCCGGACCTCCACCCCCGCTGCGGGACCTGCCTCGGCGCCGTTCACGCCGGCCAGGCTCTCACCCGCCACGCCTCCTGCCAGTTCTGCGCCCGCCTGTCATCTAAAGAGCTAAACCTGACAGGCGGAAGCTTTTCTGGTTTGCCAGGCTAGCGGGGCGGGGATGGCAGTTGGGCAGACAGGCGAGAAACCCGGCGACACCCTGGAGCCGCTGGCGGACGGCGTTTTCGGCGAGCATGAGTCCGCTGGCTCTGTTCTCGGACAGCGCCTCCGTCACGGTTTTTCCCCTCCTCCCCTCTGGGAGGATTCCCCCCCCCCCCCTGGGAGGATTGGACCTGAGACGGCGATTGATGCTCTCCCACTACAGCTCTCTCCGTCTCCCGAGCGGCCAGGGGCACCGCTTGAGCGGCCTTCCCCTTTGCCCCAGTCGGCCCCACATCCACCGCTAAAGCTCTCTTCGCTGATCTGCCGGAGATCATCAGGAAGGCGGCGGAGCGGAGAGGCATAGCGCTCCCGGTGGAGCTGCCAGCCCCCCTTCGCGGCCTTCTGGCGGTGATGTTTATGCCCAGGAGCCGCCCTCTTCACGAGCTCCGCTCTGGCCGCGCTTCACAGAGCTTCGGCCATTTGTGGAGGAGGCTTTCTCCCAGCCCGGGAAACTGAAGGCTCCTGTCTCTCGCTACGCCCCGTTTACCCGGGTTCAAGGCGATACGGACGCGGGTTTTCCCGGTCCCTCCCCTGGAGGGAGCCTGGCGTCCATTCTGCTTCCGAGGGCTACTTTTTTCGGCCACCGGAAGCCCACGCCTCCCCTCCCCAGGATCAAGTGTGCGCCCAAGTCACTGACCGGGCTCACCAATGTGCTGCCCAAGGGCTGGCGGGCAAAACAACATCGCCTTACTGGCCTCCTGGTCTCCGCCATGGCCACTACCCCTGGCATAGCCCACGGAGCTGGCCACCGAGATTGGCAAGGCCATGACCGCCATCCTTACTCTGACCACGGCGTCCACGGTGGCGCTGTCCAGGGTCATGGCTTGGCAGACTGTGGCCCAGCGGAACATCTGGCTCCACATGTCCCAGCTGCCAGCGGAAATTAGACGCAGCTTTGTGCGGCCCCATAGCCCCGATGGACTGTTTGGGCCCCGCCTACAGACTGCCACGTCTCATCTCCATCAAGCCCGGAGCGGCCGGAGGCTCGGCTTTTCGTGGAAGGCAGCACCTCCACAGCCCCACCGTCGCCACGACAACCGCCACAAGAGGAAGCGCCCCACAGCATCGACTGCGGCTGCATCCTCCCAAGCCGGCTTCAGGGCCCCCACCTGGTCCCCCCTCCGCAGCGACAGCCGGCACCACACGGCCGGCAAACTGCACGAGGCCGGAGAACCATGCGAGCGGCCCCACCTGGTCCAATCCGCCTCCCGAGCCACCCGGCAAACGGCACGGACGGTGGCAATGACGGGGACGCCGGGATCGTCTGTCCCTCTTCGGCTGAGAGCTGGAAACACAACGGCCATTTGAGGGCCACTCCCTCCCATCTTAAACAGCCGTTTTTCCCCTCAGCCAGACAGCCCTTGTTTGCTCTAAACAACGCGCTGTTAGGACAGTCGTTCCCCATTCAAGCACCCACAGCCGCTGCTGCACGCGGGCGCCACGGCCCCTCGCTATGCCGGCAGCGGGCATGCGCCCACCCATTGTGGATGACGCCGCTCAATGACCCACCTCCCCACGGCGATGCCGGCGGGACGGGGACACATTGACCCAGTGGCCGCTCCCCCTCACACGGCGGTGACTGGCCACTGCCCTTTCTAAAAAGCCCTACCATGGGCTGGGCGAGGCACGATCACTCGTCTCGCCCAGCGGCGGGATGGGCTCTGCGCTCCCCTGCGCGCCATGTCGGTGAACAACACTCAGACATGTGCTCGCCCACTATCAGGGTGCAGCGCGGCATGGATTGGCTTGACAAACATGGACTCATGGATGTCAAAGCTGATAACACGGGGTTACACACTCCAGTTCGCCTCCCCCCCCCCGCCTCATTTTTCGCGGGTGTGTTGGAGACAACTGTATCATCTCTAGCAGAGTCAGGCGCAATGACGTCAGAGCTAGAAGGGCTGCTGACAAGCGGAGCTATTTCCGCGTCCCTTCAAGGGGAGAGAGAACGAGGGATTTTACTCCGCTACTTTCTCACCCGAAGAAGTCAGGAGGACTGCGTCCCATCCTTGACTTGTCACAATTCAATGATACATCATGGGGCGCCCTTTCCAAATGCTCACCATCAGGCACGTGTTGGAATGTGTGTGCGCCACCACGAATGGTTTACGTCAGTGGATCTGAAAGAAGCTTACTTTCACGTCCAAATCATTCCTGGGCACAGGAAATTCCTGCGGTTTCTCTTTCCAAGGGCCCGTTTCCAGTTCAACCGGCTGCCGTTCGGGTACTCACTACCCGCCCGCACCTTTTCCAAGTGCATGGAAACGGCCCTCCAGCCTCTACGGAAGAGGGGTATCAGAGTCCCTTTTTATTTGGACGATCTGCTCATTCTAGCCCCTCTCGAGAGCAGGCGGCGCTGCAGACTGTGGAGGTTCTACAACACCTACAAACGCTGGGTTTTGCCATAAATTGGCGGAAGAGCGCTCTGGTCCCCGCATAATCGATTGTTTATCTGGGCGTGGACATAAAGTCGATCACCATGAGAGCCAGGCTGTCAGCTCCAAGACAGGAAGCCCTGACCTCTCTGTTGTCCCGCTTCAGACCACACACGACAGTGTCAGCGCTGTCAGTGATGCGGCTCCCGGCATGATGTCCGCGGACACACGGTGGTCCCCTGGGTCTCCTCCACATGAGGACAGTCCAAAGGTGGTTTTTCACCGCCAGCTCGATCCCATTCGCCACAAATGGCGAATGCTGTCCATCCCTCATTCCCTCAGGTCAGACTTGGCATACTGGGGAACCCCGGACCCTGTCTTCCGGGGTTCCCCTGGGCAGAGTGACGTCATATGTGACGATATACACAGACGTGTCCCTCACTGGTTGGGGGGAATGTGTGAGTCACAGGTGGTGGGAGGGGTCTGGCCTCCTCCCCTCTCCCCCCCACATAAACTGCCTGGAGCTGTCCACGGTGTTAAAGGTGTTAAAACACTTCACCCCAGTGGTGTCGGGGAGGCATGTTGTCGTGCGGACGGACAACATCACGGCGGCAGCGTTCATAAACCGTCAGGGCGGCATACGCTCAGCCCAGCTGTTAGAAATAGCCAGACGTCTCCTGCTGTGGGCGCACAGTCACCTGCTGTCCCTCAAAGCAGTGTATATAACCCGGGATTCTGAACCGGGCGGCCGACCTGACGTCGAGGGGGGGCCCTGCCACGAGTGGAGATTGAATCCACTATTGTTCAAAGGGTTATGGATCAGGTTCGGGGAGGCGGAGGTGGATCTGTTCGCTCACGAGAAAACACACAGTGCACGCTGTGGTTTTCCTTGAGTGCATGCGGGACAATTCTCCCTTGGCGTCGACGCCTTCTCCCACCAGCCCTGGCCCAAAACCCTCCTATATGCTCCCCCCCGGTCCCTCTGATTCTCCTGGAGCGCATCCAGGAGGAGAACCTGTCAATTGCTCTGGTGGCACCGGAGGCGCCGGCGCGTCCTGGTTCCCGACCCTCGTTCAGCTGCTGGTGGCTCCCCCTGGCAGATTCCGTGGCAGGGGACGCACTGTCGCAGCTGAACAGCGCGATCTGTCATCACCCGGTGATAACCCAGAGGCTTTGGGGTTGGTTGCTGAGCGGGGGCGCCTACAGAGGTTAGGCTTGCCCGCTGCCGTGGCGCACCATCCAGGGCTCCAGAGCCCCTTCTACCATAGCATGTTACGCAGGGCGCTGGTCTGCCTTCCAGCGCTGGTGCACAGAGGGGCGTGGGCGCCCGTAGGTGTCCCCTGCCTCTCGTGTTGACGTATCTACAAACTCTGGTAGATGGCGATTTGGCCCCATCTACAGTCAAAACATACGCAGCAGCCATCTCATCCTGCCAGGAGGGCTATGGTGAGAGGGCGGTTTTGCGCATCCCCTGGTGAAACGTTTCCTGAGGGGGCTAGGCGTCAAAAACCAGCTGTTCGCCCCCTCACCCCCCAATGGGACCTAGCTCTAGTGCTTCGGGCTCTGGGGAAGCCCCGTTTGAGCCTCTGGCACAGGCTTCTCTCAGAATACTGTCGCTTAAAACGGCTCTTCTCTCCTCGCTCTAACGTCAGCCAAAAGAGTGAGTGATTTATGTGCACTGTCTGTTTCTCCGTCCTGCCTCTCCATTAGAGGGGACGGGAGAGCAACCACATTGCAGCCAAATCCCTCCTTCACACCGAAGATTCTAACTAATTCATTTCGGTCTAGGGTGTTTTCCCTCGAGGGTTTTTTCCCCCCGCCTCATGTTAACGATGCGGAGGTGGTTTCCCACCGACTGTGCCCGGTGCGTGCCCTGTCTCAATACATTTTACGCACTGCAAATGTCAGGAAAACTCAGCAGCTGTTTGTTCACTATAGAGAACACTCCCAAGGGTCAGCCCTCTCAAAACAGCGTCTGTCTCACTGGCTGTGCGAGGCTATTACCCAAGCGTATAGCGCGGAAGGGGAAGAGCCCCCATGCGACATTCGGGGGCACTCTACGAGGGCTCTGTCGGCGTCTGCGGCTCTATTTAAAGGCATGACAGTGGGCGACATCTGCCCGGCAGCCTCCTGGGCTTCCCGTGCCCTTTCATCCATGTTTTTATCTGCGAGATATGTCTGAACCTTCCATGTCTCGTTCAGTTCTGTCCACAGTCAACGACGCTGCAGTCTAATGCCCGTTGGATGTGCGCCAGAAAAAAAAAAAAAAAAAAAAAAAAAATTAATAAATAAATAAATAAAAAAAACGGATGTTACCAATCTCACTCACACCTAACTCTGCAGAAACCCTGCTCTGCTGTCTCACCCCTCCTGTTCCAGAGTGTTTGGGTGAGACGCAGTTCCTAAGCTCATACATCGGCATAATCATGTTACATGCACGGAGATAATCATGTCACGCCGCATACGGTTGCATCGGGCGTCCCAACAGGGTCAATCATGCACAATTCCCATTAATTGTTGATCTACTGCCATCATATTGTGGGCCAGATGAATTTTTTCAGGCCAGCATGGCAGGCTTTATCAGAGGATGACTCTGAATGAGTTTCTGTACATCGTTGCTGGGAAATGTAGGCTATGCTCGGCTTGTGGGCCTTGTGCCGCAGGTGGCATTGACTACATCAGCTTCGCCCTAACCCAATAGCGTAGCCCTTAGAGGGCGAAGCCTATACGAAATAGAACGATAGTTACGTAGGTAACTCCAGATTCTATGAGTATAGGCGTAGCCCTCTAAGGTCCGGGCCACCTGCTCTTAGAACATTGGTTGAAGAAAAAGCTGATGTTTTGGGAGACGAACTACGGGTCCGCTGCATATATATACAGTAAATGCGGACGTAGTTGAGGCCCGTGCTGGACGCAAGGGCGGGAAAGAAAATCTTCACGACTGCGCATGCGCGAAGGGATAAACCCAATAGCGTAGCCCTTAGAGGGCTACGCCTATACTCATAGAATCTGGAGTTACCTACGTAACTATCGTTCCTGTGGATATTTCTGTATTTAAATGTGTAAGTGCAATTGAGCCAATCACAATAGATGTGTCTTAGTGTGTGCTTGTGAGAGATTTGTAGACTTGAACTCCAATGGAATGCTTTATTTGATAAATACTAATGAAATTTAACACACACATACACACACACACACACACAAACAGAAAACACACACACACACACACATACATACTGACACATGTTTACACACCACAAAAAGTGTTGAAGCCACCAAATAACATAAAAATAAATTAAAACCAATTTATTAATAAATGAGCGGCTGAAGTCTTGGACTCTTACATTTTCTTTTCATCCAAATGAGCTGCATGGAGCTTTATTGCACCCTTGAGTAAGCAGTTCTCAGCTGCATGTGGCCTATATTGTCATAATATTCTCGCTGGTGTTAGCTCTTTTTCCACAAAAAAATGAGTCTCTTGTTCATTATCAGTGTGTATGACTCCCTAAAGTTTGTCTTAATAACAGCGGCACAACCCTAGTTGGTAGTTTTAGGTTTCAATGACAGGCTGGTGTGTCAAGAAATTTATGTTACAAGGGAGAAACAACTTTTTTGTGAAAAAGAAATCATAGGCGGCCGGGTAGCTCGGTTGGTAGAGCAGGTTTATATTGAGGTTTACTCCTCGATGCAGCGGGCCCGGGTTCTGCTCCGATCTGCGGCCCTTTGCTGCATGTCATTCCTCCTCTTTAATGTCCTCCGCTGTCCTGTCAAACAAAGGCCTTACAATTCCCCAAAAAATCATCTTAAAAAATATTGTTAGCATTAGGTTAGCATGCAAAAATATAAAAAAAATATAAAAATCATATCTGGTAACATTTTACAATAAATGTAATCATTTGATTACCATTTTAACTATATTAGAATTCATTGTGACAACATTCATTTAAGCTGACCATAGCTGCTGTTTTGCATTAACACCAGCAAGGTGTTGATCTCACAACTCATATATCTTACAATCACACAAACATACTTTGTGGAAAATGGCAAAAATAAGTGATGAAAAAATAGGAAAACTACTGATTTTAACTGGTTATCATGTTTCAAAGTCAGTGGTGATTTCTTTAAGACTGCACGGGAAGCTCAGCTTCTCCTAAAATGTCAAAAAATGAATACTAAATTTATTTATTTAATTACTAAAAATGCGTTAGAATACGTTCATCTCGAAGACGAGTTTATTCAGAATCAGCTGACTCGATTTCCTTCCCATACATTCCTGTAGCATCCCAGTGCATTTTCCTGTTGAAGCCTAGCGTCCATGGACTTCAATGGGACTGTTTTGAACAGTTTTTTTTAAATGCTTCGAAACTAGATGGTCATTGGATAAATGCTGCGATTATGTCCCGCCCATGGGCGCTTTTCGCGATTTTTGTACTATAAAAAGTCACCAAAGCTACATGCTCAGTTGTTCTTTTGTGGATTTTGCAAGTGTTTTTGAAAGACAAACTGCTGCAACCTAATTCTTGGTATTTGTTTGGCAAAATTGCTAGACAATTTTCATCATACATTTCATACAATTATACACCACATTCCTTGTTTCAGTTTAACCTAATTCCCACATTTCCTCCTTTGAGTTTAATATTGTTTTGTTAGATTTTTTGTTTGTTTGTTCATTCATTCATTCATACAGTAGGCTAGGCTAGTGTTGTAGGGGTGAACTAGCTAGCTAGCAAACTGCACACAATGGCATACAATGCTAATATTGTCGACCAGATTTTGGCAAAGCCATTTGAAAGTCTTCATTACGAAAAGAGACTTAAAATTAAACAGCAGGGCAGATCAACACCTAAGATTGATTTATTGCAAAAGATGGGGAAAAGAAACAGGTATTATCAGCTCTCCTGGTAGGACAAAGTTAGCTGGCTGACTGGAAGTGCTATGTCAAAGGAAATGTACTGCTGGCCATGCCTCTGGATGAAACCATCTCACCGATATTATAAATTATTCTTATAATAATAATTATTACTATTATTATATAATATTTATTATTATAAAATTAAAAATAAATGGACAATGTTTAGGATGAAAATGATCTTCCCTTCTCTGAAAGACCAACAGCCGCCACTGGTCAAAGTACTTATTTGGATCGTACAAAAAGGGCACAAATTACAGGGGAGCCAGGGGGGGCTTGACTACTCTTAATAAGACATGAGCTCCCCATAAAATATGATTTTGGAATTTTTGGGGGTCTCTAAAATATTGACAATATGCATGCATTTGAATTTTTTGTGTCTTCATCATCATGGAGCATAAAGTTGGGCTATTATTGATGTATAATTCATGCATGAGGGTGATTCATCACTAATTCACTTTAATACTGGCACGCCTGCTATCACCATCAAAGCATGGCGGTGCAATATCAAAATCTTCATTCACTCTGCAGAGTTTACTGTGCCTGCTCAGTGGCCGTATTGTATTATACTGTAATGTTTTGTTTTGATAGCCATGTAGAGATTTGACTGATTATTATATATCAGATGTACTGACATAAAGAAAATACACCTACATGTTTGCAACAATGACTATTTCTTTGCGACAAGAGTCAGTCCTCTCTTTGAGGCATGTGCAAGCATTCTGTCAGAGGAGCAGCAGACTGGGGCCATGATGGTCTTTGGGTATTCTTGCCAACCCATGGTAAGGCCACACCCTGACTCTTCCATTCAGTCCATGCAAATACAACCACACCACCATCTAATCTTTGGTAACAGGGTTGGTAACTATTTCCAATATACACTTTTTATTTTTGAAATGGTCTTTACACCCTGACAGCATTGATTTACTTATGGGCTCTGAAAATGGAGCGAAAGATCTGTTATCTACTGGTGTATGAATACTTTAAAAAAAAACACCAATCACTGTGTCGCAGTCCGCTTGGAAAGAACCAATGTAATGCCTCCTTGCCCCACAGCACGTACTCTACCCATCTTGAGTGCAAGCCTCAGCTCAATGTGTGTCGTCGTCGCAATGCTCACAATAGTCATGTTTGTTTTAAACATTAGGTATGATAATATTCGGTGTTTGCTTACCGATGAATGATATGTGTAGTAAAATTGCGGCCTTTTCTCTGCCCTGTTTTGAAGCAGCGTTGCTCGTGCTCTTCAGTGTGGGTTGGAGCCCTGAGGGTTGGGGGAGGGGTTAGACGCTGCTTTGAGGAGTTGCTACTTTCAAATCTTGCCACCTTGTCAACATTACCAACCCTGCCTTTAAGAAAGTGCAAGGTATTCTCACAAGTTTATTATAAATAGAAACAATACAAAGGTATCTGTTTCACCGTCAGCAATACAACACAAAAAACACATACAAACAACCCTAAACAATGTAAATTGCGAGGAATTTCCTTTCATTCTGGTCAGATTTGATCTAGTTCTCTGTTAGCATTTTAGACTGTGCCTACTGAAAGTGATCTGCGGTGGAGTAATGGTATACTGCTAATCTGGGACTTCAACCCAGAGGACTAGCTTGAAGCTACTACCACAGCCAACAACCCACAATCATTGTCTGTCTTTGTTTACAGAGAAATATGTCGTTCTAATCCCATGTGTGGTGGGAAGTAGAGTGGGCGGTTTGATTCCATGTGTGAGGGTTTTTATTTGAAAGGGATCCAGTAGGCTAACCAAACATCAAGCTGTGCTGATTACATTATCAGTGTCCTGCTTAAAACTGTGTACAAAGGAAGCAGTTGTAAAAGTCCCACGCTATGTTGCGTGCATGCTGGACTGCTGCACTTTGGCTTCATCCAACAAGTAGAAAGATTAAGATTACAAAGAGAGAGTCAGTAACAGTTTGGTTTTAGTGTGGTATTACAATGGTGATTTGTGATTTGTGCGACAGCTGTAAAACATTTCAGAAAGAATGAATGACTACCTGCAGCACTAATGTAGGTCTGACAAAGCGTGATGATTTGTTAATAATCAGCTCTTGCTGATTTCCCATTTTCATGGCAGTCCCGTGCAGGCCACATCTAACCTTTAAAATAAGTTACAAACTTTGAAGCAATGTTTTTATTACCTTTCAATATACTTCATTAACAACTTCTCATGATTTGCTCCAAAGTATTGTAGATACATCAATCCATTCATCTATTCTGTCATTTCTACACTCCCCAATGCCACAATGCACTGGGGGAATTGGATTCCAAACTATTGCAGGGCTAACACACATAGGCAGTGACTATTTTTACATACACATAATATTCCTTTTTTTGCCCTTATTCCAAAATAGGTGATATTTTGACTAAGCTGTTTGCATGGCAAATGAAAGTGAATATTCCACTGATATTCACATTTACATATAGCCGTGCAAAAATCGTTTTTATCAAAGTTCACCAGCAGTGCAGAACATGTTTAACCGTGTGAGCACAGCGTCCCTCTTTCATTCCTTTATCCAGCTTCTTGAAAAGATTGGCATGGCGATGTGTGCAAATATACAAAACCTGATGAAGTCTTTGATAATGTTCAAAAGTAGCTGTGTTTCTCCTTATCGGGTCTGCAGCCTTGCAAACTGTTGGCTGGTTGCTTTGTTTACAGCAACCATAGCAACACACAGAGCTGACCATAAGCCATAAACAGGCAAGAGGCCCTAAACTGGGCGTAAACTGCAGTTAAAACCCAGATTAAGACGCGTATTCTAAATGTGCTGTATACATGTCCAAAGAATGCCTCTAAAACCCAAATAATACCGGAATGTCCCATGTCTTAATCTGAAAATGATATATTCGGAAAAAGGCCTTATGCCGAATATCCAACCGGAATATGCTGTTTACACGACCTGTGTCAAATTCATAATATTGTCATATTCAAAATAATAGTGGAATATTGGTGTGCATGTAAACATACTCAATGATTCTGAGTTATCTCACCTGCATGTTTTCGGATTGTGGAAAAACAAAAGCATAAATTATCAGCCTGAAAATTTGTTCTAGAAAGTGTGTAGTCCCAACAGCTGGCTAGATGAATGTCATTTTTACTGACAATCAAAGTCCTGCAGATTATGGTCTTTTAAGATCCTCTTTAGTATGCAGGACAGATGTAAGATGGATGCATGAGTACGGGCTTCTATAATGGCTACCCCTGCAGGGCTGCTGGTGCTGAGGCCTGTTCAGCAGTGCAAAACAAAAACCAGGTCTGGAGCAGAAGGCAACTGATGGCTTTTTCTTTACTCATGCATAATTGCACAAATGCACACAAGCGGGGCAACAAATGTACGCATTGGCATGTATAAATGTTCATACAGTACATTGAGCGAAGAGGCATGCGGTGTCTAGTTTCGATTGACATGTTTACTTCATGTACTGTACACTGCATCAAACGCACAACCCCTAACCCATAAACAAGGACACACACACAAACACACACCCCTGTTTTCCAGCAGCTTTCATCATTATTACACAATAGTCATTTTGCAGTAAACTTATATAACTGTGGAGCGAGCTGCTCAGGGAGAGAGAGTCACCCATGGAGACAGCTGTGTGTGTGTGTGGGGGGGGGGGGCGTTGGGGAGTGCTCACTCATTCCTTACTACTCGTCTGTTTTTCAGGACAAAATTAAAGATACAACCTGAAAATAAAATGTTAAACATTCATGTAGGTGTCACGTACAGTAGGCCCACTTAGCCAGGTTTGACTGTCAGAGGATGGACATCAGGCCTTTATGTCTTCGGTTCGGCTGTTGGATTGCATTTTGCAGTAAACAGATGAGATACTGACTCAATTTTTCATTTATGTATGTCGTGATTTATTTATTAAGCCTGTTCCTATTTAACCTTTCCTTTAATTGATACACCCACGTTTCACCTCAGCTAGCTAAAAGACTTTTTTCAGTTTTTCGACATATTTTTGTGTTTTAGGTGCACATTGAAAAAAGGCAACAAAAAAAACTGGTTGATGGAAATGCACTTATTTTCTTGCATGTGAGTTTTTTGATCTGATGGCTCAATTAGCTGTCAATGCCTTCCAAAAAATATGTATATGAACATTTTCTAATCTATTACCTTCTATGGTTAAGGTTTGTTGTGGTTTAGTTGCAAAAATACTTTATTAACGTTAGGGAGAGATCGATGTTATGGGTAAAAGAAGACTGTAATTGACTGTTGATAGGAAATGTAAAACAAACTGTGGTCTTGTGTGTCAATTTCACACACTACCATGCTACATGACCTTTTTAACAATGTTTGTGGTGTCATGCTCTTTCACCTTTGTTCCACACAAGAATTTGATTTCACTTTGCCTCTAGATGTCCTTGCTAGGGGAACATAAACAGATCTGTATTTATGGACATGAACACACAAAAAAGTCATTTTAGTGAGAACAATCTCAACCAAAGTAATGGAATACAGAAGTTGTATAGTGTATTTTAAAGATAATGTATCAGTTGTGGTTAGTGCTACTGCATACTGACAGAGGCTCCTTTGGAATGTTTTTTTTTCCCCTGATATTGTTTTGTTTTAAAGGTGAGGACATTTTCTGGAAGAAAAAAAGATGGTGATAGACAGCTTTAAAGAAGATAGAGCTAGAACAACATGAGTGTCAACATGAGAGTGGGCAGAAGGACAAAAAAAGAAAGGAAAAAGTGAATAAAAGGAAAAGGTGAGAAAAGGAGAGAAATCTAAAGTAAAAATACAGAGGAAAAGATTCTGGGTAGTATGATACAACAGATGTTCTCACAGTCAGACACATTTGACCTGTGACCAACAATATGGGGCTCTTTTACATCCTTCTTTCAAATGTTTAACAACAGTTTGTTATGACTTTCCAAACTTACAGCTCCCCATCTGTCTCATCCTGTCTTAAAAAACAACCCCACCTGTTCATTCTAAAATTTCAAAACTCTTGCCTCCCAATCTGTCCATCACTCCAACATCAAAATATACATACATTTAAGATGTTAGTGAAGCACTAAACTGTGAATCCTAAATCACCATAATGTCAAGATATTATAAGGAACACAAAAATTCTGTGAAAAAAGCAACCCACTCCCACGATCAATACATGATCTCAAAAAGAAGGTATCACTATCAAGTATTCTTTTATAACTTAGTAGTCTTATTCAACTGAATTCTCTTTTGTTATTTTATCTGTTTTGGAAAGTACACATTGTACCAGCCTTTTAACACTGTCATCATCACAGCTTTGATTTAGCCAAGAATTATTCATCTCAGGTTGAGAACTTTGTTATAGCACTTTGCAACTTGTTAAGAATCTGTTGCAAAGAAAAATCATTTTCTCGACTTTTCAATTTGTTGACAGCTCGTCACTTGTAGAAAAGCAACCATGTCTTTTCAGAGTGTTTCGATCACAACAACAGATTGTTTTGCCTCTGCCTCTCAAACAGCAGGAAAAGCAGAAAACAACATCTTATTGATTTGACAGTTTGACTCATATAAATGCCACTCATGTCCAATGATGGCAGCTTCTCCAGAATGGGTTGAGAAATTTGCAGGTGGTGTGTTGAATTTTGTTGAACATCTGTCTCCACCTCTATACTGTACACTTGCTGCCATTTTCCCTATTGTTCCTAGTTTCTTTAAGTCTTAGATTATCAATGAGGGGTCATGTTTAAACTGTTGGCAATCTTGACACCCTTTTTTTTTTTAGAATGAATATTTTTAATGGGAAATATGTTTCCATTTACTGAAATCCCATTAAATAGAGATGAAGGGCCCTATTTTAATTATCTAAGCAAACAGCGTAAAGCGCATAGCGCAGGTGCGTTTAGGGCGTGTAACGAAACGCTGGGCGCATGGTTCAAAAGGGTTCTACTAGGTGTCTTGACCATAGGTGTGTTTTGTGTCATCTCCCATTTCCTTTAAAAGCCAGGCACTTTGTACCTTGGCACATTGCTATTATGATGGCGGATTTACTAAACTGGAAGGAGAGATTTTCAGGAGAAGAAACTGATCTGTTTGTGCGTGAAGTGAAAGCGTGCAAGCCAATCATATCATGATACTGCTTCACATTGTAATATTTTTATTTTTAATCTATTGCATGTTTATGTGCTGCTGCACATAGGGTGACCAGACGTCCCAAAAACTTCAGGACAGTCCTGAAATCCAAGAAGTTATCCCGAATCCTGCCGAGTCCTGCTAAAGTCTCAAGAGCAGACTCTCGAGTAGTTATAGTCTGATAGAAAATTAAAAACTGTTCATGATGATTAAGTCGTCCCGCAGCCAGTTCCCGTTAGCTGCTACATAGGTGACTAGGTGCAAAGTTTGATAAATATGCATTGACATTTTTCATTAATTCGTTCATTGTTGAAATGGAGCCTCAGGCTGGTGTCCTGGGACCCGATGAACACGTAGCTAAAAGAAAATACGCAGGTACTGGGAGGACTGGGTAGGAACATAGCCCTGAAACTGCAGTTTTATGTGATGCAAACTAAGCATTTTGCAATATATGTAGGAAGAAGTTTAGTATTTTACACTGGAGGTAGTCAGACGTCAGGCTGCATGCTAGCAGCAAACTATATATAAGTTAGTAATCGTATTCTACTATATAACTAAGAGCACAACTGTACAGATCTCATCCTTCTTTAAGCGGGAGGATAACTCCATGTATAATAAAATAGCTGCTGCTGAGCTGATTTTTTTATTTGTATTTTTCATTTTACATGACAGCTGAATAAAAATAATAAAATACTAAATAATTTTGGTGCAGAAATACATGTTGGGTCGTTATGAGCTGCATGCAAAATTGACCTATTCAATTAATTAACAACTTTATTCATCTTTAAAGGGTAATTCAATTTTGCAGTCAACCAGTCATATAAAAAACAAAAATTCAAAAATAAACCATCGCAATCATTCAATCAACCAACATGTCAGTAGCAGCAGGTCAACAAATGGGAAACAAATGCAAGAGCAGCCAAGCACACACAGGTTGCCGAAATTAAACTAAATTACATAAATTTACAACCATAATCCCACTTAAGTAAAGTAATAAAAACATAAATCAAAGCATTATGTTTCCCCATAATTACAAGCTCTGAATGTTACAGGTTGCTGCCATTAGCACCAGCATCCGTTTTCTGGATGAGGATGGTTTGGTCTTGTACCCTACGATGACTGATCAGAGTAATAGCGCTGTATTGTCACAATTTGGCCCTCTACTGCTTTACTTGCTTTTACTTTGTTGGACATGCTGGTTCATTTTGCAAGCAGGATACACTGGACTTCTAAAGTATCTTTCCAACCTGTTTTACCCAAAAAAACATCTGTTCCAAAAACAACTTTAGACAAACAATATGTCTTCTTTACTTTTGTCTCTTAAACACATCTGCTGCTGTACATGGAGCAACGTTTTCTGACACATAGCATATGGTGGGTCTGCTCTTTTGTTTTGAGAAGAAGGTCTTTGATTTTAGGCATTTAGCTGACACTTTCATCCAGAATGGCGTAGAAGAAACTTAAATTCCTTGAATCGAACAAGACAGTATTGAGCACTAAGCTTAGAGCTATGGATCACTGTAAACCTGGAATAATAGTATTAGGAAAGAAAGAACAAGAGAGGGAAAGGGGATTTCAGGGAACTATAGTTTTATTTATATGTATTATTATTTGTACCAGAAGTCCCTACTTTGTATTTCGAAGCTGATAGATGGAGAAAAGTAAGGTTAAATGAAAGATGAATTCAGATCATGGGAGAGTGCTTGAAGAACTAAAGACACTGCAACACTGGCCCCTTAATGCCTGTGCCTTTGACAACCACTGAAAACTTTAAGAGAACATTTGTAGATTTGCTTAACAAATAGACCAATCTAGAAATTAGTTTTATTGATGGTAAAAAAGCAACACTTTGGAGACAGTAGGTTGTTTTTCTTTAAACACAGCAGCTTTTTAAGAACACAGAAACTTAACCTGCATCAAGATGGCACAGACTAGCTTTGGGCTGTAGAAATGCAAACATGTTTGCGCAAAAAGGTGTTTAGTTTGGACTCATTGAAGACCATAACTGAGAAACCAGCAAGAGTTGCAGTTACTTCCAATAGCAGGGTTGAGCAGGTGAAAAGTGAGAAAAAAACACCCAGACTGACTCAAGGGAACATGAAGTTGAAGTAGCAGTAACATCCTCTTTGAGACCTGTATGGGAAATTTGGTCTTAATTTTACGAAATATGAGCACAAACATGACACTGACATAAGAAACGAGCCTACAAATTAAAATGCCCATTGGCATAACGCCGGCGACTCGATCTAACGTAACCTGCCTTTCCTCTCACATCTAGTTCAGGTTACTACCTGGAGGATCTTTTTGCGTATATCCTTTGTAGTTCTACATGAGCATCCATCATACAGTAAATCAAAGCACACAACACTTGTAGCATCATCTTCTGCTGGTATTAGTGTAAGCTTTAGGTCTTTATGTTTTTTCTTTTTACCAGAGACTTTGATGAACTTGAAAATATTACTCCTAATCTGTTACAGAATGACTCACGAAAAAAGGAATAAGATCATCACAAAGATACATACAAGACGAGCACGTAAACCTTAAGGGTGTAAGATCTACTTTTTAAATCCTAAAACGCTGTTTACTAACTTGATGCTCGTTAGAATAAATCATCCAAAGCACTTGTAGATTTACTTTCCCCTTTGCTCTAAACAAAGGTTTTGCAAGAAATAAGAGCTTATGCTATCATGGGAGGTTCCAGTCTATAGATTTACCTTACACCAGGCATTTGCAGAGACAAAGAGTTTCACACAGAATATACATTAAGTGAAACTCAGAAGACATTGTAAGCACCCACAAGATGCATTTATGATTCATCTATATTTTCTTCTCCCTGTAAAGCACTTAAAAAGCTTATTTATGTGTGCTTGCTTGCTACCAGTTAAATCATGTGTGCAAAGATGTAGAAAGGGAAATAAATTAAGCAGTACGTAAATTGAAAATATAGGCCAGAACATTGACAATCCACACCAACAGCACTTTTTGAAGCATTTCTGAAGTGTTTTAGATGTAATGTCATATCAAAAAAGTGTAGTTGCATTGGGAGTATATAGTTTGATAGCATGTGTGTGTCTTGGAGTCAATGTGGATTTGTAGAAACAGAGGCATATATCTGTTCCATGAAATGGATAGCTGAGATGCTATTACATCTAAAACACTCCAGCAATGCTTCAAAAAGTGCTGTTGGTGTGGCTTGTCAATGAATGATTGTCAACTTCTTTTGTTATGTGCGTAATGAAACTTTGATAGCTGCCATTCAAATAGCACAAACCTTTTCATAAGTTGTGACCATCTGAGCTGTATGTATAGTGATCAATATAAACGCTCGTTTTGCATTGAGCTTTCTTGTTGAACCATATACAAAATCTGTATTAGTCTATATAATAAATTGTCAGCCTGCTGTCCTGTCAGCACCTCGGGAGCTGTGCTGCAGAAATGTTCATCTGGTTCTGAAGACAGTGATGTTTTCCAACTAAGGTAGATGTAAGTAAATAGGTGTGTATTGAGCTGTCAGTCTCTTGGTTGTGGTTCCACTCCTTTTTATTTCTTTCTCACCCTGCCTTCCCTATCGCCCCTTCCCGATTTACCTGTCACTCACTCTCTTATCTTTCTCCACTTCCTCTCTTCTGCCTCTCTCTCCCCCTCTGCCTTGCTCTCTTTCTTTCGTACTACTGAGTGTAAATCTATCCTTCTATCATCTGATGCTCCTCAAGGAAACCAGTTATCACTCACACACACACATACACACACACACACACACACACACACACACACTCATACATGTGACTCACAGGTTTGCATGACCTTGTGTCAGTGATGATTGTGCTCCTGTGTAAGAGAGAGATTGCGTGCGTACGTACGAACAAGAGGCAGATTTTAGTCTTTATTTCTTGAAAGAAAATGCCTGAAAGGGGTACAATTACCAATAAGAAATTGTAAGTGTCTTCCTTTTCCCCTTGCATTGGATGACTAATGATTGCAAACCAGGTGAGGATGTGGAAAGATTATTTAAGGGATAGGGTTAGGTGTAAAGGGAATTAATTGGACTTAAGTGATTCTCTTTTTAGCAGAACAATCTGTTATCCTTTTCTCGCATATTGCTTGCTTCCCTGGGTTACTAGTCCGGTGTGTAAAAGCTAAGCTATAAATATGCAGGGCTCATTTACATTCACCTCATTCCTCCTCTTCATTCAACTGTTGTCTTGTTTTTGCTTTATTGGTAAAATAAGGTAAATAAAACATATTGGTTAACTATAAATTTGGTAAACTTACAATACAAATAAAAAGAGGCACTGGAGTTTGGCTATTTTCCATGAATTCATGATACCTATACCACAATTGGATTTTTTGCCCATATTTCTAAGGTGTCTCTTACGATAATCACACAGCAGCTAAAGATGGAGCAAAACCTGACTTTTGAAAAAGATGCCGGGAAAAAGAGCAGAGCAGAGGTACAATCTGCATAAGTGAGGTAAAGAGACTCCGTGGGGCATATCCGTAATTACTCAAAAAGAAAAAAAGAAAGAAAAAGAGACATTATCACAATGAGAGAAACACATTCGACATTTAAACTTACAATTGTGATTTAAAAGAGCAGAGGGATACTTTATTCACAGTGTTGAAGTGCCTATAAACAAGGCACGGCTCCAGGAAAAAAAGAAAAGAAAATCAATTGCAATGCTCTGTGAGCTACTCAATGGCCAACAGGAGCAGACTGTGAATGTGTGTAATGTATGAGTGTCACCCAGGGAACGAGAGAGGAATAAATGGCCATTCAATGTTTATGCTGTAAATAAAGTTTTAAGTATATTACACTCAAATTGTTCTTGCACATTGACAACATCATAGATTTAGTATGTAAATGAGGCACTTATTTAATTTCAGAAGAAAATTACATAGTGACAACTGATACCTGTAAATATGTGTTGAGGCTTATCACATAGAATGTGACAGAGCAACATCGTAACAATACGTGTACATACAGAACGAGGAGAGAGCACAAGGAGAAGTTTTGCTTGTCTTCCTGGATTACCTAAAAAAACAGGCCGACCAAAGAAGAAAGACACACAGACACTCAGGCTCTGATGCTGTACACAGACCTGACAGAAGCAGCTTAGGGACGCAGCCTTGTCCATCATCCTGCTTGTTGACAGACATGCACACATGCACACCAAAAGTCCTGACAGATGCACCATGGGACAACAGTGTCGCTGTGTTTTCTTACATATGTAATTGTGTGTGTGTTCATTATCCAGAAAAGCAAAATCAATCTACTTTTTCCCACAAACATCATTTCTGAATTTCAGGGGTAGACAGAGTTGTGATTGAAAGCCTCATTCCGCTTTGAATTCTAAGTGGACTGAGGTGGCTGTACCTTACGCTGAATTTACAGGGATCTAGGATTGTTTCCAGAATGCCAAAATATTATTTCCATTTGGTAATAACTATCTTTTTTTGTGAAATAACAACTCTTTTTAATATTTAGACAAGATCAATGAAATAAGTCACTTCACTTGTTTTATTGCAAAAGTGCAGTATATAGTGCAGTATCAGTCTTATGCAAACATTTTTCATAATAACAGTTTTCTAACAGGCCTCTACTTTCTGTAATAGCCCAGGCTTTGGGCGAATGTGGGTTTACCAGTTTTAAGCCTGTCACATTTTGGGTTCTGATTTGGTTGGACTATAGGATTGCATCTCTAAACGTGTTGTGTATGAATGTTAAAGGGCCCATCACATGGTACTTTTTGGATGCTTTTATATAGACCATAGTCGTCCCCTAATACCATATCTGAAGTCTCCTTCCAGAAACTCAGCCTTAGTACAGAATTACAGTCCCTAGAGCCAGTCTCACAATGAGCTTTCCTTAGGATGTGCCATTTCTAAATCTGTAGCTGTTGAGGGAGGGGGGGGGACTTTGACCAACTGACACTTTGCTTGTTTGAAAGCCATGATGTCTCTTTCTCATGGGCGGGACAAATTCTCTGGGCGGGAAAAGCAGAGAAAGGGGAGGTAACTATTCCAGATCGGCCTATTTGAGCTTTCATTTTCCCAAAAGCAGAGCAGGATCCCCAGGGTTTGGTTCACACCTCTCACCATTTCTAGCCACTGGGGGACCATAGGCAGGCTGGAGGAACTCATATTAATGTTAAAAAACCTCAGAAAGTAAAATTTTCATGCCATGGGAACTTTATTCTTGATATATTAACAAGAATAAAACATGTGAGTTCTCTCTGGGATTTTTGTTGGAGGAATACTAGAGAGGTTTTATTTTATTTTTTTATTTTTTGTATGTTTTACTCATGATTTGTCTTTGCCACAACCTTGTCATCTGAAAAATTCTCGGGTGAATGTTTCTCAGCCGGTGTTCAGGCAAAACGTGTTTGTTTTCCATTCCTGTCAGTCTGTCATTCACATTATATCTTCTGTTTGTTTTTCTCCTCCCAAATTGCTTTGCTCTACATATTTTTGTTGCCACAGTCTGTAAATTTCCTTTTGATGTGGATTATCTTAAATTCTGGGCTGGTTGAGGAGGAGTACAGAGTGAATTGGAGAAAGGTGGAGAAGAGGTGATGGAGGAGACAGAAAGAGAGAGGGATGGAGAGAAAGAAACAGAGGAAGCAGAACAATGGCAGGTAGTGTTTTTTAAATGATATTTAACATTCAGCTGAGCCTATATACTGGTCCAATATTCATCTCACCACCCTGGTCCAATAAGCAGGCTACATGGGGTTACACATGCACACATTCTTTCGCTCATTCCATTGTCCTCACACACAGTAACAGCTATGGCAGTGTGGTAAGTAACAGGCTTTTCCTGGTTTTCCTTTTTTAGTTGTTGTGTGATTGCATATAGGCCCCTCCCCTGACATGCACAGACCCCCTATTGAGCGCCTATAAACAAACAAACACACACACACACACACACACACACACACTAATTTTTCCTAACTGTAGCAAACAAACTATACACAGTACTGGTCAACCAGGGCAGATTTTTCCCTTGATAATAAATCAAGAAAAATGAGTTCAGAGTAGAAAAAAAGATGTGTTTTAAAGTTGTTCCCTTTGCGCCAAACACCGACAAGCGTCTTGTTTAGATTACTGTACAGCACACACACACAGGTGCATACACACTCATTAACATATGTAACATGTCAAAGAATTCGCATGGCATATTTGATGGCAGTTTTTGGCAAGACATGAAGCGAGACAAATGCAAGAAAGTAATACTGTAATGAGAAAGAAGACAAAGAGGATTGGCAGTTTTTCCCCCTTCTGTGTAGAGGAAAAAGTTTATTAGAAAGTGCGTCTCTGTTTGTATCTGTTGTTTGCCAGAGACTATTGTATGCGTGTTAATGAGAAAAACAGTAAACAAGGTTGTGTGCATGTGTGTGCGTGCCTATGAAGTGTGTTAATAAATTGAGGGAGGGTCTCGTCAAGGTGATGAATAGAACAAAACACACTGGGACGGATTAGAGAAAGAGAGAGGGAAAGAGGGAGAGGTAAAGAAAATAAAGAGATTAACCATAGGATGCCTTGAGATTAAAGGGTGGTTGAAGGGGAAGAGGGAGGGATGAAGTAAGGTATATAGGGAGGAAGGAAGGAGGGAAGAAGGAAGGAGGGAAGTCACAGAGGGATGGATGAGAGACAGAAGAAAACCATTAGAAGGAGGTCAGGAAAAGAGATGAAAGAGAAGACATGGTAAGGAAAATAAAGGACAGCGAAAAACAACAAGGGAATGGTGAGGAAGGAGGAATACAAACAAGGAGGACATCTGGAAGGGAAGGATAGGGAAGATGGGAAGGAAAGAAGGGGATTAGAATCTAATAGAACACCAAAAGAAAAATGGAAGTATAGGGAGTTCAAGCCAAGAAACATTAAGGAAGAAATAATCCAGATTAAAAAAAACTGGATGGAAAAGGGGAGGCAGAGATGAATGGCCTTAATCTAAATGGAGAGAGAATGAAGAAAAAACGGAGAAGGGAGAGGAGGAGGGACAGGTAGGGCGTGACATGTATGGTATATTTGTGTACAATACTGTGGAAGGAAGGTGAGAAAAAATATTTTTGAAGAGGAACATTTCAAACAAAAGATCAAAAATGAACAGAACAAAAAACAAATCCTCAGAAATTAGCCATTCATTGTTGCCTTTTTCATCATCACAGTCACATTCTCTAAATTAGATATAAGCTCCAGCTCAGCAGGCATCCCATTCATCCTCCACACAGCACTTACCCTGCTTAAAATGTTAACTTTCATAAGAGCTTCTCCTGTCACTACTTCTTCTTCGCCCGACAAAACATACCGTGGGAGGCAGCACCATGCTGCGTATATGAATTTTAAAAGAAACGTTATCCAAAAAAGTATGGCAGGTATCAGGGATTAAAGAGAACAAGTGAGAAATCGGGGGAGTTCCAAGTGAAGCAAATTCAATTTTTACTACATTTCCCCTAAACTCCGCTTTCTTTTCTTTTTTATTATGTGCATGTGTGAACTTAGATTAAACCGTGCTTCTCTTTTCTCTCTTTTGTTTCTTTCTTCATCCCTTCCTGCAGGGTGTGGTTCCAGTCAGGCATTAACTTCCTGGCGGTGAAACCCAGCAACCTCGTTGCGTGGGAGATCAAACAGGAAATGGCGCCGGGAAGCAGTTCGTTGGCAGTGATGTGTCAGAGAAGGGCCTCCTCCGCAGCAGAAAGGTAAGACTGAATCTCACTACTCTTTTTTTCAAAAGCTTTTTTCTGTCAGCAGCTGATTAGCTGATTTTTTTTTTTTGTGACATTGTACACATCATACAATGTCTAAGGAGGTGTGGGGTTATTCTGCATCAAGGCTATGAAGCTGGTAATGCCGTATATTTTGCCAATGAAAGATCTTAGTTGTTTTCACAGTGAAAGTTTCTGTGATAAAGAACAAATGACATATTCATGATTTGTGTATCATCCATTGATTTGAGTTTTCAAGGAGTAAGTTTGGATTGGCTTTTCTAGCTTGATTCTTGTTTTCATTTCCAAAGCTTTCTGTGAGCTGTACTAAAAATGACTGATCAATGAATGTAAGTGCATTGACAGGGTAACATGAAAAGCTTGTGTTGCTGCCTATTGACTTTTTAATTGACCTTTCAACTACAAATTCTTACCCATACAACTGTGTGTGTTTAGGTACATATTGAGGAGTATCAAATTAATAAACAGAGTTTGTGGTATTACACATTTTTCCTGTACATGCAATGAGTATTTAGTAAACATACACAAAGTGGGCTAACAGGCAGCAGTGGAAAGCTATGACCTGTGTGTCATGCTAAATTTGCCATTTACTTGGTAATTGCTCTGCCCTTTGTGTGTGTGTGCGTGTTTGTGTGTGAGTTCAGTTTGTGTCAGGAGTGTAAAACCATGACAGCAGAGTAAATACACCGCCGGTTTGTATTTGCTGCTAATGTGACGGGTGATCAGTACTTGACCCCATTGCATGGTAAGGATAATTATGTTGTACAGCACTAAAACAAAAAATAACAAAGCCAGATTAAAGGTAATCAGTTTTGGTTGAGGCGTAAAATCCTCAAGCTGGTGAGAGAAAAATGTCTCAGAGACTGAGGTTAACTGGTAACAGAGAAAAAGTGATTGAGAGTGCACAGGGTAATGGTACAAAAACAGCACAATGCATGAATAACAGATTGGGAAAATAAATGACATTAATTAAAACAGCCTTGATGCAGGTGGTGTGACTCACATACTGCTACAGTTCAAAGCAAGCTCCGTGGACTACAGTAAAATAATTGTATTCTAATTGAGATATAAAAAATGCCTATTTTATGACTGACAGATCCACAGTAAAGCTGAGTTATGGTTAAATCACTCTGACACCTTCAAACAGTTTCTTTCTTGTGCATTTTTAAATGTTGACTTTAAATGTTCTTTCTACAAAGGATACAGTAAATGGCATGTCATATTTTAATTTTCAGTGGCGTGCTGATAATAGCTTATATATATATATATATATATATATATATATATATATATATATATACACTGTATATATACTGTATATATACTGTGTGTGTGTGTGTATGTATGTATGTATGTGAATGTATATATATTGTGTGCTACATTCAAGTGACTTACAGCTTACTGTCCTACATTAATGCTCATGGATTGCATTCTTAAATATGTACATTTTGAACTTTTATCTCTCACAGTTACACACATTTGTGTACTGTAAGCTGCCCAGAACAATTACAGTCTCATGTACTAGTAAAAACTACAGGAATGAAAGTAATCAAAGAATTAAGAATTTGGTTAAAGTACAGTACTGCATGAGTACTCTGAAGCAACACTAATGTACTGTTACGATGCAGGCTGTATAGGCAAAACATGTTTATCTTTGCTGGTTTCCACTGGTATGGATGGAGTGTGTGCACTATTTATGACACACACACACACACACACTATGCAATGATGCATTTTGGCAAGTATGTTACCATGAATACAATATATCTGTGTGCATGTGTTTTGATGTCACACAAATCAGCTGGAAATTGTCAGTCATGGCTGAATGGAAAGCTACTTGACAAGTAAACATGGATGAGATCTGATCTCGACTAGTACACATGGCTCTGATCCTCTTCTTTCTCTCTTTTTCACCTCACTTGTCTCTCTATCCATCTCTTCCTTCACTTCTTCTTGTGTTGGAGTTACCAAAGTTCCCATTTCGCTGTCCCTCATCACTCCCCTTTTTTCCTCTCTCTGTTGGTGAAGAACAGTGCTGATGAATGACTTTCCATTGCAGGACACTATTATTGCAGGACCCCCACTCAATGAGCGCCACTTAGCTAGCCGTTAGCCACGTCTAGCTTTGACTGATGGACCGCATCAGCAGCAATGGATGACCCAAATGTGGTACTGGGGGGAAATAAAACTGAGGACACAACAGCTTTAAGCTTTCTAATTAAGAGCATAAGGCCATTAAAAGTTTTCATAAGATGTTTTAAGACTTTGAACCGAGCGTCTTTGTACACTACGTATGGTACAGGATGTTCATAGATTCATACTGTGGTGCACTTCAGCACGGCTGGTGAAATACTTTAGGTATTTGATGAATGTTGCGATGTAGACTCAATCAAAGGAAGTTATTTTCCTGGCCTGTTGTCCTCCATCAGGATGGTGAGGTTTGAGGTGTGTAGATGGAGGTGATTTTAAATGGCTTCTTGTTTCCCTGAGCTTTGGCAGGTATCCACGTGGTAGAGTGTTGTCGATGTTGTTTTTTTCTTGCCCTAAAGGAAAAACTCATCCTAGTGATGTCAGTGTTAACACAGAAAGTGAATCTTTAGAAATCAGATTATGATATGGCTTTCAGAGAGGCATACACAGAGAAACACATATGCAAACACATGCTTTTTCACATTCACATACACTTACACACCTACACACTCCTGCCATCTTCAAAGTGACACTGTAAACAAAGAGGATTATGATGCAGCAAGCACAAAAATACAAGTGTATTGATGTGCACACATGCATAAATAAACAGGTCACACACACACACACACACACACACACACAAAGTATATACCAACTGTTGTCAGCATACAACGGGAAAGATCACAGGCCTTTATGAGTGATTGTGTGGGCAGGATGCCTAATTAAAAGAGCTGATCTGTATACATATCTAATGAGATACTACTGGTTGAGACGTAAACAAGTTAATGTGCTTTGTATGAATGAGAGGGTGGGGATGATTAATACCTCTGACAATTAATCTTGTAAATGGATTCCTGTTACTTTTTGTCTTTTTGTTGATAGATCCGACATACAATGTTTAGTGTTTGTGCATAATTGGGAATATATGATGAGTTGATGCAGTAATTAGACCCAGAGCCTTGGCTTTGCTGTGTGTGTATAAGTGTGTTTTTTGTGTGTGGTTGTGCATGTGTTTATGGTTGTGTGTGTCTATGAGGTGGGTGTATGGATGGTGTATTACATACACAGTACTTTTGTATGTATGAGACCAAAACAGAAACCATCATCACGTGTCCCAGGAGACCTCAATTATTTATTCATTAAAGCACCCACATGCACAGAAATCTGGATGAAAGCTTTTCTACTGCTCTCATTTATTTTCTTTATTGATTTTGCTTATATAGCAATAATTCATTATTTGTGTATTTCTCATTATTTGATCATTCTGATATCATGTATGTGTAATTACACAGCACCATCATACTGTGTTATTGACACTCTGCCTGGTTCTGCCTCCCCGCCCTTCTGCCGCTGTGTACCAGTGCCCTGCAAAATAAAATATAATGAGATGTTTGGATGTGCATGTGTGTGTCTCCTCTTCCTCATAAAATGTCATTGAGGCGCCCTTGAGCAAGACGACTCTTTTGTTGGAATTATTCATTTATCTGTCCCTGCTCACACTATCTTAGTATTCATTTAAAAGCCTGTAAATATATAATATAATCCCAATGTATTATTTCTAGCAAATGAATTGGATTACTTACATAATTTTCCATTCATAAATTGTGTTGCTTATGTAGTAGGCTTGACCTTGTTGGGTTGTCAGTGTTGTTACTGATATTGTTAGTCATTTTTTACAGCCTCTTGGGAGTTTTGTCTCACTTGTAAAATGAGTATCTCTGTTCCTCCCACCCTGTTTGCAGTCTTTTTTATTATGCTGAATGTTGAATAAATTAAACCTAACAAGAAATGGAACAGACTCAGGATGACCTTTGTTGTGTCTGGTGGGTTATATGAGGAAAATGTGCCATAGTTTATGAGTGCGGCGGATGTAGCCAGAATGGGAGCAGTGCTGTATTTCATGATCATGATTAGATCTATAGATTAACGCTGCTAATGGCCTTCGTTCAATACCCGAACTGGGGTAATGCACTGTTCACACTCCATGCAGGGACATGCTATTTATCTGCTTATCTATCTGTGTGTGTGTGTGTGTGTGTGTGTGTGTGTGTGTGTGTGTGTGTGTGTGTGTGTATGTGTGTGTGAATGTGTGTGTGTGTGTGTGTGTGTGTGTTTACACGTGCACTAAATGGCGTTAACGTTTTTCATCACGCTGAGTCCTTTGCTTGCATTGGCAGTCACAGGGAAAAAGTTCCATTTAATGATTTTACAGTAATTCCTGCAGTAACTGGACCATATTCAAATATATTGCACTGCATGTACTGTGGAGAAAAGTGATGAACAAATGGAAATGGAACAAAATAATAGCAGCAATTTTCTAGTAACACAGTGAAATTGTTTCATTTTAGATATAGATTGTCATTGTTTTTTAATTATTGTACAGTGAACACCAGGTATTGCATAAATAAACTCTAATCTTTTAAAATATCTATGATTATTTGCACTGAAAGCTATTATTTTGTTCAGCTAAGACTTTCATATAGTGCTGTAAGTTTAGAAACTTTTGTATTTTGTTTTCCAGCAAATTAGAAATTAGTCTTTAAATGACCTGATCTTTTGATAATAACACACCTAATTAATTTGAACCTGAAAGAGATTTAAATAACATGTTAAATAACTTGTTTTTGTAATATTTTATACTGTTAAAAGCATTATGGGCAAGTTTTTACCTTGTCATTGTTTGAAGGATTGCTAACACAAAGCAGTCTTAAACACTGAACGATTCAATACACAACTTCTTCCTTAAAATAGTTAGAACTTCAGTAGAACATTTTAATTATCAAAACACAAATCAATCTATGTATATCTTCTAATGTTCAAGATTAAAAACAGTGACAGTGAACTACTGTTATTTCTTTACCTGCTAGTTTATTTAGCATTTTGTCCACATATTAAAACAAACTCTATTTTTGAATATAAAAGTTATTGAGTGCTGTGTTGATGCATTTATAATCATCATTAGTGTTGCATTAGTAAACCAAATCCTTGTACAGCAACGGAGTACAGTCTGTGCTGTCGCAGTAGAGCGTGAGCCATCTTGCAATCGGTCAATCAAATAGTTATTAGATTCTGGTTTGTTACTGAGCTAAAATGAGAAAAAAACAGAGGCTGATTTATTTTGACAAACTGGAAAGTCAGTGAACAAACCTAGAACAAGTCTACATTTACATAAATAACTTCTTACTTATTCTGGGTGCTGATCAAAATTGTATTCAAGTATCTAAAATCAGGCCAGACAACAACTTCTTTTCTCCATTTTCTACAGTATCATTGACAAATGTACAAAACTCAAAAATACTGTATGATCCCTAAATAAATGGTTTATGTGCCAAAATATATATTATATGGCCTCTACTCCAGACAAACATGTTTTTGTATTAAACAGAATTGTGCACATACTTTAATCTTAAAATCTAAGTAACCATGTTAACACACTCCCAGAATTCCTAGTGTTTATTTATGATAAATTGTGACATTTTTGACAGGCATGTAGTAGATCCCCAAAAGACGTCCTGCTCAGATCATATAGTATAAAACATGAATTAGTACTCACTTATGCAAAAAAAGCACATACACCCATGTTGCTGTAGCATGCATCATTGCATGCCTTAACACAAAGTGCACAACATGATTTATTCATCAACATTGGTCATACATGTCATAAATGTTATATAAACTTGTCATTGGCTCGGAAATAGACACACACACACACACACACATACACATACACAAACGGTTCTGGATTATTTCATGTTTGAACAGACAGACAGAGATGCAGGGCGCAGGGTTAAGTGTTGCATGGTTTTAGTTATTTGAAAAGACAAAATAACTTAACAGAGAGCATTTGTTTTGAGTGCTGGCAGTCTCCCTGGGATACACACGTATACACACACAGCATAGACATGGGGCCAAGATGTTTTCAGTCTCTGTTGGCACACATTAGGATTAAAAACACAGCTACAGGGAGGAAGGATAAAAAAGAGAGAGGGTTGTCTGCCAACAGGAGGGGGGGGAGGGAGAGAGGAAGAAAGGGAGAGTTCAAGTGATTGAGTCAGGACGGAGAAATAAAACAAGAAAAATGAGAGAGAGATGCCCTGAGAGCATGACAGTGGTGCTGTTAGTGTTTGTCCCTGGAGAGAAAAAAAATGGAGAATTCCCTTCAGATAAATACACACAAATCCCATTTTCATTCATCACAGTTTGTCTGTGTGTGAGAGATAAATATGTATGTACATGTTATAAGCATGCAGAGTAAATGTGTATGTTGTATGTTTCTCTGCTCTGTCACTCTAACCAGGGCCTAAGAACTTGCACCACTTATTAAAAAAAAAAGCCATGATACCACATGAGCACACACGGACACATACTGTATATACACGCATAATTGAATATTTTTCCTCATGAGTGCCATTCACTGACTGCATTATCTCATTACCTTTTCCTGAACTACATTACATGGAACTATATGCCAGGCGTTAACCCATAACATAAACTTAATCCAAGTTCCTATAGAATTGCCACATATTTTTACTCTGGCTATCACCAGACCAAGCCAAGCTCAATATACTGTATTTGAGATTGAGCATTGGTCTGGGGAGTCTCCTCTGTATTTTACTAAACAAGAGGCGTGACCAATGGGCATAGTTCAAATGACTCTGTACGCAATTGGATAGTCCTTCAACCAATCAGACCAACAATCCTTGTGATGTAGAAGCGACAGCGGCATCAATGGGTTGCTATGCTTTGGTGGCGTTCGGTGGCCGCTATGATGAACGTAAACAGGAAGCTGCTTGGTCAATTCTCAAAACACGCCAATAGCTTGCCAGGTAGATAAGCCAGTTTGTGATTGGTTCCCGCAAAATTGTGAACTGAAGCAGGAGAGTTAAACATGCAGGTTTCCAGACCGAGCTGCAGGGCAAAATCAAATCGGCGGCAGAGTTGGCGGGGTTTACCCAGTCTACAATATTTTACCAAACTTCCATATCCCAAAGATTTGTATTTACTGTAATTCAGACTGAGTATAGATTTGTCCCTGAAAATGATATATAAAGAAATCACAAGGATAATAGTGCAGTGCAAGTACACACACACACACACATACGCACACACATGCGCACACACATGCGGCATACACACACACACACACACACACACACACACACACACACACACATACACACACACACACACACAGGTGGGGTTTCTTTAGCATAGAAGCAGAGAAAATGACCACCCAGTGGTAATTATTGCATGTTTATTTGCCATTTCCTGCCTTCTTTCACCCCTTCACTCTTCCTTTTATTGCACAACATCAAGAACAAATCTCTATACACATGCCCAAACAATATGCGTTTTGGTTGCTTTATAGTGTATTGAAGCATCACCGATGGCTTTCTTCCTCCTCTATTTTTTGTTTGACCCTACTCTTTTTTTCCTTATCTTCCTATTTTTCCCTCTACACCCTCTCTCCTTAGATTGTTTGCAGATGGACTATTCTGTTTTATGGTGTTATTTACTATTTCAGTATCGCTTAAGCATGTTTGGCTTGAAAAAAGGTCGATGATGCCTTTCCATCTTTGTGTATTTGTTCACATCTTGACCCTGAAAGAATAGTTTGGTCCCAAACAAACATTTTGTACTCCCTCAAGTGTAATCTTTTTCTTTTTTTGTAGTTCGAGCCAAGTTTGTGGCTGCGAGCTGTAAAGATGTCCAGGTTTTAAAGCTGATAAACATCAACAGGGCTTTGACAAGAGAGGTGAAGGAAGGAAGAATTAAAGGAGGACAATGCGAGTGAGTGCGAGGAGGAGGAGGGATTAAGGATAAAAGATGAAATAGCAAGAAACACTTGTAAGATGGATGTGGATAGCACAAATGGGTGGAAAATGGAAGGGGAGAAGAAGTAGAAATGCAAAGAAAAGGCTTAAGGTGGCAGCGAATGGAAGGTACAGCACTAGAGAAAGCTTATTTCTAAAAATGTCGAACTTCAGGTTGAAACAAATCAACATATGCATCCTTGAGATTTATTATTTGGTCCAAACCACAGTGGAAAAATGTAACTTTGTGGCAGCTTTGTTGGTTGCAGGATAACCAACTACCTGCACATGAATAAACCTTAAAATAAACCCGTCATTCTGCAAGAAAATATGTTTGGGAGCAGGGGTCACCAAAATGAATTTCATTTGCGTCCATCTAACTTCAGCTGGGATCCATCAACTATTGTCCAAGTTGCGTCATCATTTATACCTCTTTGGAGTTCATGCTGTCATCCAATTAAGTAAGTTGACCCTTATGATAGTCCCCAAAAATGCTATGTACTGTTTCTTAGGCTAAAGATTCAATTTAGTAAGCACACAGTCAAAAGAGACGCCTCTACAAAGGATACTCTTGTTATTTTTCCAGGTTATAAGACATTTTATATAAACGGAGGAGGAGGAAAACACTTGCTGTCAATTACAGGGAAAAGGACATCAAGGCAGTTGGGATAAAGCAAGATTTGGAGGGATAAAGGCAACATTTGTGTTCATTACATGTGGTTTGGTGATGGTTTGTGTGCTCCAGCACTATTTACAGCCCTGAGTGATGACCTGGGCTGGCTAATTAGGCCTCGCAGATATGGATGGAGTTTATGTGTACAACCTCGCCTAGCATCATTCTGTCACTCACTAAAATGACCCTGGCCACCTGAGCACACTTAATCAACAGGCCGGACTTATATGCATACACTTTTGCAAGCGTGAATGCATACAGACACACACACATGCATACACTGGCTTCACACATACTGAATTTATTGAATATGCTGCATGGGATTGCAGGGTTCATCCCCGACTATAAAGTAAATATACACGTATTGGTCACATTTTGTAAAAGCATTCATATCTAAACACACAAACATCCATGCAAACCCACTCACTGTACTTTTCTGAATGTTTTTGTAGGCCATGCTTTAAATAACCTTCCAATCCCATTGGCTTATTCCCCTTGCTCTAACACCCATTCCTCCCTTGCTACGTCTCCCCGTCCTCCCCCTCCTTTCTGTCTCCCCCATCCTTGTTCTCCTCACCCCCCATGCCCCTGTTAAACCCCGCTGGGAGCCTGCGTAGCGGGATGTGTGGCTAATTAAGGCGACCCACACAGACCCCGCTTGTTCAAGTCCCTCTCCTTAGAGATGTACGGTGTCATAGAGCGAGCGGCAGTGCCAGTGCTCACACTAACTCCCTCTCCCTTGTGTGTGTGTGTGTGTGTGTGTGTCAGCGAAGAGGTGTCAAACGTTGGAGGTATCCCAGTCCCTTTTTGCATTTCTTCTTCTCTTTTTTCTCTCTGTTTGCTCTCTTATTCCCATTCCTTCCCTCCCTGCACCCGCATGTCCTCTCTCTCTATCACACCACACAACTTGTCCTCCTTTCGCTCTCTCACCCACCCTCTTCTCTTTCCTCCTGTCCTTCCTTTCCTTCTCTTTTCTCCAACCAGCTCCATTCTTTCAGTCTGTCCTCATACTTTCGCCCTCCTACCCTCCTTAGGCGACGGAAACCCCAACTTGTCTCTACTGTTTAATTAATTCCTTTCATCGTGTAAATCAAAAACTGAGCTTGCGTCCTTGACTTGAGAGCTCTCGAGCATGCACAAGCGAACAAATGACACCAACAAACTGAGGGGTCAGAGCACCTCTGTCTCCCAGGAGGGAGAAAAAGGGGATCTGCAGAAAGAAGAAAGAAAATGAAAAGAAAAAGAGTTAAAGTGTTGCTACACTTTGTAAGAATGTGGGACAAAAGATTGTCTTTCAACATGCAGGCAGGGGACAGAGGAGTAAAGGGGGTTAGAAGAAGTGCGATATTCTTGGATTGTGAATCCTGGTGTTTTGAATGACCAACTTTGGGAGGGACAGAAACCAGACGGGAAGAAGTAGACTTTTTGGAACAAGTTTTTGGTCATATACATTGCAGATAGAGTACAACCCAATGGTGGGACAAGAAAGTCAATACTTGATGGTTTTACAATTCCCCTGGGTTACCTTTTGTACTTCCAATACCAACGTTTTTCAAATTCTCACTTTCTAAGACAGCATCAGCCATTTTGCAAATGCCAAAGACTGAGATACAGTAATAGTTGTAGACTTAGACTTCTCTTTATTGATCTTTTCGGGATGACTCCCGCAAGGAAATTGAATTTTCTAGCAGCAGTTTTCAGCAAAATAGAGAATAAGTATAGAGAGAAAGAAGACCGTCTAAAGATAATAATAATAATAATAATAATAATAATAATAATAATAATAATAATAATAATAATAATAATAATAATAAAACCTTTGGTTATGAAAAGACATTTATCATAAATTATTAGTTAGGAATAATCTCAGTGGAGGGGACAACAAAAGGGTGGAATGGACTCCACTGACCTCTTCGACACCACATTCATAACATTGTCTGACTAACAAATACTTAAATGTTGAGTACATAAAACCAGACTGCAGGAAAGAAGAAAAGATATGTTGAAAAAATTCCTGATGTTCAGATAACTGAGGCCAAGAGGAGATATGTGACACGCTGTGTAAACCACAACTTTGTAAAACCGTGCTGGGAAAGGAGGAGAGCAGTAGAGGGAGGGAAGGATCGGATCTTTGCTTTGAATGTTTTCCACTTTAATGGCCAGCTTCCTCTTGAGGAGGAGGATAGTGGGAAGTGGGAAGGAGGGGGAGGGACAACCGAATGTGGAAAAAACGATTTTATGTCCTTTTCTTTCATGGCTCTGGTGAATGCCTGTATTTTTAGCCTGTATTTTTAGCAGTGAGCAGGAGTAGAGGAGCATGGTGACAGGATAGAGGAATATGTAATGGACAGCTGTTTTACTTTGCCTACTGCCTACTGCGAAGGATGAGGAAGACAGAGGGAGGGCGGGATCGGAGGAGAGATAGGAGTTGGGAGATTAGACAGTTTTCTTTGCTTTGAGGTTCCTGTGTACATGTGTCTTCTTAACATCCAGCTAGCAGTGGGGGAATAATTGAGAAAGAAAAGGAGACAATGCATTGAGGTTTGCTTTAAAGGTCCCATGACATGGTGCTCTTTGGATGCTTTTACATAGACCTCTAATACCATATCTGAAGTCTCTTTCCCAAAATTCAGCCTTGTTGCAGAATTACAGCCACTAGAGCCAGTCCCACAACGAGCTTTCCTTAGTATGTGCCATTTCTGAATCTGTAGCTTTTTCTCAAAGGCCAAGCACGATACCCAGGGCTTGATTTACACCTATCGCCATTTCTAGCCACTGGGGGACCATAGGCAGGCTGGGGAAACGCATACTAATGTTAAAAAACCTGAAATGTTCATGCCATGGAACCTTTAAGGATGTTGAATTCCATTAAGAGCTGGTAAGGGAGAGTGAATATCATCCAAATCAGCTTCAAGGTTGCATCGTAAAACTCATTTATTCATTTTATTTAATGTTTCAGGGAGACAACTTACCAATCAAATGCAATCCCAGCTTTATGGCACCATGTATTTTCTGTTGACAAAGATGCCCTGTTTATGGTGGCGGTCTTGTCCAGTCAAGGTGCTAATAGCAAAGTTATTCTTTGATTTATTCCAAATAAATGACTGTTGCTTCTGCCAAAAAACAAAACACGTCCTGTATGTAATTTCTCCCCACATTGTATTATTGTTCTAACATTCATTTTACTGATTTATGAAGTATTTTTTCCCTTGTTTTATAATGAATGTTGGTATACAACGTGAAATGTGGCTGTGTGTGTGTGTGTGTGTTTCTTTTTTATTGATGTATTGGTCAAACAAATACAAAACCATAACTGTTACATTATTACAGTTAAATGAATATGAGTAACATTATGTCTTTTTTCAGTATTTGTCCAGTCTTTTGTATTTTTTCTTAACAAAATATAAAATAAAATAGCCTCAAGCCAGGCTTCCAACATTTTTCGCCTCCCTTATGTGATATTTCCTGGATTCCAGTTTTATTGTGTTGAATATGTTCTTTATTTGAGAGAATGCAATGTCTGAGTTGTAGAAATCTCCAGAATTCAGATATACACAAATTATATTTATTTTTAATTTTGTCAAAGGATCTGAATCCAACATCTCCCATCACATCCTCAAGAATATGAATACCAGACCTTAACCATTTATCCCAAAATAAACTCTTCTTCTCTATTAACAGTTTCTTGTTATACCATATGGAGGATCTGCTTGGTAAATATGGATTGGCTTTTGTTAGTTGATCTACAATTTTCCACAACTCTGGCAAAAGTCAGTACCGGGTCTTGGGAGGGAAGCGGTCTATATGTTTGTGAAAGGAAGGCCTCCACAGATAAAGGATACACTAGTTGCTCTTCTACCCTGACCCACAGAGGAACCCTAGTAGGCGGAATCTTAGATAGCTGAGATAGAGAAAACAACAAATGATACCAGTCTATTTGTGAGAGTGCTAATCCCCCCTTGTCTTTTGCAGCATATAGCTCGGTCCAATTAAACATGATTTTTTCCCCTGCCCATATAAACTTTTCATTCTGTTATATGTTTTGAGTAGTGAGGAAGGAAGAAGTAGCGGTAAAATGGAAGTGATAAAATTGATCTTGGGAGTTAAAATTATTTTTTACCAAATTGAGTCTGCCTATCAGGGAAATATACAACTTATCCCAATTCTTTTACAGAATTTGCGTTTTCTGAATGATTGGAGATACAGTATGTTAGCTTCCATTATTTTTTAATTTGATGTCCAAGTATGTATGTTAATACTTTCAGCATTCATCAATTTCCAGTTATTTCTGATATCTGGGGGCACATTTTCAATAATGGCATGGCTTTTGATTTTGAAAAGTTGATAGTATATCCAGATATGTCTGAAAACAGGTTTATAACTGAGCAGATATCTGGGACCCTGGAGGATTCAGGATTACTGGATATCAATAAAACATCATCCGCATACAGAAGAAGCTTGTGTTGCTTGTGACCAGCCTGCACACCCCATATATTTGAATAAGCCTGTAAGGCTATGGCCCGGGGTTCAAGGAATATGTTATATCATATATATATATATATATATATATAGCATATATATCATTGTTTCTTGCCCTACACATAACGTGTAAAAGTCTACGAAGGTTGTCTGCAGAGCTCCTGCCCCGCATGAACCCCGCCTGGTCCTGATGAATAAGTAATGGGACCATGTCTTCCAATCTAGTTACTAAGGTTTTGGCAAGAATTTTTATATCCACATTAATTAAAGATATAGGGCGATAGTTAGCACACCGCTGTGGCTCTCTTCCCTTTTTATGTAGTATCGTAATAACAGCTGTCCTCATGCTTTCAGGTAGCCTTTCAGGTAGCTTTAAATCGCATCTCGATATACAACCAGTAATCTAGGGGCAAGATCCTCTATGAATTTCTGAAAACCCATTGTTTCCGGGGGCTTTTAATATCCTGAGGCCTCTGATTGCTTTTTTGATTTTTATATATATTTTCCTCACATATATACAGTGAGGAAAATAAGTATTTGAACACCCTGCTATTTTGCAAGTTCTCCCACTTAGAAATCATGGAAGGGTCTGAATATGCCAATAAAGTATCCCACTGTCATGGTTGCCCCTCGTCTGATTTTAGCACTTTTCTGAAATACAGAATTACAAGTAGTATAGCTATATTTGCATGAGACACCTAGGGTTAGTGTGTGTTTTTCTTTGTTATATACGGGTGTACACAATATAGTTTAATTTCATTGTACTATAATAAAAATAAAGGCTGGTTATCATATGTTAAAAATTATCCAAGGAGCCATTTACACAATGGCTGTGTTACTTCCAGCATGGAAACCAATATTTACACCCATTGCACTAGCTAAAAATACCAATAGGGACAGCTGAGACCAGTCTCGGCAATGCATTCATTAATTTTTATATGTATTCTACTGCAGTCACCGAGGTAGTGTGCAAGCAGCTAATCTTTTCTGTGTTAAACAACTTTTTTGATTTCAGCACATACAGGTCTTACAGGTGAGACAAATTACATTAATATTGAAATGGACACTGAATTAAACTCATGCAATCATGCAGTCATACGTCCATTGCTCATGTTACTTGTCTTCTGATATGACCTTTTGACATTCATTACATCCTCAATTGTATATTGTATCTATTTCCATATGATCTAAATGCTATTGAGTAGCTGTATGAATGGAACCAGCAAAGAGACATGCTCTGACTAAAGCAAGAGCTCATCAGTGAATTCAAACAGCTAAAATTAAATATTTTACATGTAGTACTTGCAATGTTCCTCCTGCTATTTAATTTAGTTTCCTAAAATTTGCTTTCGCAATACAATATCAACTCATAGCAACTAAAGCTTTAAAATGTCTGTTTTATGGTTATGTTATTGGGAAGTAAAAGAAATTGGTAGGAAGTCAGAACGTGTTTTCTTTCACTTTAATTTCACAAATAACCCACACTGGGTCTTTACCTAACCTAAACCAAAATGTGTTTATTACCTAATTATTACTAACTAAAATGCTAGTTAACATTAGTAATTAAACCTAAACAGCTAATGGAAGTCAAAACTGTCTGCGAGCTTCTCTTGACAATATGGTGATTTGTTGATTATGCGACAGCAAGTCGCTTGGTTATGACACAAACGTTAGCCTATTTTTACAAAAACGTCTGCTATAGAGCCATAACGTGAGATACAAGGTAATGGAGCCTTTTATACATTGTCATGTTTCTTTAGAAATAAACAATGGATAAATAGAATCTTCAAGTGCTTCAGGTGATGGCTTCATAGCATTAAAATGGCGCCAAAAGAGCTACGCATAGAGAGGAGAGGCTTACCCCCTTGGGTCCGCCTAGAAATTTTTCCACCATTTGGAATTTCTTTTAAAACACATTTTTGAGATCTCCTCCTACACCGTAGCTCCCATTGCAACCAAATCACCAGTGAATCATCAATGGATCAAGCGTATTAAACCGTGTATAATGTATCACGATATCTCAATTACTTTTCAAGTTATTGACCAATGAACTTTGAAAGGGACGTGGCTCTGGACATAAATAACACAAATCAGCAACCCTAAGGCCAATCATCACAAAACTTACAGGGTATGTTCCGATTAATGTATTTTTTTTTTTTCATAAAATTGATTATTGACCTCATTGGGTTGTGCAATGAGGGCAAATGGAAGTAGATAAGCAGGTTATTTCTCTTTCAGTTACCTCTGCCCAGATTTTCACCAATTTAAGATTTAAGCTAGGGCTGTCTCTGCACTGAGACCTGGAGTTTTGTCCTCTAGTCACCTGCCAAGTTGTCACATTATCCCACACACAGAGGAAGTGTTAGACATTTAAAAAACAATACTACTTTTCTACGTACTGTAGGTTAGTGTGTGCTTCCTGGTGTGGCAGAGAAAAGTTAGTTCCCTTTTTGCTCTCAGTAATTGGTTCCTCCTGTCAATAGAAGGTTACAATGGGTTTCATAGCTGACAACAGCACCTGTCCTCACATCTAATGCTTCCCTGTCCCTCTTTTCTCTCACACTACCCCCTTCATCTTCCATCACTCTATCAGCCTTTCTCTCAATCCCAGTTCCTGTACCCTTCTTTTGTCTTTTCCTGCTCTGTTCCTGTGTTTTACTTTTTTCCCTTCATTTATATCTGTTTATATGTTGCTGATTCTACCTTTCCTTCTCTCTCATTATCTATTTCCATCTCTGTTTCAGTTTCTTCACAAGCTGTTTCCTGTCTGTCTGGCACAGCTGTTGATTACCTAATTACCTTTCCTTTCACACACACACACACACACACACACACACACACACACACACACACACACACACACACACTAATTCACCCCCGCCCACATCTCTCTTTCACATACATACACACCCATAGAGGAAGCTTGCTAGTGCTAAAGCTTTTGTTTACAATCAATCATAAAGGCTGTGTACCTGAAAAAATAAGCTTAGTATGCTAGCATGGATATGCGCATGTTCGAACAGTATAATGCTGATTAGACTCTTAAGGGGGGGTGGGGGCGTAGTTCATTATTAAATGTGATTTATGTGACAGTATCAGTCAGACTCTCTTATGACAAAATAAACATTTCCTACCATTGTTGGAGGGAGCCTTGGCATATGTAAAGAACACACAAGAACAAGACGGCCATGGCATACAAAATAAAATAATATATATCATGATTTGGTTTGAGCAGAAAACACATATGAGCTTCAATTGTAAATATGTGTTTTCTAGTTTAGCTCTTAATTGGTAGTGTTTATCTACATGAGCTAATGCTCAAAGCTTTATGATAATAAGAAAAAAAACCTTCGAGTGCACAGGGTGTTCTTGCACTTTTTTGTCAACAAGAAAGAAGTGGTGATGTTCCTGTTGTCTCTTTAAGACTGAGAGCAGCCTCTGGGTCCATCTCCTAATTTGTTTTGCACAGAGAGTATAGTTTTATGGTTTTATTTATTTGCATATTTGCATATATTTATTTGAACAAATGGCAAAGCCTGAACAAAGAGGATGTGCAATCTGTGCAGGTGACACATAAAAACTCCAATTGGTGCTACAAAAATATCTCACCCCTAGAGGAGAAATAGAAGACAACTGCCGAGCACATAACATCAAACTAAACACAAGGGAGTATGGACAAACAACAGAATCCATAAATAGCATGCAGAGATAATAAAGTATCTCCCTAAAGCTGAGAGATGGATAATAGTATAAGGCTAGGAAAGGTATGTGTGTTTTAGTTCTAATGTTCATTTAAAGAGACTGTAAGGAAGATAGTCTGTTGCACTACTTTCTGGTGTGTGTGTGTTGTGTCCTTCCTGAAGATTTATCCACGTGAACCTACCTAGTACCAACCCTTCTTTCCTCTTGTGCCCCGTTCTTATCCATCTAATCTCACGGCATCAAAGTGAATGGAGCGATTGTTTGAAAATGCATACTTTCTTGTGTGTATCATTAAACCTTTAGAACGTTGTGAACTGAACTGTGCTTTGTGTCACTTTGTTCTCCAAGATCTCGTAGCTTTCAGAGTCACCTCAAAGAGGTCCAGCCAGTAGATGATAGGATACGTACTAAAACATCCAGGATCGGATTGGTTTATAATAATGTGTGTGGATATGCCAAAAAAATTTTTCATTTTCTATGGTATTTTACTGGCACAAATTCCCATGTTTACAGACATTGGTTTGAACTGGAACAATGTGTACGGTTTAAGAAAATAGTTTTTTCTGATTGGATATTGACTTAAGCTCAGCCAATGACGCAAGTTGGTTGACCACAAGTAAAATCCATTTCCATCCCTCTGTCTCTCTGTCTTCCACTCACTTTTTCTTGCTTCCTATTCAATCTCTTTTCTCCCTCCCCAATGTAATTAAATTCAAAGGTGCTTTTTTGGCATGAGATAGAGTACAGAGGTGCTTATTGCCAAAGAAAAACAACAACAAATAACACATTAAATAGGTCAACTATTAGATGAAATGACAGCTCTGTTGTATTTCACCCTTTCACACCCTCCTTTTTTTTACCACTATTGACTTTTCAACCTCTTTCTCTCGCTTCTCGTCACCTCGTTTTAGCATTGGCGGAAACCTTTTTTTCTTTACTCAGCCTATCTCCTCTTTCTGTGATTAACGGTGCTGATTATGTTTGCCAGGATACCCATTAGCTTGGACACATGCGAAGGCCCATGCCCTCCTTTTCATAACACACAAACCCAATCATGCGCACACACTTTTCGAGTTCACCATAACCCACAAACAGACCCACATGTATACATGCTTTCACACATGTTCTCTCTTTCACACACAGACACTAATGCTCCTGAGACTAATTATCAGTCAGGTGTGTCATCTTATATTTATTCGGGCCAGTGAGGTGCTAACAAGCATTTCTCTCTTTCTCTTCTCTTGCTTCTCCTCTATTTTGCCATCTGTCAACCTTTATCATTCTCCATTCACTTCTGTCACATTTTGTTTCTCTTGTTTTTCTCTTTCTCTCTCTGTCTCTCTTCCTTGTCTCTCTCTCGTCTCTTTCTATCTCTCTCTCTCTCTTTCTCTCTCTATCTTACTATCACTCTCTCTCTCGCTCTATCTTCCTCCTTCTCTATTCGACATTGCTGAGGCAGGGGTTTAACAGGTTATGTTCAGTGTCAGATCCAATGAAAAACTGCCAGAGACAAGGAGGTGAAAAAGAACCGCTATGCTGCATTAAAATCAGACCGAAGCAAAGGTGTGGTTTTGTTTCAGTTGACTGCTGCAAGTTTTATTCAAGGAAAATGGTCTCAGCAGTCTTGCCATACTGTAGTCTCAGTGATGTAGTGGCAATGAAAACGATACACAGACTATGACCTCCAGTATGACCTCCAAAAGTCCAATATAAACAAAACTTAAAATTCTTTAAAAGCAAAGCACTTCACAAGGCGTTGCTCTCCCTAAAGCTTTAATCACGATCACACCGAGGGGCAGTTATGACATTAAGCATGTTGCTGTTGCTAGGAAACCACATACCTGTCTTTTGATCTCTTGTGTGCCAGTGTTGGTGAAAACTGTCTCTGACATCCATCAACAGCAGCTACTTACTTATCCTAGCGGAGATAAATCTCACAGGAATATTTCTGGGCACCACACTGATGACTGTAAAGCCTGGCTCAGAATTTGGAGCTGTATAAAGCAAGGTGGATATACTATCTCGGGAACTAAAGGAATCCCCACAGGAAACATCTCCACAATATTGCAAAAGATTACTGGTGGCTCTATGTATGTGCTCTCAAGGAGGGAGACTTCATTCACAAGTTTACTTAACAAGTTGATGCCCTTAAAATTTTAATATTCTATTCGCTGAGACTGCCACGTTTTACAGCTCGTATATGCGGCCTATATTTTATATCTTGATAAAGAACCTTTAATCATTTTAATCAGCTCTTTTTAACTAAGTATAGAAACAAATTATAAGTTCATTATAAATCATTATAAACATTGCAAAAATCGCTTTGCTGTACCATCTTGCTATCTGTGGAGGCAGTCACCTGAGCTAAACAGTTCACATATGCAAATCTCATTCCAAGCAACACAACTCTTAACACACGTCTCAACAGGATTAGTGCAGCAAACACTATGAACAACCCTCAGGGATAACACACACTGTCGCTCAGAACACACTGAGAGTAAAAACACCAGCATCAAACACCAATACAGAAAATACTAACTTCCTCATCTTTACAGTTTGAGTGACTTCACACTACTCAATAGTTTCTTTAAAGAAAGCCTATAGACTTTATAATATCACATTGTTACGTAAGGTAAACAAGAAGGAATGAAAAGCAGCAGTTTGCTTCAATATAGTATTTTGTCTTTAGTAATTTATGGAATTACTGGAAAAAAACTAAAGTTACATAACAGTAACAAATAGTACTATTCCTGCCTCTCTCCAGCATCATGGGGCAAGTTTTCTTCATCTTACTGGATGTCTGCATCATCTCTAAATACAATGAATGTGGTGTTTCCATTGCTTTCACCTCTTTCACTATTGTAAAGATATAGTGTTTTTTTAGATTTTTTTTTTTTTTTTAGAGCTGTATATATAACCTCAGACATCTTACCTGGACATGTTTGTATCTTTAATCTGTTTCTCTCAAAAGGTCCGTGTAATACTTTTTCCTTCTTACTGTATTTGGTGTTTGAATAAAAAAAAAATGCTTTCTGAGCTTTCTCTATTTAAACCGTATACGGTGTATGTTCACTAACTAGTCTAAAACAAGACATCTGCTTAGGCTTTCAGCTAAAATTACAATCAGCAGTGTTTGATAGGCCCCAGACTGAAATCTATTCTGTTTTGAATGTGTGGTTAACAGTTTTGACAAAGTGCAGTAAATCCAGAGTGTTGTGCACAGTGTGGTTAATTGCAATGGGATAAGTTTGTAGAGTTTTGAAAACTGTGTTCAGGCACGTGTCTCCTGTTGTGCCCATGATTATATAATCAACAGTATAATCAAACAAATATGTTAAATTTTAAATGTCCCTCAGCCACCTGGTTTCAAGACTTTTTGATTTGTTTTCCATAGACCTTTACTGTATGACTAATTGTGCACTTCATTCTAGCCTTCATTTCCATTCAGATGTAGTGCCTGCATGTATGTGAAAGATGTGAAACAATCTTACATTCCTAATAGAAGGGTCAAAGTTAACCCAAAGCCATCTTTACGCTTGGCCTCTTCTGTCTCATAAAACATGAATACATACACTGCATAACACATATTGCAAAGACATATGTCTTTGCATTATGTGTGTGTACATCCTTGTATAGATTAAACAGATGTGTGTGTACATCCTTGTATTAAACAGATGTGTAGGCAGACATCACAGTGTGTCATCACATGGATAATAATTGAGCATCCTTTATGAGCAGAGATAATTCACTGTTCACCTCTCTACTTCATCGGCACTGATATATGTGCTGTAAAACAAAACAGCATATATCTCGGCAGTGTTGAGAAGGATACTTTGTAATTTGTAACTCAATTTGAGTAATGTATTCTGAATACTTGGATTACTTCCACATTGAATTGCATTTTATAAGTGTAGGAATGCGGCCATCAAATACTGCTTACTAAACAGAATCATTCTGGTCTGTTCTTCTGTTCCAACTGGCTGAATGTGTATATGAAGATTTTATATTTGTAGTCCCAAACTGCATAGCCTACTACAAAGCTCTAACTGTAGTCTTGCCACCACAAGCTAATTTTAGCTGATGTTAGATAGGATGTCAAACGGGGGGGGCCAGCACATAGGAGAATATAAAGTTGCATGTCAACTAAGCAGGTACCTGATACAAGTATAAAATAGCAAGCAGACCAGTAAAACTACTTTGCAGTTTTTTTCCATTGCTAAACGACAAACGAGTGCAAAACCCTAACTACAGTCTGCACAGCAGCAGTTCATGTGGACCAAACTCTGGTTCGTTTTTCATTGCTTGAACTCAGTTTTCAAAACTCTACACACTTACGCCATGGCTTAACCACAACCTGCACAACAATGTGGATTTACAGCACTTTGTTCAAATGCTAACACACTGCTGTCACAACTGTTAACCCCACATTCAAAACAGAATAGATTTCAGTCTGGTGCCCATCAAACACTGCTGATTGTAATTTTAGAGAGCCTAAGTAGGTGTCTTGCTTTAGACTAGTTATTGAACATATAGTATGTTTTTTGTATACAAACATAAAATAAGAATTAGGAGGTTACATGCACAGCTATAAAAAATCTTTACTATAGTAAAACTGTGTTCTTACTGTTTTTCAGAAAGTAATGGAGTTGAAAGCAATGGAAACACCACATTCATTAGTATTTAGAGATGATACAGACATCCAATGTGATGAAGAAAACTTTCCCATGATGCTGGAGAGAGGCAGGATCAGTCACACTAGTCTTTGTTACTGTTATGTATCTATATCTTTCCTTTAAAGAAACTATCGAGTAGTGTGAAGTCACTCAAACTGTTCAAACTGTAAAGATGAGGAAGTTAGTATTTTCTGTATTGGTGTTTGATGCTGGTGTTCTTACCCTCTGTGTGTTCTGAGTGACAGTGTGTGTTATCTAGATGAGGATTGTTCACAGTGTTTGCTGCACTGAGCCTGTTTTCAGACGTGTGTTAAGAGTTGTGTTGCTGTGAAAGAGTTTTGCAGCTGATGTGAACTGTTGAGCTCAGGTGTCTGCTGGTAGTGCAAACTGTAGTTAGAGTTTTGCCCATGTAGCTCCAGTTGTGCCCACTGTCGTTTAGCAATTGAAAAATATTCAGATTGGAGTAATTTGGACGCTGAAAGGAGGTTGGTTGCTGGCAAGTGGAGGTTGCATTCCAGTTATATTTCGTTTTCCCTGTTCTTTCTTTAATGTGAAATTCTGTTTGAATTTCCAAGATAGAAACGCATTCTTGCCCTGGCTCTGTTGTGCCGGATCCGGCTCCATCTCTACCTCTATCAGTGATCACGCAAAAAGCTCATTTTTCATTTTCATATTGAGGATTCTGGGAAATGCATGGAGTTAATGATTTATTGACCTAATTTATTTAGATAGTGAATAAGCTTGTGAAACAGAGAAGTATCGTCATGTAATCCATTGATTTTATCAATGTAACTGTATTCTAAATACCTACTTTAAATTGTTACTGTGATGGAATACAGTTACAGTTTACAGTTACAGTTTGAGTAGGATTTAGGTAACCTTCTGGAATGTTTAGGTAATTGTAGGTCTTACTGTGTGTGTGTGTGTGTGTGTGTGTTTGTGTGTATGTGTGTGACCTGTGCTTGCTGGCAGGGGGCCAAATTGTAGCCAAAACTTTGCCTCCTGAGGCTAAACATTTCTTCCGCTCTGATTAGGACATTAGCATGTCCCAACAAATGGCCAGGGACATTAGCATGGCATCTAACATAAAGGGCATTGACCAGGGCCTTTGGTGACATTATATGCTAGTTCATTGTTGATCGATACTATGCTAATGATAGGTAAGTGGCTGATAATGTGCTTTAAGAGAGGGCATTATGAAAGGGTGGAGGATGCTGGCGTGTTGGAGAGAAAGCTAAATAGGGTTTCAATTAGAACATGACTTCAGGGGAGGTGAGAGTGTCCGAAAAGAGGAGGGGGGATGTCAAATTGGTTACTTACTATATACATTGTTAAACACAGATGTTTTATAAAATGCTTTTCCATTCTTTTACAATTCAACTCATTATCAGTGAGCTTTGATCCTAATTTGCTAATTTTCTATGTCTTTTTCTGAAAGTTTCAATTTCTTTGCCGGTAACACAGATAAAGTTTTTCTTTCTTGCAGTTTAAGCAAGATTAAAAAAACTTCTATAAGATGACAGAGCGTGGAGAAAAAGAAACAATGCTGTCGCTGCTCTGTTTCTGACACAGTTTAAGGCCTTCGTGATGAAACAGGGATTTACGTTGATACTTTTAATCCGTCAAGCTGATGTGTTGCGTTGCTGTGCCCTCGAGCAAGGCACATGCCCTGGATTAATCACGTGTGATCCTCGCAGACTCTCCGTCTCTTTCCTTTTTTCCGTGCATACAGCAAGTTTGTGTGCTAGGAGAAATGCATGTAGTAGTAGATGACAAGTGTGTGCACACACACACAGTCAGGCTTATGCACACACACTTGTTCCACCTTTGTACTTTGATTTAAAGGTTCATGGAAGATTTATCCTCCTACATTTTCTCTGTCTCTGAAACACACACGCACATACCCACAAGTAGGCGCTCACAAACACACAATGCTTCAACCTTTGAAACCTGTACTTATAAATTCATGGGCGATTAATTCAACTTTTTTTCTGTCACATACACCAGTGCTTCTTTTTAACTTCCTTCTCTCTTTCTGTGTCACCTCTCTACGTATCTTAACACACAAGTACCCACATTGATTATACAAGCCACACAAGGCTTATAAAACACTGATACGTCTTTGATTTAACCAACTTTTACCAGAAGTACTTAAAAAAAAAAGATAAACTAACAAATCAATGAATATGACTTTTCACACTGATGCTGTTCCGTTCATCCAAAAGTTCTATGTGAGTGATTGTTACTTTAAAAAAAAAAAAGGATTGCAAGTGGTCCTTAATTTTTCTGTGGTGTTGCTTGAGCTTCTCAAAGTCTTAGCTTTGTGTGCTTACGTTGCCAAAACGAGACAAAGACCTCCAATCTACTTTTTGATGTCTTTATCTGAACAATATTTAAAATTGCCTCTGGGGTTCCAAAGGGTTTGAAGCACTTGGTGTTTGCTGCTGTTTGCAGTTTTTATAAATGGAGTTTGTAAAACACTACAAGAACACATCTAAAGTCCCTTGTTTTTCTTTGGGAAATGTAGGTAAAGTTCCTGGGTTCCTGGAAAGGTTACTGCAGTGGAAACGGGCTATATTTGACACAGCCACCCACAAAGATAACAGACAACAAAGTTAAAGGGAGACACACACACAAAAAGACATACAGATACACAGAATAAGAGTTTGTTCATGACACCCACTCCTATTCTTGTCAATGTCTCTTCCTCTCTCTCTCCCCCTCTTTTTCTGTCTTCTTCCCATTCTGTATCTTTCATCCTCTGTCTGACTCCCCTCTCTCCTTCTTTTCATCTCTCTCAACCTCTAATTATCACCTCTTGATCTCTCAATACAACCAAGTCCCTGTTTCTCTCCTTTACCATCTCTTCTTGGCTCTCATCTCTCTCTCCTCCCCTGTTTCTTACACACACACACACACACACGTACAGATTTGCAAAGAGCTCTCTGTTCCTTCTTCTAATTTTCTCTCGTTCCCTCTCGCTCCCGCTGCCCCGCACTGCGCTCTCCTCATTGCTCTCTCCTTCTCTCTCGCTGTCTTTCTGCCTGCCCTCATTTTTCATCAGTAACTAATGGTGCTGGACTCACCACTTAGGCTCAGCAGAAGTGTGCCTGTGTGTGTCACATTTGTTTCTTGATTTTTTTTTTTCATAAGGAATAATGCTTTTCCGGTCGCTAAGCTTTACTGGCGAGTCAGTTAAAATGCCACTTTTAAGTATTCTACACATGCTGAAAATAATAGGGTTGCAGACTGCAACCATAGGGAAACCCAAGAAGGCTCCATGGGGAATATCTTTGGAGTTAGGTGTCTTAAAGGTGCAATCCACAGATTTAACACATGAAGGTCACTTTACCCCATTGCCAGCGCCTTCATTTGTTACTGTTACGTACTGAAATGAAACATTTTGAATTCCTCTTAAGTGAACATTTCTTTAATTGTAATTAAAGATGTATTTATTATTTTAAAAAAATTTTCCAATTTGGAAAGTATAAAGATGCTGTTCATGTGACTTAAAAGTTGCAGGTTCCAATGATGGATCAACTGATCAACCAAGACATTCAGGACAGGTGAGGTGCAGGTAAAATTCTATAGTCTCCCTTTAACAATTGTCAACAAGCAAGGTGTAGCTGCTCCAGACTATGGTTGTTCTGAGAGCTCATATTGCATTCATGTGCATAAGAAAGTCTTAAAGTTGATGCTTTCTCAGTCAACACTCTTTCAATAAACAACATTTAAAAAGAACAGACTGAGCTGCTGCTTTTTACTCCCACTAATTCTTCAGACGTCAGGAGGAAGTGAGGTATTGACAAATCAGCTTCCAACGCGCGTGTGTATGTGTGTGTGGGGGGGGCATTCATTTAAGAAAGCAGATCGGCCATTCATTTACCTCTATCTTTGTCTCTCTCTCTCTCTGTATTCCTCTCCATTCTTCTTTTTCAACTAGCACATTGAGTTTTATTTTCTGCCTCTGGGTCTGTGATTTTTTATTTATCTTTCAGTTTTGCCTCTGTCTGAAGGTGCTGTTATTGGAAACTGAAAAAACAATGACTCTATGACATTTGACACTGATTTGCTGTCCCATTGATCCAAAAGTTGTATGTGTGTGATTGTTGCTTGAAAAAAAAAAAAGGATTGCAGGTTTGCAATTCCCAAACTACAACATACACCAATGGCAATTGATAAGGGCTCTGTAAGTGTACAAAACACAAATGCATTTGTATGGATAGATATTGAGGGGTTTAAAATACAGACATATGCCGTGGAATAAAATTGCATATTTTGCAATTAAAAGGAAAACATCCAAAAGGCTTGGGAAGGAGCACTGCCATACATAGAACACTATAACTACACTTGTAGTGCATCCAACACAAAGAGCACAATGAAAATGTAGGGTCAATGATGTGCACACTGATACAAAAAGTATGTTTAAATCTTTAGCCCCTACGCCGTGTCGAACACAGCAAGCACTCTCATGCACTTGTGACTCCTGTCACTTATAACGACATGGAAAACCTGTTTGCAATGGTCAACCTTTTTAATTTACAAAAACATTTCTTTTGGTTGAATTGAACAGAGTAGTTTGAGGAATCAACTCCAAATAGTCCCACTTTAAGACATTTTATGCTTAGAAATTTCAACAGCATTGGTGGGTAGTGTGAATGTACGGAAGAGGATTAGGGCCACTGGTAAAAAATTTATGTGAGTTCTGACTTTATTCTCAGAATTCTGACTTTAATCTCAGAATTCTGACTTTAATCTCAGAATTCTGAGAAAAAAGTCAGAATTCTGAGAATAAAGTCAGAACTCACATAAATTTTTTACCAGTGGCCCTAATCCTCTTCCGTATGAATGTCATTTTTGAATGATTACTGTATATTTTTTGAGAGGTTGATGTGTATTCATTTTAAGTCCTGGGTTTAAACTTTAACCATTGTCCAGAAAAACATGACACATGCTCTTCTGAGCAACATACTGCATAATATTCACACACTAGATTGTCAGATATACAGTACACATGTGAGCTGCTTATGCAACCAGGCAACCACTGTCATATACAATAAATATTCGGTGCCTTAACTTAACTTTTTGTTTCCTCATAACGCTAATTTTTTCTTGCCTAAACTTCACCGTAATCTCCGCAAAAAATGACTGGCAGCTCGCGTTTACAATCACTTGTTCTCGGGTAACTGAACCACCAAACTACCACAGACCTGACGGAGCACCATGCGGAGCTCTGTAGCTAAACACATGATATATACTATATTTATTTATTTAGTTTTTGGGAAGTTTGTGCAAGGGCATTGCAATATACTATAGATGCTAAGAGATGGGTTAGATGACAGGAAATAAAATATTGCATTTATGCATAGCGTCATAAACTGGCTCAGAGAATGTAACAAGAAGGGAGTCCAAGCCTTCTAAGACTTAATCGGGACAAGACACTGCCCGCTGGTTTCCACTGCTGATCAAACAGCTTCCAAAGGAGGATGTAAGGTCCTTGTAGGGCCAAAGAGAAAGCTGTGCCTCCCTTGTGGCAGACCTTATGGAAATGCTTAAGTCTAGGTATCTGAAGGCTGGAGGATGAATATATCAAACTCTTGAATGTTTGGGGGTTGATTACAGGGACATACAGTGGGAGAAGCTGATCTGGCTGTTTGTATTTAAATGCCATTTGTGCCAGTCTGCCTGGAAGCATTAAGGGGTTTTGGTATTCACAGCGGCTGCTTTTACCATCTGTGTTGGCAAAGGTCTGTGTGTGTGTGTGTGTGTGTGTGTGTGTGTGTGTGTGTGTGTGTGAGCGCGTGTGCGTGCATGTGTTTGAGTCTGTCTTTCCCTTCTTTCTGTGAGATGTCTCAACAAAGAAAATCAAAAGTCCAAACCTCGTCTCTGTCACTCTCTCCTCTCTCTCTGTCTCTCGCTGTCTCCTGACCTGTCTGGCCACCACTCTAATAGCCAGTAAGTGTTCTAATGCCAGAGGTGTCAACACACACAAAGTCCAAGAACACTGTGTGGGAGTGTGCGTGCCTGTGTATTTGTGTATACAGAGACCTTTCTGAAAGTTGAACTCTGCTCTATACAGGACAAACGAGGTTTGCAGGACCTGTCATTTGAGATGCCTTTATGCAAACACAAACATGCACAAGCGATGGGGCATTCAGAGTTTTCACATCACCCCTTTCTCTTGAATTCTTTGTGTTTTTGTGTTACCTTCCTTTTTCTATCCCATTTTCCCCCCACTCCTTTCTCTCTTTTATTCCATTCTCTTTTCACTTTCTCCTCTTTCCCCTCCTTCTCTTTCTCCCTGACCCTGATAGTTTGATTGACAGGGTCACTGTTGTGAGCAGGGGAATTGAACCCGCAGGCTTGTTTCACACTGAGGCCAGACCATTTACCATCTGACATAGGGGGCTCCCGGCATGGTTGGAGCTCTCAAAGATACACACAAACATGCACATGACCAAAAGCATGTACGGAGCATGAGTGCGGAAAGTCTCCCAGGTCTTTTATAGCTGCCTTTGTAGTGACAGACTGAAAATGAGCCCGGTGTCCTTGATGGGAAGCAGGGTAGAATAGCGCTCCGTCTTTCTCTGTCTTTCTATCCATCTATCTTCCTGGCTCTCTTGACTCCTATTCAACCTTTCTCTCCCTTTTTTGCTCTTCTTTTTCTATCTTTCTCCCTGAATCCTACTATCCTACACATGTGCACGCCAACACACACACACACACACACACACACAAACACATACACACCATTACCCCACCTCCATTTGAGCTGTCAGGGAGAGGAGGCAGAGAGGCAAAGAGCTTGGCCTTCTGGGAGTTGTTGTTTTATTTTTTTTAAAGGCCTGAGTGGGCCCTTGGTCTGCATGGCTGACAGGCTGAATTTGATACTTGGCCTGATTCAGTCACTTTGTCAGCTCCGCCCAGCACATCATGGCACGGCTCAGATGCCCCTGTGTATATTATTAGTGGCTAAATAAATACGGTATATATATATATATATATATATATATATATATATATATATATATATATATAGGGAGGGGGGTTGTATGTAAGTGTGAAGGGGAGTGCATCAGACTTTGTCAGTTGGAAAATAGATTTCTAAAGGCCTCTGTGAGGTTAATCAATATATTGTAAAGGATAAATAACGCTTACTGAAGGTGCTCTGCAACAATCCCTAGCAAACTTCTCTGTCGTGGCAATCAGAAAAACACTTGCATTAAAAAGAGACTAAATGCACATGAACTAAGCCATTTATGAGCCTCTGAAGCATGGTACAACAGTGTGTATTTCACACCACTTAAGGATGATGTGAAGGACACAAAATTAAAAAGTAGCTCTAGTATTGTAGCAATGCTAATACTTTGTAGAAACAGAATGTATGTGAGTTGAGATAAGCGGATAGACGGATACTGTATATTTGCTGTCAGGTTCCAGAAAATTCTATAATAAATGTTTTTTTATTTGATCATAAATATGTTGTGAGAGTAAGCAAGAATGCACAATACCAGGACCCCTAAGCAGCTAAATGGAATTTAGCCATCAGTCATTTTATAATTAACACCTGTGCATGTGACACAATGTGTTCTCTGAAAAGGGATTTACCCTTACCCACAGCCCAAATGTTGTGCTGGCCTAAACTTTAAAGGCCACACAGGTCTTTTTAATGCCCCTACTCTGCCCGTTTATTTCAATAAGTATGGGTTAATTCTTCCGGTGGGATTGACCTCTCATATTGTTTATATTATAATAGCAAAGAGGGAAGGATGCTACTTGGCTGTAATAGGTGCAAGGACATTGATAAAGAGGAATGACAGTAAAGGGAGTTATGCAATGTTATGTCAGACACTTACAACCCTGCTTTGTACTTACAGCCCCATCCATCAACTCATTTGTATTTTCCTTAAAAAACATGTAATCTTTAGAGTTAAACATGACATGACCAAACATTGAAGATTTAATAATCTTATTTATTATTTGTTAAGTGAAAACACAGATACAAGTAATATTTTACTAATAACTTTATTTACGCTTTCTACTAGATAAGGTACATTTCTTTTTAGCACATTAATTCTAGTTTATTAAATGTACCATGTGTTGCCCTGTAAACCCAGCTTTATGAGGCATTTAATTGCTCTTATGGGGCTCCAGTTTTCCTTAAGCATCTCTTAATTCACTATTTTAGACTCTCTTTTGACCATTTCTCGCCACTCTATCCTTGTATCTCCTTAGCATATTTCAATAGTAGAGTCTGATAGCAGAGGGCTTGCCTTTTATCTCTGCTCTTCTCTTGCCCTCTCTTTGTCTCTCTCGCCCCTTCTCCTCACTTTTTTCCTCTAACCAGTGTTTTTCACTCTATTTGTTGTGATAAATGACTGTTAGATGTGATTTCCCAGGGATCATATCTCTCTCAGGGCCACACACCATAATTAGACGGCACCATTAATAATTCATTCTTTCTCTTTTTCTCTTTTAGAGTCTCTGTCAGAGGGTGCATGTGTGAATCTGGTGTGTGTTGGAGGATGTTGGGGAGGGCATGCACATATAAAGCCAGTGATTGAGTCCTTTGCCATTATTAGGCCAAAACAACAAAAACATTTTGATACAAACAATGAATATGAGTTTATTGTAGAGTTTATGTAACACAAAGAATGCACATTTAAAGCAATGAAAACACAGTGGAGTTCCCTCAAAGACACACACACACACACACACACACGCGTTAGTGTGTGAATGTGTGTCTGTTCATCATTCCACCTACAGTTAGTTGATTTAACTTTCCACACCAAAGAAACATTACAAACACTGCATGAGCTTTTGCCCTCAGGACGTTTCGGAGCACCCTTTAGCAGGACTAAGAGAATCAACGTCTCCTTCTTCCCAAGGGCTATTGATGCGTAGTGTAATAGCAAACAGCACTCTGACTGCATTCCTTGCACTTTTCTTGCCCACTTGCACATTCACACTGGTATGATTTTCCATTTCCCTGCTCTAGCTCTGTGATTTATTGTGATCATGCGGTATTGATGTTGTCTTTCTGCATTCTGTTTTTATGTGAATCCTGGCTGCAAAGCAAATTCACACTAGTGGTACAATAAAGATAACCTTGAAGCATGATATACACATGTTCAACTACATAGAGCATCATACAGATTGGTCTAGATTTCTTTTCCAGAGTGCATGGAATATAATATGTAAACATATTTGGTCATTAAACAGTGGGAAGGCCACTGGAGGAAGGTTTTTACTGTAGTCATGACCATGTTTCATTTGGTATCATTACAAACTTAATAAAAAAAACTCTATGCAAGCTATTTTGCATATGCCAAGGGTAATGTTCACTGTGGGAGTGGAGCCCTATTCAAGCAAAAAGCCACAAGACGCAGATTACATAAAAACCCTTTTGGCTCTTATACCTCATTGTAAATCACAATGTGGAGCAGATTATTGCTTTTTATAAAACACACTACTGTGCTTGGATCTTTCCATTTCCATTTTGTTTCCTAGCAGGAAACCCTCACTTACAGTTTTAGTTTTAAGTGACAATAATTAAATGTCACCATTATAATGGTAATTGTGCTTTTTTAACATCTCTCACATCACACTCAAATCAAACAAAACAACAAAACCCAGATGCTGCTCCAGGGATCCTTTTTTAGATGAGCATGACATTTGACCTCCCCAGATCGGGTAAATGTAAAAAAAATATATAAGAAAGTAGCAAATCACAACAAGATACACTCGAGAAGAAATACGGTAATAATAGTCTGGAGGTGCAATGGTCTGGATCCTTGCTCACCTTGCTACAAATAGCCTAGCATTATTTTCTTCCTTCAAGAGAAATGGCCGTTGCTCAAATAAATTACGTAAAGAAATCTCATTTTGGTCCCGGCAGGGCCATGTAGCCCATATCTCAAACGATGTGTCTTCACCTCCCTGGACAAATATCATAAAAGCACAGAAATACTAGAGAAGATGGAGAAAAGCAGAGATGGATGTGATACCTAGTGCTGCATTAAATCAATATCTGTGTGTGAGCATGACGGAGCAAGACAGGTTATCAGATTGGGATGGAGTTTGAGGTGACAGCGTCAAAGGCTACATTTGTGACTGCAGTTTTTATTTTAAAATGTGTGTGTTCTTGGTGTTTTTGTTGGTAGCTGTCACTCTGCTTTTGCACCAGATTTTTCACATAGCCTCCCACCTATCGATCTTGTGTGTAAGAGAGACAGAGATTGGCATAGGGGGATTTAAAGGGCAAGTATTATATAGCATTTTCATAATTATACTTGCATTTTGTGTTTGTACTAGAACATGTTTACATGCTTATAATTAATCCCTCCTCCCAAAAAAAGCCCAGTGTGCTCTGATTGGCTAGCATGCTTCATTGAAACTTGGGAGCCTCCGCTCCGTGTTTCACTAGTTGAGGCAGGAGCTACTGTATATAGCAGGAGTTGTACTTGTACCGGCTTCTTAACCAAATACTACACAACTTAACATGTCCCAACAGTAAGGTGACTGGAATTTGTGGAGAAATGACCAGCATTGGCCAAGATTACAGCTATGTCGCATTAGCATGTAGCTGCTTAATAGTTCGTAGCATGCTAACGTTATATTGTAGTGGATTGAAGCAGAACTTTCTACCGTCAAAAATTGCAGATAAAGGTTTCTGAGCCAACGATACTCAATCTGACATGTTTCAGCAATAATGTGACCCTCAATTGGGAAAAATTTAACGGCATTGGCCGCCAAGATGACATTGTTTACTGCCGTTAGCCATGTAGCTACCATAGTTAGCAGTGGACACTTAATAGAATATATCAGCAATTTTTTTCGAAGCATTCAGAATAGTTGGAAATCTGAACTTTTTGAACTTACAGGGATTTGTCTATACAATTACTTCATTATATGAAAATCCATTATTTAAAAATCCAACATTATAACATTGTAGATATGACAGAAAACACGGAAAAGCATATGTTCCCTTTAAGTGCAATAGGAACCAATGAAGTGTACATCAGAGCAGACATGGTGTCCAACAATCCAAGCTGGATATGTTTAATAACACAAACCAGAAAAACCTTATAGCCTTTTCTCTGTCTTTTTAAAAAGTTGTCTTGCTTTTAAAGCATTTACAATTTATCAGTCCGAGCTGAAAGGTTGATGATTACATGTAATGGTGGAAGAGTATCGAAATTATCTGCTCGAAAAGAAAATAATAATTATCAGTAAATGGAAAGCAAAGTTTTAGTACGTCATGATGCAAGGCTGGAAAACCAAAGTGATTTTGTTGTCCAGTAATTCTCCAATGTTTTGTGTTTATCACGTTTTTTATTTTTGTTTTTCCTGCAGTGACATTTCAGGTTTTTTATTGCACTTTTCCCACATTTTGTATGTCTTTACATTTTGTATGTTTTTATAGTAAACTTACTATAACTCACCAGTGCCTTACCTGTATTCATTACAGCGAGAACTGTGAAAATACTTTTAAAAATGCTAAGCAATAATCTGTCAAATGATCAGAGTTAAACTTGCTTGCTTTTAGGAAAGAGGGTTATGTGAGGTAACTGAGTGGGAGGAGATGTGTTGGACTTAATGAGATCTTCAGAGATATGTGGAAATGAACGGCGGGAATTCACTTGTTAACGACGCAACAGCTGTATCTTATCAAGATGATAATTTATATCTTGTTATTTTGCAGCAATTAGACAAACCAGAGCAGTCCTAATAGAGTGTGGTGCCGAGAACCTTGCTGAGATGTGAAATCTCTCTCTGCTTATTGTTCTTTCGTTCACTCGTATGTCTCTCATTCTCTTTGTCTGTTTCTGTATCTCTCTTTCTTCCACTTTCCATCTTATCTCCTCTCTTCTGTCTTATTGTCTTCTCGTTTGTCTCCTGATATCACTATTTTACTCTCCTCTTGTCTCCTCTCTCAAATTTACCAACTCTCTTTTGGTTTTGTCTTTCTCTCAGAAGCTTTCATGTATTTTCAAAGTTTAAAACGAGACAAGGAGCAAAGTAGTACAGGGTACAAACAGTAAATTATGTATCACTGCCATCATACAATCACAAAAAACAGCCACAATACATTTTACATTGAGATGTGAACTTATTTACAGTAGTGCATGGTTAAAAGGCGACATGGGACGGATGTGGCTCAGTGGTAGAGCGCTCACCTGCCTGTTGGAAGGTTGGTGGTTTGATTTCCGGCCCTGCGTTCCCATGTTGAAGTGTCCTTGGGCACTGAACCCCGAGTTGCTCCTGATGCTGTGCCATCGGAGTGTAAATGTGTGTGAGTGTTTTTACAAGCAGGTGGCACCTTGTACGGCTGCCTCGGTAACATTTTCTTTTTACTCTGATGTATGGAAGTTATTTCATGTGTGTGAATAAAAATTACAATTTCCCTTGGCAGTGGACATGAAGGATTTTTCAATGGTCCTCTGCCATGGTGACAAAACATCTAAACATTTTGACTTGCAGTGCTTACAAAATGCCAAAGGGACGAAGGATTTTATGGCACTGACTATTTAAATGAGAAAGAAATTTAGTTTTGACACATGAGTGAACTGTTTTGGGAGAGATATGATCTTTTGCAGGTGAACCATGGTGTTGTCCTGAACCGTCCAGGTTATTTTGGCAAAAGCACCAAGAGTGTTGAGAATGTCTGGTCTGTTTCAAGAAATGAGCCAATGCAATTGAGAAGGATATTTGCCATTTTTGTGGCACTGACTCTTTATATGGGAAAGGAATTTAGTTTTGAAGCATGAGTGAACGGTTTTGGGAGAGATATACGCTTTTGCAAGTGAGCTATAGCGTTGTGCTGAACTGTAATACTGTTTTGCCAAATTATCTTAGTTTTGAGAATGTAATTTCTGTTTGAAGAAATGAGCCAAACCAATGGAGGAAAACTGTAATACCCAACTATGTTTTTGGAGAAGCAGTAATTACCCAAAACCCAATGATTTATAATTTCTTTAATAAAGGTAGGTAAACCAAATAAAGGCCGGTGAAATGAGTCTATGTTGCTTTAACCTAACATTTTTAAGAAATTAAATATAATTGTTGTTCTCTGTCACCAACTGATATGGCCATAGTACATTATTGTATATTCAATTTGTTAAAACATTCAAATTTTACATGTGAGCACTGTGTCTGACAGTCAAAGTAATTTTCTCTTCATATACAAACCAATTATGGGCAAATGGTCACAACACATTTACCTTTTATAGTTATAAATCATCTAAGTCTGTGTCATGCCATTGGGGTTGAATGGCATAAGGGACATTTTAAGTTCAACAGTTTTCTGTTCAAAGTAAGGCCCCAAACCTGAAGCCTCACTTGATAAGTTGGTTTGTTGACAACATCTAATCCAAGACTTTGAGTGAGACCAAGTCTAGCAATATTTCCTCTCCTGTCTTCCTAAACTCTTTCTGCTGTGTGCCCCCCAAAAACAAAGCATTAAATCTACAAAAGGAAATACTAAACATGTCACTGGGGAGACCATTTAAGTATGCATACGCACACAGGTGCAGACGCACACTTGTGTCCCTTTGCTGAGCTCCTCTTAAAAGCATTTGCATGTTTCATATTGTTGTAGATCCGTTGGGGGGTCTGTGTTGGTCCCCTCGTGTGTACATGATGGAAGGAGAGTGTGTGTCACCGCTGTTAAATGAGGAAAGAAGGAGTATGTGAGTATTTTTGTTTTAGAAGGTGAATCATAAAAGAGGAAAATGTGTGTGTGTGTGTGTGTGTGTGTGTGTGTGTGCATTTCTGTCTGTGTAGAGAGGAGACTATTTGGATGTCAAGGTAGGGGGTAGAAACAAACAAGAATAAGAGATGGCAAATATGCGTGCGTGCGTCCGTGCATGCATGCATACGTGTGTGTTTATAAGCGCTCAGTGCATGTCAGCGAAGGGCCTATATGCAATCACACAACTAAAAAAGGAAAGACCAGGAAAAAGCCCATTACTTACCACACTGCCATAGCTGTTGTGTGAGAGGGAAATGGAATGAACGAAAGATTGTGTGCATGTCTAACCCCATGTAGCCTGCTTAGTGGTCACAGGGTGGTGAGATAAATATTGGACCAGTGTCGTTGAATAATAAACCTCTATATGTGTTCTCCCGCTCTACCAACTGAACTACCCCAACCACCTTAATTCCTTTTAAAGGATGTGTTCCTTGAGTGTGACAAAGTTTAGTTCCTCCTTCCTTCCGAATGTATCAGTTTTTAGTTTTTAGTGTTGACAAAAGATATATCAAATATTGCCAATATGGCTGAAGGAAAGCCTGGAACAACGTGTTGCTATTATCTTTCAAATTAAATCAAAGCATATTAAATTAAATTAATTATTAGTTATTCTGTGTGTGTGTGTGTGTGTGTGTGTGTGTGTGTGTGTGTGTGTGTGTGTGTGTGTGTGTGTGTGTGTGTGTGTGTGTGTGCGTGCATGCATGTGTGTGTGCTGCAGCCAGTTTGGTCTCTGTTCATGTAAGCTGTAACTACCTTATCAAAGAAAGATACAGTATGAGTGTGTCCTTCTTTGTATTTTTTTGTTGATGTGAGTAAGAGAGCTGTATGTTTTATGTGAAAGCATATGCATGCTTGTGAATGCAGTTTTGTCTCAACGGTTATTCTAAGTTCATACATTTTTTAATCATAAAAGCTGGATAAAATGAAAATTAAATGGCAAATGTTTAAATAGAATTTGATTAAATCTTGTATCAACACATTTATGTAATGAAATTAATTGGCTGCAATAGATTCATTTTTATCACGTTTGACAGAAACTTTTTAAATACAAGAATCCATAGAAAGAAAATGGATGGAAAGGCCATTGAACTGAAAATGTTATTTGATTTTTGTTAGTTGTCATGGTGACCACACACATCACCTGTCATATTTATCACAAGAAGGCAAAATTAATCAAAACATTTTACAGACATAGAAAAGAACCATCACAAACCATTTCAAAAAGTAGATGGACAGAACAAAGTGAAATAACACGACTGAAAACACAGCAGTCTACTGATCCTTCATCCTGTAGTTGAGGTTATCTGGCATTGAGAACACGTTCTTTCATTATGCTGCATCAACAAGATCAG